>CM022300.1:366929978-368129978 GCA_011799875.1 Thinopyrum elongatum | reverse complement strand
ATGTCCCTAGTGAGCCTCTAGTTGACGATCAATAGATGGTCATGGTTTCCTGACCATGGACATTGGATGTCGTTGATAACGGGATCACATCATTAGGATAATGATGTGATGGACAAGACCCAATCGTAAGTATAGCACTAGATCGTGTAGTTCGTCTGCTAGAGCTTTTCTAATGTCAAGTATCATTTCCTTAGACCATGAGATTGTGCAACTCCTGGATACCATAGGAATGCTTTGGGTGTATCAAATGTCACAACGTAACTGGGTGACTATAAAGGTGCACTACAGGTATCTCCGAAAGTGTCTGTTGGGTTGGCACGAATCGAGACTGGGATTTGTCACTCCGTGTGACGGAGAGGTATCTCTGGGCCCGCTCGGTAATACATCATCATAATGAGCTCAATGTGACTAAGGAGTTAGTCACGGGATCATGTGTTACGGAACGAGTAAAGAGACTTGCCGGTAAGGAGATTGAACAAGGTATAGGGATACCGACGATCGAATCTCGGGCAAGTAACATACCGATGAAAAAAGGGAATTGTATACGGGATTAATTGGATCCCCGACATCGTGGTTCCTCCGATGAGATCATCGTGGAACATGTGGGAGCCAATATGGGTATCCAGATCCCGCTATTGGTTATTGGTCGGAGAGGTGTCTCGGTCATGTCTGCATGGTTCCCGAACCCGTAGGGTCTACACACTTAAGGTTCGGTGATGTTAGAGTTGTAATGGGAATTGTATGTGGTTACCGAAAGTTGTTCGGAGTCTCGGATGAGATCCCGGACGTCACGAGGAGTTCCGGAGGTAAATATTTATATATGGGAAGTCCTATTTTGGCCACCGGAAAATGTTCGGGATTTTTCGGTATTGTACCGGGAACGTTCTAGAAGGTTCTGGAGTAGGGCCCACCTGCATGGGGGGACCCACATGAACGTGGGTAGTGGGGGCAAGGCCCCACACCCCTGGTCAAGGTGCACCAAGATCCCCCCTTAGAAGGAATAAGATCATATCCCGAAGGGATAAGATCAAGATCCCTAAAAAGGGGGGATAACAATCGGTGGGGAAGGGAAAGGATGGGATTTCTTTCCTCCCACGTTTGCCAACGCCCCAATGGACTTGGAGGGCAAGAAACCAGCCCCCTCCACCCCTATATATCATGGGGAGGTGCATGGGAGCTGCACCCCTTGCCCCTGGCGCAGATTTCCCCCCTCCTACTCCTCCTCCGTAGTGCTTAGCGAAGCTCTGCCGGAGAACCACGAGCTCCACCGCCACCACGCCGTCGTGCTGTCGGATCTCTCCCTCAACTTCTCCTCCCCCCTTAGTGGATCAAGAAGGAGGAGACGTCCCCGGGCTGTACGTGTGTTGAACGCGGAGGCGCCGTCCGTTCGGCGCTTGGATCGGATCTTTTGCGATTTGAATCGCCGTGAGTACGACTCCATCAACCGCATTCTTTGCAACGCTTCCGCTTAGCGATCTTCAATGGTATGAAGATGCACTCCCTCTCTCTCATTGCTAGCATCTCCTAGATTGATCTTGGTGATGCATAGGAAATTTTTGAATTATTACTACGTTCCCCAACACCACTCCCTTCTCCATTTGTGAGAGAGCCATCAGAACGTGCCTACACTTCCACTACTCATTTTCTGAGAGAGAACCACCTACTCATGTGTTGAGACCAAGACATTCCAATCCAACCACTAGAATCTTGATCTCTAGCCTTCCCCAAGTTGCTTTCCACTCAAATCATCTTTCCACCATATCCAAATCTAAGAGAGAGAGTTGAGTGTTGGGGAGACTATCATTTGAAGCACAAGAGCAAGGAGTTCATCATCAACACACCATCTATTACCTTTTGGAGAGTGGTGTCTCCTAGATTGGTTAGGTGTTACTTGGGAGCCTCCATCAAGATTGTGGAGTTGAACCAAGGAGTTTGTAAGGGCAAGGAGATCGCCTACTTCGTGAAGATCTACCCAAGTGAGGCAAGTCCTTCGTGGGCGATGGCCATGGTGGGATAGACAAGGTTGCTTCTTCGTGGACCCTTCATGGGTGGAGCCCTCCGTGGACTCGTGCAACCGTTACCCTTCGTGGGTTGAAGTCTCCATCAACGTGGATGTACGATAGCACCACCTATCGGAACCACGCCAAAAATCTCCGTGTCTACATTGCGTTTGCTCCCTCCAAACTCCTCCCCTTTACCTTCATATGCAATGATTTACATTCCGCTGCTATACTCTTAGAATTGCATGTGTAGGTTGATTGCTTGACTTGTGCTAAGTTGCTAAAATCTGCCAAGACTTAAAATTGGGAAAAGGCTAGATTTTTATTTGGTCAAGTAGTCTAATCACCCCCTCTAGACATACTTTCGGTCCTACAAGTGGTATCAGAGCTTTGGTCTCCATTTGCCTTGATTTCCATAGCTTTGGTGATCATAGCCTTGGTTTCACAACCTAGGAGAGTATGGCGTCTAGCGAGGGAAATTACCACCGTAGAGGTCCTTACTTTGATGGTACTAATTTTGCTAGTTGGAAGCATGAGATGAAAATGCATATTCTTGGACGTAACCCCGCCGTTTGGGCTATTGTGTGCATTGGTTTGCAAGGTGAATTCTTCGATGGGAGAGAACCGAACCGTGAAGCTACCGCTGAAGAATTGAAGATGTTGCAATACAACGCTCAAGCTTGCGATATCCTCTTCAATGGATTGTGCCCCGAAGAATTCAACAAAATCAGCTGTCTTGAGAATGCAAAGGAAATTTGGGATACTTTGATTGATATGCACGAAGGTACCGACTCCGTCAAGGAATCCAAATTGGATGTGCTTCAAAGTCAGCTTGACAAGTTCAAAATGAAGGATGGTGAAGGTGTCGCTGAAATGTACTCTAGGCTTGCTCTCATCACAAATGAGATTGCCGACTTAGGAAGTGAAGAGATGACCGATAGATTCATCATCAAGAAGATCCTAAGAGCCTTGGATGGAAAATATGATACCATGTGCACTTTGATCCAAATGATGCCCAATTACAAAGATCTCAAACCAACCGAAGTCATTGGAAGAACTGTTGCTCATGAGATGTGACTCAAGGATAAAGAGGAGCTTCACAACAAGTCTAGTGGTGCTTACAAAGCCTCATGTGATGCTCCTACATCATCAAGTGAGAAACAAGCCTTCAATGAAGAATTGAGCCTAATGGTGAAGAACTTCAACAAGTTCTACAAGAGTAGAAGCAAAGAAAGAAGTTCCAAGTCAAGGTCCTACAATGACAAAAGATCTTCTAGTCATGAGCAAAATTGCTATAATTGTGGAAGACCCAGACACTACTCCCATGAGTGTATGGCCCCACACAAAAGAAGGGAAGACTCACCTAAGAGAAGAAGTAGAAGAGAAGAATCACCTCCAAGAGAGAGAAGGAGTAGAGATGATCGTTATGAACGAAGACCCTCTCGCAGAAGCAAGGACTCGGAAAGGAAGGACAAGTCATCAAAGAGCTACACAAGACGAAGACATCGAGCTCATGTTGGTGAATGGGTATCCGGTTCCGACTCCGACCACTACCCCGAGAGAAGTTATCACTCCGACTCTGAATATACTCAAGATGAAGGTGTTGCCGGTCTAGCACTTGTGTCAACCAACTCCTATGACATATTTGATTCACCAAATGAAGGAATTGGTAGATGCTTCATGGCTAAAGGCCCAAAGGTATCACACCCCGAGTATGTTGATTTCAATAGTGATGAAGATGATTTGCTAGGAGATGATGATTAACTTGTTGACAACTCTAGTGATGAAAACTATGATGAACTTGCTATTAGTCATGCTAATCAAGATAAAATGAATGACAATGATAAGGAGGAGATTGAGCATCTAACTAAAGAACTAAACACTCTTAAGTTAGCTCATGAAACTACTTTAGAAGATCATCGAGAACTTTTAATGACTCATGAGAAGCTACGCTTTGAAAAGCTCAATCTAGAGCAAGAGCATGAGTTCTTAAAAGCCATCAATGATGATCTTCGGAAGACAAGTTCTTCTTGCATTGCCAATAGTTTACTCTTGTCTACTTACATGCCACAAGTAAAATCTAGCAACAAGAGTAAGAAAGATTCTTCTTCTAGTAGTAACAATAATCATGCTAAATCCAATATTGTTGCTTCTAGTAGTTCTCTTGATTTCACTAATGATTCTCTTAGCCAAGTTACACTTGAGTAAGAAAATAGCTTATTGAAGGGAATTATAGAGAAACGTGTTTACAAGAGCCTTGCCGGAAGTAAGCAATTTGAGGAAATTGTACGCAAGCATGGAAGGCACCGGAAGAATCAAGGTGTTGGTTTTGAACGAAAGTTCAATGCCAATGGAGTTGAGTGGGAAGAAGATCAATACCCCAAGACGAAGTTTGTTCCTCAACAAGAGAAGTATGATCATACTTCCTTCGAGGGGACACAAGCTCAAGATGATCTTCCACCACAAGACCACAAGCTAAAAGGCAAGGACAAGCTTCAAGAAGAGATTGATGCATTTGAAGAAGCTCCAAAGGCCTTCGTCAAGTGGGTTCCCAAGACTACATCAAGTTCTACTTCATCAAGTTCATCTACAACTCCAAGGATTCCCATCAAGATGGTGTGGATCCCGAAGAAGAAGAACTAGAGAGTTCTTGAGGGTGACTCCGCCAACATACTTCACTCACATTCACATTGGCAAGGACAAGTGCAATCAACTTCCACATCTTGCACTAGTTCAAGGAGTCACAAACCCTCTTGTTGGTAAGTCAAGGGACAAGGTAACCTAATGCTTTCATGGACATCATCTTGTGTGTACTTCACTCTATGTCTATGGATATCCTTGCTTGTTCCTTGTGGGACTAACCCATGTAGGTATTGAAAGTGCAACTCACTCCAATGGATTGCTCCAAATGATCTACATCAACATTGAGCATCCACATCTTCAACATCTACATGAAGTCATCATCAACAAAACCCAAGGTTAGTTCATCCCTCTTAGGGGGGACATCACATCTAGGGGGAGCTTTACTCTAAGAATTGAGCTAAAGCAACTCTAATGGTGTGAACACAACAATGCTTTATGTAAAAGTGGTAACCCCACTTGTGCTTAAATGATGAGTATGACCTATGATCAAATGGTCTCATTTGACTCCTAAGTCAATATACTCATATATAGATGACCTAGTCATCGCCAAATGCTTGATAGATGCTAGAGTGTTTGTGCATGCTTTGCCACATATTTCATTTGCTATCTTATTGTGTGAGCATGTTGATTGCATATTTTTTATTATTCGAGGACATCCATTTGTTGCTTTGATTGTTTGGCTCTTTTTCTTTTGCCAAATGGATGGACAAGAATGCCTAAGAACTTCCTCTAGCTATCTATGCTTTTCTCGTCTCAAACTCTATTCTTGCTACATCACAAAGTTTGATTAAGTCAGATTCAAACCCTCTGGGTGAGGAGCACTCGGAGCCACCGATTCGTCATAGACTTAAACTTCCAAAACCACTCACTGTATTTCGGTCTGACCGATTCATTCCATTCGGTCATACCGAGCTCATTGAGTTAATCTAGGTTTTCAATCTCGGTGCAACCGATTTGAGCAATTCGGTCACACCGAGTTGCAGTAACCGCTTGCGATTCTGCATCTCGGTGCCACCGAGTCGTTCCACTCGGTCACACCGACAGGGTCAGGATATATATACCCACGGGTCGAATTTTGGAAATTTCTCCAAAAACCCTTCGCCACGCATATCCTGCTCTGTCGAATCGAGTCTCCGGATCGTCTCCTCATCGCCAGTGACCTCCTGCCACTGGTCTCCACCGCCGTCAACGGGAATCTTTGCCGCCGTTGCCACCATAGCGAGTTCACTGCCAAGTTAGGGTATAAACTCGACCCCTATGTGCAATCTTTACCTCCGATTCCTGCACTTAGGTCAATGCCATGATTCTTACCACGTATGAGATTACTCTATCCAGCAAAAACTTCCTTTGGATTAGTTTTGATTCGAAAATTTAGGGTTAGGTTTCCGCCGAACTCATCTCGGACCGACCGAGTTATAGAAATCGGTCTCACCGATTTGGCCTAGGCCATTGCACTTGTAATTTTCGGTCTGACCGAAACTTACGAATCGGTGCGACCGAGTTCAACTCTCAGTGAAACCCTAGCAATCTCGGAGTCATCGAACTGTGTCTCCGTCTGACCGATTCCACTAGTTTAGACTCTTATGTTGCTTCGGTGTCACTGAGTTTAACAAATCGGTAGATCTGAATGCTTTCTGTAGAAAACTAAAACTAAGTTTTTGACTCAATTGTTTTGCAAAATCTCTGCACTTTGTGATGCTCATCCACTCTATCCAAACTACATCTACTCATAGGTTCAACTTTCAGTTTGCAGTGTCAGCTATGTCAGATCAAAGTGACAGCCAGAACAAGTCTGAGGAGCAAGTTAGCATGAGTGAGGGCACTAGTCCCTCTGGCAGCTATGATGAGGGTAGCAGAAGCACCCCAAGCAACTTGCCCAAAGCAGCTACCAGGACAAGGAGAAAGAGAAACTCAGATTCTGAGGATGAAGATTATGTTGCTGTTGAGGAGGAGGTTAGCTCAAAGAAGAAAGTTGTCAAGAAAGAATTTGGCACTATAGCTTCAACCAAGCCTGGTCTGCACAAGAAAGCTCCTGCCAAGAGAGTGCCCATGTCTAAGGCCAGAGCCTCAACTCTTGAAGCCTCCAAATCAACTGTTGAAGAGGCTGCTAGTGAGGGCAAGAAGAGATAGGAAAGGGTCAAGGAGACCATGGCCAGAGTGATTGGCAAACCCTCTATGATGAGAGACCCAGCTGAGGATGAAGAAGAAGATAAAGAAGAGGATGCTGCACCAGCACCCAAAGCTCAGAAGCTGATGGGGGATGCCATCAAGTCTGGGGCTGCTCCATCAAAGCCCAAGACTGCCCCCAAAGCTACTGCTCAAGCCTCTAAGACTGCACCAAAGAGAAGCACCAGAAACATACCTTCTGCAGAAAAGAACAAGGCCCCAGTGCCTGAAATGGAAGAAGAAGAGGAAGCCCAAGTGCTCAGAAAGTTGAAGCCAAAGATCCCTGATCATGATGATAATCATCCAGTGGTTGAAAACTTGAAGGAAAGAAAGGATGCAGGTCTCAGATTGTGGAGACAATCAGACCCCTGTGCTGCAAGGAGAAAACTGCTGTGGACTACAGATTTCACACCAAGGAACAGCAGGACTTTTATGAGACAATTCTATTGGATAAGAAGCCCATAGTCAGTGACATGAGATGGGTTGATTGGGAATACATTGATGAAAATGAAGACCACTTCCCTGGAGTACATGAGAGCTTCAGACTCAATGGAGTTGACACCTTTGTGGGTCAGAAATTGACCAAGTGGAATGATGAGCTTATCATGCAATTTTATTCAACAGCTCACTTCTACCCAGATGGAAGAATTGTTTAGATGTCTGAGGGTACAAGGTACCAGTCAACTATTGCAGAATGGGCCAAGCTTATCAATGCCCCTGAAGAGCAAGAGGATGACACTGATGTCTATGCAAAGCGCAAGAAAGATCACAACTCCATGGCCAACATGTACAAGGAGATACCTGACAAGACCTTGGAAACTCACAAGCTAGGCTTAGTGTACTATCTGTTGTCTGGACTGGCCACCATAAACACCATTTTGAGGCACACCCTGTTGCCCAAATCAGGAGATCACAGGATGATCAGAGGCCACTCCATCAACTTGCTTCACTTGTTTGATGTGCCACAAAAATTCAAGGTGATGAGCTTGATAGTTGAAACCATCAAGAGAACTGCAGCAGACCAAAAGAGATCATGTGGGTATGCTCCACACATTCAGATGCTCATCAACTCCAAGATGGGCAAAGGCATATATCTGTTGGATAAACAGCACCTTCCCTTGAGGCCTGATTTTGAGGACAACACAGTTGTCATGGATGCTACAGATCCTACTTTAGTAGAGGCTCAAGAGAAGAGAGAAAAAGCAAAAGCAGAGAAGGCAGCCAAGATGCCAAGTGTTGAAGAGGCATCCCAAGTTTTTCTCAAGTCTAAACAAGATCAACTTAGCTATCTCATTCAAGCTACTTTGAGGATTGAGAAAGGATTGGCCACCCTGACTCAGAATCAAGAGAGTCTTGAGAGAATTTTTGAGACAAAACTTCATGACTTGGATGTCAAGGTGACAGAGATTCAGACTTCTGTGGAGAAGATCCAAGAAAAGCTTGAGGATAGGAGTGACAAGACCACCACTGATGCTTATCAAAGGGTGCCCAGAAGACAGAGCTCTACAGCCGTGCCAGTGACAGACACTAGAGCTACAACTTCACTCTTGCAGCCACAACTTCAGTTGCCCCTCCAGTTGCAACTCCACCAGCTCCTACAACCTCTTCAGATGCATTTGTTGCAGGACTCCTCTCCACGCCACCTCCCGAAGATCAAGCTTAGAGAGCCGCATAGCACTATGCATTTTCAAGCTTTTTGGTAACTTGTTGCGAAAGGGGGAGAAAGTGTATAGATCATAGGCTTCGAGAGAGAGAGCTTTGCTTCTTTTTGCTTCTTTTGCTACTTATTTGTTTGCCTGCTTGGATGATACTCTATGGTTGTGCGTGTGAGATACTTGTATGGTCATGTGCTTGATCATATCATACTTTAATGCTTGTGCTTGGATGATGATATTCTCTATCTCTCATGTATGATCATTCACTTTGTCTTGGTGATGAGTGTATATTTCATATTCTATCATTTTGAGCGCTCCACCAAGATGTATGTGACATGGAAGAGAAACCCATGATCCTAATCGATTGTGCATTTGCATTCACAAGAAAATTTTAAATAATGCACAAATTTAGGGGGAGCTCTTGCTTATCACATACTTCTCAAAGCGACGATGTATTTCATTCTTATATCATTTGTCGAAGCTTTGGTCTATATATTGTCATCAATTACCAAAAAGGGGGAGATTGAAAGTGCAACTAATCCCTGTGTGGTTTTGGTAATTCTTAACAACATATAACTCATTGAACTAATACTCTTTCAAGATGATCATTTCAGAAAGTTCAATGATTGGCATGGCATGGACTAGAGATGTGGACCCCTCAAAATGCTAAGGACATATATTGGCAAAAGCTCAAGACTCTACATTTTCTTTTTAGTGATCCAAGATCACATTGAGTCCATAGGAAAAGCCAATACTATTAAAAGGGGATGAGGTGTTGCTTAATGGCTTGCTTGCTCATATGCTTAGTGATATGCTCCAAAAGCCCTCAACCACTTTCTCATTTCCACATATGTCCTAAACCTAAAGTCAAACTTGGCCCCACTGATTTGATCTATCCGGTGCCACCGAGTTTACTTGACATAGCCATAGCCAGAAACCCTAATCAATTTGGTCTCACCAATACGGACCTCGGTCTCACCGAGATGGGATTGCAAACTCTCTGTTTCCCTTCGTAACGTTTCGGTCTAACCGAAATGAGCGATCGGTCCCACCGAGTTCGCAATGCAAACTCTCTGTTTACTTTTCGTAACATTTCGGTCTAACCGAAATGAGCGATCAGTCCCACCGAGTTTGCCTGACCAACTCTCTGTTTGCCTATCACTGAAATCGGTCCCACCGAGTTCATGTGATCGGTCTCACCGAGATCAAGTTATGCCCTAACCCTAGCACATCGGTCCCACCGAGTTGATCACGTCGGTCCCACCGAAAATCCTAACGTTCACATTTTGAACTGAATCGGTTTGACCGAGTTTCACTATTCGGTCCCATCGAGTTTGGTAAATTGTGAGTAACGGTTAGATTTTGTGTGGAGGCTATAAATACCCCTCCACCCCCTTCTCCATTTTTGAGAGAGCTATCAGAACGTCCCTACACTTCCACTACTCATTTTATGAGAGAGAACCACCTACTCATGTGTTGAGACCAAGACATTCCAATCCAACCACTAGAATCTTGATCTCTAGCCTTCCCCAAGTTGCTTTCCACTCAAATCATCTTTCCACCATATCCAAATCTGTGAGAGAGAGTTGAGTGTTGGGGAGACTATCATTTGAAGCACAAGAGCAAGGAGTTCATCATCAACACACCATCTATTACATTTTGGAGAGTGGTGTCTCCTAGATTGGTTAGGTGTTACTTGGGAGCCTCCGTCAAGATTGTGCAGTTGAACCAAGGAGTTTGTAAGGGCAAGGAGATCGCCTTCTTTGTGAAGATCTACCCAAGTGAGGCAAGTCCTTCGTGGGCGATGGCCTTGGTGGGATAGACAAGGTTGCTTCTTCGTGGACCCTTCATGGGAGGAGCCCTCTGTGGACTCGCGCAACCGTTACCCTTCGTGGGTTGAAGTCTCCATCAACATGGATGTACGATAGCACCACCTATCGGAACCACGCCAAAAATCTCCGTGTATAAATTGCGTTTGCTCCCTCCAAACTCCTCCCCTTTACCTTCATATGCAATGATTTACATTCCGCTGCTTTACTCTTAGAATTGCATGTGTAGGTTGATTGCTTGACTTGTGCTAAGTTGCTAAAATCTGCCAAGACTTAAAATTGGGAAAAGGCTAGATTTTTATTTGTTCAAGTAGTCTAATCACCCCCCCTCTAGACATACTTTTGATCCTACACCAGCTCACCGACGTCGTTAACGTCATGCTCAACTGCCGTATCCTTCCACTCCAGCTTCAGGATACCCCGATGTTGGCGCAAAAGCCCGAGGACGCGGGCCCCCTCACCGCCTTCTTCCGCTCCACCTTGGCCGATATGTGGACACGGCTCCTAAAGCTGACCAAGGACAAGATCCCCAAGGAGGCGGAGGACCTCGGCTTCGAGGATGGCTACGAACCCCCCCCCCCCCCCCGATAAGTGCTCTAACACACAAATCTAAATTTCCGTCTTCCGTATTGAGGGGTAGATCCTAACAAATGCCATGCTCGGTGTTTGCAGAAGTGGTTAGCCTGGGTGTAGAAAGTGCAAAACCCGGCTCCGTTACCAGATGAGCCAAGAACTCCCCTGCTCACGATGCTTGTAGTCGAGGAGCCGCACGTGGTGACCCCAACAGGGAAGAACTCCCTGAAGGGCAAGGCGAGTGCCTGGACCTGGGAGACCTCGGTCACCCGGTCTGAGGAGACCCATGCCTCCTCCGCTCATGAGGACAATGCGAAGGAGGGTAAAGAGGAAGATAACCCTCCCCCTAAGGAGAAGAGGGTGGCGTCGGAGGACGCCGAAGCCGACGTGCAGCCCCAAGGCTCGAAGAGGCCGAGGAGGACCTCGTCTAGGGTTTCTGGCAAGTCATCTAATGACCCACAAGTATAGCGGATCAATCGTAGTCCTTTCGATAAGTAAGAGTGTCGAACCCAACGAGGAGTAGAAGTAAATGTCAAGCGGTTTTCAGCAAGGTATTTTCTGCAAGCAGTGAAATTATCAGTAACAGATAGTTTGGTGGCAAGGTAATTCATAATGAGTAACAAGTGTAACAAAGGTGCAGCAAGGTGGCCCAATCCTTTTTATAGCAAAGGAAAAGGCTAGACGAACTCTTATGTAAAGCAAAGTTCTCCCAATGACATATGGGAATTATCATCAAGTTAGTTTTCGTCATGCTTATATGATTCGCGTTCGCTACTTTGATATGTGGGTGGACCTGTGCTTGCGTGCTGTCCTTACTTGGACAAGCCTCCCACTTATGATTAACCCCTCTCTCAAGCATCCGCAACTACGAAAGAAGAATTAAGATAAATCTAACCATAGCATGAAACATGTGGATCCATATCAGGCCCTTATGAAGCAATGCATAAACTAGGGTTTAAGCTTCTGTCACACTAGCAACCCATCATCTACTTATTACTTCCCAATGCATTCCCTTAGGCCCAAATCATGGTGAAGTGTCATGTAGTCGATGTTCACATAACACCACTAGAGGAAAGACAACATACATCTCATCAAAATATCGAACGAATACCAAATTCACATGATTACTTATAATAGGACTTCTCCATGTCCTCAGGAACAAAAGTAACTACTCACAAAGCAAGTTCATGTTCAACATCAGAGCGGTAATAAATATCATTAAGGATCTGAACATATGATCTTCCACCAAATAAACCAACTAGCATCAACTACAAAGAGTAATCAACACTACTAGCAACCCGAAGTTACCAATCTGAGGTTTTGAGGCAAAGATTGAATACAAGAGATGAACTAAGGTTTGAGAGGAGATGGTGCTGGTGAAGATGTTGATGAAGCTTGGTCCTCCCACGATGAGAGGATCGTTGGTGATGATGATGGCTTCGATTTCCCCCTCCCGGAGGCAAGTTTCCCCGGCAGAATCGCTCCGCCGGAGCCCTAGATTGCTTCTGCCCAGGTTCCGCCTCGAGACGGCGATGCTTCATCCCGAAAGTCTTCTTATGATTTTTTCTAGGTCAAAACCCTTTATATGGCAGACGATGGACACCGGGGGCTGGCCAGGGGGCCCACAAGCTCAGGGAGCGCGCCCTGGGGGTAGGGCGCGCTCCCAGGCTTGTGGCCACCTGGTGGGTCCCCTTCTAGTCTTTTTTTGCCCAATATTTTTTATATTCCAAAACAATTCTCCATAAAGTTTTAGGACATTTGGAGTTGTGCAAAATAGGTATCTCAGATTTGCTCCTTTCCAGTCCAGAATTCCAGCTGCCGGCATTCTCCCTCTTCATATAAATCTTGTAAAATAAGAGAGAAAATGCATAAGAATTGTATCCTAAAGTATAATAACAGCCCATAATGCAATAAATATCAACATAAAAGCATGATGCAAAATGGACATATCAACTGCCCCAAGCTTAGACCTCGCTTGTCCTCAAGCGAAAGTCGAAGTCGATAATCATGACCACATGTTTAGTGATAGAGGTGTTGATAAAACAAAATATGGACATGAGGGCATCATGATCATCTTTAGAACAACAATATATTGTCATATAACTTCTTATGCCAAAGTGATAATTCGTTCACAAGATAAAGTATGAACCAAAAACTTCATTGAAAACTAACAAGCTATGATCTCAGTCATTGATGCAATTGCAATTTGTCATAACATCAGAAAGAATCAATGTAAGAGCTTTTATTTAGCAAGTTTACATACTCAACCATCATTTAGTCTTTCATAATTGCTAACACTCACGCGATACTTATGAGATCAAATCTTCAATCAGACACATAGAAAGATAGGGGCTTATAATTTCGCCTCCCAACCATTTACCTCAAGGGTAATGTCAACAATAATAACTTATGATCACCTACATCCGAGTGGATATGTATGTCTGGATCTTTATCCAACACATTGTGCTTGCCAAAAGAGAAAAGTAAAAGGAAGGGTGAAGATCACCATGACTCTTGCATAAAGGTAGGTATGAAAATAAAAGATAGGCCCTTCGCAGAGGGAAGCAGAGTTTGTCATGCACTTTTTATTTGGATGCATGAAATCTTAACGCAAAGGAACGTCACTTTATATTGCCGCTTGTGATAGAGAACATTATTATGCAGTCCGTCGCTTTTATTTCTTCCCCATCACAAGTTCATATAAAGCTTATTTTCCTCACACTAAAAGATCATACATATTTAGAGAGCAATTTTTATTGCTTGCACTGATGGCAACTTACTTGAAGGATCTTACTCAATCCATAGGTAGATATAGTGGACTCTCATGACATGAAACTGGGTTGATGGTTTTTGGATGCACAAGTAGTATCTCTACTTGGAGCAGAATTTTGGCTAGCAAGGGATAGAAAGCAAGCGCAACATGTTGGAGGATCCATGACATTATAACTTCTATTCGGATATAAGGAAACATAACCCATTACCTTGTCATCCTTGTCTAACATCAACTTATTAGCATATAATATTTTAATGAGTGCTCACACTCATAAAGGATGTCCAAGATAGTGTATTTATATGTGAGACCTCTCTTTCCTTATTACTCCTCATTAATTGCAACAATGACCAATTTTATGTTTGTCAACCTTCAACAAATTTCATGCATTATACTTCTTATATGTGAAGTCATCACTCTCCATAAGATCATTATATAATCTTTTTATTTCCTTTATTCTTTCCCATCTCTAAGATCAAAGCAAGAAAGCAAAGCCCTCAACTCAAAACTAATCTTTATTATATAACTCTCATACTCGATTACATAGATAGACCATGAAACAAAAACTTTAAAGACTAAATCATACTAAAACTTTTATTCTACTAGATCAAAATTGAACCAAAAGGATCAAACTAAGATAAATGATAAACATAAAGATGTGATGGTGATACGATACCGGGGCACCTCCCCCAAGCTAGGCACAAGCCAAGGGGAGTGCCCATACCCGTGTACTCAAGTCTCCTTCTTCGGAGGTGGTGATGATGAAGTTGGTGATGAAGGAGGCTTGTCCTCCATATTCCAAGGCATAGGCTCACCATCGTAGAAGGATGAACGAGTCTCTGGAATTCTCAAATCTACAGCCAAACTCATCCTCTTAAATCTGTATTCATACTCACAGTTTTGGTTTTGTAAATCATAGATCTGCGCTTGAAGGTGCTCAATCCGCTCATGGAGCTTGAAGATGGCCTCTCCAATATTGTTGTTATCCATCTTGTGATCACGGGTGAATTCCATGATCATGGAGTTGTTGGCCTTGAGTCCGCGTTCCAGCATCCCTTGGCACCTAAAAATCTCCTGATCCACTGCTTTGAGCCTGGTCTCCACGCTTTCGGTCTTCTTTGGCCCCTGAACATCCCGGATCTGAAGCACCCCCTCACGCATCTCAATGGTTTGAGGGTGTTTCATCATTTCCGGGAGGTAAGGGCTGATGACCTCCTCGTAGAACTTGTCCTTGGATGAACTTGGAGATGTCATGGCGATCTAGATCTGTCAAAAAAATAGCTCGAAACAAGAACAAAGGATATTGTCGTGATACGGTGGTCAAAACCTCCGGGAGATTATATAATGAATTTTTGCCATGCAAAACAAGTAATCTGGGAGGAAACGGAGTCTGAATGGCACACGAGGTCGCCACAAGCTCGAGAGGCGCGCCTAGAGGGGTAGGACGCGCCCCCCAGGCTTGTCGCCTGCTCGTGCGCTTTCCGGACTACTTATTATTTTCCTAATTTCTTAAATATTCCAAAATGGAGTAAAATTGCTTTTAGGGAACTTTTGGAGTCGGTTTACTTACCGTATCACATACCTATTCCTTTTTAGGGTTTTGGAGCGTTCTGGAAGGTTTCCTTTATGTACTCCTCCGGTGTTATGGAATGAATAATGTCAGTCTCAACATTTATAGGTGTACCTGAGATATAATGTTTGATTCTTTTACCATTCACCACCTTCGGGTTACTGCCTTCGGCGTTGTTGATCTTGATGGCACCGGAACATTAAACTTCTTTGATAATATAAGGCCCTTCCCATTTGGAGAGAACTTTTCCTGCAAAAAATCTTAAACAGGAATTGTATAGCAAGACTTGGTCACCTACATTAAATTCCCACTTTTGTATTCTTTTGTCGTGCCATCTTTTAACCTTTTCTTTAAACAACTTAGCGTTTTCATAAGCTTGGGTTCTCCATTCATCAACTGAGCTAATGTCAAATAACCTCTTTTCACTGGCAAGTTTAAAATCATAGTTGAGTTCTTTAATTGCCCAATAAGCTTTATGTTCTAATTCGAGAGGTAGGTGCCTGCTTTTACATAAACCATTTTATACGGAGACATACCCATTGGATTTTTATAAGCAGTTCTATAATCCCATATTGCATCATCAAGTTTCTTAGACAAATTCTTTCGAGACCTATTGGCAGTCTTTTTCAAAATTAATTTTATCTCTCTATTGCTTAGTTCTACTTGACCACTAGACTGAGGGTGATAAGGAGATGCAATTCTATGGTTAACATCATATTTTAGCAAGAAGTTTACGGAAAGCACCATGAATGAAGTGTGAATCACCGTGTGTCATTAAATATCTAGGGACTCCAAACCTTGGGAAAATAACTTCTTTAAGCATTTTAATAGAAGTGTTGTGATCAGCATACTAGTTGGAACAGCTTCTACCCACTTAGTAACGTAATCAACATCAAGTAAAATATGAGTATATCCATTAGAGGAAGGAAAAGGTCCCACATAATCAAATCCCCAAACATCAAATGGTTCAATCACAAGTGAATAATTCACAGGTATTTCCTGATGTCTACTAATGTTACCAATTCTTTGACATTCATCACAAGATAAAACTAACTTACGTGCATCTTTGAAAAGAGTAGGCCAATAAAAACTGGATTGTAATGCCTTGTGTGAAATTCTGTCTCCCGCATATGGTATCCTCCATAAGCCTCGGAGTGACACTTCCGTAGGATTTGTTCCTGTTCATGCTCAGGTATACAACATCTAATAATACCATCTACTCCTTCTTTATATAGGTGTGGGTCATCCCAAAAGTAATGTCTTAAATCAAAGAATTTTTCTTCTTCTGTTGGTATGTGAAACTAGGTGGTATAAATTTGGCAACAATATAATTAGCATAGTCTGCATACCAAGGAGCACTACGAGAAGCATTTATGACAGCTAGTTGTTCATCAGGGAAGCTATCATCAATAGGTAGTGGGTCATCAAGAATATTTTCTAACCTAGACAAGTTGTTAGCTACTGGGTTCTCAGCTCCTTTCCTATCAGTGATATGTAGATCAAATTCTTGTAGCAAAAGAACCCACCTAATGAGTCTAGGTTTAGCATCTTTCTTTTCCATAAGGTATTTAATAGCAGCATGATCGGTGTGAACAATTACTTGGGAATCAACAATGTAAGATATGAATTTATCACAAGAAAACACAACTGCTAGAAATTCTTTTTTCAGTGCTAGCATAATTTCTTTGAGCACCGTCTCAGGTTTTACTAGCATAATGGATGACATTTAATTTCTTGTCGACTCTTTGTCCTAGAACAGCACCAACAACATAATCACTAGCATCACACATAATTTCAAAGGGTAGGTTCCAATCAGGTGGTTGAACAATAGGTGCAGGTATTAAGGCTTTCTTAAGTATTTCAAATGCTTCTACACAATCATCATCAAAAATGAATGGAACATCTTTTTGCAAGAGATTAGTAAGAGGCCTAGAAATTTTAGAGAATTCTTTAATAAATCTCCTATAGAAACCAGCATGACCAAGGAAACTTCTTATACCTTTGATATCTTGACATGACTTTTCTCAATTGCACCCACTTTAGCTTTATCAACTTCAATGCCTCTTTCAGAGATTTTATGCCCTAAGACAATACCTTCATTCACCATAAAGTGGCACTTCTCCCAATTCAAGACAAGATTAGTTTCTTTACATCTCTTCAAAACTCGATCAAGGTTGCTTAAGCAATCATCAAAAGAAGTTCCGTAAACGGAAAAATCATCCATGAAAACCTCAACAATCTTTTCACAAAAGTCGGAGAATATAGCAGTCATACATCTTTGAAAGGTAGTAGGTGCATTGCATTAACCAAAAGGCATACGTATATAAGCAAAGGTACCAAAAGGGCATGTAAAAGTAGTTTTTTCTTGATCCTCTTGTGACACAAGTATTTGGGAAAAACCAGAGTATCATCTAGAAAGCAGAAGTGTGTATGTTTTGATAGTCTTTCGAGCATTTGATCAATGAATGGTAAGGGATAATGATCTTTCCTAGTAGCTTTGTTTAGTTTTCTAAAATCAATTACCATCCTATAACCTGTTACAATTTTTGGTGGGATAAGTTCATTTTTATCATTAGGGACAATAGTAATACCTCCCTTCTTAGGGGCATGATGTCACTTGAAATACGTCGGTATTTCCCCAAAGAGGAAGGGATGATGCAGCACAGATGCGGTTGGTATTTCCCTTAGTTATGAAACCAAAGTATCAATCCAGTAGGAGAACCAAGCAACACTATGTAAATGGTACCTTCACACAAAGAACAAATACTTGCAACCTGACGATTAGGAGGGGTTGTCAATCCCTCTACGGGTAACGGTGCCAGAAATTGTGAAGTTGGCGGGATAAAAATTGTGTAGATTGGATAAATAGATCTCGATAAAATGCAAAATAAAATAAATAACAAAAAGTGCAGCAAGGCATTTTTGTGTTTTTGTAATAATAGATCTGAAAACAAAAGCAAATAAAAATAGATCTCAAAGCAAATATGATAAAGAATAGACCCCCGGGGCCGTAGATTTCACTAGTGGCTTCTGTCGAGAAAATAGCATACGGTGGGTAGACAAATTACTGTTGGGCAATTGATAGAAGATCGAATAATTATGACGATATCCTAGCAATGATCAATATATAGGCATCACGTCCAAAATTAGTAGACCGACTCCTGCCTGCATCTACTGCTATTACTCTACACATCGACCGCTATCCAGCATGCATCTAGTGTATTAAGTTCATGGAGAGAGTAATGCAACAAGAACGATGACATGATGTAGACGAGATCTATTCATGTAGGAATAGCCCCCATCTTGTTATCCTTAATAGCAACGATACATGCGTGTCTTGCTGCCCCTGCTGTCACTGGGAAAGAACACCACACGATCTAACCCATCACAAAGCACCTCTTCCCATGGCAAGAAAAATCGATCTAGTTGGCCTAACTAAACCAAAGATTCGAAGAAGAAATACGAGGCTATAAATAATCATGCATGTAAGAGATCAAAAGAAGACTCAAATAATATTCATGGATATAGATCTGATCATAAACTCAAAGTTCATCGGATCCCAACAAACACACCGCAAAAAAGAGTTACATCAAATAGATCTCCAAGAGACCATTGTATTGAGAATCAAAAGAGAGAGAGGAAGCCATCTAGCTATTGTGTACGGACCCATAGGTCTATGATGAACTACTCACACATCATTGGAGAGGCACCAATGAGGATGATGAACCCCTCCGTGATGGTGTCTAGATTGGATCTCGTGGTTCTAGAACTTGCGGCGGCTGGATTTGTGTTTCGTCGACTCCCCTAGGGTTTTTGGAATATTTGGGTATTTATAGGGCGAAGTGGCAGTGCGGGAGGCCACCGAGGTGGGCACAATCCACCAGGGCGTGCCTGATCTCCTGGGTGTGCCCTGGGAGGTTATGCTCCCCTCGCCCCCCCCCCTCTGGTACTTCTTTGTCCCATCTTGCATCTTCTGGTCAAAAAAAATTCTCCAAAAAGTTTCGCTGCGTTTGGACTCCGTTTGGTACTGATATTCTGCGAAGTAAAAAACAAGCAAAAAATAGTAACTGGCACTAGGCACTACGTCAATAGGTTAGTCCCAGAAAATGATATAAAGTTGATATAAAATGATTGTAAAACATCCAAGAATGATAATATAACAGCATGGAACAAGCAAAAATTATAGATATGTTGGAGACGTATCAGCGTCCCCAAGCTTCCTACTCGTCCTCGATTAGGTAAATGATAAAACAGAATTTTTTATGTGGAATGCTGACTAACATGTTCATCACATATTATTTTCTTTTGTAGCATGGACATTTGGACTTTTATATGGTTCAAAGCAATAGTCTAGTTTTGACATGAAGATTTCAATACTCAAGCATATCAACAAGCAACCATGTCTTTCAAAATATCAACACTAAAGAAAGTTATCCCTAGCACATCATGCTCAATCATTGATCCATTCATGAAACGCACTCGCATATTAGCTACATCCAATGCTCAAGTATGATCATAGTGCTGCCTAGTTGGTGCTTTATAAGAGAAGATGGAGACTCAAATAAAAATAACAAAGCATACAAATGACAGTGGTGCTCTCTAACTGGTGCTTTTTATAAGAGGATGATGACTCAGCAATAAAAGTAAATAGATAGGCCCTTCACAGAGGGAAGTAGGGATTTGTAGAGGTGCCAGAGCTCAAAGCTTAAATTGATAGATAAAAAATTGAGAGGCATACTTTTCCCGTCAACAAAAACGACCGAGTAATTCCCAACACTTTCCGTGCTGGATATATCATAGGCGTTTCCCAAACAGAAAATAAAGTTTATCCCCTTTTCCAGCATTCTTTCACAATCATGGCTAGCCGTATCCACGGGTTCCTTCGATACCAATAGTTTCCAAGGAATTTATTATTTGACAACATAAAGTAAATTCTTTTTCATTTCGGGACTGGGCATCCCTATTACCGCCGTGCTCTCGTGCAATGACAAGTGAATAAACACTCATCGTGAGAATAACACATCTAGCATGGAAAATATTGGCCACCCCCTACCGCTTCATGAGTGGTACGGGCACACAAAAAGGAAATTTATTTTGAAAATTAGAGATGGCACATACAAATTTGCTTAGAACGGCACGAAAATACCGCATATAGGTAGGTATGGTGGACTCATATGGCAAAACTGGGTTTAAGGATTTTGGATGCACAAGTAGTATTTCTACTTAGTACAAGTGGAGGCTAGCAAAAAGATTGAGAAGCAACCAACCAAGAAACGAAAAATCACATTAGCGAGCATAAAGCATAACTAACACCGAATAATGCACCATAAGTAGGATGTAATTTCATTGCACAACTATTGACTTTCGTGCTTGCATAGGGAATCACAAACCTTAACACCAATATTCTTACTAAAGCATAATTACTCACCAACATGACTCACATATCACTATCATCATATCTCAAAACTATTACAAAGAATCAAGTTTATTTTGTCCAATGATCTTCATGAAAGTTTTTATTATATCCCTCTTGAATATCTATCACTTTTGGACTAGATTCATATATTGCAATTGCTTTTGTCAAGCTCAAACAAATCTAAGTGAAGGACACGAGCATAAATTTTTTCGTCTCTCAAAATAATATAAGTGAAGCATGAGAGAATTTCTTCAAAAATTTACTAACTCTCAAATAAATCTAAGTGAAGCATGAGAGCATTTCTTCAAAAATAATAAAGCACACCGTGCTCAAAAAGATATAAGTGAAGCACCAGAGCAATTCCATAGCTCAAAAAATTTAAGTGAAGCATGTAGAGAAATTCTAACAAATCATAGCATAATTTGGCTCTCTCAAATAGGTGTGTCCAGCAAGGATACTTGTGACAAACTAAAAAGCAAAACAAGCAAAGACTCATATAATACAAGATGCTCCAAGCAAAACTCAGGATATGTGACGAATAAAAATATAGCTCCAAGTAAACTGCCGATGGTCGTTAGAATAAAGAGGGGATGCCTTCCGGGGCATCCCCAAGATTAGTTGCTTGGTTCTCCTTGAATATTAACTTGGGGTGCCATGGGGAATCCCCAAGCTTAGACTCTTTTCACTCCTTATTCCTTCATCCATCGCGATCTAACCCAAAACTTGAAAACTTCAATCACACAAAACTTAACAAAACCTTCGTGAGATCCGTTAGTATAAGAAAACCAATCTTTACTTTAAGTATTATAGCAAACCCATTCCAATTTTGCTATTGCAATATATCTACTGTATTATAACTTTACCATGGCTTATACCCCTCTGATACAATCCATAGATTCATCAAAATAAGCACACAATGCAAAGAAAACAGAATCTGTCAAAAACAAAACAGTTGGACAACAGAGGAAATTTGTATAACAATCTTGTGTAAAAAAATCAGATTTTTTTGTCGCTTCTGTGAATTTAAACAATTATGTTACTGGACGCAAAAGTTTCTGTTTTTCAACAGGATCAAATCAACTATCACCAAAGCTATCCCAAAGGCTTTACTTGGCACAAACACTAATTAAAACATAAAACACACAATCAAAACAGAGGCATAATTGTGCAAACACTCAAGAACAGAAAGAAAAAGGTAAAAATAATTTTTATTCATTGGGTTGCCTCCCAACAAGCGCTATCGTTTTACGCCCCTAACTAGGCATAATGCATTGATTCAAGTATTGACATCTTTCTTCTTATTTTCTATAGATGTGTTCTTGTCAGAAGGTTTTGCAAAAATAACTTGAAACACATTACCCATAGAAATTTTAGCATTATCAAGTTGCCCATCTACGTATCCCCTTTGATTTCCGGCGACAATCCACGAATAATCTTGATTAACATTATTGAAAACTTGTTGGATTATATCTAAAACGTGGATTTCCTTTTTAAGATTCTCATAAAAAAATTGGTTACTTCCAAGCAAATGTCTCAACATATAATCACTATTATAAAGGATCTCATTTATCACAGGTTTTTCACGGCTCATACCATAAAAATAAAAAAATCCCTAGCTTCCCGTACTATGTAGTCAAATTCATTCATAAGAATAAGGGTAGCTAACTATTTTGCTTTAGGATCCTTTATAACAGGTAGCTCATAAAACAATCTCTGCAAGGTAGGGTGGGTACAGATAAATCTACTTTCAAGTTTCAGAACTAGTGCAGAAATAGCTTCCGCATAAGATTTAGTTCTTTTAAGTATAGGAGTATCATCAAGAGTCAAATTTCCAACACAATTGAAAAATTCTTGGATATGTTATTTTCCCATAAAGTTCCCTTGCCCCAAAACAAAAGTTTTAGCATCCAGATTGCCAGATCGTCCAATTTTAGGAGTTAGGCCCTCATCTGTTTCTGCCATACCAAAGTCACTCATGGTGACAAGTTCAAGCAAATAAGAGATCTAACTAGAAAACGGCGAACGAAAAAGAGGGCGAATAAAATGGCAAATTTTTGTGAAGTGGGGGAGATGAAAACGAGAGACAAATGGCAAATAATGTAAATTGTTAGGAGATGAGATTTGTGATTAGGAACCTGATAGATGTTGATGATGTCTCCCCGGCAACAGTGCCAGAAATTGTTCTCATACTTCTGTAACTACTATTACTCCACACATCACGTCCAAGATTAGTAGACCGACTCCTGCCTGCATCTACTACTATTACTCCACACATCGACCGCTATCCAGCATGCATCTAGTGTATTAAGTTCATGGAGAAATGGAGTAATGGAATAAGAATGATGACATGATGTAGACGAGATCTATTCATGTAGGAATAGCCCCATCTTGTTATCCTTAATAGCAACGGTACATGCGTGTCGTGCTGCCCCTTCTGTCACTATGTAAGAACACCGCACGATCGAACCCATCACAAAGCACCTCTTCCCATGGCAAGAAAAACCGATCTAGTCGTCCTAACTAAACCAAAGATTTGAAGAAGAAACATGAGGCTATAAATAATCATGCATATAAGAGATCAAAAGAAGACTCAAATAATATTCATGGTTATAGATCTGATCATAAACTCAAAGTTCATCGGATCCTAACAAACACACCGCAAAAAAGAGTTACATCAAATAGATCTCCAAGAGACCATTGTATTGAGAATCAAAAGAGAGAGAGGAAGCCATCTAGCTACTGCCTACGGACCCGTAGGTCTATGATGAACTACTCACGCATCATCGGAGAGGCACCAATGAGGATGATGAACCCCTCCGTGATGGTGTCTAGATTGGATCTCGTGGTTCTGGAACTTGCGGCGGCTGGAATTGTGTTTCGTCGACTCCCCTAGGGTTTTTGGAATATTTGGGTATTTATAGGGCGAAGAGGCGGTGCGGGTGGCCATCGAGGTGGGCACAACCCACCAGGGAACGCCTGGGCTCCTGGGCATGCCCTGGGTGGTTGTGCTCTCCTCGGGCCTCCCCTCTGGTACTTCTTTGGCCTATCTTGTGTCTTCTGGTCCAAAAAAATTCTCCAAAATTTTTTGCTGCGTTTGGACTCCGTTTGTTACTGATATTCTATGAAGCATAAAACAGCAACTGGCACTGGGCACTATGTCAATAGGTTAGTCCCAAAAAAATGATATAAAGTTGCTATAAAATGATTGTAAAACATCCAAGAATGATAATATAACAGCATGGAACAAGCAAAAATTATAGATACATTGGAGACATATCAGGACGCAATGAAAAGGACTTACCCATCTACTATCAGCTATAAGATAGATTATACCTGCTTGCAGAAGCTTTAATATTTCATTTCTTACCACTTCCTTCATCTTGGGATTTAACCATCGCTGATGGTCAACAACTGGCTTAGCTCCAGGCTCCATATTAATCTTGTGCTGGCATAGAGTGGGACTAATGCCCTTAAGATCATCAAGAGTATATCCAATAGCGGCACGGTGTTTCCTAAGGGTTTTCAATAATCTCTTTTCTTCATGCTCTGAAAGGTAAGCACTAATAATAACAGGATATATTTTCTTTTCATCAAGATAAGCATATTTCAAAGTATCAGATAATTATTTAAGCTCAAACACAGGATCACTCTTGGGTGGAAGAGGATCTCCAAGAGTCTCAACGGGCAAATTGTGTTTCAAAATAGGCATTTGTTTAAATAATATTTCATCTATTTTGTTTCTTTCATTCATATGCATGTCATTTTTATGGTCTAGCAAATATTGCTCTAAAGGATCAGTAGGAGGCACATCAATAGAAGCAAGACCAATAATTTCATCTTTACTAGGTAATTCTTTATCATGGGGTTGTTTAAGGAATTTGGAGAAATTAAACTCATGAGACACATCACCAAAATTTACACTAACAGTTTCCTTAGTGCAATCTATCTTAGCATTGACCGTATTTAGGAAAGGTCTACCAAATATAACGGGACAAAAATCATCTTGTGGGGAACCAAGAACTAGAAAATCAGTAGGGTATTTTATTTTCCCACACAAGACCTCAACATCTCTAACAATCCCAAGTGGTGTAATAGTATCTCTATTAGCAAGCTTAATAGTAACATCAATGTCTTCTATCTCAGCACGTGCAATATCATTCATAATTTCTTGATATAAAGTAAACGGTATAGCACTCACACTAGCACTCAAATCACATAGGCCATGATAACAATGATCTCCTATTTTAACAGAGACAACAGGCATGCCAACAATAGGTCTATTTTTATCTTTTTCATCGTGTTTAGCAATTCTAGTGGCTTCAACACAGAAGTAAATAACATGCCCATCAATATTATCAACCAAGAGATCTTTAACCATAGCAACATTAGGTTCAACTTTAATTTGTTTAGAGTGTGTAAGTGTTCTTATATAACTCTTGTTAACCACAGTTGAAACCTTAGCATGTTCTTTTATCCTAACAGGAAAAGGGGGTGTCTCAATATAAGCAGTAGGAATAACTAGATCAACATTATAAGTAACAATTTCTTCTTTAGCTCTAGTTGGTTCTTCTACTTCTACTTTGATAGGTGGATGATATTTAAACCAGTTCTCCTTAGGAAGATCAACATGAGTATCAAAAGATTCACAAAAAGAAGCCACTATCTCAGAATCAAGTCCATACTTAGTGCTAAAATTATGAAAAGCATCGGTATCCATAAAAGTTTTAACACAATCAAACTCAAGCTTTATACCTGACCCTTTACCTTCGTCGAGCTCCCAATCTTCATAGTTGATTCTTTCCAAAAGATCCCATCTGAAATCAATAGTCTTCTTCATAAAATATCCAGTACAAGAAGTATCGAGCATGGATTGAGCATTACGAGAAAGCCGAGCATAAAAATTCTAAATATTAATTTCTCTTGAGAGCTCATGATTGGGGAATGAATATAACATTGACTTAAGCCTCCCCAAGCTTGAGCAATACTTTCTCCTTCACAAGGCCAAAATATATATATATAATTCTGATCTCGATGAACCAGATGCATAGGATAAAACTTCTGATGAAATTCCAATTTCAATCGGTTCCAATCCCAAGCTCCAATATCATCACATAGCCTATACCATGTCAATGCTTTTCCCTTTAAAGATAAAGGGAAAACCTTCTTCTTAACTTCATCTCCGGGTAAACCTGCAAGCTTAAATAATCCACAAACTTTATCCACATAGATTAGGTGCATATCAGGATGTAATGTTCCATCTCTTGCATAAGGATTAGCTAGCAGTTTCTCAATCATACATGAAGGAATTTCATAATAAATATTTTTAGTAGGTGTTGTAGGTTGAGGAGCAACTCTTTGTGCTTCCGGTCGAGGTGAAGATACCCCGAACAAGCCCCTCAAAGGATTGTTTTCAATAGTGACAAGTGATAATAAATTTCAGCACGTAATATAAATGTTTCCTTACCAAATTCCACTCACCAAAGGCGCTTCACTCCCCGGAAACGGTGCCAGAAAAGAGTCTTGATGACCCACAAGTATGTTTCATGCTATGGTTAGATTTATCTTAATTCTTCTTTCATAGTTGCGGATGCTTGCGAGAGGGGTTAGTCATAAGTGGGAGGCTTGTCCAAGTAAGGACAGCATCCAAGCACCGGTTCGCCCACATATCAAATTAGCAAAGTAACGAACGCGAATCATATGAGCATGATGAAAACTAACTTGACAACAATTCCCATGTGTCCTCGGGAGCGCTTTGCTTTATATAAGAGTTCGTCCAGGCTTATCCTTTGCTACAAAACGGATTGGGCCACCTTGCTGCACCTTTGTTACATTTGTTACTTGTTACCCGTTACGAATTATCTTATCACAAAACTATCTATTACCGATAATTTCAGTGCATGCAGAGAATACCTTGCTAAAAACCGCTTGTCATTTCCTTCTGCTCCTCGTTGGGTTTGACACTCTTACTTATCGAAAGGACTACGATAGATCCCCTATACTTGTGGGTCATCAATACCCAATATGACAGATGCAAATCTTTCCAAATTGTATGTACGTGGTTGCACACGGGTCATCCGAATAAATCGTTTGTGTTGAAGGGATGTACAAATCCTATGTGCCAGATTTTCTCTCGACTTAGTGGTGAAGGAACCATAGCTCTCGCTTTGCATAGCATCTTCAATCTGAACTGTTTGCGATGAAGAGATGCACAAATCCTGCGTGGCAAATTTTCCCTTGGCTTACTGGGGAAGGACCATACCTCTCGCTTTGCATACGGGTGTTCTATCTAAAACGTTTGCGATGAAGAGTTGCACAAATTCGGCGCGACACATTTTCCCTTCGATTACTGGGGAAGCTGTCGATTTGCATATGGGTGTTCTATATAAAACATTTGCAATGAGTGTTCTAAATTTAAAAACCATTGACGTTTTTTTAAAAAAAAATTGTTTGATAACTCTGTACATTCAGAGAGAAAAACGCAAGTTTGTTGAAACCATGGGTTTCATTCAGTCACACTGCGACTTTATATTCATACGATCGAGATACAGTATTAAACCCAAAAAACTAATTCCGGCGGCGGGGGAGGCGGCGTGTCGCGCCGGCGTTGTCATTGTCATCCTCCGGGATGCCGTTCTCGAAGCCTTCAAGGCAGCACACAATGTTCTTCACTTGGAAATCAAACATCATGTTGTTGCGCGATCGACGGGCGGGGCACGGGAGGACGGCAACTCACGGCGCTGCAAGGTAGCGGTTGACGACGGCGTCCCATGACGCTGAGGGGGGTGCGCGCACGGGCACGGGCGCGGTGGGTGCAGGCAAACGCATGGGTACCGGTGCCGTGGTGGGTGCAGGGGCACGCACGGGCACGGGCGATGGCGCTGGCATGTACACGAGCTCGCGCGGGTCCATGGGGACCTCGCTGACGCTCGCGGCTTCCAGCGCTACGATAGTGCTCGGCGACCAGCCCGTCAATGCTACGGGGATGGTCGCAGGCGCGGGCGCGGGGATGGGAGCTGGGATGGGCGCGGGGGCAGCAACCGCCGCGGCCAGCTTGTTCAGGGCCATGTCCATGAGGACCCATTCTTCCTTGTTTTCTATCTTGTCCGGCTCGGAGTCGACTTCACCAAACTGGAAGCCTAGTGGCAGATGATCCTTCTGCGCCATGGCGTCGGTGGAGGTCTGCGGGAGGGGAATGAGAGGCAAACAGTAAGGCCGCCCATATTAAACAGTGGCTCGGGAGCCATTAATGGAGAGGATGCGAGCGAGGCAGGCGGCCATGGAAGTCAAAGGGCTTGCTTCCCAGTGAGCATGCGCAGCGTACAGTCCACACGCTTCCCAATGAGCCTGCGCATTGGAGGACAGCTTGCACGCCTCCCGGTCAGCCTGCGCAGCGGACTGCGCTCGCACCTCCCGTCTACTCAAGCAGCTGTCCGCACGGCACCTCCTAGCCATGAAAAGTGTGACTCGTGGCGTCACGTGAATGGTTAACAAAACGCCCACGATTTAAATTATACAAACGTTTGAGATGATAAGGTGACAACTATTTGTTTCAAAATGCCTTTGTTGGCTGTTTGATTCGAGTGCGCCTTCTCTCAAATTGGACATGAAAAATACCACAGCATGTCGGGTGCCATTCCGTGATAGCATGCCAGGTTTCATGAATTTCAAACTAGTTTTGGATTTACTAGAATTTTAAAACCAAGTATCTCAATGTTTGCGGTCGAGGCACGATGTTGAGGTGTTTCAAGTACATTCTCATTTCTTGCATGGGACCTAAGCATGCACGCAAGGACGCACATATGATTTTCTAACCCATTTTGCTACACTGGAGCACGTGCCAGTAGTTCAAATTTGAATTATGCACATAAAATGCCTAGAAAACTCAGTTAATGCGTAAAAATGTCCAAACAAACCCCGGATAATTCCACAATTTAACATAACACTCCTGTTGCTCTATGTTGTATCTAGAAAAAAAATCAAGGCGAGAGGAGGCAACGAATGTCGTTTCGTCCAGAAAGGTGACACACATTCCCTACCGGAACCACGAGGCTTCTTGCGAGAAGCTCTGGTTTGTGAGGAGCGTATACCAAAACCTACCCAAATGAGACATTTTTTACCACAAAATGTTGATGCCATTCTATGATAGCACTCCAAGTTTCATGAAGTTCAGAAGAGTTTTGGATTTAATAGAATTTAAAAACAAAGTATCTCAATGTTTTGCCGGCAAGCAACTGTGCCCTGGTGTTTGAAATTTATTCCCATTTCTTGCATGGGACCTAAGCATGCACCCAAGGACACACATTTGATTTTTTTAACCCATTTTTCTGCACTGGAGCATGTGCCTGTAGTTCAAATTTGAATTATGCACATAAAATGCCTAGAAAACTCAGTTAATGTATAAAAATGTCCAAACGAACCCCGAAAAATTCCAAATTTTAACACGACACTCATGTTGCTCTATGTTGCCACTAGGAAAAAAATTGAAAGCAAGAAGTGGCAACGAATATCGTTTCATCCATGTGTCGGGGACGAATCCGCGATCACCTATGGGACCCAGGGAAGGACCCCTTTACGTTCGGCAGGGAGAGACGGTCGCACGAAGAGCAAATCTAGCGAAGAACACGACAGTGCACGAGAGAGATTTACCCAGGTTCGGGCCGCACGGATGCGTAAAACCCTACTCCTGCTTTTTTTGGTTTATTATCTGTATGATTGTTCTAGCTCCAGGAGCGCTACAGTACCGAGTAGCTGCATACAATACTGGAGTTCTCCCTTTTCCAGTTCCTCCCCCCCCCCTTTTCCAGTTCCTCTTCCCTTTCATGTTGCCTATGGGCCTCCTTTTATACGCACAAAGGGGTCACCAACAGGTGGCAAACAGTAAAGGTAGAGGTGGAAAGTTGCTACAGTAAGGCCACTATTACCAGGATGACATGTCCTACCTACCACTGACGGCAGGGGACAAGGGCATTAAATGCCCATGCCTTTGCTGTCCACATACATGTACCCGGACGTCTTGGACGTGGGAAAAGCCTATCCCACCTGCTGCTGCACCGCTATCTACAGTGCACCGCCGTCTACACAGTGCCCTGCCACGCACGCTTGGAAGGACCCAGAGCGCCACGCTGGCAGAGGCACCGGAGCAGCACAGTAGCACAGTGGTACAGTAATGCTTGCCGCGGCAAGACCTTGCCGCACCTGACAGCTTGGCGCAACCCATAGTTTGCCGTGCAAGGTAACTTGCCGGGGCAAGTACCTTGCCGCAGCCGCTATCTTGCTGCAGCCAATACCTTGCCGCAGCCAATGACTTGCCGGGGCAAGTACCTTGCCGCGGCAAGTACTCTGCTTCAGCAATGCCCAGGCTGGGCCTGAGCTGTCCCTCCCAGCAAGCTCCTCTTGCCGGGGCCTTAACTCTTGCTTTGTATACTTTGTTCTTGAATGGCTTAATAATCTTGAGCTTCTCTCTAGCTGTCCTCCCGCAAGCCTGGCCGCGGGATGCTACTACTGCCCGTGCACAAGTACGGGGTACTAGGGTACCCCTATTCTAGTACACCGACAGGAGCCCCCGGGCCTGGGCCACACACGGTGCCGGGCGTTGTTGGGCCAGGCCCAAACAGTGCACGGGCACGCGTGGCTGGGATAAGCCGAAACGTCTCTATGCTGTTTAATTGCACGCTCTCCCACGCGTCGCGCGTTGAATGCGGAGCGTGGGAAGCGTGCGCAGTTATCTCGAATGACGAAGGGGCGGATGGTTCCGCATATTTCCCCATAAAAGGAGGGACCTGCAGAAGCATTCACACACCCCTCTCACCATTCTCGATCTCCAAATCTCCGCCTTCTTCTTCCTCCGCTCCAAAACAAAGCGGTTTCCCAATCCTCCGCCACCGCGCGCGTCCGCATCTCCCTCGGTCCTCAGCTCCACCTTCGCCATGCCTCCCAAAGGAGAAAAGGGGAAGACGGGGAAGTCCTCAAGGACGGAGACCCAGGCGCAGATGAAGAGGCAGAAGTACGCGCTCTTCGCTCCGACGCTCACGGGGGCGGATCTGAAGGCCAAGTTCCAAGGCATGTGGGCCGCGAGGACCAAGGCGCATCCGGCCACCCGCGTCCGCCCAGCCACCGACGAGAGCGAAGTGAGCAAGTACCCCTTCTTCGCTTGCTACTTTTGGTGCGGGCTCTGCCCACCGTACTCGGATTTCTTCAGCGACGTCATGTACACCTTCAACCTCCGTCTGCTGGATCTCACACCGAATGCCGTATCCACCATGGCAATATTTGCGCATCTGTGCGAGAACTTCGTCGGCGTCGCACCCAACACCGCGCTGTTCAGGCATTACTTCACTCCCCGTGCTGAAAAGGGGGAGCCTCTCACTGTTGGCGTCTCGTTCGTTTCAAGATTGGGCGCCAAGGAGCATTATCTGAAGGGGGATCTCCGCCCAAGATGGGGAGAAATCCGGTCTGAATGGTGTTGGATCATTGACGACGAGCCGCCACCATACTGTGAGCTTCGCAAGACCCCAGCAGCGTGTGGCACAGACTGGAGCGATCTGGATCCCCAGGACAAAAAGCTGGAGATTGCCGCTGCCAGGATCATACGGCTCAGGGAGGCCGGGCTCACCATAGGGATGGTTGGCGCAGACTTCCTCCGCCGCCGCATTGCTCCTCTGCAGCAGAGAGGAAGGCCGGCCTCTGATTGGAAGAACCCAGCCGATATCATGCAGCTGCGCCCTGGACTGATCAACAACTTCACAGTTCTGCAGCACGACTTTTTCATGCGAGAACTGTTCAAGCAAGAGACAGATCCAGAAAAGCGTGACAAGGCGTTCACGCTGCCGAAGCACATCGTGCCCCTTTGCAACAACTCCGCATTGAGTGCAATCATCGCTATGATGCCGCTCTGCAATGCGCACAGCGTTGAAGCAACTTGGGACGTGCCGCTCGAAGAAGACGTGCGGCGATTCTTTGACTCCACGGTCGAAAAGCAGGTCCGGGTGGAAGAGTGGCTCGTCCGCAACACCACTGAGCAAGAAATAGAATTCATTGCTCGAAGAGTGGAGAAGGACAGGCTCGCCAGGGAAGCTGGCGATTTTGGTTATACTTTGGCGGAGCTCGACGAGGCACAAAAGGAGAGCCTTGCCGAGCAGGGGATGCTTGCCGGGAAGGGCGAGCTCGCCGCACCCGGCAAGGATGTCGGGCCAAGCCAGCCTGCCGACGAGTCAGGCAGCTCGGAGGATGAGGGCTCCTCTTCCGAGGAGGGCACCGAAAGCCCACCGCAGTCAGAGTCCCCAGCCCCTCTGAGGAGGAAACGCCTTCGCAGGCTTGGCAAAGTGGCTGAGCGGCAAGAAGTTCAACAACCGCCGGAGCGCCGTTCGACGCGCTCGACCGCGGCAAGGGCTGGTGCTGCGGGACTGTCTCACGCGGCCCCGGCAACTGGAGCAGGGTCATCAAAGACCGCTGCTACTACCCCCGCCAAGCGGCCAAGGAGCCCAGCTCCCCCTCCTCCCCCTCCTCACACGGAGGCGGACTTTGATTTTTCCGCTCTCAGCGAAGAGGACGATGAGGAAGAGTAAGTTCCCTTGCCGCGACCCTCAATCTTTGTAAGATTTTGTTTCTGTCCTCACTTGTCGCGCTCCGGCCCTACTTCCGCAGGGAGGAAACTTTGGCGGAGAGGACAAGGAAGAGAGCTAAGGTCTCGACGAGCAAGACCGTGGTGGTCGTCGAAGATGAGCCCACGGCAACCACCGGGAGAGCGTCTGAGACCGTCCCGACCAGCTCGGAGCCCAGCCCTCGTTGCAGCCCCCAGCGCAGCCCCCAGCGTAAGTATTTCAACTACCTTTCGCTGGCGGTCGCTGAGGAACAAGCATTTTGTTACTGACATCTTTGGGCGTGTAGGAGAGGAGCAGCAAGTGGAGCCATCTGAAGATGCCCCAGAAGTACCACCCCCCTCGACCACACCGCCAAGGAGAAGATCTCCGGTAAGGGCTCCCACTAGCGAGCCGAGCCACGACGAGGAGCCGGCAAGCGCCGAAGTGCCAAGCACCAGCGCTGGCGACCCCACCCCAATGACAAACGTTGACGGGGGAGGGGAGCCCACCGCTCTTGAGCTCAACACGGGTAAACCCACTTGCTGCAAAACTCTTTCTGCTTTCTTTCTTTTATCTTCTTGAATTTCTTCTTGAAGCTCTTTCTGCCTTACTTCTCGGGTTGGCAGAGCCCTCCTCGGTGGAGCCAATGAACATTGACTCTTCTGCCGAGGAGAACACCACAGGGGCCATCGACGACGAGGCCGCCAAGGCCGCCGCTGCCAAGGCCGACAAGCTTGCCAACGAAGAAACTGCCAATGCTGCCGAAGAGGCCGGCAAGGCCGCCGAGGATAATACCGCCAAGGCGCCCACCGATGAAGCCGCCAAGGCTGCTGAAGCTGAGGCCGCCCAGAAGGCTGCTGAGGAGGCCGGCGAGGGAGCCGGTGGTCGTACTGACGGCCCTGAGGCCACAGGAGCGCCAGGCGCTACTCCGACCACGGGTCCTTCAACCACTGACGAGGCGGCAGCGCCCAACTCGCCTCCCCCAAGCAAATACATCCGGGTCGGCGAGAACGTCTATGTCAGCCTCCCCTGGACGGTGGGCTCCAGAGCGCCAACCGAGGAGGATGTTGTGGACGAGGAGATCCTTGCCGCTGCCGGGCTCCAGCTTGTGGATGCGCCAGGCGCCAGCAGTAGCAGCACGTCTGAAGAGGAGCAACTGCTTCAAAAGCTGCTGAATCTTCATCGCGCCCGACGGGAGAAGCTAGCTTCCAGGGAGGCGCTCATCGAGAAGGCCGAAGCTGACATGTTGAGGCGCGCGGAGATCTTGGCGGATGTCCGCGCGCGATCTCTTAATGCGTTAGAGGCCAAGCGGGCACAGCTGGCCGAAGAACGGCAGGCCCTCCTCCTGATGAAGCAAGACATTGAACAAAAACAGGAGGAGACCGCCAAGGAGTTGTCTGCTCGGGCCGGTGATCTGAACCAGCGGAAAGTGGACCTTGATGCCCACAAAGAGGAACTTGCCGAGCGCAAGAGGAAACTTGCCGAAACCCTCCGACAGAAAGACGAGGAGGTGGCAAGACTTGTCGCAGAGCGGACCCAGGGGCAGGCACAAAAACACCAGAAGGAAATCGAAGCCTTGGCCCAAGAGTACGCCAGCAAGTTGGTGGAGGCCACCAACGCTGTCGCTGCTGCAGAAGTGAACAGGAAGGAAACGGAGGAGAAAGTGGCAAGACTAGAGGCCGCCCTCAAGGCAAACGGTGACAAGCTCTCAACGCTTGAAAGTGAGAGGGCAAAGGTGACCCACACTTTGGCGGAGATGCAAGTTACCATAGCCAAGAAGAACAATCTGCTTGCCGCCGCCAATGACTCCAGAGCAGACCTGAAGCTGAAACTGACCACGCTGAAGGAGACGCTCGACACCACCAGAAAGCGCGAAGGGCTTCTAATGGCAGAGCTCAAGAAGGAAAAGGGTCTGCTTCAAGACGCTATTGCAACCCACAAGAAGTTCAGGGATAACGTGGGGATCTTCACAGACAGGCTTGCCAGCGTAGCCGAGGACATCGACAAGGAGCTGACTGCCCTGAAGGTGCCGGACTTCGAGTACTCCACCGACAAGAACACGCAAACTAGCGTCAAGCTAGCCGAGTTCTTCGACGGAGTAGTAGAAGCACTCCAACAGCTCCAAGTCAATCACAAGGCTCAACTGGCCGACGAGTCATGCAGGCTTTGCCGGGGAGTTCTCCGGAGGTTGTTGGTGAAGATAGCATACAGAAACCCGGGCGTCGACTTCAGCAACATCTTCAAAAGCTTGCCGAAGGGATACGACCCCGCGCCACTAGAGGCCCTTGTCGCGCCCATCGTGGAGAGGGTGGACCAAATCCAGAGAGTCGAAGGCGAGCACCGCAATTAGAGAGCCCATTCTTCTCCCTCCTTGCCGCCGCTAGACATGTTAAAGAACAATCTGTTTAAGCCGCGGCAACTTATCTTGTAATATAACATGCAATATTTTGAAGTTAATGCATGTCATCTCCCTTGAGCAATTTCTTTCTTTGTGTGTACTTGCCCTACGCTTATAGGAAACTTGCCGGTGCGCGCACCATCACCGCGAGCGCTGGGTGCGGGACTCCAGCAGCCTGCTGGCGGTGCCGCTGCCGGCAAGCAACCTTGTCGCGCTCAGTGTGGCCACTTAGGTTGTTGAGCGGACTCGAAACAAGGTAAGGGCGCGACCGATTACGTTTAGGTTCCGTCGCGCATAGGTTTTCCATACAAAGAGTAGTATCGTTCAAGGAAAATAACCTTGAAAATAAAAAAGAATTTGGTTATTCAAACTTTGGCACTTAGCTTTGTCGCTGATCTCTCCGCGGCAAGGTCTTGTCACTGCTTGCCGCTGCCTTCTACCCGGCAAGGCAAAGTTTCTTTGAACGACGCCTGGTCCATATCATTATCCCATCCCCCCCGGCAAACTTGTGCGCGAGGGAAGCTTCTGTCTTTTTGAGAAAAAGAAAGAAGAGAAAATAAAGATATAGGAGCTTGGCGGCTCGTTAATGCTTACCGGGGAGGCTGTACTGCACAGTATGTCAGATAATCATGCAAAATAAAAGTAAACATGAAATCGTCAAAAACTGCGAAATACAAAAGCTTTATTTATGCACAGGGTCTGCGCCTGGCTTTGTACAAAGGATTACATGCAACAGCGGCAAGACTTGTACAAAAGGTGGTTGCCGGGGAAGGGCCCGGCAACCGCGCCTTATGGAAAAAACTTACGGAGATGCTCAATGTTCCAGGAATTGATCACTGGAATGCCATCCGCGGTCTCCAGGCGGACAGCGCCGGGCCTGGTGACTCGTTTCACCCAATAAGGGCCTTCTCACTTCGGCGTCAACTTGTTTGAATTCTTGGCCGACTGAACGCGCCGAAGAACAAGGTCGCCTTCCTCGAGACTTCTGGCATTAACTTTGCGGCTATGGTAGCGACGCAAAGCTTGCTGGTAGCGAGCAGCTCTCACAGCAGCCTGAAGACGATCCTCCTCGAGGAGCACAGCGTCATCTTGCCGCAGTTGCTCTTGCTCAAGCTCATCGTAAGCGAGCACTCGAGGTGACCCGTATACGAGTTCCGTGGGGAGAACTACCTCTGCTCCATAAACTAGAGCAAAAGGCGTCTGGCCAGTAGCTCGATTTGGCGTCGTCCTGATCGACCAAAGAACCACTGGCAGCTCTTCGATCCAGTTTTTGCCGCACTTGCGCAGCCTGTCGAAAGTTCTCGTCTTGAGCCCACGCAGCACTTCAGCATTTGCCCTTTCAGCTTGACCGTTGCTTCGGGGGTGAGCAACAGAAGCGAAACAGACCTTGGCGCCAAGGTCTTCGACATACTGCATGAAGGCGTGGCTCGTGAACTGGGTACCGTTGTCGGTGATGATCCTGTTAGGAACACCAAAGAGACAAACAATTCCCTTGAAGAACTTGATGGCTGATTGTGCTGTCACCTTCCTCACTGCTTCCACTTCTGGCCACTTCGTAAACTTGTTGATGGCCACATACAAGTACTCGAAGCCCCCGGTGGCACGGGGAAAGGGGCCGAGGATGTCGAGCCCCCAAGCCGAAAATGGCCAGGAGAGAGGGATTGTCTGGAGAGCTTGAGTTGGCTGATGAATCTGCTTGGAATGAAACTGGCACGCTTCACACTTGGTTACTAGTGCAGTTGCATCCTGGAGGGCGGTGGGCCAAAAGAAACCTTGCCGGAAAGCCTTTCCAACAAGGGCTCTTGACCCTATGTGGTGACCACATATGCCTCCATGAATCTCCGCCAACAGCTCCTGTCCTTCTTCCCGGGGAATACACTTCAATTTCACACCGTTTGGTCTTTTTCTGCACAGCATGTCATCGACAAATTGATACATATTGGACCGTCGGGCTACTTTCTCCGCTTCTTCCTGCCCTTCGGGAAGTTCTCCTGTCTGAAGGAAACGGACGATCTGCTGCGCCCACGCTGGAGCCTGTGGCTCGACAACGAGGACTAAAGGCATTTCTTCTGCTGCGGGAACATCAGGCCCTACGGCAAGAGCTCATCGCTCTACCAGAGCCAGCCGTTCCCCGACGAGCTTGGCGGGAAAAGCCGCCTCAACGACAAGAGCCTGGGGCCCTGCTGGAGCGTGCTGTCCTTCAACAAGCTTGTCGGGAGCAGTTGCTTCAACGACGGAAGCCCAAGGCCTCGTCGGAGCATCTTGCTCCTCAGCGCTTCGATCAGGAGCGCCTGCTTCAACGACAAGGACCCGAAGTCTTGTCAGAGCAAGTTGCCCCTTTGCCTCTAGCCTAGGAGCACCCGCTTCAACGACAAGAGCGTGAGGCCTTGTCGGAGCAAGTTGCCCCTCTGAATCTTTGGCGCTGGCTTTGGCAGCCTTCTTGCCGGCGGCTTCGGGGAGCTCTGCCGGGAAGTAGTCGCGAGAAGCCAACTTCCTCTTCCTGCCTTGCCCTACTGATGGCATCACGGATGGCTGAGTTAGTTGGAGCACAAAAGTGCCTGGCTCCACAGGCAATTTGAGTGCGGCGCACTTTGACAAACCATCGGCAATATCATTCTCAGCACGTGGGACGTGCTCCATTTGTAGGCCGTCAAAGCGTTCTTCCAACTTCCTCACCTCATCTACATAAGCTTCCATCAATGGGCATTGGTAGTTCTTGTTCACTTGCCTGACGACAAGCTGCGAATCTCCCCTGACAATAAGCTTCTTGATCCCAAGGTCTGTCGCGATCCTGAGACCGGCAAGCAACCCCTCATATTCTGCAGTATTGTTCGTCGCCTGTTCCTTGGGAAAGTGCATTTGGACCACGTACTTGAGGTGCTCTCCGGTGGGTGCGACAAGCAGTACGCCAGCACCGGCGCCTTGCAGCGAAAAGGCACCATCAAAGTACATAAGCCACTCTTTGCTTGTCTCCTTGCCGGGGAGAGTCATCTCTGGGATTTCTTCGTCTGGCGTTGGTGTCCATTCTGCGACAAACTCTGCCAAAACTCGGCTCTGTATGGTTGATGTACTCTCAAACTTGAGACCAAAGCTTGACAACTCCAACGCCCACTCGACAATCCTGCCCGTCGCTTCTGGATTTTGCAAAATCCTTTTCAGCGGGAAGCGAGTGACGACGGTAACTTCATGTGCTTGAAAGTAATGGCGCAGCTTTCTCGAGGCCATGAGAAGGCCGAAAAGCAGCTTCTGCACACCAGAATACCTTGACCTAGCTCCCTGCAGAAGAGAGCTCACAAAGTAGACCGGGCGCTGCACCATTTTCTTCTTTTGTATCACTTCGCCTGACTGCGCAGACGAATCCTTGTCGGCAGCAAAACTTGTTGCCCCCAGCTTGTCGTTGATCGTGCTTGCCACAGTTACTGCCTCCTCATCCACCTCTCTCTCCGCTACCAACGCAGCACTAACCACTTGATTGGTTGCCGCTAGATACAGCAACAACTTCTCTTGTGGTTTAGGCGCGACAAGTATTGGAGGAGAGGAGAGGTATCTCTTCAAGTCTTGCAGCGCCGCCTCCGCCTCCGTCGGAGTAGTACGTATATGGCTTACGCGAGAAGGTGCGTCGGCTACAGTCCATAGCCGGCGCATCAAGCACAGTAGCTCGCTCCCCAAATATCATTTCACTGTTCAATCGTCACCGGTGAAAGATGGGGACGTGGACTCACGTCATGAGGGCAACTTTGGCGGCCCACTCCAGCTAGAGCGTGCCCGTAGCCGCCATGCATGTGCTAACAAGCTGTGTGAGCGCGACCGCAATCTGCGACCGAGCGGCCAAGACAGCCCAAATGGCCATTGTTGCTGCTCAGGTGGCGGCAGCAACATCTGCGACGGGTGTAGCAACTGGCGAGAGCAGCACAACAGTTGTCCGTTCTGCAGTGGCGGCCTTAGCCCTGATGGAGGCCACCCATTCCCAGCTCGAGGAGGTCACCGCACAAATCAAACGAAGCTTCTCCGACAACGGTCGGCAACCCACGGCCGAAGAGTTGGCAATCGCCGAGAGCGTTCGAGCAACCGTCCATTCCTTCGCGGCAAACCTTGCCACGATGGAGCCCGTCCAAGCCTAGATCACGGCTGCCCACGCCTAGCTCGTGGCGGCCTTATCCAAAGAGATGGCGGACGTAGATGGCGAGATGTTTGCCGAGTATGGTGCGATGGATGTCATGGAGCCCATACCCCAGGAGATCGTCGGGCGCGAGCTGGACATGGAGGAGGCGACGGAGATCGACGAGCGCCAGCCGGAGGAATACTCTTTGTTTAATTTAAAGCGTCAGTCGTTAATTTGTTAGAGTAATGTTTAGGTCAGCTAGCTCTATTTAATTGTTGAACTTGCTCGATTCAGAAGTGTGGGTGTGCTGTAGGCTCTTTTGTGTACCCAAATTATGCAATGACGTGGATGACCACTGTAACCAGGGAAATTCGGACCAAAATTTGCACATTCAAACTCATCACACATAGGGTAAGTTATATGAATCATTTGTCATGTTCACATATCATACATAGTGCTGAATAAGGGACTGTGTCTGATGACACTTTGCGCGCCAGTTTTTTCGCTTCACCGAGCCAAAATTTTCGGCTTCCGCCGAAATATGTACCTCCCCGCCCCCTCCCCCTTACCAAAAGCCACATTTCCCCTATTTCCGCCTTCCTTTCCAAGTTCAAATCTTCACTCCTTGCTTGCAGCGCCACCTCCTCGCCGGTGACCCTCCTTCACGCTGCTCGGCCTCGTCGATCCAGGCAGGTAATCCACACCCGACCCCCATCCTCCTCCACCTTCTACATCCCACATGCCTCGACCGTTGGTGCGACACCTTCCACCCAAATCACTGACCCCTACCCCAAATAAGTGATGCCCTAGGCCATGGTGCACGCAGTATAGCCAGGAGAAGCAAATCACGGCCGCATGCACGGATGAGGTCACGATGGCTGCCATTCGTGTCGACCCCCAGATCTTGGAGGAGCACCTCACCGTCGAGGTCACCGTCGATGCCTCGCACGCTGATGCTGCGACGCGGTTGGCTGCTTTAAATGATAGTTCGTGGCGTTTTCCCGAGGCCATCGTCGGTGCCTTCGGCAAAGACTACGAGGTGTTTTCTCAGTGTGCTCGTGCTTACCTCAACTCGAGAGCCAGAAGGTTGGTGCCCGGAGCAGCTCAGGCAACTCACCACTACGAGAAGGGTACCCACGATGTGGAGGCCATGCCCTCTTCCATGTCCAAGGAGCCAATCATCATCGATATCTCCGACGATGAGGAGTAGCTTGTCTTATTAGCTCACTATAAGGACCTATGTTCAGTTAGCTAGCTACGCTGGTTAAGCATGTTCGGTTTACCCGTTGCATGTGTTGCTCCTGCCTTTCCTTAACAAATTCTAGTGAATTGTCTTATGTACTTTTACCATGCAATCTGTTCCTCTAGTGTATATGTTCTATATGTCGTGCAATGTGGTTCTCACTTATTAACCGTTTGGTTAATTTGTTGTCATCTTCAGTTAACTGTTTGGTTCAATTCTGCAATGTGAAGTTCAATTCTTCTGGGTGCAATTTTGTATTGTCTTCCATGTGAGAAATAAATCGAATTTGGCTGTACAAAATACATGAGAAACAAATACAATTGCTATATTTCCAAGTTGTCAAGCATGCTTGGTTTGGTTAACTGTCTGATCTTCTAGTATGTTTATTGTGCAATGTGGTGCTTAGTTAATATTTGGTTCATTTGTTGTGGTGTTTAGTTAACTCACTACAAAAAAAAGACACATCCGTGACATTTTGGCCCGAACGAAAAAAAATTATGTCATGCTTATGACACTTCTATGACGATAATTGTGACAAAACCCGGTATCATCATAGATGTGGTGGGCTCCTACTTCTATGACAAAAAATCATGATAGAAAATGGGCTTTTCGTCCTGGGTGGGCCGGAGACGCACCTGCATGACATTCTTTGGGCCGTCCATGACGGAAAAAATCGTGGTAGAAGGGAGGGCGAGGAAAATTTTGGGAGTTCCCGGTTACGATGGGTGGTCGGGGCCGAGCGATGCACGGAGGTTTGCGCGTTTCTCTCGTACACGTACATGCATGTGTGCGAGGCGTTGGGCTCTAACTGAACCCGAGCGAGGCATTCGCTTACTGAACCCGAGCGATTGCACTAGCTACATTACTGAACCCGAGCGACCAATCCCTTGGTTGTTAACTGAACCCGAGCGATTCCTTCACTACTGCTGCTAACTGAACCCGAGCGATCGATCGCTGCTGCTGCTGCTGCTTATTGAAGCCAATCGAACCTGCTGCCTCTTGATGAACAGTGAATGTGGGGGTTGGTTGAACTAGTCGAGATGTACGTGGTTGGGGTTGGATGAACAGTTCCCGGTGGGGGTTGGATGAACAGTTCCCGGTGGGGGTTGGATGAACAGGACCCCGTGGTAGTAGGCCATTGCCGCTGGATGAACAGGACCCCGAGAGGAGGCCGCCATAGCCGAGCTGGTTGGGGGTGGATGAACAGGACCCCGTGGAGGGCTGGTTGAACAGTAGCTGGTGGAGGGTTGGATGAACAGTAGCCCGTGGATGAACAGTAGCTGGTGGAGGCAGGAGGAAGACGCGGTGGATGAACAGTGCAGGTGGATGCTGAAGGAAGTCGATGGTGGGTGAACAGTAGCCCGTGGAGTCCTGTTTTGCGGTACGCCACACCCCTCCCAATGAACAGGATCCTGTTTCGACCGTAGCCGGTCGAACAGAAGGCCGTTTCCTCCGTAGTGCGGTACGCCAGACCCTGTTTTGGCTGTTCTGTCCAAGCCGGTTGGCTCCCGATGAATACTATGCATTCCGTTGCCTCCCGATGAACACGATGCGGTTTCTCCGTTCTGACCCAGCCAGTTGGCTTCTTCTAATGAACAGGACGCCATTGCTGCCGTTTGTTGCCTCTCCATGTACACGTGCCCTGGTCGTACATATGCGCGAGTAGCTAGGCATTCAAGACCCCGCCCGTATGTGGCTGTACGTACGTGTACAAGGTTTAGAAGGGACTGTCTAAACTACTACGTCGGTGGCTCTACTACTACACGTCCGCTGCTTGCTCGGCCAAGGTTCATCGTTATAGAGAGACCGATCGACCAGTATGTACGTACACGTTCGCGACCAGACATAAAACGCTATGTACGCTTCGACCGGGTGGGTCCCAGCTGTCAGGGAGGATAAGGACACACTTCCTTGCGTGCGAAGATATAGCTCGTGGGTCCCAGCTGTCAGGGGGAACAATCATTTTTTTTGCCCGTAATATGGACGCACTTCCTTGCGTGCGAAGATGTAGCTGGTGGGTCCATCTGTTAGCCTCACCGCGTAGAGTCTTCTTCCGATGGCTGTTGTTCGTTGACCATGTTGACCATGCCGCGCGGACAGCACCCAGGCGGTGGACGGCGGCGAAGCCTAGGAAGGGAATGACGTGGAGCCAGGGAAGACGAGGCAGGTGGATGCCCACACGAAGGGGAGTACGAGGGTTCACTGGTTCGGCTGCGGTGTGAGGCTGCCGTCGCCGGAGAATAACAGGAGTTGTTGGTGAGTAGAGGAATGGCCTGGACGGCGATGGGAGTAGGGTGGGCCGGTGAGTCCTACGCGGCAGCACAGCTGGCCACGGGAGGCGGTAGCAGGTGGTACCGCCGGCGGTGGTTTGGGCGGCTGAAGCAAGAATATCCGAGATAGGAGAAGAAGCACGACGTCCGTTGGATGAACATCCAACGGCCAGTGCTGCTAGAACCGTGTGTTGACTATAAGTTGACAAAGACTTGCGTACGCGTCAACTTAGTAGGCCCACAAGTGTGTGGTAGAAAACATATAGCTCATTTGCGATTTGTAAGAATGTACATCCCATTTTTGAATTCTTATGGAATTTACTACAGCCCATTTACAGTTTGTTAAAATTACAGCTCATTTTCTAGCTAGGACAACGATTAATAATTTCAACCAACCGCTCAAAACAGAATTCAATAAAATTTCCCACATTTTGATGGGATCCGAAATATTTGTATCCCGAAATTTCTAGTCAGATTAAATATAATTTCAAAATAAATTTGTATTACGTAAAAATCCAACCAAATATTGCGCGCGCAACAAGTAATGAAATTAAAATTTTCCAAATCCAAAAATATTTTTTTTAACTAATTACGTGTTTGGTGCATTTTTTTATAGTTACAGCCCAGTTTTTATAATTACATCCCATTTATTATTTCTTAAAACCCATTTTCTTGTTAAGCCTAATTCATCCCTCCTAGGAAAGATTTGCAGCCCAGCGGGGCGGAGAATAACAAGTTGACCTGGGCTGGGTATTCCTCAAAAAAAAGTATAGCTGGGCTAGCCATTTTCAGCTTGAAAAATAATAATATATGGGCTGGATATTTGGTCGACATAAAATAATAGCCTGGGCTAGACGGGCCACAGCCCGCCCAGTTGATACCCTGCTCTCCTCTGAACAACCACAAAAACATCGCTCAAGAAAAACTTTGCTCACACCTCAAAAACATAAATACTGCTCGAGCTGCTGGGTCCCAGCTGTCGGCCGCTCCTTGTGTAATTCTCTCATTTATTGACAATATAGGTTGACAATGGTGTGGGACCATGATGTCAAGAAACCAGGAGGAAGCAAAAAAATTATAGTTGTATATAATAAGGAGGCACTTGCGTACGTGCGGCTATAGCCCTGGTGGGTCCCCACTGTCATCCTCTCCAAGTTAAGTTATCTCCTCATTCCTCATGTTCGTTGACAATGTCGACAACGCGAGACGGCGGCGCCACAGCGAGCTCAAAAACTCGAAGGACGATGGAGAGGGCCTCGCGGGCCCTACGGATGGTCTGATACAGCACCCGCTGCTCATTCAGGAAGCCAGGATCATAGGGCCACATGTCCGCGATGGCATTGTCGTTCGCTTGTTCGCCGGCGATTCGTCCTTCTGTGAGCCGATGCTCATTGAGGAGACAGAGGTTGCAGCATAGGTCCTCCTGCGCTGGTAGCTCTTCCGCCATTAGGGCATCGAAGTGCAGCCGCACCTGCTCTATGGTGAACACGGCATGAACAGGCTTGGGCGGTGGCGCCGGCTCCTGGTCGGAAGCCACGTCCATCGTCTGATTGTGGTCACTCCGCTCGGTGAGCTCGCTGGCGAGCCAGCATGTCCGGCTGCTAGAACGACCCGCTGCCAAGCACGAGTCTGACTGCCCTGGCCCACCCAGACCACCTCCCTCGCCCGCGCGCCCTTTCCGCCCGAAACGGTCAGCGCCGGCCATAGCCGTAGTCATCTGCCTCCGTTCCCTTTCTCTTGTCCACACCACTCCCACCATGGCTTCCTCGCACTCCAGCGCTCTTTGGGACGGGTGGACGACGGACAAGACGGAGATGGCAGCCATTGCTGCCGACTGGCTGGCCGGCAGGCAGCCGGAGGACGACGACGTCCCAATGGAGAACATGGTAGTCGACGATCCGGTGCCAACCCCCTCCTCTGCGCCATCCTCGCCGGTGCATTGCACCATGACCATCGACGAGGACCGTGCCCAATACATGGACATGGTGAGGCAGAAGCGTGAGGAGCAGTTCCGGGAGGCGCAGGCCGACACCGCCTACAACCACCATGTCCTCCAGGAGCACCTGCAGGCGGAGGAGCAGATTGCCGCGGAGCGGACGAAGCAGGAGGCGCTGCTCGAGTCGTACTGCTCCGCTCGCGAGAGCCGCCTCGCGTGCTGGCGGTACCGCATGCGGGTGGTGGAGGTTGCGGCCGCCTGCAAAGAGGGCGATGAAGCGGACGAGGCGCTGTTTGGTGAGACCGACGGCCAGGCGGAGGACAATGCCGGCTCCGCCGAGGCCCCGCCCCGCCGGCACCGAGGTGGAGGACTTCGCCGGCTTCGGCAAGGCCCTGCTCCGCCGAGGCCCCACCCCGCCAACAACAAGGCAGAGGACACCGCCGGCTCCACCGAGGCCCCGCCCCGCCGGCACCGAGGCGGAGGACTTCACCGGCTTCAGCGAGGCCCCGCCCCACCAACAACGAGGCAGAGGACATCGCCGGCTCCGCCGAGGCCCCACCCTGTCGGCAACGAGGGGGAGGATTTCCCCCGCTCCGCTGAGGCGCCGCCCCGCCGGCAATGAGACAGAGGACATCGCCAGCTCCATTGAGGCCCCGCCCCGCTGCCAACAATGTCGTGCCACACAGAAAACGAGGAAGAGTAGAACACGGTAGGTCGCCGCCGCTCGGGTCCAAGTAAGGCCACAGCTGCTACCCTCCGGTTGAAGCCAAGCTTGGCGGGTTGAACACTGATGGACGATTAGCTTCTTGGCGGCAACGTGGAGTCGGAGAGCTGTGCTGGAGAATAAGCTTCTGTTCGGCTCAGCCGGACACAGGAAATGTGCGCCAGAGATCATAGATTAGGTTAATTAATTATACCTCCAGCGCATCCCTTTTTAGTTGAAGAATGTATAAAACGTAATGAAATCCGGCATGTTTATATGAAATCTAGCCGTGTATGAATGAATTTAGTTCGATTAGTTTGAATTCTTGTATCGCTGGCATTGGCTGAACATGCAAAACAATACGTACTAGCATTATTCCCAGGACGCACAGTGATCACCTCGTTTGCAGCAGTTTCACATGTACAAAAATTTTGAGCAGCTTTTTAGCATGCCTGTACATTGCAATCAAACTCACAGGCCTGGCAATTCATAGAGAACATTCAAAATAATCAATGATTATGCATCTCAGTGATTCACATGTCAGAGCCAATATTTACTACCTCCGTCCTGGTTTATTAGTCCCCTCTATAATTTGTGCTAAATTTTAACCAAAAATTTAACTGACAAAATGTTAGTGCATGTCAACAAAAATTATATCATTGGTGTATTTGAAAATAGTTTTCAATGATATAATTTTTAGTGACATGCATTAAGATTTTGTTAGTTAAATTTATGGTGAAAATTTGGCACAGATTACAATGGGGACCAATAAACCAAGACGGAGGTAGTACTTCACAACTAAAGAGTAAAGAATAATCGATCGATGCTGCTGACAGCAAAGGGCGTCCCATTCAAAAATATCAAATGCATGTCTTCTTGGTAACATCAATGAGCAAAATTTGACAAGGTTGTCCCATTCCAAAATATCAAATGCGTGTCTTTTTGCGTACATCAATGAGCAAACTTTGACAAGGTTTTCCCATTCCAAAATATCAAATGCCTACAATTGTGGAATGGGTGAGGTTTGCCATCAGTTCGGACATTGACGTGGCACCTCGTGCTAAATAAACCAGTTGTTCTTTTTGTGCAGTTCCACCAAAATCAACCAAACTCGCGCGTAGCTTGTATGATTTCGTCTTTATAAGTTGCAACGCCTTGAACATATCGGCACCTCCTTTCTTGTAGCTAATTTTGTAGCTGGAGGTGGAAATGAATGATTCAAGAACATTCGATGTATTGTGCACGATGAAGTATAATGGGCACGAACCATCAGAACATTTTGTGCAGTTTCCATTGAAATCAAGCTGAGCACCCCTATTTGCCTAAATACAAAAAAATGATTAGTAAAGCAAACTATATTATGAATTTACAGTTTAAATAGGCACCTACATGGTCCATGCAGAGCACACATTTAAAAAAATGGAACTCACCAGAAAGAATCCTAGAACAACATTTTACTTGCCCATCACAGCAAAAAAGATGGAAATCGGTGAGTCCTTCTGAGCTGAAGTTAGTTTGGTCTTGTGGGGAGTAATGTAACCATCCTTCAACTGCTCCTTCTTATGAGAAGATAGACTGGGCTTCTTCATCCTGGCATAATCGGAACTAGGCACTTCACGTACTCCATATTCTTCTTCAGAGGAGGATGATCCTGTTGTGCAAAGACAAGAGAACAACTAAATGCTAGCATCCCTGTTTGCTCGAAAAAAAGGAAAGGAAATATTTAAAAGAGCCATTACATTAACAAAGGGAGTAACTGATGAAATGTATAGTCACAAAGAGATGCATCTCCTCATTATCCTCATAGGAAATGATATGATACCAAACACAGCAGCTCAACTTGAACTGTATTATTACTTAATTTTATTAGTGGCTATAACGGTGGCAAACCGGTGCATCAATTTATTAGCAGCCTTAGATTAACATGCGAAACAATACCACTTTCTCATGAGAGTAGCTAAACAGTAGCACAACACCAATAGAGATGACAAAGCTCAATCATATGGATGAAATCCGTGGGCCGGTACCAACCTTTGTCAGGAGGCTTATTGTCTACAGCATGCAGATGAAGCACTTCTCCGGAACCATCCGTTATTATCTACTGTGGTTGCCATGCTTACTATAAACTCCTCGATTAGTTTAATGTTTCCAACATCTTCTTGTGCAGTTCCACTAAAATATATGTTATCTTCAAACAAGATCCCTGTTTGCACAAGTAGAGATAATTACATATTACATTAAGAGTGGCATCAACTCACAGTGGCAAAACAATTGCTCGTTCCAGCCATAGCAATAAATTAAGATGCAAAACTATATCATTACTTGTGTCATCACAGTTCCAGTGCTTCATTACAGCACCGGGAGTTGATTTTTGTTCTTCTTCCGCTTGTTCTTCCCCTTCATCACTTGGTTCAATAACAGACAAGCTTCACCTTCAATGTAAGATTTGGCATGTCAATTAGGGAGCACAAGTATAACACTAAACAACAACATTACTTTTCTGATGACAGTAGCAAAATACAGGCCAACAGTTGTGAAATATCATTATCTTACCTCAATGGGATATTACGGTGCACATACAGATTGGAAGTCTGGTCTCCTTTTGTGGAATTCACTAAAATCAAGCAACATTACCGTATAAGTCGCAGAACATATGAAAGCACACTGCACAATCATGTGGAAGAAAGCCATTACTGACCTCTCATGACGCGGAATTCAAACAACTCACAAGAAGAAGATCTGAAACAAATTTGCCAACACAGAGAGGAAGTCGGATCTCCTCTTGTGCAGTTCCACTAAGATCAAGCAATCAAGCAACGTTGTCGGTGTGACATTTTGGTTGAACTGCACAAAACACTCTTAAAGCAAAAGTGTTTTGTGCAGTGCAACAAAAGGTCGCAATAGCAACGAGGTATAATAGATAACCCTGTTTACACAGAGGTGCAAAGGAAACAATTACTGGTCAATAACGGTGGATGACACAGAAGCCCACAAAAAGAAGCATCCTACTTATCTAAATGGGAAAGAAAGCAAGACAGTAGCATTTCTCAAACAGTGGCATTGATTCATATTAACAGAGAGATTATATTAACAATAAAATTCATTAAGCATGTAATTTGCTTTTAACTGTGGCATTGCTTCAATTTTCCAACGGCATTATTAGATTAATAACAGCTAAAGAGTTGTATGGGACAGTGGACGCACCAGCACCATGTGCATCTACCGATGTATAAAGGGGTGATGCATAGTCTGTTGCAACAAAGAACAAACAACCAAGGAGCATATTTGTGTCTGTCCCAGTTTTGTTATCTTTGGACACCTTTCCCTATGTGAGGGCAGCAAATCTAGTCCTGCTCAAACTCTACAGCCTTGTCCCCCACCCACAGAAAGACTAGTTTGTTACAGATGTGCGTACTGCATTTGTCATTGTTTTCCCTTTTCGACCAACGTAGGTGCTGGATAGCCAGTCTGTACTACTTTCCCCCCTTCCTTTCCTCTTTGAACCATGTCCTAGATTTAGGTTATACAACTTTCCCCACTACTTTCCTGAATGATCCAACACCTAGATTCGAGTGCAGAAGCGGAAAAAATCCACATGCAGGTGTAGCAATGCATGTCGATTAAGTAAATTATACCTTAAGGTTCTTGGGGTGTGGCTCAGTGGGCGGCCGGAGGCCGATCTGCCCACACTATGTACGGCAGTGAGGAAGAAGGGGTCGAAGGCCCTCCCGCGTTACCGCTGGGTGAAAGAGAACAGCTGCACCGGTAGTGGATTCCGTTCCTCGCCGACGGTGATAGCGTTAAGCCTTCTTCCCTTCCTCGGCAGACGGGATCCTACCGGCTCTTTGACCAGCAGTGAGGGGAGTGAGAGAGAGAGGTCAAAGCAGTCTTGTTTAGATCTGGAGAGGGTGAGAGAGTGTGAAGAGAGCAACTACAAGCGCTGAGGCTCCAGCGTGTATGTATATAGTGGAGAGAGAGTGTGAAGAGAGCAAACCCTAGAAAACAAGCGCTGAGGCTGCAGTGTATATAGTTGGAGTGGTTTTTTTTCTCTCCATAAAAATCGTTATAAATTGTGCACGAAACGGAACTCTTTATTTAACATAGTGAAGAAAAATACTAGGGCAATGCTAATACGTGAAGAAAATTTAACGCTCGAAGGAGTCAACTCGCAATTAACGTTGCATGCCTCCCGGCCACGCTTACTATCATTCACGTGTGGTACACGACCCTCCGAAGTGAACAACAACTGAACCACACACGGTTAAAATATCGGAAAGGTGGCCTGCACCATCCTCCAATTTTAAATTTCGAGAAATTCAATTTTAATTACTTTGTATGTACACTTTGCTCTCTTCCAATAATGAGCGGGCACTTGTATTCGGCCTAAGTCATTGTGCCACCGTATCTCGTACTACTACCTCCGTCCAGGTTTTTATGCCACTTCATATATTTTTTGTCAAAGTTTGACCAAATTTTTTAACTACTCCCTCCTTTCCGGTTTATAGGGCTTAAATTTGAAATCTCATCAACCAAGGCAGATGATGAGTGGAGAAATGTACTCCGTCTCGTAGTTTACAAAATTACTCAAACTTTAATCTGCATTAATTACAATATTTTCATGGACGACCACTAAATGAGTAGGAATGGTTACATGCACTGGTTGGTTTCTTTTAATCCTTGCATGCATCAATTTAATGCACCTTGGAATGTGAGCATGTGGTGGAAAGAAGTGAAAATAAGACTGTAATAATATGGTAAAACAAAGAAAATGAGATTAGCCGGGAAGTCGTAAACTGCTAATACATGCTAACAAAAAATAAATATATTATTGGCTTCTTTTTTTATGTGTTCTAAATGCTATAGTGCGAGGCAGCGACTGTGTCTCCGACGGACGTGTGTGTACCTATTCTCTTCTTGTACGTACTCCATTTATCTCACTTCCTGTGGCTTCCCACTCCCACGATATTCCTATTCTATGAACCTGTGTGTGCATGTGTGTGTGTGTGTGTGTTTTTAACAGCGTGTGTGTGTTAGAGCATGGTTAATAGTATAGCCAACTGCTGGCTATATGGACATGCCATGTCACTAAGAGTTAACATTATTAATTGGTCATACAATAGAGTGGGCTATAAGGTTGGCCATAAGCTCATGTTTTTTCACTTTCTCTCTATCTCTTTCAACTCAATAAATGCCTTTGCCTAGGAGCACGCGTAGAGCCTGGCTCTTGCATGAGAGCCCACTCCTTTACTTTTTCCTTGTCTCTCTCCTCCACATAGGCAAAAATGCCATGTAAGCGAGCTTATAGCCCACTATTGTACTTGCTCTTAGAGAGAGCGACACATCGACCTACAGAGAGATGGTGTGTAGTACTACGTACTACTCCCTCCATTTTTATTTACTCCGCAGATTAGAGTTGACTGAAGTCAAACTTTGTAAAGTTTGACCAAATTTATAGAAAATAATATAAATATTTAGCATAACAAATCTATATGATGTGGAAGTACATTCAACAACGAATCCAATGGTATTGATTTGTTATTGTATATGTTAATATTTTTGTCTATAAACTTTGTCAAAGTTTGTAAAGCTTGACTTTGACCAAAACTAATATGCGGAGTAAATAAAAACGGAGGGAGTAACTACGAAGCTGTGAGAGTGGGTGCATCCTCTCGTTTCCGGGCGTCCGGTCGGGATAGCTGCCACGCCCACTCCTGACTGACCACCCTGGCCCACCCAAGGCCCCTCCATCGCCCGCGCGCGCTTCCTGCCCAAAACGGTCAGCGCCGCTCCAGAGAATCGGTGCCGCATTCATGCCCGGGTAGAGCGGACGCGACCTCTCACTGGCGCATGCGTTGAAGGGAGAAGCGGATTCAACGAAGAGTGATGGTTGCTTTGTCTGTCCAACTTACTGTCGGGTCTATGTGATTTGACGGCCCATTGGTCATTATTACTGAGGTGGTACGAAAGTGCCGAGTCTCACTTGTACTGGACACTTTACTTTGGTGCATGACACATGCACCAGATGTTGTATGTCCCATGTTTTGGCGAAAGGAGGTAGAGCGTGTCCACTCTTTACAATTTTCTCCACTCTTACAATGGAGGAGTGTGAAATCAGCGAAAACACGGTAGCTCAGCGAAAACACGAAAGCAGCGAAAAATGTACAATGCTATGTAGCTTTCAGCTTCTGTTTCATGTATCTTGCATCCAAGGTTGCCCCGTTGCAACATTCCATCAAATACAAAGGAGACTAACATGCATGCTATTGCATTTCAATGATTCACATATCATAGCCAATACGCCCTCCGTTCCAAAATAAGTGTCTCAACTTTATGCCAACTTTGCCAACTTTAGTACAAAGTTGTACTAAAGTTGACACTTACTTTGGAACAGAGACAGCTAAAGAAAAAAATGATCCATGCAGTCCCTAGGCCTTGAACCCTAAACCCTAACCAGGCTTTAATTTGCTGATGAGGTTGAACCTTCCGAAGAAATAAAGTTTCCAACCCTTTGACCATCAGATCATTTTGTGCAGTTTCACTAAAATCGAGCTGAGCATCCCTATGGCAAAGAAATTGAAGTGTGATTAGAATAAGACTAGTAGGACTAGTTTTTATGAGACATAAACTCATCACAAATACAGTAGGAGCCAGTAGAGGTATGTGCGGGGCAAAGAAGTAGAGAAATATCCACATGGAGCGATGTGGGCAGCTGGGGCTGTGGTGCAAGCTGGCTATAAAGGAAGTTGTACCTGAGGGATGTCGAGATGTAGCTAGCTTAGAGGAGGGCGGCGAGAGGCGGCAACTTCCCACGTCGCGGCAATGAGCAAGGGGCGAAGGAAACCGCACCGGCTTTGTGAAAGAGAACGGTGGGGACCCCTAATCGGGATGCGTCGACAGGGGATTTTTGTCATCGGCGACGTCGACCGCAGCTACACAAAGCATCCACCCCTTCCCCCGGTGGACGTGATCCGCCCGGATGTTAGAGATGTGGCCACAGTCATTTTGTGCAAGAGAGTGTGAAGAGAGCAACCCCAGCAACCAACCGTGTAGGCTTCTGGCTATGTATATATAGTGGAGCGGTTTCTTTTTCTCTCCATATGAACCTATTTATATGCGTAAGTGCCACTGAAGAAAAAAAACTTTATTTCTAAATAACGCGGCACCGTTCATGCGTGGTTCCCGACCCTCCATTAAGTGCTACTAGACGCATCAAATTATCACGTGGGCTGCATCATCGTACAGAAATGAGCTCCACCGTGTCACGTGTGTGGTTGGGGAAGACGCAAAGAGTGCTACTAGTACGTGCGTGGGTGCGTGCACCTCTTCTCTTCGAGCATGGTTATTAAAAGTATAGCCAACTACTCTACCACGCGGTTATTATATGGGCAAAGAGTATAGGCAGTAATAATGACTAATGAGCCATCAAATCACAAGGCCCACCTTTCTCTATGTTTAACCGAGGAAGCAGCCATCATTTCACTCCTCATTGAATATCCATCCGCTGCTACCTCCACAAATAAATAAAAATCCGCTGCTACCTCCGCAGCATGGTTAATAAGATAACCATGTCAATCACAATGTAGAAATATCATTCACTGATACAATAGGGCTGGCTCTAAGGCTGGTGATTTTTTTTACTTTGTCTCTTTCTCTTTTTGTCTCATTTACTCATTTGACATAGGAGCACGTGTAGAGGATGGCTATTCCTTTCGATGGGACTTCTTCATGGGGTTTAAGACTAAGCAGCTCGGAATATTATTCCCACTGCCCACCACTATGAATCGTGCCATCTATGATACTCCCATTGCAACAATGAGGTCCACTAGGTCTAGCACGTTCTGTAAGAGACTGTCATGCAAAACATACATTCTTGTTGCTTCTTCCTCATAAACTACGTACTACTAGTACTACTACTACTTGTTCTCCTATAAACCTTGCTCTTGGCATCTCAAAAATATTATAACCTTGCGCTTGGCTCTTCGCCTCTTCGGGAAGTCGAGCAATGATGGTACTACAGTATATGGTTCTGGCTATCTAAGACCGAATGAATTGCTGCACGTCGACCACGTGGGCGAGGGGCGAGGGAGAGTGCGTACTACTACGTCCGTTTCAATATGGACTACATACGGAGCAAAATGAATGAATCTACACTCTAAAATACGTCTATATACATCAGTGTTTAGAGTATGTACTAGTAGTTCATATTGAAATCTGCTAAAAGACATATATTTCAAACAATATGATAATCTCTCTAAACAAGGTAGGGACGAGCAGTATATATACGTCTAATGGAGGGAGTAGTAAAAATTTCTCCTCGTCCTGTGAGCCACAGCGCGCGTGGGCGAGGGAGTGGGCGTAGGCGTAGCAAGCTTCTCCTTGTCCTGCAACTCTGCGAGCCACCGCGCCCGTGGGCGGGGGAGAGGGCGTACTAAGCAAGCTTCTCCTTGTTCTACTAGTTGACGGGACACATCAAAAGTAGTATAGAGCATCTCTAGTGTATAGAGCCTTGCCGCTAAGGTAGGCCCCAAATGGTTTGCCTCTTTTTTTTTAAATAACGCATCAAGTCGCAATTTGTTTGTTCACCCGCGGTACACGATCCTCCATCAAGTGGACAACCAGTACACGTGTCAAATTACCACGTGGGCTGCCTTTCCGTACAGAAATGAGCTCCACCATGTACCCACGCGGGTATGGTTGGGAAAGAGACGGGAGTACGTGCGCCTCTTCTCTTCGTGCATGTCCCCCACCTCCGTGGGTGTGTGAGAGAGAGATACAAACCTAGAGAGATGATGTTTGCGTTCGTGAGTGTTTTTTGTTATGGGGGGTGATTTTGTGAATGTATTTGTGGGAATATGTGTCGATGATGTGAAAGTGCAACTAATCCCCAGGTGGTTTTGGTAATTCATAACAACATATAGCTCATTGAACTAATATCCATTCAATTTAAATATTTCAGAAAGTTCAATGATTGGCATGGCATGGACTAGAGATGTGGACCCCTCAAAATGCTAAGGACACATATTGGCAAAAGCTCAAGACTCTTCATTTCTATTTTAGTGATCCAAGATCACATTGAGTCCATAGGAAAGCCAATACTATTAAAAGGGGATGAGGTGTTGCTTAATGGTCGCCTTGCTCAGAGTGCTTAGTGATATTGCTCCAAAACCCTCAGCCACTCTCTCATTCCAAATATGTCCAAAACTCAAAGTCAAACTCGGCCCCACCGATTTGATCTATCCGGCGCCACCGAGTTCAGTTGACATAGCCACTACCAGAAACCCTAGCAATTCGGTCACACTGATACGGATCTCGGTCTCACCATGATGGCCTTGCAAACTCTCTGTTGCCTCTTGTAATTATTTCGGTCTCACCGAAATGTGCAATCGATCCCACCGAGTTTGCTTGACTAACTCTCTATTTGCTCTTTGCTGAAATCGGTCTCACCAAGTTCAAGCATTCGATCTCACCGAGATGAGGTTTCGCCCTAGCCCTAGCACATCGGTCCACCGAGTTGTTCCAGTCGGTCCCACCGAGATTCCTAATGTTCACATTTTGAACTGAATCGGTCTCACCGAGTTCTTCTATTTGGTCTGACCGAGTTGGGTCAAATGTGTGTAACGGTTGGATTTTGTGTGGAGGCTATATATACCCCTCCACCCCCTTCTCCATTTGTGAGAGACCTATCAGAACGTGCCTACACTTCCACTACTCATTTTCTGAGAGAGAACCACCTACTCATGTGTTGAGACCAAGATATTCCAATCCTACCACTAGAATCTTGATCTCTAGCCTTCCCTAAGTTGCTTTCCACTCAAATCATCTTTCCACCATAGCCAAATCTGTGAGAGAGAGTTGAGTGTTGGGGAGACTATCATTTGAAGCACAAGAGCAAGGAGTTCATCATCAACACACCATTTATTACCTTTTGGAAAGTGGTGTCTCCTAGATTGGTTAGGTGTCGCTTGGGAGCCTCCGACAAGATTGTGGAGTTGAACCAAGAAGTTTGTAAGGGCAAGGAGATCGCCTACTTCGTGAAGATCTACCCGAGTGAGGCAAGTCCTTCGTGGGCAATGGCCATGGTGGGATAGACAAGGTTGCTTCTTCGTGGACCCTTCGTGGGTGGATCCCTCCATGGACTCGCGTAACCGTTACCCTTCGTGGGTTGAAGCCTCCATCAACGTGGACGTACGATAGCACCATCTATCGGAACCACGCCACTCCGTGTCTACATTGCGTTTGCCTTCTCCAAACCCCTCCCTTTACCTTCATATGCAATGTTTTACTTTCCGCTGCTACACTCTTAGAATTGCATGTGTAGGTTGATTGCTTGACTTGTACTAGTTGCTAAAATCTGCCAACAATTAAAATTGGGAAAAGGTTAGATTTTTATTTTGTGAAGTAGTCTAATCACCCCCCCCCCTCTAGACCTACTTTCGATCCTACAAGTGGTATCAGAGCTTTGGTCTCTGTTTGCCTTGATTTCCATAGCATTGGTGATCATAGCCTTGGTTTCACAACCTAGGAGAGTATGGCGTATGTCTAGCGAGGGAAATTACCACCGTAGAGGTCCTTACTTTGATGGTACTAATTTTGCTAGTTGGAAGCATAAGATGAAAATGCATATTCTTGGTCATAACCCCGTCGTTTGGGCTATTGTGTGAATTGGCTTGCAAGGTGAATACTTCGAGGATGGAAGAGAACAGGATCGTGAAGCATCCGCGGAAGAATTGAAAATGTTGCAATACAATGCTCAAGCTTGCGATATTCTCTTCAACGGATTGTGCCCCGAAGAATTCAACAAAATCAGCCGCCTTGAGAATGCAAAGGAAATTTGGGATACTTTGGTTGATATGCACAATGGTACCGATTCCGTCAAGGAATCCAAATTGGATGTGCTTCAAAGTCAACTTGACAAGTTCAAAATGAAGGATGGTGAAGGAGTCGCCGAAATGTACTGTAGGCTTGCTCTCATCACAAATGAGATTGCCGGATTAGGAAGCGAAGATATGACCGACAAATTCATCATCAAGAAGATCCTAAGAGCCTTGGATGGAAAATATGATACCGTGTGCACCTTGATCCAAATGATGCCCAACTACAAAGATCTCAAGCCAACGGAAGTCATTGGTAGAATTGTTGCTCATGAGATGTCACTCAAGGATAAGGAAAAGCTCCACAACAAGTCAAGTGGTGCTTATAAAGCTTCATGTGATGCTCCTACAACATCAAGTGAGAAACAAGTCTTCAATGAAGAATTGAGCTTAATGGTGAATAAGTTCAACAAATTCTACAAGAATAGAAGCAAAGAGAGAAGTTCCAAGTCAAGGTCCTACAATGACAAAAGATCTTCTAGTCGTGATCGCAATTGTTACAATTTTGGAAGACCCGGACACTACTCCAATGAGTGTACGGCTCCCTACAAGAAAAGAGAAGATTAACCCAAGAGGAGAAGTAAAAGAGATGAATCATCACCAACAGAGAGAAGGAGTAGAGATGATCGTTATGAACGAAGACCCTCTCATAGAAGCAAGGATTCGAAAAGGAAGGACAAGTCATCAAAGAGCTACACAAGACGAAGACGTCAAGCTCACGTTGGTGAATGGGTATCCGGTTCCGACTCCGACAACTACTCCGAGAGAAGTTATCACTCCGACTCCGAATATACTCAAGATGAAGGTGTTGCCGATCTTGCAATAGTGTCATCCAACTCCTACGACATATTTGACTCACCAAATGAAGGAATTGGAAGATGCTTCATGGCTAAAGGCCCTAAGGTATCACACCCCGAGTATGTTGATTTCAATAGCGATGAAGATGATTTGCTAGGTGATGATGATTTACTTGTTGACAACACTAGTGATGAAAACTATGATGAAATTGCTATTAATAATGCTAATCAAGATGAAACAAATGACAATGATAAGAAGGAGATTGAGCGTCTAACTAAAGAACTAAACACTCTTAAGTTAGCTCATGAAACAACTCTAGAGGATCATCGAGAGCTTCTAAGAACTCATGAGAAGCTATGCTTCAAGAAGATAAATTTAGAGCAAGAGCATGGGTTCCTAAAAGCAATCAATGATGATCTTCGAAAGAAGAGTTCTTCTTACATTGCCAAGCATTTACTCTTGTCTACTTATATGCCACAAGTAAAATCTAGCAACAAGAGCAAGAAAGATTCTTCTTCTATTAGTAACAATATTCATGTTAAATTCAATATTGTTGCTTCTAGTAGTTCTCTTGATTCCACTAATGATTCTCTTAGCCAAGTTACACTTGAGCAAGAAAATAGCTTATTGAAGGGAAGTATAGAGAAAGGTGTTTACAAGAGCCTTGCCGGAAGTAAGCAATTTGAGGAAATTGTATGCAAGCAAGGAAGGCACCGGAAGAATCAAGGTGTTGGTTTTGAACGAAAGTTCAATGCCAATGGAGTTGAGTGGGAAGAAGATCAATATTCCAAGATGAAGTTTGTTCCTCAACAAGAGAAGTATGACCCCACTTCTTTCAAGGGAACACAAGCTCAAGATGATCTTCCACCAGAAGACCACAAGCTAAAAGGCAAGGACAAGCTTCAAGAAGAGATTGATTCATTCGAAGAAGCTCCTAAGGCCATGGTCAAGTGGGTTCCCAAGACTACATCAAGTTCTATTTCATCAAGTATGACTACAACTCCAAAGATTCCCATCAAGTTGATGTGCATCCCAAAGAACAAGAACTAGAGAGTTCTTGAGGGTGACTCCGCCAACATACATCACTCATATTCATTTTGGCAAGGACAAGATCAATCAACTTCCATATCTTGCACTAGTTCAAGGAGTCACAAACCCTCTTGTTGGTAAGACAAGGGACAAGATAACCTAATGCTTTCCTGGACATTGTGTGTTTCACTCTATGTCTATGGATATCCTTGTGTGTTCCTTGTGGGATTAACCCATGTAGGTATTGAAAGTGCAACTCACTGTCAAGCTGTTCATCAAGCCTTGGTTTAGGCAGGCGCAGGCGACGTCCAGGCTGATGAGAGTGCAGGTCGATATCATGATTGAAGGAGTGCCATCCCATGCGTGGTCGCAGAGCACAGCGGCGGAAATTCTGGGCAGCGCTTGTTTGATCGATAGCCAAGCACCGGAGACGGCTAGCAGGGAGGATCTGTCGCTCTTCAAGCTGAGAGCTTGGTGCATAGACCCTGACGAGGTACCAGTGTTCCGTAGGCTCTGGGTGCCGGAGCCGGTAGAGACGATGCTGAACCCGGCGGCACGGATGCCTTCGTTCCGCCAGCTCCTGGAGTACCCGACGCTGGTGCACATTGGGCGGATGCGTGAATTTTCATCGCCGGAGCTCTGGAGAGGGAGGTCTGGATGATGGGAGCGGTCAGAGCGGGTTGCCAGACAGTTTGCATGGTTCGCAGTTCGGTGGTGACTGGGTGGTGCAGCCATGGTCGCGTGGAGTAAGGGATGCTAGAGGAGAGGATCGCTGGCAGCGCAGTCCGGCGAGCGGCGGCGCTGGCGGAGGCCCGGGGAGATCCTACCGGGCGGTTCTGGAAGGCAGGGTGGGGCCCTCGGATTGGAGGCTTCCGCACATGGGCACAGGCCAGTGCTCTGGTCCGGTGGGCCAGGGAGGTGGCTTTACAACCACGACCAAGGAGATCCCGAGGAATTCGAATGCGTCGAAGACCCAGTTGGGCACGCTGGCCACCAGGAGGGCGACAACTGGCGAACGGGTAGCCTCGGATCCGTTGGCAAAGGTTGGTGAGGAGATCGAAGTACCAGACAATTCGGCTTTCGCAGCGGATCAGGCTTGGACAACGGGACAGGATCAGGGTGATTCGGTGCTGGGCTCAGGGGAGGCAGCAGGGCAGGTGGTTGCCACCAATCAGGAGGCGGGTGTGATGGATGAACTGCATGTGGACATGGCCACTGTCAAAAAGGATTTGGACGGACCCGCGCAGCAGGATCACATGGTGGTATTGGGCGAAGAGCCACCAGCCATGCAGGATCCGGTGCGGCCTGGTCTCCCACAAGACCTCTCAATCCTGGTTGGCGATCAGAGTTTGGAGCCGCAGAGAATCGAGGCCCGGCAGATCGTAGTGGAGGGCCATGACCAGCGATCGTCCAATGGATGGGCCCCTATCGCAGATCTTCTGCAAACCACAGTCGAGGGCCAGCCAATGCGGGAGGCCGAGGATGTCCCCACCTTGATGACTGTGCCCATGCATTCGGAAGCGGGACGGTAAGGCACTGTTGGCGACGTGACTACGTACGTTGCATGTACTGATTTGGAGCTGATTGGCAAGGAGCGTGGCACCGGGAATGCTGGGCTGGAGATTGATACTATGGACGCAAGTTTATCCAACAAAGAGCAACTAGCGCTGAGCAACATCAAGACCTTCTCTGCGGGTCTACTCAAGAAGTTGGCCCCACCGTTGCTCAAAGAATTCGAGGGACTAAGGGGAGTGCGGCCAGGTCAGGATCCATTCATGCCCCGACGCACTACTAGATCGCTTGGTGTGGGGGGCCCACGTAAATCTAAAGCCTTGGCTGCAGAGACAGTGTTGTTGAAGACTTTGGGCTTTGACTGTGAGGACATAGCAGTCTCTGAAGATGCACTAGGGCAACTGAGGCAGGTGTTTGACTCGCCTTTGCAGGAGCAGTAACTTAGGGCAATCGCGGCCATCTTTGGCAAGGCTATCCCTTTCAATATGGGAGGTGAACTGGAGAGCTCCGAGCTGGTGGTGGCGTAGGAGAGACGACGTGTACTGACATGGGAGGCCTCCTTTCCTATGTCATATAACGCGATGGAGATGGTGTGCTAGAACGTGAGGGGCCTTAATAGCCCGGCTAAAAAGAAAGCGCTTAGGGAGTTTGTAGACTCGATACACACCGCCATCATGTGTATTTTAGAGACTAAGCTTGAGGTGGTCGATCGATATGTAATAATGCAATGCCTTGGACCGGCGTATGATGGTTTCTTTTACCTTCCTGCCTCAGACACCCGCGGAGGAATTTTTGTCGCTTGGGACTCCACAAAGGTGCAGTTGACAAATTTTGTCAACGACACCAACTTTACCATGGGTTACGTCACCCCTTTAGAAGGACCGGCACGGTGGCTAACGGTGGTGTATGGACCTCAGGAGGATGCGGAGAAAATACTCTTTTTGGAAGAACTTACGGCTAGACGACAGCTCTGTCCGGGACCTTGGCTTGTCATTGGAGACATCAACATGATACTTTACGCTCAGGACAAGAGCAATGCACTACTAGACCGGAGGATGATGAGCAAGTTCAAATGCTTCATGGATGATAATGCACTCAAAGAGTTGTTCCTTCATGGCCGCAGATTCACTTGGAGTAGCGAACAGGAGGTACATACTCTAACCAAAATTCATAGGGCCTTTGTTTCCATTGATTGGGAGCTGGATCATCCGGAATGCCTAATGCAAGCCCTCTCTACCTCGACTTCGGACCACTGCCCCCTATATCTGGCGATGGAAGAACGCCTGCATTACAAGAGAAGATTCAGGTTTGAGAAGTTTTGGACGAAGCTCGATGGTTTTCTGGATGTTGTGAAGGAGGCTTGGGTTTGTGATCGCGACATCACGGACCCTTTTCACAGGCTGGATGTGCTGCTCAGGAACACTACGAGAGCACTTGATGCATGGGGACAGAAAAAAGTGGGAAACATTAAGCTCCAGATTGCGGTTGCAAACCTTGTAATCCTGTGGTTTGATTGCACGCAAGAGAACCGGGTGTTGTCAGAGGAGGAGCGCGGGCTGAGGAGCAAGCTTAAGCATGTGGTGTTGGGCCTTGCTTCCCTGGAGAGAACGATTGCGCGGCAAAGGTCCAGGATTACCTGGCTGCAGGAAGGGGACGCAAACTCTCAGCTATTCCATTTGGTGGCCAATGGTAGGAGGATGAAGAACTTCATCCCAGCTCTCCATGTGGGAGGACAGGTCATCGCAGATCAGTAGGGCAAAGAAGAGGCTTTTTTCAATGCCTATAGAGATTTGCTGGGAAGAGAAGAGGCCCGGGAGCACTCGCTTGACCTTGGGGCTTTAGGCATCCAGGCAGTTGACCTATCTGAACAAGAGTATGTATTCTCGGAAGAGGAAATTTGGGATGTGGTGAAGGAGATGCCGTCGGATAAAGCCCCGGGGCCAGATGGGTTTATTGGCCTCTTTTTCCAAAAGGCTTGGGAGATTATTAAAGGAGATCTGATTGCAGCTCTGCACAAGCTTTTTCTGGGCAATGGTATTGGCTTCGGGCGGCTAAACCAGGCTCTCATAACGCTCATTCATAAATCACCTGAAGCTTGCCGCATCAATGACTTCAGACCAATCAGCCTAGTTCATAGCATGCCAAAACTCGCATCCAAGTTGCTGGCAACAAGATTAAGGCTGAGGATGGGGGAGCTAGTGCATATAAATCAATCTGCGTTCATAAAGGGCCGAAACATACATGACAACTTTCTGTTGGTCCGGCAAATGGCCCGAAGATTGCACAAAAGGAAGGCCAAAGGTGTGCTACTGAAGCTTGATATCTCTAGGGCTTTCAACTCGCTATCTTGGCCTTTCCTTTTTGAGATTCTAAGAGCAAAAGGTTTCACTGAGCGCTGGATAGCGTGGATCGCTACTTTACTTACTTCAGCAAGCTCTAGAGTGGTGGTTAATGGATCGGCCGGGCCAAAATTCATGCAGGCAAAGGGGCTGAGGCAAGGAGATTCAATATCGCCCCTACTCTTCATCATTGCTATGGATGTGTTAACGGAAATTGTGATAAAGGCACATGAGTCTGAGGTGTTGAGCAGCATGAATGGCTGTAACATCTCTTTACGCAGACGACGTTGTGTTTTTCATCAAACCCACAGTGACGAACCTGTTTTTTGTCAAGGAAGTGCTTGGGATATTTGGAGAAGCATCGGGACTGAGAATTAACTATAGCAAATCTGCGGCTATTATGATTAGGGCAGGTGCTGACGATGAACAGCTAGTGAAGGAGGCTTTGCCATGGAAGATGGAGACCTTCCCATGCAAATACCTGGGGCTACAGCTTAGCATCAAGCAGCTAACGAGATCGGAGTGGCAACTGGTGGTAGATGCTGCACTTCGCATTGTCCCGGGATGGCAAAGAGGGTTTGTGACTCGGCCAGGAAGATTGATATTGGTAAATCAGATTATGAGGGCGTGGCCGACCCACCATTTGATTGTTTCCGAGGCTCCAAAATGGGCACTGGAGCGGGTGGACAAGGGATGCCGAGCCTTCTTCTGGGCTGGATCAGAGGAAATCCATGGAGGTCGGTGTTTGGTGTCTTGGAAGTGTGTATGTCGACCCAAAGAGCTTGGAGGTTTGGGAGTTATTGATTTGTTCAAGCAAGGGATTGCACTTAGGATGAGGTGGGAGTGGCTGTCAAGGACTGATGACATGAGGCCGTGGCAAGGCCTCAACTGGACTCCGGATAAACAAGCAAGTGCAGCATTTGCTAGTCTTGTGAAGTGGCAAGTTGGCGAGGGAAGGAAAGTTCTGTTCTGGAAGGATAGATGGATCAGTGGGGCCATGATCGGCGAGTTAGCACCGCTGGTTTATCAACGAGTCAGAACACAAACTGTCAATAGAAGGTGTGTGTAGGATGCGCTGTGGATGCATTGATGGACGAATGACATAGTAGGTCAGCTATGCATGGAAGGGTTGGCTCAATTCATTCGCTTGTGGGAGATTCTGATTGATCTACAGCTGGAGCCTAGGACCTAAGACAAACTAATTTGGACCTAGAACCGTGAAGGAGTGTACACGGCCTCTTCGGCATACAAGATTTTATGCATGGGAGGGATCCGATTTCAGTCTTATGCTGCCATATGGAAGTGTTGGGCTCCGCTCGTGTGCAAGCTTTTCATGTGGCTGGCGGTGCAATACAGGCTCTGGACGGCAGACAGACGATTTCGACATGGTTTACAGGACCAACGATCGCCATGCTATCTTTGTGAGCGGGAGGAGGACGCAGTTGACCACATTACTATGCAGTGTGTGTTTGCGAGGCGGGTGTGGTACCTTTGCTTCTGCAGAATGAGCATTAACCCAGATCTCTGCCCGACTAACCATTCCAAGATTGGTGACTGGTGGAATGCTACGAGGAAGCATATACCCAAGAGGCAGCGGAAGGGATTCGACTCAGTGGTCACATCGATCTGTTGGAACCTTTGGAAGCAACGCAATGGGAGGGTCTTTGGGAGGAATGACCTAAGAAATGTAGGAGGAACTGTGGACCTGATCTGGCAAGAACTAGAAATGTGGACCAGAGCAGGAGCCACCGGAGTAGCTATGTGGTGTGAGTAGTAGGGTAGGGTTTGGATGGGTGGAGGGTACGGTGGATGAGCCGTTTGAGGGCTATCTACTTGCCATGTAATCTCTTGTACATAACTTTCTCTCTTCTATAAAGCTATGGTACGCCTTTGGCGTACCCTCAAAAAAAGAAAGTGCAACTCACTCCAATGGATTGCTCCAAATGATCTACATCAACATTGAGCATCCACATCTTCAACACCTACATGAAGTCATCATCGACAAAACCCAAGGTTAGTTCATCCCTATAAGGGGGGATATCACATCTAGGGGGAGCTTTGCTCTAAGAATTGAGCTAAAGCAACTCTAATGATGTGAACACAACAATGCTTTATGTAAAAGTGGTAACCCCACTTGTGCTTAAACGATGAGTATGACTTATGATCAAATGTTCTCATTTGAATCCTAAGTCAATATACTCATATATAGATGACCTAGTCATCGCCAATTGCTTGATAGATGCTAGAATGTTTGTGCATGCTTTGCCACATGTTTTATTTGCCATCTTATTGTGTGAGCATGTTGGTTGCATAATTTTCTCCATTCGAGGACATCCATTTGTTGCTTTGATTGTTTAGTTTTTCTTTTTGCCAAATGGATGGACAAGAATGCCCAAGTACTCCCTCTAGCTATCTATGCTTTTTTTCTCATCTCAAACTCTATTCATGCTATATCACAAAGTTTGAACAAAGTCGAGTTCAGACCCTCCGGGTGAGGAGCACTCGGAGCCACCGATCCGTCAAGGGCTTAACTTCCAAAACCTCTTAATGCCTTTCGGTCAGACCAACTCACTCCTACTCGGTCTCACCAAACTCATTAAGTTGATCTAGGTTTTCAATCTCGGTGCAACCAATTGGAACCATTCGGTCACACTGAGTTGTAGCAACTGCTAGCAGTTTTGCATCTCGGTGCCACCGAGTAGTTCCACTCAGTCACACCAACAGCGCCTGGGTATTTATACTCTGCGTACCCGTACAATTGAAAATCACTTCAACCGCACGAGCCCGCACCCCAGCACTGCCGCCCTGGTCTCCGGATCGTCGCCGTCGTTGCCAGTGACCTCCTGCCGCTGGTCTCCGCCACCGTCAATGGAATCCTCGCCGCCGTTGCCGCCGTAGCAAGTCTGTCGCTAAGTTAGGGTACGGATTTGACCCATTGTGCTTTCCATAACTCCGACTCTTGCACAAAGTATAATGCCTATGTTCTTCCCACGTATGAGATTGATCTATCCACCAAAAGAACTCCTTAGAATAGATTTGATGCAAAAACTTAGGGTTAGGTTTCTGCCGAACCCATCTCGGACCGATCGATCTGAGGATCTCGGTCACACCGATTGGCCCTAGCCATTGCACAAGTACAACTCGATCTGACCGAAGTGTGCTGATCGGTGCGACTGAAATCACTTTCTCTGTGAAACCCTAGCATCTCGGAGTCACCGAACTGCGTTTCGGTCTGACCGAAACTATGTGTTTAGACTCTGTTAGTGCTTTGGTGTCACCGAGTTTGTGAAATCGGTAGCTCCAAAATGCTTTCTGCAAAAAACTAAAGTTAAGTTTTTGACTCAATATTTTGCAAAATAAGCTGCACTTTGTGATGCTCATCTACTCTATCCATACCCAACTATTCACAGGGTCAGTTTCAGCTATGTCAGAGGGCAGTGATAGTCAGAACAAGTCTGAAGAGCAGCTCAACCTCAGTGAGGGCACTAGTCCCTCTAGCAACTATGATGAGGGGAGTAGGAGCACTCCCAGCAATTTGCCTAAGGCAGTAACTAGGCAAAGGAAGGAGAGAACATCTGGATCTGAGGATGAAGATTTTGTTGTTGAGAAGGAGGTAACCTCCAAGAAGAAAGTACTCAAAAAGGAGTATGCTGTTGCTGCTGCCACAAAGCCTGGAATGCAAAAGAAGGCTCCTGCTAAGAGAGCTCCAATGTCAAAGGCTAGAGCCTCAACCCAAGAAACCATGGAATTCACTCCTGAACCAAGAGAGGAAGAGGCTGCAGGTGGAAAGAAGAGGAAGGAGAGAGTCAGAAAGACCATTGCCAGAGTCATTGGCAAACCTTCTATGATGAGAGATTCTGAAGAAGAAGAAGAAGAAGAGGAGGAGGAAGAGCCTGTTGCACCTCCTACAAAGACTCAGAAGCTTATGGGGATGCCATAAGGACTGGGGTTGCTCCATCTAAGCCCAAGTCTACCCCCAAGCCTTTAGCTCAAGCTCAAGCTCCCAAGACAACTGCACCAAAGAGATCAACAAGGCATATACCTGCTACTGAAAAGAATAAGGCCCCAGTGCCTGAAGCTCAAGAAGAAGAAGAGTCACAAGTGCTCAGAAAGCTGAAGCCCAAGATTCCATACCATAATGATGCTCATCCTGTGGCAGAGAATATGAAGCTAAGAAAGGATGCAGGTCTTAGACTTTGGAGACAGACTGATCCCTATGCCACCAGAAGAAGAACTGCTGTAGACTACCGCTTTCACACCAAGGAACAGCAGGATTTCTATGAGACTGTCCTTTTGGACAAGAAGCCCATTGTTTGTGACATGAAATGGGTTGACTGGAAACAAATTGATGACAATGAAGACTATTTCCCAAGTGTGCATGAGAGCTTCAGAATGAATGGTGTTGACAAGTTTGTTGGTCAGAAGTTGACTAAGTGGAACGATGAGATGATCATGCAATTCTATTCCACTGCTCATTTCTATCCTGATGGAAAGATTGTCTGGATGACTGAGGGAACAAGATATCAATCTACTATCTCAGAATGGGCCAAGCTGATCAATGCCCCAGAGGAGGAAGAAAATGACATTGATGTATATGCTAAGCCTAGGAAGGATCACAACTCCATGGCTAATATGTACAAGCCAATTCCTGTTGAAGCCTTGGAGACTCACAAGTTTGTATCAATATACTATCTGCTTGCTGGTTTGACCACCATCAACACTATATTGAGGCATACTCTTTTGCCCAAGTCAGGAGATCATAGAATGATCTGTGGTCACTCCATCAACTTGCTTCACTTGTTTGATGTTCCTCAGAAGTTCAAGGTGATGAGCTTGATTGTAGAAACTGTGAAGAGAACAGCTGCTGATCAGAAGAGATCTTGTGGATATGCCCCTCACATTCAAATGTTGATCAATTCCAAGATGGGAACTGGGACATATCTTCTTGACAGAGAGCATCTTCCCCTGAGGCCAGATTTTGAGGACAACGAGGTTGTCATGGATGCATCCCATCCTACTTGTGCAGAAGCCCAGGAGAAGAGAGATAAAGCAAAGGATGCAAAAGCAGCAAAGGCAGCAAGTGCACCAGATGCCTCCACAGTGATGCTCAAGACCAAGCAAGATCAACTCAGTTATCTGCTTGAGGCTACAGTGAGAATCGAGAAGGGCTTGGCCACCCTGACTCAAAATCAGGAAAGTCTTGAGAGGATCATTGAGACAAAATTTCATGACCTAGATGTGAAGGTCACTGAGATACAGACCATTATGGAGAAGCTCCAAGAAGATGCTGAGGACAAGGAGGATAGACCAACTTTAGATACTTTCTAGAGAGTGCCAATGGCACAAAGGTCATCAGCAGTGCCAGTTGTCAAAGACTCCAGGACTACTACTTCAGCACCTGCAGCAACTGCCATGATTGTACCTCTAGTGTCAACCCCTCCAGCTCCACAGACTTCCTCAGAAGCATTTGCAGATGCCCTCCTCTCCAAGCCATCTACGCACACCGGAGCGACAAGCCAGAAGACCCCTTCAGGAGCTCCCGGAGATCGTGCCTAGAGTGTCGTATAGCACTATACATTTTCAAACTTTTTGGTAACTTGCTGCCAAAGGGGAGAAAGTGTATAGATCTTAGGCTTCGAGAGAGAGTGTGTTGGTTTTATTTGTTTCTCTTGCTACTTTGATCTTTTGGTTGTTTGATTCCTATGCTACAATTTGTGTTATGCTCATGAGATACTTATGATCATGTGTTTGATCATACCATGCTTAATGTGTGGTTGCTTCCTTATATCCATGAATTTGTGTATGATCAATCACTTTTCCCCTTGGTGATGAGTGCATGCTATTTAACTCTTATCATTTTGAGTGCTCCACCAAGATGTATGTGACATGGAAGAGTGACCCATGATCCTAATCGATTGTGCATTTGCTTTCAAAATCAAATTTTTAAATAATGCACAAATTTAGGGGGAGCTCTTGCTTATCACATACTTCTCAAAATGATGATGTACTTCATTTCATATTATCATTTGTCGAAGCTTTGATCTATATGTTGTCATCAATTACCAAAAAGGGGGAGATTGAAAGTGCAACTAATCCCCGGGTGGTTTTGGTAATTCATAACAACATATAGCTCATTGAACTAATATTCATTCAAGTTAAATATTTCAAAAAGTTCAATGATTGGCATGGCATGGACTAGAGATGTGGACCCCTCAAAATGCTAAGGACACATATTGGCAAAAGCTCAAGACTCTTCATTTCTATTTTAGTGATCCAAGATCACATTGAGTCCATAGGAAAGCCAATACTATTAAAAGGGGATGAGGTGTTGCTTAATGGTCGACTTGCTCAAAGTGCTTAGTGATATTGCTCCAAAACCCTCAGCCACTCTCTCATTCCAAATATGTCCAAAACTCAAAGTCAAACTCGGCCCCACCGATTTGATCTATCCGGTGCCACCGAGTTCAGTTGACATAGCCACTGCCAAAAACCCTAGCAATTCGGTCACACCGATATGGATCCCGGTCTCACCGAGATGGCCTTGCAAACTCTCTGTTGCTTGTTGCAATTATTTTGGTCTCACCTAAATGTGCAATCGGTCCCACCGAGTTTACTTGACCAACTCTCTATTTGCTCTTTGCTGAAATTGGTCTCACCGAGTTCAAGCAATCGGTCTCACCGAGATGAGGTTTTGCCCTGGTCCTAGCACATCGGTCCCACCGAGTTGTTCCAGTCGGTCCCACCGAGATTCCTAACATTCACATTTGAACTGAATCGGTCTCACCGAGTTCTTCTATTCGGTCTGACCGAGTTGGGTCAAATGTGTGTAACGGTTGGATTTTGTGTGGAGGCTATATATACCCCTCCACCCCCTTCTCCATTTGTGAGAGAGCCATCAGAATGTGCCTACACTTCCACTACTCATTTTGTGAGAGAGAACCACCTACTCATGTGTTGAGACCAAGATATTCCAATCCTACCACTAGAATCTTGATCTCTAGCCTTCCCCAAGTTGCTTTCCACTCAAATCATCTTTCCACCATAGCCAAATCTATGAGAGAGAGTTGAGTGTTGGGGAGACTATCATTTGAAGCACAAGAGCAAGGAGTTCATCATCAACACACCATTTATTACCTTTTGGAGAGTGGTGTCTCCTAGATTGGTTAGGTGTCGCTTGGGAGCCTCCGACAAGATTGTGGAGTTGAACCAAGAAGTTTGTAAGGGCAAGGAGATCGCCTACTTCGTGAAGATCTACCCGAGTGAGGCAAGTCCTTCGTGGGCGATGATCATGGTGGGATAGACAAGGTTGCTTCTTCATGGACCCTTCGTGGGTGGAGCCCTCCGTGGACTCGCGCAACCGTTACCCTTCGTGGGATGAAGTCTCCATCAACGTGGACGTACGATAGCACCACCTATCGGAACCACGCCAAAAATCTCCGTGTCTACATTGCATTTGCCTTCTCATAACCCTTCCCTTTACCTTCATATGCAATGTTTTACTTTCCGCTGCTATACTCTTAGAATTGCATGTGTAGGTTGATTGCTTGACTTGTACTAGTTGCTAAAATCTGCCAAGAATTAAAATTGGGAAAAGGTTAGATTTTTATTTGGTCAAGTAGTCTAATCACCCCATCCCCTCTAGACCTACTTTAGATCCTACATGATGTCTCAAACAAAAATGTGACACATGCAATGTATGTGAAATAGAGGCCTATCTATATCATATATAGTGGGGGCGATCCACAAGAAGAGAGGGTGGGGTCATACATATCGATAGAGTCGAAGAGAGGATCAAGTGTGTGGGTGCGAGATCGATGAAGAGTGCCATCGAAATTGTGTGTGTGCACATCAAAGATATTGGGTGACTAACCTACCGGAACGTCGGAGGGGAGAGGGCAAGTTTGTGTGTGGCATGGAGACATGACTAGAGCGCTCGATGTATCGGTGTGTGTGGGGGGAGGCAGAGACCTAACTAGAGAGGTAGATCGACTCATATCTGTGTTGAGAAGGAGAGACCTAGCCATGTCTTGAGGGAGATCGGTCGACATCCATACATAAGTGAAGGACAGGAAATAGGTTGGGACACACACATAGAGAGAGAGAGAGAGAGAGGTAGAGTGCCGGAGGGGTGGTGGAGTTGCTTCTCGGAGATGGTGGGAGAGGCCTACTAGACAAACTGAGGGTACAATTGCAATATCAAGAAGAGTGGGGATGTGTTTCTGTGTGTGCATGTGCGTGATAGATGTGTCGGGAGGCATGCATGGATGATGAAGGGGGACCATGTGATTGGTAAGCAGGCCTAACTAGATCGGTAGATCAATTGTTGTGTGTCGGAGGAAGGGAGAGACATAACTAATGAGGTAGATCGATCGACGCGTGCGGAAAACGAGTTATAAACGACCTAGCTAGCTATATGTATAGTGGGAGATCGATCGGTGTACATCCATTTGTTAGAGGCAAATAAGGCCCAGAGAGACGGATAGAGAGAGAGATGGAGCTAGGAGGTGGTGCGAGAGGCCTACTAGCTAGATAGGGGGAGGAGTCTGCGATTGTGAGATCGATGAAAAGAGGGGCGAGAGTTTACACGTGTGCGGGACCGTATGAGAGACACGAGGCATGGACAGAGAAAGGAGGAGATGGAAAGTGTGTGTGTATGTGGTAGGCAGACATCACTAGAGAGGTTTATTGATCGGTGTGTGTCGGAAAGAAGGAGTTGTGGAGACCGTGGGAGAACGACCTAAAGAAAAAAATGAATTTGCACGATGGATAGAATGCTGAGGGAGGGGGAGGGCGAGGAGGGCGTGTGCATGCACGAGAGAAAGTTAGGGTTAGCTACAAAGGTTAGAGGATTGTGTGGGTGTAAGAGACTAATAAAGATCATAATTCGATATGAAAGTGGATTCATATATTTGAATAAGAGATCATAGTGTTATAAACCTATGCATGCATGAATATAGCGGTGATACGCGTGGTGTTGTTTTGGACATGTTATACTATAATGTGATAATGCGTGGCGTTTGCAACTCACAGCTAAATATCGAACAATCTAAACCATACCATATATCGAACAATCTCACATTTTATTTGATTTTGTGATAATATGTGGCGTTTGCAGCTCACAAATAAATATCGAACAATCTAAACCATACTATATATCGACCATCTCACATTTTATTTGAATTTGTGATAATGTGTGGCGTTTGCAACTCATAGCTAAATATTTGTAGGCGTAGGGGGCGGGGCACCATACATTATGTGATAAACACATTATACATATGAGACATGGTTTAGATTATGAAGATCAAGCTAGAGCTTGAAATGTACTGTGATTTGAAATCAACATAAAGTGGATTCAAAAAATCAATTTCGAGTTCATATAGTACACATAGTTCATATCTAACTCGACAGTAATCATGTGGTGTGCTGTGAAGATAATATACAAACGAAGGTTTAACTTGACAATAATGATGATTGTAGATCTTATTAAAATAGAGAAACAAACTCAAATGGTTTAACTTGACAACAATCAAGATTGTAGATCTTATTCAAATAGAGAAACGAATTCAAATTTAGTTCATATTGAAGCGTAGTATATACGTTTGGAATGCACTAAAATGTTCATTTGAGTAGCAGGTTGCATGCATTATACATGTTGAGAAATATTTTAATTGAACATAACATGAATTCAAAGTTTTGAATGGCATTTGTAGTGCGAATTGATTTGGTACAGTACACGGGACTAGACTCTCTTGTGTGGTGCGAATTGATTTTTTTTTTGGTTTTTTCATCGAGGGAAGTGCGAATTGATTTGATATAGTATACACGTTAGGCTTGTCTGGAAATTTCAACCCGCGCCTTGTTATCCCGAAATTTTAAGATATCTCTTTGTCTCGTTGTGCTCCTAAAATTCCCTCCATCTCAACCCGCGCCTTGCTATCCCAAAATTACAATGCGTGCGAAAACTCCCACCTCCTGTGAAATCCCGAGACGCGAAATTCCCGTGACACCCCCTGAACCAAAAGAACCACCTAGTTCAAATCGATGGGGCTACTTTCGTAACTTACCCCACATTTTGGACAACCGCATCCCTAAGCCATGGTTCCCCCTCCCATCCCTCCCCCCCCCCCCCCATTCATACACCGAGGCTGCGAAAACCCGCGAAGCCCCACACCCTCCTCCGTTCGCCACCCAGCCGGAGCCTCTTCCCCGATGACAACGTCCACCGCAACAGCTAGACGTCCCTCATCCACCGCACCGGATGAGGATCCGTTGTCGATCTCGTTGTCCCGCCGGTTCATCCACCCCATCCTCCACCTTGATGTTGGCTTGAACTATGTCGGTATTTCCCCAGAGAGGAAGGGATGATGCAGCACAGGAACGGTAGGTATTTCCCTCAGTGATGAGACCAAGGTTATCGAACCAGTAGGAGAACAAAACAACACTACATAAACAGCACCTGCACACAAAGAACAAATACTTGCAACCCGACGTGTTAAAGGGGTTGTCAATCCCTTTCGGGTAACGGCGCCAGAAATTGGCAAGTTGACGGGAGATAAATTGTAGTAGATTGGATAAATAGATCACGAATAAAATAAAGTGTAGCAAAATATTTTTGGGTTTTTAGAAATATAGATCTGAAAATAAAAGTGGCAAATAAATAAAAAGGAAAATAGCAAAATAGACCTGAAAATATATGATGAGAAAATAGACCCGGGGGCCGTGGATTTCACTAGTGGCTTCTCTCGAGAAAAATAGCATACGGTGGGTAAACAAATTACAGTTGGGCAATTGATAGAACTTCAAATAATTATGACGATATCCAGGCAATGATCATTATATAGGCATCGCGTCCAAGATTAGTAGACCGACTCCTGCCTGCATCTACTACTATTACTCCACACATCGACCGCTATCCAGCATGCATCTAGTGTATTAAGTTCATGGAGAAACGGAGCAATGCAATAAGAACGATGACATGATGTAGACAAGATCTATTTATGTAGAAATAGACCCCATCTTGTTATCCTTAATAGCAACGATACATACGTGTCGGTTCCCCTTCTGTCACTGGGATCAACCACCGTAAGATCGAACCCATCACAAAGCACCTCATCCCATGGCAAGAAAAATCGATCTAGTTGGCCTAACTAAACCAAAGATTCAAAGAAGAAATACGAGGCTATAAGTAATCATGCATATAAGAGATCAAAAGACTCAAATAACTTTCATGGATAAAAACATAGATCTGATCATAAACTCAAAGTTCATCAGATCCAAACAAACACACCGCAAAAAGAATCACATCAAATAGATCTCCAAGAGACCCATTGTATTGAGAATCAAAAGAGAGAGAGAAAGCCATCTAGCTACTAACTACGGACCCGTAGGTCTACAATGAACTACTCACGCATCATCGGAGAGGCACCAATGAGGATGATGAACCCCTCCGTGATGGTGTCTAGATTGGATCTGTGGTTTCTGGAACTTGCAGTGGCTGGAATTGATTTTCGTCGACTCCCCTAGGGTTTCTGGAATATTGGGGTATTTATAGAGCAAAGAGGCGGTGTGGGAGGCGTCCGAGGTGGGCACAACCCACCTGGGCGCGCCTGGGCCCCCAGGCGTGCCCTGGTGGGTTGTGCTCCCCTCAGAGCCCCCCTCAGGTACTTTCTTGGCCCAACTTGTGTCTTCTGGTCTAGAAAAAATCACCAAAAAGTTTCGCTGCGTTTGGACTCCGTTTGGTATTGATTTCCTGCGAAGTAAAAAACAAGCAAAAAACAGCAACTGGCACTGGGCACTATGTCAATAGGTTAGTCCCAAAAAATGATATAAATTTGCTATAAAATGATTGTAAAACATCCAAGAATGATAATATAACAGCATGGAACAATAAAAAATTATAGATACGTTGGAGACGTATCAGCATCCCAAACTTAATTCCTGCTCGTCCTCGAGTAGGTAAATGATAAAAACAGAATTTTTGATGTGGAATGCTGCCTAACATGTTCATCACATATTCTTTTCTTTGTAGCATGGACATTTGGACTTTTATATGATTCAAAGCAATAGTCTAGTTTTGACATGAAGATTTCAATACTCAAGCATATCAACAAGCAACCATGTCTTTCAAAATATCAACACTAAAGCAAGTTATCCCTAGCCCATTATGCTCAATCATTGATCCATTCATGAAACACACTCGCATATTAGCTACACCCAATGCTCAAGTACGATCATAGTGCCCCTTAGTTGGTGCTTTATAAGAGAAGATGGAGACTCAAAATAAAATAAGAATTGCATAAAGTAAAAGAAAGCCCTTTGCATAGGGAAGTAGGGATTTCTAGAGGTGCTAGAGCTCAAAGCAAAAAAAGTGGAGATAAAACATTTTGGGTGGCATGCTTTTCCTATCAACGAAAACGATCGAGTAGTTCCCAATACTTTCCATGCTAGATATATCATAGGCAGTTCCCAAACAGAAAATAAAGTTTATTCCTTTTTCCACCATACTTTCACATTCCACGGCTAACCGAATCCACGGGTGCCGTCCATACCAACACTTTCCAAGGAATTTATTATTTGACAACATAAAGTAAATTCATTTTTTCATTTCGGGACTGGGCATCCCTAATACCTTTGTCGTACTCTCGTGCAATGACAAGTGAATAAACACTCATCTTGAGAATAACACATCTAGCATGGAAAAATATCAGCCACCCCCTACCATTTCATGAGCGGTACGAGCACACAAAAGAGAAATTTATTTTGAAATTAGAGATGGCACATACAAATTTGCTTAGAACGGCACGAAAATACCGCATATAGGTAGGTATAGTGGACTCATATGGCAAAACTGGTTTAAGGATTTTGGATGCACAAGTAGTGATCATACTTAGTGCAAATGAAGGCTAGCAAAAGATTGAGAAGCATCCAACCAAGAAACGAAAAATCTCATAAGCGAGCATTAAGCGTAACTAACACCGAATAATGCACCACAAGTAGGATGTGATTTCATTGCATAACTATTGACTTTCGTGCTTGCATAGGGAATCACAAACCTTAACACCAATATTCTTACTAGAGCATAATTACTCATCAACATGACTCACATATTATATCAACATATCGCAAAACTATTACAAGGAATCAAGTTTATTTTGTCCAATGATCTTCATGAAAGTTTTTATTATATCCCTCTTGAATATCTATCACTTTGGGACTAATTTCATTTCTTGCTTTTGATAGCTCAAACAAATCTAAGTGAAGAACATGAGCATAAAATTTTCTTCTCTCAAAATAATTTAAGTGAAGCAAGAGAGAATTTCTAAAAAAAATTACTAACTCTCAAATAAATCTAAGTGAAGCATGGGAGCATTTCTTCAAAAATACTAAAGCACACCGTGCTCAAAAAGATATAAGTGAAGCACTAGAGCAATTCCATAGCTCATAAAGATTTAAGTGAAGCATAGAGAGCAATTCTAACAAGTCATAGCATAATTTTGGCTCTCTCAAATAGGTGTGCCCAGCAAGGATTCATGACTAAAAATAAAAAGCAAAACAAGCAAAGACTCATATCATATAAGACGCTCCAAGCAAAATTCATGATATGTGACGAATAAAAATATAGCTCCAAGTAAAATACCGATGGTCGTTAGAAGAAAGAGGGGATGCCACTCGGGCATCCCCAAGCTTAGTTGCTTACTTCTCTTTGGATAATGGCTTGGGGTGCCATGGGGCATCCCCAAGCTTAGGCTCTTCTTACTCCTTATTCCTTCATCTATCATAATCTCACCCAAAACTTGAAAACTTCAATCACACAAAACTCAACAAAACCTTCGTGAGATCCATTAGTATAAGAAAACCAATCTTTACTTCGTGAAATCCATTAGTATAATGGTCCGAAGAGGTTGAGTTCGGCTCGATGAAGCGACGACCCGTCTGGCGCAGGTCGGCAGCCGTGCAGCAAGGTTGTCAGGCTGGTTTGACACCGGCGCAACGGTGAAGGTTATCTCCGAAAAGGAGAAAAATTTGTGAGCATGTGTTCGGAAACAAAACACAATACCCTGGAAAGAGATTCCTCCAAAAAGGTTGTCCAATATCCCGTTCATTAAGAAAGATGAACTCGGGTCGGATTCGTGTTCACGCAGAAAACAGATCAGAAAATCAATGCGCTCATCAGAGGTTTCCCGGAGTTTGAACGGTCGGATCGAGCTGAAATTTTGAGGGGCGGTACATATAGGAATTCCGTAGCCGACCAACGGTTGGATCTTCCAAAGGACGTCCGAGCTAGAAACTGGACACCACGCTCCAAACTCGTCTGGGTTCTCATCCAGATTTGACAAGGCTCCGGTATATCGGAGATCGATGGAGATCGCTCCATCGGAACGCGACAAAATTTTACAGGGTTGTTATAGACTCAATTCTGCACAATTCCACCAAAGGAATCGTCAAAGCGATGCTCAAGAAGGCAGTGGCCGCGGATACAAGTTCGATGTCCGGAAAAACAGCACGGTCGCCCGAGGGCAATGTTGACGTTGAGCCCCCGAGCTCCATGGATGATTCCTCCATGATCATAATAGAGATCGGAGTTGATGTTGATGAAGGCCCTCATCCGAACATGACGATCGGAGGCAGAGGACAGACCTTGATCGAGCCAAGGTAACCAGTCGAGCCGGAGACGAAGATGCCGACGTCGCAGTTGATCTGCAGGCGAGCCATTGATCCTTTGCCGATCACACTGCGAAGCTCTCAATGAAAGCACCATTGTCGGTGTCAAAACCAGCAGATCTCGGGGTAGGGGGTCCCAAGCTGTGGATTTAGGATCGATGGTAACAGGGACGATGAACTTGGTGTTTTACCCTGGTTTGGGCCCTCTCTATGGAGGTAAAACCCTACGTCCTGCTCTTGTCTATATCAATGGAGTATTAAGTACAGAGGTGATCTACCTCGAGATCATACGTTGTGGTCTAAACCCTAGGGGTATGATGGATCAATATCATAATCTATCGACTAGCCTGGCCTCGGCTTATATAATATACTAGAGGCCTAGGATAAGAAGAGTCCTAGTCGAATACGTCGATGGAGAGGAGTCCATGTCTTGATCACCAAGTCTTGTGGAATCTTCCTTGTATATGTCATCGGCTGTCCGAACTGGCCCATTAGTGAACCGCCATGGGGGTCCTCGGCCTCACCCACTGGTCGGGAGACGACGTGGTGAGTACCCCCTAGTCCAGGACACCGTCACCCGCTACCTTTTGACCAAGTCAAACGGGCTGGCCTTTTCACCTGAATGGGCCTCTGTTGGGCCGAGCCATGTGTCGACTTATCATAGGCACGTCCCGTCCATTGGCTGGATGACATCTGTCCCAAGGCTGAGCTGACACGTGGATCCTCCGACGTATCAGAATTTTACACGTGGAAAATTCCCATTGGTCAGGGTTGTTAACGGGTTATCGGATCCAAGCCGGAACCCGATAGCTTAACAGCGACCCGTTACTGTGGATTCCACGTGTCGGTCACCGTTGACGAAAACACTTCCATGACGCGCCATTTATCGTCATGGAAGTGGACACTTCCGTGATGATAATTTTGGTATTGTCATGGAACACTTCTACGACAGCACATGTATGACTATCTTGATTATGTCATAAAATCGTCATGAATGTACATGCATGACAGAAAACACGACCTACTGTGACAAACACGTATCGTCACGGAAGTGTATTTTTTTGTAGTGACTGTTTGGTTCAATTCTGCAATGCGATGTTCAATTGTTGTGGGTGCATTTTTTTATTGTCTACCATGTGAGAAATAAATCGAATTTGGCTGTACTAAATACATGAGAAACAAATACAATTGCTATATTTTCAAGTTGTTAAGCATGCTTGGTTTGGTTAACTGTTTGATCTTCTATTAGGAGTATGTTATATTGTGCAATGTGGTGCTCAGTTAATGTTTGGTTCATTTTTTGTGGTGTTTAGTTAACTGCTTGGTTCAATTCTGCAATGCGATGTCCAACTGTTATGGGTACAATTTTGTATTGTTATGCATGTGAGGAATAAATTGAATTTGGCTGCACTTAATACATGAGAAACATATACAATTGCTATATTTTCTAGTTCTTAATCATGCTTGGTTTGGATAAATGGCTTTTCCATGTGGCTCAAATTAATCTGATGAATCTGCAATGTGTTTATTTTTCATCAACATATTTTACTGATAGCATGCCAACCCTCACTTAACCTGATCACTTACTACCTTATATGTATTGCAGGGAAACAATGGGAAGCACTGAGGTTTACAATCGAGGTTTGCACATGCATGGTCCTTTGTCTAATAGCACATTATTGTGCAATTGCAGGAACCATTCTAATGTTTAGGTTTTTAACAATTTGGTCTTGCACATGTAGGTCCTACTGCCAAAGGTTTTGACCCACTGTTTGACCCTTTTTGCATATGGGGAAATGAGTTGTCCATGAATATCAGTCAAATCAAGAAAATCAGAAAGATTGTTAGGATAAAGAAACTAGCGACAAAAAACAACAAGATCTTTGTCTGCACAATGAAGAAGACATCAGTTCACTACAAGATGGTACTAACTATTATACCTTGTCTTTTTTATTCCTTTGCGCCATTTCAAATCTAGAGAAGTTATTTATGCATATCCTTGTTTTCAGGCCTTTCCAAAGCAGTTCACTGATGATTACCTCTCAAACCACCTGTATGGTTAGGAGGCAAGGAAGGTATTCATACAACACCCATGGTACAATATTGAAGTCTTCCTGAAGAGGACGAAGGATGGACGGTCAATCATCCACAGGCACTGGCCTAAAGTTGCAAAGACCTTCAACATCAATGAAGGCTCAATATCCGCCTTCCGCTTCAGCAGTTTTCCAGATGAGATTCATCTGTCTATGTACCTTCTATGATGCTAATTTCGAAAGGTTATAGATGTTGCATGTGAAACTTGGTGCTGGTGCATTTGTGTAATGGGGTAGCTAGCTATATGCCTATATGGTGTAACTGAGTGCTGAAGCTATATGATGTTATACTCTGATGTATTTCAATTATGAAATCATGGTTCCGTAATATAAAAATGAAATATATTGTGTGCTTAATATGAAATGTCAATTTGATTAATAAATGGATTATTAATAATAGTCCAATTAGCATGCTTATTGGGTTTTTCTATTGCAAACAGTTATTGAGACAACACCATGGCCGATGACCTCCAACAACCCACACAGTTTCTAGGAAGAAAACATGTTGGATCAATGAACAATCACACACGACTTCCTCTGGAAAACTGTTTGTGTTAGGCCACCTTGCGCAAACATTTTCCACATAAAAAGTGTGTGTGATGGACAGCCTATGCCACACAGTTTCTTCTATGCACCGTGCGTGATGCATTCAATAACGCAAATGATAAAAATGTTAATATTGTCTGCAATGGCAACGCTATCACAAACGATTTAATGGGGAAAATTGTGTGCGATGTACGTGCGAACGGAAACGTTTTCCTTGGATTGACTGTGTGGAATGTACATACGAACGGAAACGTTTGTCTAGGACTGACTGTGCGGGATGTACTTACGACCGGAAACGATTGGGCCTGCATATTTGTAGTTGATCGCTTGACCGGAAATGATTGGGACTATATAATTGTATTTGATCGCTCGCCCGATCGCACAAGAGCTCATTTTGCCCAGCGTGTGTGACCGGAGGGCCTATCCCTGACGGGTTCTGGGTCGTGTGGGAAGGACCCTCCTATCGCCCACACTCGCCTGGCGACGGTTTAAAATGCCGTCGCGGAAAGAGGTTAAAATAGTTTGTATAGCAGCTTGCTGTACCAGTGGTTGGTATGTGGTGAACTACTCACACATCATCGGAAGGCGGCAAGGATGATGTAGAAGTCCTCCGTGATTGATTCCCCTCGAGTAGAGTACCTGGAAAGGTCTCTAGATGGAATCTCGAAAAAACAGAAGCTTGCGGCAGCGAAAAAAGTGTTTGGGGTGACTCTCTGTTGGTTTGGGAATATTTGTGAATTTATAGAGGTGGAACTAGGTCAACCGGAGCTACGTGGGGACCACGAGCTTAGGGGGCGCACCTACGCCCTGGGTCGCGCGCTATGAGCTCGTGGCTCTATCGTAGGTATTTTGGCCTCGTCCCGAACCTTCTAGGGTCCCTTCTGGTCCAGAAAAAATCACCGTAAAGTTTCATCATGTTTGGACTTCATTTGGTACTGATTTTTTGAAAAGCCAAAAACAAGCAAAAATAGGAACTGGCACTGGGCACTTGGTTAATAGGTTAGTCCCAAAATATGATATTAAATAGCATAAATATGCATATAAAGCATCCAAGATTGATGATATAATAGCATGAAACAATAAAAAATTATAGATACATTGGAGACGTATCACTGGAGAGCGCCGAGGCGGAGGTGGAAAATGTGAAGCTTCCGTTCTCTTGGTTCATGGCCGGACGCGGGGAACGGGTGTCGGTGATCATTTAGATTAGGTATTAATTATACGCTAGAGCCCACCTAGCACCGCTTTGATGTATTTGTAATGAAATATGTCATGTTTATACGAAATCTGGTATGTTTATATGAAATTCGGCCGTGTTTATATGAAATCCGGACTTGTTTGAACGAATTCTGTCCGGTTGGTTTGAGTTGTTGTGAAAACATAACCGGCTACGGTTGGACGGCTGCCTGCTGCATCCATGTTCGCGGACTCGTCCCCCCTATCCGCGGACGGATGCGGGAGGAAATTTGCGGGTCGCCGTTGGAGATGCCCTTATAGTGGTCAGTAGGCTGCTCTGTCATCCTTACTTACATGTGTTATCTATAGGGCATCTGCAACACCGACCCACAAACCATCCATGAACTTTCTGGACCCCACGGTCTGGTCCGGACGTGCTCTGTCATCCGACATGGTTTTGTATCGGTCCACAGACTGGTCCGGATACGCTTTTTCCGCAAACCAGAGAAAAATTGAGAGGGGGTGGGGGAGGCTTGGCGGGCATCCGGACCACTGCCACACCCACTCCTGACTTCCCTGACCCATCAAAACCCTTCTCCCTCGCCCGCGTGCGTTCCTGCCCGGTGCCAGCTACCCTCATTCATGTCGTTGTAGAGCGGCCACTCCATAATGACGCAGGCCCAAAGCGTACGCGACATTTCACTCGCGTCGGCCTAGAGTGCCACCAGCACCGCGTCCCTAGTGTCCACGCCTGTTCAATGTTGGAGCAACATTTACTGTACGGGTCGGATATCTACCATGTTCGTTCAATGTCCATCCATCCGTATGACGCCAATAAGCAGGCTTGCCAGTGTTGACACACGAACACATCACGTGTACCCTCGACCCCAAAGGTGATGCACCGCACCTCACGTCGAAGGAGATCCGACCGGTAGCGTGATACGCAAGACAGCCAGCGGATGCTTTTGTAAACCCGAAACCGCACACGCCCGGGAAGGACACCGTCAAGGCGCACAGCGGGTATGGGCTGCCCTAGGTCGATTCGCTTGCCCCCAGGGCCTCGAGGTTCACTGCCCTCCAAGCTTGAAGAACGGCGAAGAACGAGAAGAAAGATACAAGGGAGAGGGATAAAAAGCAAATGAACACGAAAAATAGTAGATTGATTTGTTCGATTGTGTGTTCAATCGGCCGTCACCTCCTAGGTATATAAGAGGCGGCTAGACTTCCCGTGAAAGGAAAAGGCTTGGATTCACGTCCAAAACTCTAATTTGGGTCCAATTCGGATGGTTTAATCCAAACTTTCCAAAATTGTTCCGTCTAAAAATTGGCTGCACCTTGCAGGTCATTTTTGGGGTAGTAAACGATCTCAAATCAAAATCATGTAATAAGAAAATTTAACCGTTTCGACGAGACAAACAACTTTCTTGTTGAATATTTTTTGATTTGAGGCGATCCTAAGGGCCGAATAGCTAGTGCAAAATAGATAATTACTGGCGCTACCCATCAGACATCAGCTATATGGGTGTCTGATGGGGCGCGCCACTTTTGGCTCGTGACAGGGTCGCACTCAGGTGGCTCTAACTTTTACATACGATCTTGGATTGAGATGAGTTTTATATCAAAATCGACTGATTTGATGAGACGAAGACAATTCATGTAGAATAGTTTTCCATATGAGGTTGTCTTAGGGGCGTAATCAGCTGAATAGTGATCTGAACACAAAATGCTAGTACTTCAAGCAAAACTTTGGCCCTCGAGATGAGATCGGATGCCGATGATCCAAACTTCAAAGATGTTCATGTTAACAATGCGAAACTTTTCCATGTAGATCACTTCTTCATTTGAGGCCATCTTAATTGGGTTTTTGATCATGCAAAAATTTGGTGTCAACACATGCCCCCCTGTTTTTGGGCAAAGCTTGTGTGCCGAAAAATAATTTGCAAGGAGCTTGTTCTAAGGAGTATGTCAACACTCCATCGGCCATTTGCATGTGCTTAGGGCGATAAGTATATATCAGCCATCTATATGCTTAGCGCGATTACTATATATCGGCCATTGTTTACTTGAACTTTGTTGATGCGAATTTGGGTGGAATTTCCTCAACTCGTTGCTTAGTTTTCAAGCACTCGAAAAGAATACCATCAATAGTTGGGCAATAAAATTTCATATACCAATGTGAATCACAAAGTCTTCCACCGAACCATCTTGTCCATCCTGTCGCTAGGATCTCACAGATAATCAATAATGAGCTTTCTTTCGCCTGCATAAAAATTTCATTAGCGATCGAAGCGGTGGGCTTCGGTTCGGCCTTGCCTATGTTGAAGAGACTAAGCATCAGCTATTGATAGATATGCGATACACCATGATCAACATAGCAGCCGGATGCTTGCTGTGCCTACTCATTTACTCTTCAATTGTCATGTCTAGATATATGAGCAATATTAAAGCAACCCAAGATAAATTTTACATCTTGACATAACTCAAGATAAAATATAAGTGATTCATCAAAACATTGATAACCCTTGGATATTTGTTGCACTACTCATAACAAATCACCTAAAGCCTCAATATGAGTAGCACGTATGGCAACCAAAACCTCCAAGCCGAATAACATTGGATATACGGCTTTGATTATTTTCCAAAAAATATTTTAAGCGACATGAGGTTTCACAAAATAGCACCATCAGGAGATGTATAGAAAACACCAATACCTTGGCCATTGTTATGAATTCAACCATCAAAACATAATCTCCATAGTACTAGAGAGACAAGGCTAATATCAATATTATGCATGATGTCAATATGATGCTCAATAATAAAGTCAACAATGATTTGGCCGTGCGTAAATTCTGAAAACTAATAAGCCAAAGCACACCCAATTAACATGAGTCCACTTTGCAATTTTGATCAATTGGCCTATGCATAATATATTCAATGGCATCAATTTGACAAGTTTCTATGGAAGCATGTGTCTCGATCTCTAATCAAACTAAAGACGACATTAGAATACCACACCGCCCATTCTTACATATATTCTTAGGGCGATAGTTAAATACCGGCCATTACCACGAGGTCCATGTAGAATTTTTGCACCAAAGCATGTATAGTCGAAATAAACAAATGAAATAACAATCAAATATTTCAGCTCTTTTGGATTAGCAACAAATATGTGACTAACCAAATGTATAGTGATTTGGTAATACCCTCTTGTGCTATAGAAAATTATGTTGCATCCATGGATCGAAATAAATCCATGAAGGGTAATTGATCATACATGGGGATGAATTCCATGGCAAAGGCATCAATGGTATGGTTGAAGAATAAGGATGATGTGCTAACCGAAGATTTTGATGTTGTGATGCAAACCTTCGGCTTAATTGTTTGTCACTTCCATCATTCTCTTTCTTTACTTTTGTAACACTTGTTGCAATAGAAGGCTGGACATCATTTTTATTTTGACTGCTCCTCTTGGGAACCCATGCCATGTTCTTCTTTCTCAACACTTGTGCACTAAGTTTTTGGAATTCCTTCTTTTGCCAATACGATAAACCGAATGGACACCCCAGCTGTGATTTTGTTTGAAGCAATGGAAATTCTTGTTTTTACCTTGTGCACTTTCAACTTCTTCTCTTCAGATTTGACACTTGATTGACTCATCTCATTGTCTTCAGTAGCCAATGTCAACACTTTAATTGGCTCTTTTTCATTTGAGATCAAATCTGAAGTAGCACTCTTACGACCATCTCTTTTAACGCGGTAAATGTCGGATTTCGGGTTCCGCAAACCCTTGAGAGGTTCGAACTCTGGGGTGCGTGTGAAGAACTCGTCCTCCCCAGTCTGCCTACTCGCTAATCTCGCAGCCTAGCTCGACGAACTATAAGGGAAAGGGACACAACAGTTTACGGGCCACCTTGCGGTGTAAAACCCTACTCCTGCTTTGTGGTGGATTGGCCTCGAGGGGCTAAGGATGAACTAGTACAGTGGCGAACAGCCTCAGGAGGAGAGGTGCTCTTGTGCTCGAGTGAGCTGGTGGAGTGAGGGTGATCTGAATGATCCATCCGCCTCTATGGTGGTGGCTAAGTCGTATTTATAGTGGCCTTGGTCCTCTTCCCAAATGAAAGGTGGGAAGGGATCCCCCAACGGCCAAATTCGAAGGGAGACAACTAGTACATGCTATCCTGACAAAAGTAGTCTTCGCCTGCAAAAGCCTATGGTCGTGACGCCGTGGTGGGCTCGGTGATGACCTCCGTCCTGCCATCCTGGCGGTCTTGGTCTTGTTGCACGGGAATGGAAACCTTTGGCTGATTCCTCGGGACTCCGCGCCTGCGCTTGCCTCCTTGGCACCAAAGAGGAAACTGATACACTGCACCCGCTGGCGCCTACCTGGCCTTGGTCGTCATGGCTCACGTCATCCGGACCTCACGAGGTGAGGCTTGCATGGAACTCTCCGCTCCTTAGAAGCCAGCCTGAGGAGGCCGCTCCTCGGGGGGGGGGAGGGGGGGGTCTTGGTGTCGTCCACCTCACGAGGCTTGGCCCCTCGCGAGGGTCTTGAGCTGTTGTCGTTGAAGCTAGGTGCCTACATTCCCAGAACGCCGACAGTAGCCCCCGGGCCCAAGGCGCGCTCGGACTTGGCTTCAAGGCGAAGCCAAGGGGCAAGTGCGGAGCGCCGTGGGCCCTAACCGCCTGCGGCCTCGGTTGACGCATGGCGATTGATGGGACGTGGGTGCCTCCGCTTCCCCATGCCGCCTCGGCAACTGCTTGACTTGACGAGACCCTGCTGCATGCAGAGAAAAACCATCATTGTGTGGGGTGGTGGAGGCCGGCGGTTGGCCTCCCTCCGGCTATAAATGAGGGGAGGGGCAGAGCCCCCCTCACTCATCCCCATCTTCTCGCTACCCACTCCCTCTTGTTCTTCACCTCCCCGTCTTGCCGTAGCATCCATGGCGCCAATGAGGAGGTTTTCTGCCGCCGAGAAAGGGAAGACCCCCAAGGAGGGGCCGAGTTCGCCGCCTCCCAAGAGAGGGCGTGGCCGCCCCGCAATCATGCTGCGCCCCCGGCGGCAGCTCCTTGGGGGCGCGGGCGCACTTCTTCGGGGGCCGGCGTTGCTTTGGGCGGCCGCAGCGGTGCTTCTTCTTGAGGCGGGGGCCACCAAGGGCGAGGCAGCCCCTGCGATGAGGGGCGGCGTGCCGTGGTTGCCTGGCCTCCTCGGCCGCGCTTCCACTCAGCGGATGTGCTCCTGAAGTTCATCGTGTGGTCAGAGAGGCCCGCTGGCACCTGGCTCCCGCTCCCGCGCTTCTTCATGAGTGAGCTGCCGGTAGCGGGGCTTGACGGCCTCTGGCTGCAGGCTGACGGCTGCTGCAGCAAGGCTTCCTGGGTTGGGGTCGAAGTCAACGCGACGATCAGTGTGTCCTTGACCCGTGGTTGGCAGGTGTTTGCCCGCGCGCGAGGCCTGAGCAGGAGGCGCACCCTTCATTTCAGGTATGACGGCCTCGCGACCCTCTACGTGAGGGTGTTCGGGGAGGACAGCCGCCGCGCGGGGTGCTGCCCGGAAGACGATAGCGGCGACGATGAGCTTGGCCTTGACGACGGCCGCAACGACGACGAGGGTGAGCTTGCCCTTGGCGACGGCCGCGCTTCCTTTAGCAGCGGTGGCTCCTCCTCCGGCGAGAGCACCAGCAGCGGCGGCTACGACCAACCACCACATCGCTGGGCTCGCATCGCGGAAGGCGACGGGTCGTCTCGTCGCCGCGCTCCGGTGAAGCGGGAGGAAGACTCAGACTGAGCCCGGGGGCCGCCGGAGCCTGGCCTCGGGAGCTGCTGCAGTCGTGCAGGCCACTTTTGTTTAACCTTTCCTTTCTCCTGCACTCGAAAAAAGTAGAGGGCCCCGCTGGGGCGTGTAATGAACCAAGGCACTCGTGCCATTATGCTACGTTTGTTATTTTGATGTTGTGCCGAGATACCGATATTCCGATTGGGTGTGGTTAGAATAACTTAGCTTGATATGCTTGCCGTAGTTTCCCACCTCGCGAGGGTGCACCTCTCCAGCAACATCTGGCGAAGTTCGCTTCTTAACGGCTCAGGAGCCGTCGGGCCTCAGGAGGCACTGTACAACTGCAGAATTATTAGAAAACTTCATAGGGTGTCATGCCCTTCCTTGCGCGAGCCCCCGAGCGTGGGTTGGTTGTGGCTGGTGCACCGCGTCGTGATGCCCGGAGGCACGGACTTGAGAGGGTACGCGTGCCCACAAGCTCGTTTGAGAGCGTCTCGCGAGGATTTAAGGACCGAAGCTCTGGGGCGACAGAGCTTCGGTGAGGTGTGGTCGCGGCGAGCGCAAAGCACACACACCTACCTAGCCCCCGCATGCGGGACACACGAGGAGGAGCGACGGGCAACTGCCGCTCTTCCTGGGACAAGGCTGGAGAGGCGAACGAACAAGAGGAAAAGAAAGTTCCAGCTCTGGCAAACGAGAAACGCGAAAACTCCAAATTCCATTAAGAAGTTGCAAACCAACTACAGAAAGCAAGCAAAAGAACAGCCGCGTCCGGCACCTAGTCTAGTCTTCTCACCAGCGTGGAGCTAAGTGCTGTCACTAGGACGTGGGAGGGAGCCCCCGTGAGGCCCACGGGCGACACTTAGGAGACTCCGGGGCGTGTACAGCCCCACTCATTATTACGTGAGAGTGTCACGAGCGGAGACCTTCACAGGCACGGGGCCTTGCTTCATGGGAAGAACTTCCGGAGGTGCTGGATGTTCCAGGCGTTCTGGATGGGGATCCCGTCCTGCGTCTCCAGGCGCGCGGCGCCAGGCCTGTAGACACGGGCGATCCTGAACGGGCCCTCCCAATGGGTGAGAGCTTATGCAGCCCCTCCCTGGAGAGCACCCGCCTCAGGACGAGATCACCCACCTCGAGCATCCTGGAGCGGACACTGTGGCAGTGGTACCGCCGCAGCGCCTACTGGTACCTTGCCGCTCGGAGTGAGGCTTGACGGTGGCGTTCCTCCCCCAGCACGAGGTCCATCCCCCGCGTGGCATCCTGGCGTGCCTCGTCAAATGCCAAGACCCACGTGGAGCGATGCTTGACCTCGTGAAGGAGAACTGCTTCGGCTCCGTAGATGAGGAAGAACGGAGTCTCGCCCGTCGGCTTGGTTGCGGTGGTGCGGATGGACCACAGCACGGACTGGAGCTCATCGAGCCAGCCCCTGCTGCAGGCCTCGAGCTTCTTCTTGAAGGTCCTTGCCTTGAGGCCTCTCAGGACTTTTGCATTGGCGCGCTCGGCCTGGCCATTGCTCCTGGGGTGTGCCACCGAAGCATAGCATATCTGCGTTCCAAGGTTAGCACATTATGTTTTGAAAAGGTTGTTGGTGAATTGTGAGCCATTATCGGTGATGATGCGGTTAGGAACCCTGAACCGGTTCACGAGGCCTTTGATGAACTTGACAGCCGATCCGGCCGGGATGGTGCGGACGGCTTCCACCTCCGCCCACTTGGTGAACTTGTCGATGGCGACGTAGAGGTAGCGGTAGCCCCCGGGCGCCTGTGGGAATGGCCCCAAGATGTCCAGCCCCCAGACCATGAATGGCCATGTGAGTGGGATGGTCTGGAGGCCCTGAGCGGGCTGGTGGATCTGCTTGGCGTGGAACTGGCAGGCTTCACAGGACTTCTCCAGCTCGGTGGCGTCGTTGAGCGACGTGGGCTAGTAGAACCCGCTGTGGAATGCCTTGCCCACGAGGGTGCATGATGAAGAGTGATGCCCATAGTCCCCACCATGTATATCGGCCAGCAGCTCGCATCCCTGCTCCCTAGAGATGCACCGTAAAGAAACGTCGTTTGGACGCCTCCGATAGAGCTCACCGTCCTAGATGCAGTATGCTGTGGCCTGGCGAGCCACACGCTCCGCGTCTTCCTCCTTCTCCGGCAGGGTGCCCCGAAGTAGGTACGCCTTGAACTCCTCGGTCAAACACCCCTCCTGAGGTTCCATTGCGAGGAGGAGGCGAGCTCCTGAGGTCGGGCCACAAGCTGGGGCGCCCGACGGAGGAGCCTGGGGGAGGTCCTCGTGAGGCGGTGCTGGTTCTGCGATGGGTGGAGCTACCGATGGCTTGAAGAGCCGCTCTTCGAAGACGCCAGGCTCCTGAGGCAGACGCCGAGACGCCCTCTTGGCGATGTCATCCGCCTCCTTGTTTGTGCCTCGCGGCACGTGCTGCAATTCTAGGCCCAAGAATCATTTCTCAATTTTGCGTACCTCCTCAAGGTTTGCTTCCATGTGCTCGTCCTTCGGGGTGTACTCCTTGTTGGAGAAGTTGACGAGGAGCTGCGAGTCACCCCTGATGGTGAGGCACCTGACCCCCAGTGCTGCGGCGGCCTTGAGTCCTGCGATCAGGCCCTCGTACTCCGCAATGTTGTTGGAGACCTTCTCGCCGTGTTGGAAGTAGAGTTGCATGGCATAGTAGAGCTTGTCTTTGGTGGGCGAAATAAGCACAGCTCCAGCCCCCGCGCCCTGGCGTGAGAACGCGCCATCGAAGTACATGATCCAGCCATCTGGTGCCTCGTCGCCGGGTATGAGGGAGCGGTCCTCGCACACTTCACGGTCAGGGACGTCAGTCCATTCCGCCACGAAGTCAGTGAGGGCTGCGCCCTTGATGATCCTGGTGGTACTGAACTCCAACTGGAACGCCTGCAGCTCAATGTTCCATTCGGCGACCCTTCCCACAGCGTTGGGGCTCCGGAGCACCCTCTCCAGAGGGTAAGCTGAGACAACCCTGATGGGGTGCCCTTGGAAGTAGTGGCGCAGCTTTTGGGAGGCGACGAGGAGCGCGAGCAGTAGCTTCTGTGGCATGGGGTAGCGTGCCCGCGCGTCTCGTAGCACCGTGCTGACGAAGTATATCGGGTGCTCGACGAGGGAGGAAGCATTGGTGAGGTCTTGCAACTCCTGAGTCTGCGGGCCCTCAAGAGCCTTATCATCCGCCATGGCAACCGTGCCCTCAGGAGTATCATCCTCAGGAGACCCATTGTCTGGGGGGTTGGCTGAGGTCTCAGGAGCGTTGTTGGCCGGTGGTGCAGTCGGAGCCTCAGGAGCGCCTTCTTGAGACTGCGGCGCCCCATCTGGTGACGGGGTGCCCCGTTGTGAGCCCTTGACCAGGCGCTCCTCCCTCACTGCCACCAGTGCTACGCTAGCTGAGTGAGGCGTGGCGGCCAAGTAGAGCACCAGGGGCTCAAGGGGACGTGGCACCACCATCACCGGCAGGCTGGTGAGGTACTTCTTGAGGTCTTGGAAGGCCGCGTCAGCCTCCGGAGTCCACTCGAATGGTCCTTTCTTTTTCATCAGCTTGAAGAACAGGAGGGCGCGTTCTCCCAACTTGGAGATGAAACGCCCCAGCGAGGTCACGCAACCTGCCAGCTTCTGCATCTCCTTGAGAGTCTGCAGCGGGCTCATCCTTTCTATGGCCTTGACTTTCTCTGGGTTAGCCTCGATCCCTCTGTGCGATACCAAGAAACCCAGCAGCTTGCCGGATGGGACGCCGAACACACATTTCTCCGGGTTGAGCCGCAGATCCACCTTGCGCAGGCTGGCAAATGTTTCTTCCAGGTCTTCAATAAGGGTCCTTGCCTCCCGAGACTTCACCACTATGTCATCGACGTATGCCTCTGTGTTCCTCCCTAGCTGCTGGCCCAGAGCGATGTGCATTAGCCGCTGGAAGGTTGCTCCGGTGTTACGCAGCCCAAACGGCATGCAGGTGTAGCAATACACCCTGCATGGGGTGAAGAAAGCCGTCTTCTCAACATCTTGCACCGCCATCTTGATTTGGTGATAGCCTGAGAAGGCGTCCAGGAAGCACAATAGGTCACACTCGGTGGTGGAGTCGACGATCTGATCGATACGCGGAAGCGGAAAGGGGTCTTGAGGGCAAGCCTTGTTGAGGTTAGTGAAGTCGACGCACATACGCTCCGTTCCGCCCTTCTTGGGGACGATGACCGGGTTCGCCAACCATTCTGGGTACCACACCTCCTGAATGACACCAGCCTCTTGCAGCTTGCGGGTCTCTTGGACAATGAACGACTGCTTCTCTGTGGACTGCCGCCGCGCCTTCTGCTTCACCGGTCGTGCGTTAGGCCACACCCTTAGGTGATGCTCGATTATTCCCCTCGGGATCCCGACCAGATCCTTGGGCTCCCATGCGAACACTTCCTTGTTCGTGCGTAAGAAGTCGACCAACGCCTTTTCTTTATCTGGAGAGAGGCTGGCACCTATGGTGAAGGTGGCACCTGATGCCCCATCCTCATCGACCGGCACCTGCTTTGTCTCGGCCCGATCTTGAGAGAACAACTGCTTCTTCTTCGCTGGCGCAGCCCCCGGAGCCTCTGGGGCCCCTTCCTCAGTCGGCCGTGCGGCCACCGCGGCTTTGAAGGCAAGCTTGAGGGCCAATAGCGCATCCTTGGTATCTCCTACCACGGTGAGGACGCCGCTGCTTCCTGGCATCTTCATGAGGTTGTAGGCAGGGTGAGTCACTGCCATGAACTTGGCCAGGGCCGGGTACCCGAGGATGGCGTTGTACGGGAGGCTGATGCGGGCGATGTCGAAGTCGATGAGCTCGGTGCGGTAGTTGTCGCGGGTGCCGAAGGTGACGGGGAGGCGGATCTGCCCGAGGGGGTTGGTGGAGCCGTTGACGACTCCAGAGAAGGGCTTCGTGGGGCGGAGTCGGCCATGGGCACATGAAGCAAGCCGAATGCTTCCACCGAGAGCACATTGAGGCCAGCTCCTCCGTCGATGAGGGTCTTGGTGACCGCCACGTTGCAAATGGTGGGGGTGCAGAGCATCGGGAGCGTGCCAGCGCCGGCCATGACCGCGGGGTGGTCCCCGGAGTCGAAGGTGAGGTCGGCCTTGGGCACCGCCCAACCCGGTGGCGCCGCCCGCTGCACATGGGCGGCACCCGCCTAGCGAAAGAACTGCTTGATGTGGCAATCCGTGGGTGGCGCCTGCGAGCCGCCGAGGTTGGCTGCGATGGCGTGAGGTGCCGGCGCCGTGAATTGCGTGACGAAAAGGCCGCGCAGCTCCTCCCAGGAAGCCACCGAGGATTCCGGCAGGCCAGGAGCCAAGCGTGCGGCGCGCCCGTGAGGGCCATGGGAAGCCAATTCGCCATGACCTTGCCGACGCCGTCGGCCGAAAGAACCGCCTCCTCGTACGCCTGGAGAAACCCCACCGGGTCTGCCGCGCCGCCGTAGCGAGGCGGCATCTCCGGCCTGAACTTGGGCGGCCACTGCACTCGCCGTAAGGCGGGGGTGAAGGCCCGGAGACCCACGGCGCCTCCGTGCGCGCCCGTTGATCCAGTCGGAGAAGAGGCGCCCGCCATGAGAGCTGAACGGCGAGGGCGGAGTGCGGCGGACGAAGAGGCGAAGCTTCGACGCACCCCTACCCGGCGCGCCAAATGTCGGATTTCGGGTTCCGCAAACCCTTGAGAGGTTTGAACTCTGGGGTGCGTGCGAAGAACTCGTCCTCCCCATTCTGTCTACTTGCTAATCTCGCAGCCTAGCTCGATGAACTGTAAGGGAAAGGGACACAACAGTTTACCCAGGTTCGGGCCACCTTGCGGTGTAAAACCCTACTTCTGCTTTGTGGTGGATTGGCCTCGAGGGGCTGACGATGAACTAGTACAGTGGCGAACAGCCTCAGGAGGAGAGGTGTTCTTGTGCTCAAGTGAGCGGGTGGAGTGAGGGTGATCTGAATGATCCGTCCCCCTCTATGGTGGTGGCTAAGTCCTATTTATAGTGGCCTTGGTCCTCTTCCCAAATGAAAGGCGGGAAGGGATCCCACAATGGCCAAATTCGAAGGGAGACAACTAGTACATGCTATCCTGACAAAAGTAGTCTTCGCCTGCAAAAGCCTCTGGTCGTGACGCCGTGGTGGGCTCGGTGATGACCTCCGTCCTACCATCCTGGCGGTCTTGATCTTGTTGCATGGGAATGGAAACCTTTGGCTGATTCCTCGGGACTCCGCGCCTGCGCTTGCCTCCTTGGCACCAAAGAGGAAACTGGTACACTGCGCCCGCTGGCGCCCGCCTGGCCTTGGTCGTCATGGCTCATGTCATCCGTACCTCACGAGGTGAGGCTTGCATGGAACTGTCCGCTCCTCAGGAGCCAGCCTGAGGAGGCCGCTCCTCGGGGGGGGGGGGGTCTTGGTGTCGTCCACCTCGCGAGGGTCTTGAGTTGTTGTCGCTGAAGCTGGGCCATACCAGGCCGTCGATGGAGCCACGCCGTGGGCCGCAGGCAGGCAAGTCTGGGTACCCCCGTTCCCAGAACGCCGACAGTAAACTTGATTGACCACCTCTTTCTTCTTCCTTGAGCTCTGGACAAATTCCTTTTGATTAAAATGGTCTTTGCCATGTGATTGTTCAAATGTTAATCATCTTGGAGCTGCATAATATTGGTGAGATGGTCTAAAATAAGATGGAGAATGTGCCTTTGTATCATACATGTCCCATGATGGATATGGATTTACATGAGCATGGGGAGGCATCCACGACATTGGCAATGGTGGCCCAAACTAAGGATATTGTGGCGCCCCGCCTGATTACCACTGTAGCCAGACGGTCGCCACGCATACCAGCCCAGGAAATCACTCTGGCATGCGCATTTACAACAAGTATCAAGAACACAGGCATTTCTATTAATGGATATATAGGTCTTACATGATATCTTACAAGAGTGATGGCAGCGGAAAAGCTATATCTAAGGCAGCATGGCACTGGTGCGGCTCCAATCCACAGGGATCTGACTGGGTTACTCTCCTAGCCCGCGAACGCTCTGGCTCCTCGTCGACGGACGACGAATCTTTATGTGAACCTGGCCACATTGAAGGCCGCTGAGTACTTTTGAATGTACTCGCAAGCAAACCAAACTAACATATACACCAAGCAAAGCAATCCATGGCATTCAAGCATGCATTTGTTATTAGAGCAATATTAATTATCATGACATAGCAGGATTATCTAGCAGGTTAATTTCTGAAGTAAAATTATAGTAAAATAAAGTATATCAAGTAAATAATCAATACTCCGAACATTTTCATGATCCAATCCGATGTTTAACCAAATCAATCCCAATCTTGACCAGATCCAACTTACTCTCTTCGGGTTGCCTTACAACCCTCAGAACATTCACGATCCACTGAGCATTTCTGATCTTACGACGATTTCTTCCATCATTATTATCACTGTTCCGGTTGACCACCTAGAGAGGTCTGGACGGACTGTCCAATACCGTGGACGCGGCTATTCGAATAGATTTTACACTCTGCAGAGGTTGCGCACTTTACCCACACCATGGAGCACCTGACCTCGTGATCCCATTCGGGTCGACCAGGGTTGCTCCAACGAAACCTGCCTAACCCGTGACTCCTCCACCGTACCACCGGCAATCATCCTCCCCCGGAGTCCTGCCCTGGGTGGCCCCTGTGTCACCTCGTGACACCTGCCACCGTCGTGGCCAAACTAAACTGTCCCAAACGGGGACTCCCGTGTTAAACAATCAACTAGGCTCACAAGGTTATCGCCGCCTACCGGGCCATGGTAGCGCGCACGCATAACCTTCCCTAGTTGGCGGTACCGATAAAAGAGCACGCGATCAGACCAAGTCAAGGCCGTCCCATACCGGCAAATGTGTTGCACGGATAAGTCCGGACAGGTGACTCTGGATCAACCGACTAGGTTTAGCTTTAGCCAGTACTTAGCAAGCATGGTTATTTATTACAATAACTTAACATGGCAGTAGCTATGCATGATAAAGAGAACATAACAACCTATCTCCATATAACATCACAATGAATCATTAGTGAAACATGATTAAATAGCAAGTTGTCACTTTACAAGTTCTTACGACCATCAGAACCCTTGCATAAAACCGGCAAAGAAACCAGTAGCCACCAGAACGGTCTTTACAACTCAGATCTGGGACATTACCGGAATAACTCAACCCCGGCTCAAGACGGCTGGAAAGCAGCTCAACGCATGAGACGGTGTTGATAAAAAGAATGTAGCAGTTCCCTAAGACGGCCGAGAAACAGCTCAGAGCATAGGGTCACTGCTACGGAAAGAAATTCAACAGCTGACCGCGACGGTCGAAAAGCAGCTCAGAACACGGGCCAGTTGCTGACAAGAGAAATACAAAATTGGCATCCACCTCGGACGGCCGGAAACAGCTCAGAACACAGGCGTGGTGCCGTCACCAAAGAAAGGCAGGCAAGGGTTCATCAGCATCACATACAGCTCACTACTACGCATACAAGCATCAGCACATTAATTTAAACATGCAAGAATAACACAGAGCAATGCTTTAGGGCATATATCAGATGGTCGGCTTGCCTGGGGGTGAAGAATACTCCGGGAAGAAGTGCGGAGACTCCGCGGAAAGGATCGCCGGAAAAGTTTCTCTCCCAGGGGGGCTGTTTAGAGGCAAGGCCAAAATGGTCATTTTCACAGTGCGGAAACATTAAAAAAAATGATACCATCGGGACGGGCTCGACGAGACAAAGACATGGATGTTGGATTCACCTGAATCGGAGTTAGGAGCGAAAAGTTATAAGGGTTTGAAGTATAGGAACCAATCTGTAAAACTTAAATTCACAAACAGGCCCCTATGGGCTGAACCGAAAGCGCCTTCAGGCAGAGTATGTTTTCTGAAAAAGAAAACATAAACTTAGCCGCAGTTAAGTGAAAATACGCTTTCCAAAGAGGGAAACGTATTCGGAGAAATACGCCTCCACTTACTCCAGGTCAGCGGGCGGGGTCAGCTCCTGGGTGGCTAACGAGTGGGACCTGCGGGGAGGTGGGGTCCGTCGGCTGGGGCTCCTTCTTCCTCTCGCACTCGCCAGAAGACCAGAGGGGCCGCGCACTCCAGCGACGAGCCCCGGCGGCACGGGCCACCTCCGGGGATGCTCCGGCCACCAGGGTGATCCCCGTGATGCGGCGCACCCAGAGACCTCGTCCACGGCTGTCAGTGAGCTTCAGGGCAAAGGCAGTGTGGCCCACAGCGGACGGCAGTACGCGGCAGCTCCGGGGGGTGGGCGGGGCTCCGGTGGGCTAGGCGGCTGAGAGAGGATGCGGGGGTGGTCTACGGCGAGCAGCAACTCCGGTGGGGCACTCGGTGGAGGCGGGGAGGGCTTTGGAGCCACGAATTTGAGGCGAGACCTAGTGGCGGCCATGGTGGTGGTGCGGCCAAATTGTGACGAGGGAGCTCGAGGGCTCCGGTCGTGAAGGAGCTGGGAGGGGAAGGGAGAAAATGCGATGCCGAGGGGCTCGAGGGCTCGGCCATTTATAGCCCCGCGGCCGGAATGGATAGAGATGGCCGCCGTGGTGTCCTTAGCGGTGCCCTGGAGCTCGGGGACATGCGGTGGAAGGAGGCGATGTCGGCAGGGTCCTTAGAGGAGTGGAGGAGCTCGTAGGAGCTTCGGTAGAGCTCGGGCTCGGCTGTATACGGCGGCGACAACTGACGAATAGTGGCGGAGTAATGGCGGTTGTCGTCGTCCGGCGAGGAACAGAACAAAGTGGGAAGAGGCTAGAAGAGGGGCATGCGGATGGCGCTGAGGCCGTCGGCACCAATAGACAAGCAGTGGCTCGTCGGAGTTGGTGGCAGAGGCGACGCGCGGCGCAGAGCGCCAGTTCTGCTCTCTGCCTACGCGGTCACCACGCGGTCCGCGTGTTCTAGCACACGCCTGACTGCCCGGCCTTATCCAACAGGCTCCTCGATGCTCAAATAAGTGGGAAGAGTGGCGAGAACCAACTAGGTGGCTCTGAGGTGAGTGAAACTAGCAAAAGAAGGTTCTGACAGGAAGGTGTTTGTGGTTGTTTCTGGATAGAGGCATGAGTGAAATGAGCTGGAATTTGGCATGGAGCAATTATCTACCAAGGTGACTACCCTGGTAAATTTTGGGGCCATTTGGATAAGATTTGAGGGTACTTGCTGTAGAATGGACCCCACTGGTCAGAAATGCTAACTTTGATGTGGCACTCACATACTAGCTTGCATTGAGCTGAAATTTGGAGGAGATGAGTTATTTGAACATATGAAGCCACTGTAAAAGTTTCATACCATTTGGGTACACCAATATGGTACTTCCTTCACAGAGCTTTCAAATGGACAGAAACTTGAGAAAATTGCTGTGGAAGAATGGATAGATGGATTGAGCTGGTTTTTGGATTCCATGGGTGATTTATCAATTTTAACCACCATGAAAAGTTTCAGATCAAATGGAGCAAGGGTTGAAGCACTTCCTTTGCAAACTGAAAATTTGGACAGAATTTGTAAATGGATGTTGTGCTCAAACTTTGAACTATGGAGCTTGGGTTTTGATGGAAATGGTGAATATATGGTTAGTTTAAGCTCCACAATTTATTTGGGATTTTTCCTGGCTACCAAAATGGTAGTTCCTTTAGAAACTGCCCAAAATGCGATATTGGCATTAAATAGGAAAATGCAATTTCCCTTATTTAATTATGTCCAATATTTTTATGGGAGCTCAATATGATCACAAAGAATATCTCCACAAGTTTTCATGAACTTTGGAAATGGATAGATATTTTCCTGGATTTAATTCCTTTAACTGGCAGAAAAAGGAATTAATTAAAAATGAAAAATATTGCAAATGACTTGGCAATATTTTTGCATATCTAGGGTTTATAGATGTGGGATGATCACTGGGAAACGTTCTAGAGTCATATGATCAAAGGAAATTGGGGTTCCTTTGTATCGGGAAGAATTAGGGTTTCTCTTCCGGCAACTCGGAAGGTAGGGTTTCGATGGCAAAACCCTGAGAATATATCTTGGGTGGCAAGGTTGGTCTGGAGAGAATCTCTAGTTGGATAGGGAAGGCAAGGTTAAATGACCATCTTCATATACCCAAGAGCTAGAGAAAATCCGATAACACCGAGAAAAAAGACGGGAGTCGAATCCCGCGAAGGAAAAAAAACAGGAGCGGAAACCAGGGTGTTAAAAACCTACCCCCCTTAAGAAAATCTCATCCTCAAGATTTCCGGGCTTACCTACCGGTGAAGGGGGACTTACCTGTGTGCGACTTGGATCCATCAGCAGCCTTGTCTTCGTTGGTTCACTGACCTTTTAACTACCTCTTCTGATGGACCATGTGTTGTCTCTGCACACAACTTTCCTTGAATCCTTCTCTTTCCTGTCAGGTGTACCTTTCGTCCGGATAGTGGTGTTGCTGGGTGGGGTAGTGGGTAGTACCAACAAACAGCTCAGTTTCCATGGCTTGGAAGTAACTGCTTCGGATTTTATTGCGATACTTTGTACTCTGACTGTCATGGGCAAGACTAGGGATGGAAGTTTTGCCCATGGGTATGGGTACCCGCGGGTACCCTACCCAAAAACAGTGGGCATGGGTAAGACTTTGAGAGATTTTGTACCCACGGGTAATGGGTATCCATACCCGCAAAATATATGGGTAGGGCATGGGTATGAAATTACGCCCATGGGTAACCCAATGGATACCCACAAAAACTTAATAAATGAAAATAACTCCTATGGCATGTTAAGTCAACATCCAACTCCTATGGCTGAACCCTAAATCATGTATTCCCTAAACTAGCGATTACTCATAGGCCCATAGGCACTTGCCCGCCACTCCTCCTACGTCCTATGTGTCTCCTCAAAATGATGAAATCTTAACTTATCTTTACCGGACTCCTATCCATACCTCGATCCAGCGATCCCCGATTCCCACCACCGCCTCTCACTATATCGGGCTTCCACCAACTGTTGCTCATACTCACTTGATTCTTCCAAGAGGCCACTCACCGGAGGAGGATGTTTCGGTGCTATAATGCTTGCCCATCATCACTTGAATTTTAGACTTGTTTCTCTACTTTAAAAAAATTAAAATGCTATACATTGTATCCATTGGATACCCATTGGGTATAGGATACCCGATGGGTATGGGCATGGGTATCAATTTATGCCCATGGATATTGAAGTGAGTGGGTATAGAAGGTTTCTGTGGGTATGGGTTTGGGCAAAAGGAGGTTGTACCCGCCCATACCCTACCCATTGCCATCCCTAGGCAAGACATCCTTTCCTGGTACCAAGCTCACATGTATGGCCTTGGGTGACTAGGGGTGACTTTCTTTTTGCCATGTCAGAATACTCAGTCTGGCTACGGGTTCCGTACTGACATTTCCTCTTATCTTCGGCATTCTGACTTTGTCCTTAGGTGATCCACAATTCAAGGAACAACATGACCGAGTCATTGCTGCTGTATCCCAACTGAAATGTTAGGCATGATCACAAAGTAATCATATACAGTAATCTCTTATTCCAATGATGTCATGATGTCCATGAGCTGTTGATGCTGACGTGCTTTGAGCCATTCTATCTCAATGTCTTGTTTCAAACTCTGTCGCTCGTGGAGATGGCTCTGTCATATATAGCCTTTGTAGTCCTTGCTATGACCACTGAACTGAACATAGTATCGCTATCATCCAGTATATCTTTCAGAGTATAGCCTTTTATCTTGACTGATGGTCCATATTCGTGATGAGTATAATATGATGGCTGCATTGTGGTGGCCGTATATGCAAGAGTCTGGCAAGGATTGGTAATAATACCTTGTCTGTGAAGCGGTATCTTGTTGACCGTCACGGAGGTTATTTATCCACATCTTCTTTGTTCTTGAGATTTCCTTTGATGGACTTGTCACGACCTGCCAACACGGCTCATTGATTGTTTTCCCGGCTTGTCGGGCTTGTTCTCATAACTTGCTCTTGCATATCTCGTAGGGGTTACTGTGCTCGTATTCTTCTTTTCAACATGGGGCCGATGTTTCTCTGAACACAACCATTCCCGTGTACGAGTGGCTCGCATGAACTGATCCACTGGACTGCATGCTCCCAACATATGCAGGTTTAGGATAATTCCTTTCATAACCACTGAGTTCTAAGGCGGATGTGTGTCCAGACTAGTTCGTGCTTCTGACAGGATTGTCGTGGGCACGGGGTGTGTTGAAGAAGACTAAATTCCTTATGCTCGAAGCTTTCTGCCAAGGTAGCATGCTGAAGAAGGTTGTGTATCGTACCTTAAAAGCTTTCCTTCATGTGGCTTGCTGCAGAAGGTCAAGTACCTTATGCCAGAAGTTCTCCGTGGTAGCATGCTGTAGGAGATGAGAGTGCCGTACACCAGAAGATTTTTCCTCACCAAGTAGCGTATCAAGGAAGATTGACAGTCTGGTAGCTTGCGAAGGAAGGCTGGGTTCCTTATACCAGAAGCCTTTCACTGTTTACGCAGTCAGTTCTATGGCCGATTATGGCTTCCTTCCGAAGTATCCGGAATTTACTCATAGCAGAGCCAAACTTGATATAGGCCATACCATGTCTGAATATATTCGGTTGTCATGCACACCGCTTGTCCTTCTGCTGGTTTGATCATTGTTGTTGTAAAGGTTGCACAACTGATGCAAGTCTTCATGTTGTTAATTAATTCAGAATACCCTTTGCATTCAAACCAAGTGTTGCCAATAATAAGCAATTGACGGTTAATTCCATTCGGTTGAGCTGAGCTTCCAAGCATGTGAAGTTCTCATTGATTCTGGGCAGCCGTAAATTCATCCATATTCCTCGCAAACCTTGTTCACAGTGCCCGGAAAATTTTGTATTTGCATCGGTGGACTTCAAGATTTGCTTTGAAATTTGTACCAACGTACCAGAGTTTTGTTGTTGCTCTTGGCACATTCACATTCTTGGAATATGTCTTCAGTGGGGAATAATTCTCGAGTCCCTTGAGAAAAGACTCGGTTCACCCCACTGACTGAAATAATCCTTGTGTCGCGAACGGAATAATTTGTCCTTACTGATATTCATTCTTGGTAACTCATCTGACTGCTTCTTAGATGTGATCCGTTCTGAGGCAAAATCTCTCAGGTATGTTCTAGCCTTGTCTGTTGCACGCATATTCTGTTTCTGACCCATTCTTCATTCTTGACAGATCCGGTGTTGCTATTCGGAATATCGGGCAGTTGCCTTCGCTTGGCTCTTGCTGAATTTGGATTATTGGGTATTATCCAAGTTGTATGCTGGTCTTCTTGACGGCACTTGTGGATGGATCCAGTCGGAGCGAAGAAAAAGAACCGACAAGAGAAACAAAACCCGTGAAAACCAAAAAGCAAGTAAAGCTCAAATATTGTGGACCTTACACATGTGGCCGAGGATTCACTAGTATAACTAATATAGCGCACTTGATGCACCTCTAAGGATTTAGAAGCAAAACCACACAATGCTCCTGGTAGCAATTGGTGTCAAGCTTATTCTACTTCCTTAGGGAACATCAAACTCGACACATGACCATAGCGAAAATGGCTTAGTCAACGATCCTACGGTGGTTGGGGAAAAGATGGAATTTATAAGCGTTTCCCAACAGAAACTAGAGTTAAGAAGAGAAATGCCATGGTTAGCAAGCAGGGTAAGGATATCTGGTTTACCTAGGGGTTCAAGGCTCACGGGTCATTGCCTGGTGCGGATATTTCACACCGGAGGCAAAGGCCACGAGAGTTGGGGCCTGATGGAGCCAAAGACCTATGGGGTTGCCTTATTATCAATAGCAGCCATGCCTGCTGGCAAAGATGGCTGAAATCCATCTGGGCTTTCTACCGAGCACAAGACAATGAAGTCTGGCTAGGAAAACCTATAGTCAGTCAGTCTGCTCTGATACCATCCGTTGTGGCGCCCCGCCTGATTACCACTGTAGCCAGACGGTCGCCACGCATACCAGCCCAGGAAATCACTCTGGCATGCGCATTTACAACAAGTATCAAGAACACAGGCATTTCTATTAATGGATATATAGGTCTTACAAGATATCTTACAAGAGTGATGGCAGCGGAAAAGCTCTATCTAAGGCAGCATGGTCCTGGTGCGGCTCCAATCCACAGGGATCTGACTGGGTTACTCTCCTAGCCCGCGAACGCTCCGGCTCCTCGTCAACGGACGACGAATCCTTATGTGAACCTGGCCACATTGAAGGCCGCTGAGTACTTTTGAATGTACTCGCAAGCAAACCAAACTAACATATACACCAAGCAAAGCAATCCATGGCATTCAAGCATGCATTTGTTATTAGAGCAATATTAATTATCATGACATAGCAGGATTATCTAGCAGGTTAATTTCTAAAGTAAAATTATAGTAAAATAAAGTATATCAAGTAAATAATCAATACTCCGAACATTTTCATGATCCAATCCGATGTTTAACCAAATCCAATCCCAATCTTGACCAGATCCAACTTACTCTCTTCCGGGTTGCCTTACAACCCTCAGAACTTTCACGATCCACTGAGTAATTCCGATCTTACAACGAGTTCTTCCATCATTATTATCACTGTTCCGGTTGATCACCTAGAGAGGTCTGGACGGACTGTCCAATACCGTGGACGCGGCTATTCGAATAGATTTTACACTCTGCACACGTTGCGCACTTTACCCACACCATGGAGCACCTGACCTCGTGATCCCATTCAGGTGGACCAGGGTTGCTCCAACAAAACCTGCCTAACCCGTGACTCCTCCACCGTACCACCAGCAATCATCCTCCCCCAGAGTCCTGCCCTGGGTGGCCCCTGTGTCACCTCGTGACACCTACCACCGTCGTGGCCAAACTAAACTGTCCCAAATGGGGACTCCCGGGTTAAACAATCAACCGGGCTCACAAGGTTATCGCCGCCTACCGGGCCAGGGTAGCGCGCACGCATAACCTTCCCTAGTTGGCGGTACCGATAAAAGAGCACGCGATCAGACCAAGTCAAGGCCGTCCCATACCGGCAAATGTGGTTGCACGGATAAGTCCGGACAGGTGACTCTGGATCAACCGACTAGGTTTAGCTTTAGCTAGTACTTAGCAAGCATGGTTATTTATTACAATAACTTAGCATGGCAGTAGCTATGCATGATAAAGAGAACATAACAACCTATCTCCATATAACATCACAATGAATCATTAGTGAAACATGATTAAATAGCAAGTTGTCACTTTACAAGTTCTTACGACCATCAGAACCCTTGCATAAAACAGACAAAGAAACCAGTAGCCACCAGAACGGTCTTTACAACTCAGATCTGAGACATTACCGGAAACTCAACCGCAGCTCAAGACGGCTAGAAAGCAGCTCAGAGCATGAGACGGTGTTGATAAAAAGAATGTAGCAGTTCCCTAAGACGACCGAGAAAGAGCTCAGAGCATAGGGTCACTGCTACGGAAAGAAATTCAACAGCTGCACATGACGGCCGAAAAGCAGCTCAGAACACGGGCCAGTTGCTGACAAGAGAAATATAAAATCGGCATCCACCCCGGACAGCCGGAAACAGCTCAGAAGACAGGCGTGGTGCCGTCACCAAAGAAAGGCAGGCAAGGGTTCATCAGCGTCACATACAGCTCACTACTACGCATACAAGCATCAGCACATTAATTTAAACATGCAAGAATAACACAGAGCAATGCTTTAGGGCATATATCAGATGGTGGGCTTGCCTGGGGGTGAAGAATACTCCGGGAAGAAGTGCGGAGACTCCGCGGAAAGGATCGCCGGAAAAGTTTCTCTCCCAGGGGGGCTGTTTAGAGGCAAGGGCAAAATGGTCATTTTCACAGTGCGAAAACATTATGAAAATGATACCATCGGGACGGGCTCGACGAGACGAAGACGTGGACGTTGGATTCACCTGAATCGGAGTTAGGAGCGAAATGTTATAAGGGTTTGAAGTCTAGGGACCAATCTGTAAAACTTAAATTCATAGACAAGCCCTTGTGGGCTGAATCAAAAGCGCCTTCGGGCAGAGTACGTTTTCTGAAAAAGAAAACGTAAACTTAGCCGTAGTTAACTGAAAATACGCTTTCCAAAGAGGGAAACGTATTCGGAGAAATACGCCTCCACTTACTCCAGGTCAGCGGGCGGGGTTAGCTCCTGGGTGGCTGATGAGTGGGACCCGTGGGGAGGTGGGGTCCGTCGCCTGGGCCTCCTTCTTCCTCTCGCGCTCGCCCGAAGACCAGAGGGTCCGCGCACTCCGGCGACGAGCCCCGGCGGCACGGGCCACCTCCGGCGATGCTCCGGCCACCGGGGTGATCCCCGCGATGCGGCGCACCTAGAGGCCTCGTCCACGGCCGTCGGTGAGCTTCAGGGCAATGGCAGTGTGGCCCGCAGCGGACGGCAGTACACGGCGGCTCCGGCGGGTGGGCGGGGCTCCGGTGGGCTAGGCGGCTGAGAGAGGATGCGGGGGTGGTCTACAGCGAGCAGCAACTCCGGTGGGGCACTCGATGGAGGCGGGGAGGGCTTTGGTGCCATGAATTTGAGGCGAGACCGAGTGGCGGCCATGGTGGTGGTGCTGCCAAATTGAGACGAGGGAGCTCGAGGGCTCCGGCCGTGAAGGAGCTGGGAGGGGAAGGAAGAAAATGCGATGCTGAGGGGCTCGAGGGCTCAGCCATTTATAGCCCCGCGGCCGGAATGGATAGAGATGGCTGCCGTGGCGTCCTTAGCGGCGCCATGGACCTCGGGGACACGCGGTGGAAGGAGGCGATGTCGGCAGGGTCCTTAGAGGAGTGGAGGAGCTCGTAGGAGCTTCGGGAGAGCTTGGGCTCGGCTGTATACGGCGGCGACAACGGACGAACAGTGGCGGAGTAATGGCGGTTGTCGTCGTTCGGTGAGGAAGAGAACGAAGGGGGAAGAGGCTAGAAGAGGGGCACGCGGATGGTGCTGAGGCCGTCGGCACCAACAGACAAGCAGTGGCTGGTCGGAGTTGGTGGCAGAGGCGACGCGCGGCGCAGAGCGCTAGTTCTGCTCTCTGCCTACACGGTCACCACGCGGTCCGGGTGTTCCAGCATGCGCCTGACTGCCCGGCCTTGTCCAACAGGCTCCTCGATGCTCAAATAAGTGGGAAGAGTGGCTAGAACCAGCTAGGTGGCTCTGAGGTGAGTGAAACTAGCAGAAGAAGGTTCTGACAGGAAGGTGTTTGTGGTTGTTTCTGGATAGATGCATGAGTGAAATGAGCTGGAATTTGGCATGGAGCAATGATCTACCAAGGTGACTACCCTGGTAAATTTTTGGGCCATTTGGATAAGATTTGAGGGTACTTGCTGTAGAATGGACCCCACTGGTCAGAAATGCAAACTTTGATGTGGCACTCACATACTAGCTTGCATTGAGCTGAAATTTGGAGGATATGAATGATTTGAACATATGAAGCCACTGTAAAAGTTTCATACCATTTGGGTACACCAATATGGTACTTCCTTCACAGAGCTTTCAAATGGACAGAAACTTGAGAAAATTGTTGTGGAAGAATGGATAGATGGATTGAGCTGGTTCTTGGTTTCCATGGGTGATTTATCAATTTTAACCACCATGAAAAATTTCAGATCAAATGGAGCAAGGGCTCAAGCACTTCCTTTGCAAACTGAAAATCTGGACATAATTTGTAAATGGATGTTGTGCTCAAAATTTGAACTATGGAGCTTGGGTTTTCATGGAAATGGTGAATATATGGTTAGTTTAAGCTCCACAATTTATTTGGGATTTTTCCTGGCTACCAAAATGGTAGTTCCTTTAGAAACTGCCCAAAATGCGATATTGGCATTAAATAGGAAAATGCAATTTCCCTTATTTAATTATGTCCAATATTTTTATGGGAGCTCAATATGATCACAAAGAATATCTCCACAAGTTTTCATGAACTTTGGAAATGGACACATATTTTCCTAGATTTAATTCCTTTAACTGGCAGAAAAAGAAATTAATTAAAAATGAAAAATATTGCAAATGACTTGGCAATATTTTTGCGTATCCAGGGTTTATAGATGTGGGATGATCACTGGGAAAAGTTCTGGAATCATATGATCAAAGGAAATTGGGGTTCCTTTGTATCGGGAAGAATTAGGGTTTCTCTTCCGGCAACTCGGAAGGTAGGGTTTCAATGGAAAAACCCTGAGAATATATCTTGGGTGGCAAGGTTGGTCTGGAGAGAATCTCTGGTTGGATAGGGAAGGCAAGGTTAAATTACCATCTTCATATACCCAAGAGCTAGAGAAAATCCGATAACACCGAGAAAAAAGACGGGAGTCGAATCCCGCGAAGGAAAAAAAAATAGGAGCGGAAACCAGGGTGTTACAGATATGAATATGTTGCATTGAAATTCTCACTTTGCCAATAATGATACTCATATTTGCGCCTAGGGGGTGATCTTGATGCTTTGCACTACTTGGCCGATAAGCACCTTTTTCTTCACTTGCTTTTTGATATTTACCTAGTAACTCTACGAAAGTGATTTTTCATCTCTTACCCTTGTGCTTATTTCGGCCTTTGTTTTCTTTGGTTGTGCTTGCACCGATCTCTGAATTTTCTTGTTGCTCCCCAGTACTTGGTGTCTTCTGTGCAACCTTGATGGAATTCCCGCCTTCAAGAATATCTTCATTGTGATCTTGAACAACTTCTTTACTTTAAAACTTGATCCCATCATCCATTGTTTTTACCTTCTCATCATTTAATCAATCAGCTTGAAGAAGACAATACAAAAACTTTTTGCTATCAGGACCAATCGGAATAGACTGGTCATCCTTTGGTGTTTCAACAAATCTCAATCATCCTTTATCAATGGCCGATTTGACTATTTGATGAAACATATTGCAATCCTCAAAATTATGTTTGAACAAATGATGCAACCTACAATACATTCGTCTTTGGATAGATGGCTCGACATGGTGATCAAGAATTCTAATATAATTATTTCTCAACAACAAATCAAAGATTTGATCACACATGTTTGAATTGAAGGTATACCTTTTATCTTCTAGCCAATCTTGCTGTGAGAACGGCTTTGGAAGTAAGCAAACGAATGGTTCAGACTTGGCATCCCCCCATTTGGCCATGCATCGTGTTTTGCACTCTATCTCCGATGTCTTTAAATAAGAAACTATACTAGCATCGGTTTTCTCAAAAGATTTTAACCTTGGCTTCAAATTTCTAAAACAAATATAGTTAGAACATTCATGTCTCAATTGATACCAAGTGTAAGCCAAGTAAGAAATAAGCAAAGCTACCAAATTTGGTATGAACTTTAGATAAAGCAATGGAGAAAGCCTTGCTGCGATAATAATTTACTATCGGTCTTTATAAATGGCGTAATGGGTTGACCGATATGCTCTAGAACAATTTTATTGCTAACAAGTAAATTACCCCTCTTCATTGGTCTTTAAAAATTACTTATGAGAATTTTTCTAATAGATGCATCAACTATGAAGTTGCCACTACTGCAGGATGCTGCTAACGCGACACTACAATCAGAGACCCTTCGACGAAACTGTGTGCGATGCATTAATTGCAAACGGTGATGTAATAAAACCATCAAAAATGATGCAAAACATTTGCGATGGCGGAGACATCAAACACGGTTCATATTATAGTTGTGTGTGCGATGCGTGGCATATGGTTCTCTCCAATGAACTGTTTGCGATGAGGCAGAACAACAGAAACGGGCAGCCAGATGAAGGTGTGTGCGATATACCGCATACAGTTCACTCGGATGAACTGTTTGAGATTAGGGAACGCAATAGAAACAGTCACCCAGATCAAGGTGTGTGCGATATATGGCATACAGTTCACTCAGATGAACTGTTTGCGATTAGGGAATGCAATAGAAACAGTCACCCAGATCAAGGTGTGTGCGATATACCGCATACAGTTCACTCGGATGAACTGTTTTGGATTAGGCAACACAACAGAAACGGTTCAACTTAACAAGATGTGTGTGATATGCGGCAAACAGGTTCCTAATCAAAAATGTGTGCGAAGGCCCATAATAACACAGACAATTTCTCCCAATAAGTCATGTCTGTTGTGGGCAAACGCTTGCTCGTATACAATTGTCAGTGATTGATGAATTCCTCACCGACGGGTTCCCTAGTATAGTCCGTGTGTGATGTCATTGCATACAGAACAACAATATATGTACTTATAACTGATAAGGACTTGATTCCGTAACCAAATTGAACATCCAATTACATAGGTGGCTAGTACACACATGACCGTTGCACACACCAAAGTATGTTCCAAAAGGCCTAGAAAACTCAAATAATGTATAAAAAGGCAAAATGAACCCTGAATAATTTCATATTCTTAGGACGATGCTCCTATAGTTTCATGTTGCCTCTATAAAATAAATCAAGGTGGGATGTCATTTCACACACATAGGTGACAAGTTCCCTCTCGGAACCATGAGGCTTCTTGAGAGAAGCTCCAGTAAGTAAGAAGTTTATACCGAAAATTCTCCCAAATTGGACTAATTTTTTACCATAGCATGTTGGTGTCATGTCATAACACCATGCCAAGTTTCATGATTTTGAGGCGAGTTTTGGATTTAGAGTAATTTTAAAACCAGGATTCTCAATGTTTACTGTCGAGTCGACACCGCCCTGGATAGGCTTTTTCCTCGTGAGTCCCAAATGCCAGAATCCAAATTTGTCACTACCATGCAGCTTTTCTTATTAAGAATTACATCCCATTTGGTGTGCTAGCTGAAAATAAGTTTGTGGGTGCTGGCGGGCGCTAAGAACTTGCGGGTTCTGTAATGAACAATGATCTCAAGGATCCCGCGACAGTGATGTTCTTTCCCTATGTTGTGATTGCTTATAATATTTATGTCTTAATTAAAGAAATGGCAAGCCATTGGCCCAGCATGAAAGAAAATATGGGTCAAAGCCGAGTTGAAAAGGGTAAGAATATCTAACTCCAGCTTACAAATGGTCCAAAAGCATGAGGATTAATTGTTCATCAGGTTTAGACAAAACCCAGATTTAACAGGGAAATAACTTCTAACTACACCAAAGTTTTGGGCAGTCACAATCAAATGGATCGGTGTGATCCATAAAATCAAGATCCCGGCACAAAAATTCTACTGGTTCGTGATGACGACAAGTTGTTGTAAATAGAAGCCGAGCATGTTCAGAAGCCCTTAGGTCCACCTGAAACTTCTTTTTATGTTGTTCAACATATCCATCCATGATAAAATTCTTGTTGAAAAACTTAATCCTCACGGACAATAGTAACCTCGCATTCAACATGAAGAATGTGACAAAGCTAGTGTTTGCAGGGTTGGATGCATATCTTTCCAACATTATTGTCTTCAAAAGAATGTCATGAGATCTGAGAATATCCTTGTGCTTCCTCACCCATCGATTGGTTATACGTTTTTCTCCAAGTGCTAGTACCTAAATAGCCATGAATATTGAAAACAGTTAATGTCTAAAATAGAGTATGTCGAAGGAGCGATAGCTGAACGGTTAATTCTAGTACATTATATATGGGCTTTCAATGTGCATGAAATCATCACCTTTATATACAAATTCTCCAAACATGAAAAGAATCACAGCAAGCCAATACTCGTGTTCAGATCAAGACACCACATACTGATATATAAGGTCTTGAGAGAATTCCGCACCCCTGATAGGCCATCCATGGACAAGCTCTTCATTCAGCATAGAACATAATATTAGCACCGAAAGTGTACTCCAAGATGATATTTAACTTGTGCGCACAAATGAAAAATGCAGATTACAAAAGTGTACATGAATAATATATAGTACCTGATTAAGTGTGGAGCCAAACACCATCTTGAATGATCTAAATGGATCATCAATTGCACCCAAGGTCTCCAGTTTAGGCGCAGAGACCACAGTTATTTGCGAAGGTGCATAACACCAATCAAGGAGCTACCTTTGAAGTGAAGGGGCATCTTCGATGATGAGCTCCTGTCCTTCAAAACAAATTCCAATGCTTACAAGGTGAGGCGACTTTATTTTGATACAAGGGACATGGATTCCATTTCCAAAAACAAGCACCAAGCACTCCAGGGCAGGGCAGCTGGAGTGGATAATGTTGTGCAGTGAGGCCTCCGACAGATCAACCAACATAAGCGCAAGTTTTTTCAGCAGTGGGAGTCGAAGCATTTCTACCAGATTGTCTGCTAGATGGCACCAGGTCAAGGTGGCGTTGTGGAAATAGGAGGGAAACCATGAGATGTACATCGATGGTGAGGGCACAGATACAGCGATTGGTAGTAACTTATCGCTGTAGTGATGGTAGAACTCAAGCTACTGGAGTTTTTTGAATGGACGAGATGTCATCCAAGCGGACACCGTGCAGGGTATGTCCAACAGGTAGCATGCCGGGATGCAGATGCATTGAACGAAGCCCTGGTGGGAGGAGATGATGGCTCTGGGGAGTACAGAATCATCATCGACAGATAGCTGACGACAGTCGAGATTAAGAGGCGCGGCGTGCCACTGTGTGCACCACCAAGATGTGAGGACTTGTGTGCGGCAGCCATCATTGGTGGGGAGATGGGAGATTATCTCCCCAAGGATGGCGTCTGGGAGATCGCTGATGCGGTCCACCGGAGCTTCTACGGGTTCCTCAAATCCAGGGGGCCGTGGCCGCTTCTGGCCGCGCTGCCGGGTCCAAGATCCACAACCGGTGGCGCCGCTGGCCGGAGCCTCATCTATGTACATACCAATCTGAAAAAAATGGCAGAAACATACATGTACGATATTCAAAATCAATTCTCAAGATCTGGAAGAAAAAAAGGCATAAACATATATGTAGGACATTCAAAATCAATTCTCAAGATCTGTCCATGAATTATTAGCACGCACGCTAACCCTAGTCAGATTATTAGCAAAAATCATTTGTATGAAACAAACAATTAATCACTAACCCTATACGGATACCATTCAAACAATCAATACACTACATGCATCTAACAGATCTTAATTACTCTGATTTCATGGACTGAGAAAACATAACCATAGGACTTGTATTCCAAAAAAATTAGAGGGGGTGGGGGAGTAACTAGAGGAAACACATGATATGTTTGCCGCACAAATGGGTATAGATGACTAACCGGTTTTCCGTCAGAGTCATAGTCGTTGCCGGAGTTGCTATTGACCTCCGGCTCCGACTAGGGGGGGGCACGACGGTGCCGACGAAGTCAAGGTCGTGCTGCTGCCCGCGCGAGACCTCATCGGCGGCGACAGCAACCTCTATGCCCAGCTTCACGCATTGCGCGGATGCTTCACCAGCCCCGGCGTCGCCACTCCCTCCGATGGTGCACTTCCGCGGCATCCACATACACTCTAGAGTCCAGACGTTGGTGACCACTGTGGACCGGGGGTGCGGCCGCCTATTATGGCCAGCGGCTCGGGCACACCATTAATTAATACGGACCAGTGGGAGCGAGACGGGCGGCGGTCAAAGGATGTCTCACCTCCCGCTGAGCCTACGCGGCGGACTTCTCCCATTCCTACCATCATTTCACACAGCTACTCGCACGCCTCCCGATGACACTACGCAGCGAAAACGCCTCCCGTCAATTCACACACCTGCACGCACGCCTCTCGGTCTGCCTGCGCAGCGGACTGCTCGCATGCGCCCCGTCAACTCACGCCTGCTCACACGGCACACGGGGCGCGTGGTGGCACGTATATTTTTTTTGTTTTTTGATGATTCATTCTGCCGCTTTACTGCTTAACCGAAGCATGGCACGGTCTAACGCACACGTTCCGAATAAATAATCCATATGAGATATTGGTTCCCAGTTATTAACAATCTCCCATTTTGTAAAAAGATTATATCAAAACTTGTCTCAAATTTAATGAAAAAATACAATATCACAGTCTACTGGTGTCCATATATGACACCACGATATGTTTCATGAATTTCAACTAAGTTTTGGATTTACTGAATTTTAATAATCAATATTCTTAATGTTTTGAAATCTCTTTCTCGGGGAAACATGCACCCAGGGACACACATATGATTTTGCAATCCATTTTGGTGCACATGTAGCTCAAATTTGATTTTTTCACATTAAATCCCTAGGAAATCAATCAATGTATAAAACGGGTCGAATGATCTCTGTTTTTTTTCAAACTTTAACACGACACTCCTTTGGTCACATGTTCACTGCAAAAAAAGTTTGACATGCCTCAAAGTGGCGGTGGTGGTGCGGGATGTGTCTGTCTGTGTGGGGGGGTCGGCAGTACACTACGAGTCGTGAGCCTCCGTGATGTGGGATTATTGATCATTTTGTGAGTCATATATGCCACATGAAAGTCGTGAATTGGTTATTTAAAGCATTACACAACCCTTTCATACATACATGTTCGGGCCACAGGCATGCATTGGTGGTCCTCTCGGACACTCCCTCATGCGGTTATCAGTGACGTGCCCATTCGTTAGCCCACAAAGGTTTTCAGTTTCCACAGACAACGAGAGGCATTTGACCAAAGGTGGATTCACCTTAGCATGTGTTACAGCGTGGATCATGGTGAGATTCCATATCAAAGTTCGGGCACGTGCGTACACATGAGTCCCTCCCACCAGCTCGAAGTGAGGGGGCTAGCATCGTGAACCTCTGTGTAGTGCGTTTCCGGTTTGAAAAGCATGTGCCACGTCAAAGTTGTGCATTGGGTATTCAAACATCACACAACACATGGGCACATGCACGCGGTGGTTGTCCTATGACACTCGCTCGCGTGTGACTCTCTCTGTGGGCCTGCGAGGTCATCGTCGATCACTTGAACGTACAGCGAGAGAGAGAGAGAGGTTAATTTGACCAACAAGGATGGTTCTTTTTTGGTTTGTGTTACGCATATTCATGGTAGGAGTATATAGTACATGTCAAAGAGGGGCAACATGTATACTCTATATATATGTGTCATAACCTTGCTCCATGTGGGGACTTTTCGGTTCCCGAGGCAGGTGCCACATCAAAGTTGTGCATTGGTATTCAAACATCACACAATACCATGCGGGCGGTGGTTGCCCTATAGGAACTCACTCGTGTGCGGCGCTTCCATCTATGGGCCCGCGAGGTTGTCCTCCATCACTTTGACCCAACGAGGGAGAGGCTAATTTGACCATCAAGGAATGATTCTTTTTGGTTTGTGTTATACAGTAGAAGTATGTATATACCACACGTCGAATGGGGGCGTAGCACGTACCATGCATCATGAACCTCGCTCTCTGTGGGGACTTTTTGGTTTCCGAGGTATATATATATATATATATATATATATATATATATATATATATATATATATATATGGTGCCACATCAAAGTTGTGCATTGCGTATTCAAATATCACACAAACACGTCTTTGGGCCACATGAAGAAGGTGGTACGTAGTGCTATATAGGATGCTCACTCGCGTGCGACGTACGCTTCGTTCCTGTGGGCCCGCGAGGTCGTCGTCCATCACTTTGACCCAACGAGAGAGAGGTGCGTTTGATGAACAAGGAGGATTAATTATTTTAGGGTTGTGTTACGGTAGGAGTATATAGTACGTGTCGAAGGGGGGATGGGACCAACATATACTAGGTGTCACATGAACCTCACTCTGTGTGGGGACTTTGCAGTTTTTTAGGCAAATGCCACATCAAAGTTGTGCATTAGGTATTCAAAACATCAGAACCACACACCCCTCCATATATAGGTTTTGTCACACATGCAAGTGATGGTGGTTGTCCTCTGGCACTCACTCACACGGTTATCGGCGATGCTTCCATCTGTCGGCCTGCTTGGTCCATCACTTTCACCTACAGTGAGAGAGGTTAATTAATTTGACTTAGGAGGGGATTAATTTTTTGTTTGTCTCATGATATAGGTCATGATGTGAGATTACATATATAATAGCGCATGTGTACACATGAATCCATCCCGCTGGATCGAGGGGGGGGGGGCGAGCACACGACACGTCATGAACCTCTTGCTCTGTGTGGGGACCTATGCGATTTTCAACGCATGCACCACATCAATGTTGTGCATTGGGTATTAAACACATATGCATGCATCACGTATCTCCATAAATATGTTTGGGACACATGCATGGAATGGTTGTCTTTGGACACTCTCACCCGCTTGGTTATCGGAGGCAAGCCTATATATATTCGTGGGCCCGCGTGGACGTCCATCATTTATACCGACGACGAGAAAGGTTACCAGGGTGGATTCTTCTTCTTTGGTTCGTGTTACCGTATAGTAGGTCGGTCATTCCAAGCCTAATTAAGTTTGAGTGCATTCTACGCGTCGTGAACCCTCGCTCAGTGTGGGGATTTTACGGTTCCAAAGCATGGTGCCACATCAAATTTGTGCATTGGGTATTCAAACACAACACACACCACTTCCATATACATAATTGGGCCACATGCACAGAGTGGGTTTTGTCTTCAGACATTACTCCCTCGTGAGGTTATCGGCGACAAGCTAGCCCATTTTGCGGTGCCGTGTGGATGTCCATCACTTTGACCATTAAAACGAGTGAGAGAGATTATACAACCAAGTTGGATTCTGTTTGGTCTGTGTTATAGTACGTCTTGGTGAGATGCCCTCCCCCCCGACGTGTGTGTGTGGGGGTGGGGGGCTACTTCACACTACCTGCAACCTCCGTGGGGTCGGGGAAGTCCGATTAATTTGTGAGGCACACCTGCCACATCAAAGTTGTGAATGGTAGTTAAATACCACAACACACCCTTTTCATACATATAGTAGGGCCACCCGCAGGTGGTTCGTATGTGGTCTCACCCATCTCGCGCCACAAGCACACATTTGTGGGTCGGCACATGGTCCACCTTTGTCTGGAAGTGAAAGGGGAAGTTTGACCATATATATGATGGACTCATATAGGTTTGTGTTATGGTAGGGTATGATTTCAGACCTAGCTATTCGGGGGAATGCATTCGTAGCTAGGATTCCCTTACCGCCGACACGAAGTGGGGTTCATAGGGGGTGGCTGACTAGCAATACTGTGTGCTTTGCGCGACAGGTGCCACATCAAAGTTGTGCATTGGGTATTTGAACATCAAACCACCCTTTTCATACATATATTTGGTCCACAGGCAAGTGTGTTCGTGTTCTGACCCTTTCCCGTGTTATTCTTTTTGCCAAATTTATAAACAGCGGACGAGTTGGATGCAGCAACCATCTACGCTTGGGGACGCAATAGACACGGTTCACTCAGACTACCCTTGTGCCACACCCGTGCCCCTGTCACTCACATTAGCATAGTAGATTGGGCTCCACGAGGCTTGCCTCCCGCTCTCAAAAATATCTACTACCTCACAATCTCAAAAATATCTACCGCCTAGAAGGTTTTTATGTTTGATAGCACATGATTAGTATATGTGAACCGTGTGCAATGTCAGTTACTCCCGCTCTGCTTCAATCCCTTGATTCAAATTTTCAGTAGCCCCGGCATTTTACTCTCGCCTCTGCATCCCTCGCAATCTCAAAAATATCTGCTCGCCCTTGATTCAAATTTTCAGTAGCCCCGGCTTGTTACTCCCGCCTCTGCATCCCTCGCAATCTCAAAAATATCTGCTCGCCCTTGATCCAAATTTTCAGTAGCCCTGGCATTTTACTCCCGCCTCTGCATCCCTCGCAATCTCAAAAATATCTGCTCGCCCTTGATCCAAATTTTCATTAGCCCGGCATTTTACTACCGCCTAGTAAAATTTTTAGTTTCTGCGGTATTTCCTCAAAAACTACCTTGGCCCCCCCCCCTCCACACACACACACCCCAAAACCTCCGCTCACACAAACACACACCACCCCTCCCTCGCTCGAAACCATTGGTAGGTCACCGCCATCACCGCCGCCGCCTCCATCCTCAACCTCTGCCTGTGTGCCGGGGAGCTCGAGGAGCCAATGGCCCAAAAGAGGTTTATCGCAGCCTCTTCGCCCGACGTCGGTGAGGTGGCCGCCGAGGTGTCCCCGTTGTCCTCCGCGGGCTCTTTATCGAGCCGCCATCGCTGGTCGCCCGATCCGCCCGTCGTCGCGCCCCTATGTCGGTTCGAGGACTTCCCCGTCCTTCCTCGGGCCTGGCCGCCGATGAGGTCCTACCTCGGGGTCCGGCAGCGGCAGTGGGGGACGTGGGTCGCCGAGATTACGGATTGCGAGACCCTCACTCGTCGGTGGCTCGGTAACTTCCACACGGCCGAGCTCGTGGCCATGGAGTACGACCACTGGCAGGTCCGCTACCACGGCACGGCGGCTAGGCTCAATTTCCACTTTGGCACACCTCCGATCGACCTCATCCCGCCGGAGCAGGGGTGGTGAGCTCGGCTATGGCACGGGAGGACTGCGAGGCGTGGGAGCGCCTCGAGGCCGAGGCCGCCGACGAGGCCTACATGCAAGAGCTCCGCCGGCAGCACCCGGAGCTCATGGAAGTGGAGCGGATGATCTTTTCCGGCGCGGAGGGCGACGAGGTTATCGTGCTCTCCTTCGATGACGAGGTCAAAGGCGGCGAGGACGACAGCGCGGAGGGCGTCGAGGTGGGCGGCAACGATGAGGAGATCGACATCGACAAGTGGAGGAGTGTCTTCCCCAACGACGCCAAAGAAGGCACCGGCACGGACCCGGCTCGCGGCACACCGTACCTGATGAGGAAGGATTGGCTCGACCTCCACTTCGACCGAATGGACCAGAAGACACCTGTTGGCCCAAAGAAGTACCAGAGGGGGCTCCGAGGGGAGCACAACCCACCTGGGCGTGCCTGGGGGCCCAGGCGTGCCCTGGCGGGTTGTGCCCACCTTGGCCGCCTCCCGCACCGCCTCTTTGCTCTATAAATACCCCGAAAATCCAAAAACCCTAGGAGAGTCGACGAAACACAATTCCAGCCGCCCTAAGTTCCAGAACCACCAGATCCAATCTAGACACCATCACGGAGGGGTTCATCATCCTCATTGGTGCCTCTCCAATGAAGCGTGAGTAGTTCATTGTAGACCTACGGGTCCGTAGTTAGTAGCTAGATGGCTTCCTCTCTCTCTTTTTATTCTCAATACAATGGTCTCTTGGAGATCTATTTGATGTAACTCTTTTTTGCGGTGTGTTTGTTGGGATCCAATGAACTTTCAGTTTATGATCAGATCTATTTATCCATGAAAGTTATTTGAGTTTCTTTGATCTCTTATATGCATGATTACTTATAGTCTCATATTTCTTCTTTGAATCTTTGGTTTAGTTAGGCCAACTAGATCGATTTTTCTTGCCATGGGAAGAGGTGCTTTGTGATGGGTTTGATCGTGCGGTGTTCTTTCCCAGTGACAGAAGGGGCAGCAAGACACGTATGTATCATTGCTATTAAGGATAACAAGATGGGGTCTATTCCTCCATGAATAGATTTTGTCTACATCATGTCATCTTTCTTATTGCATTACTCTGTTTCTCCATGAATTTAAAACACTAGACGCATGCTGGATAGCGGTCGATGTGTGGAGTAATAGTAGTAGATGCAGACAGGAGTCGGTCTACTAATCTTGCACGTGATGCCTATATAATGATCATTGCCTCGATATTGTCATAATTATTTGAAGTTCTATCAATTTCCCAACAGTAATTTGTTTACCTGCCGTATGCTATTTCTTCTCGAGAGAAGCCACTAGTGAAATCTACGGCCCCCGGGTCTATACTTTATCATATTTGCTTTGAGATCTATTTTTATTTGCTTTTATTTTCAGATCTATTATTCTAAAAACCCAAAAATACCTTGCTGCATTTTTTCTTTATTTATTTTATTTTGTTTTATCGCGAGATCTATTTATCCAAAATCTTACAAACCAATTTGTCTTTTACCCGAGAGGGATTGACAACCCCTCTTACGCGTCGGGTTGCAAGTATTTGTTATTTGTGTGCAGGTACCATTTGCATAGTGTTGCTTGGTTCTCCTACTAGTTCGATAACCTTGGTTTCATAACCGAGGGAAATACCTACCAAAGCTATGATGCATCATCCCTTCCTCTTCGGGGAAATACTGACGCGGACACGAGCCATCAAGAAAGGATTTCTGGCGCCATTGCCGGGGAGGATCAAGTCAAGATAGTCTCCCATCCACGCGCTAATTTCTGGCGCCGTTGCCGAGGAGACATCACCAACATCTATTAGGTTCCTAATCACAAATCTCATCTCCTTGGAATTTACATTATTTGCTATTTGCCTCTCATTTTCGTCTCCCTCACTTCACAAAAATTTCACGTTTTATTCGCCCTCTTTTTTCGTTCACCGTTTTTCTAGTCAGATCTGTTTTTGTGTGCAATCTTGTTTGCGTAGTCACGATGACTCAAGAAAACACCAAGTTGTGTGATTTTTCCAATACCAACTACAATGATTTTATTGGCACTCCGATTGCTCCTCCCGCCACTAGTGCGGAATCTTGTGATATTTATGCCGCTTTGTTGAATCTTGTTATGAAAGATCAGTTTTCCGGTACTCCTAATGAGGATGTCGCGTCACATCTTAACACATTCGTAGAATTATGCGATATGCAAAAGAAAAAAGATGTGGACAATGATATTGTGAAGTTGAAATTATTTCTGTTTTCTTTGCGAGATCGTGCAAAAATTTGGTTTTTTTCTTTGCCTCGCAATAGTATCGATTCTTGGGATAAGTGCAAAGATGCTTTCATTACTAAGTATTTTCCGCCAGAAAAAATTATTTCCCTTAGAACTCAAATCATGAATTTTAAGCAACTTGAGCATGAACATGTTGCACAATCTTGGGAAAGAATGAAATTGATGCTAAGAAATTGTCCTACTCATGGTTTAAATCTTTGGATGGTCATAATTTTTTTTTATGCGGGATTGAATTTTGTTTCTAGAAATATTTTAGATTCCGCCGTGGGTGGTACTTTTATGGAAATTACTTTGGGTGAAGCTACTAAATTGCTTGATAATATTATGGCAAATTATTCACAATGGCATAGCGAAAGAGCTCCTACTAATAAAAAGTCAATTCGGTTGAAGAAATTAGTACTTTGAGTGAAAAAGTTGATGCTCTTATGAAATTGGTTGCTAATAAAAGTGCTCCTATTGATCTTAATGATGTGCCTTTGTCTACTTTGATTGAGCAAAATAGTGATTCTGTAGATGTGAATTTTGTCTCGCGAAACAATTTTAATAACAATGCTTATAGAGGTAATTTTAATCCTAGGCCTTTTCCTGGAAATTCCTCTAATAATTATGGTAATTCCTATGGTAATCCTTCTTATAATAATAATAGGAACACCTCTGATCTTGAGAATAATATTAAATAATTTATCAACGCTCAAAAGGTTTTCAATACTATGATAGAAGAAAAGTTGAATAAGATTGATGATATGTCTAGAAGCATTGATATAATTTCTCATGATGTGGAAAATCTCAAGTTGAAAATTTTTGTGCCTAAGATTGAGGAATCAATTAAAGCTTTATATGTTTCTATGGATGAAAGTAAGAAAAGAACCGCTATGCTTAGAGCTAAAAGAGAATTTTTAGAAAGAGCGTTTTCTAGTGATTGCTTTCATAAAAATGATGAAGATCTTAAAATGATTGGTGTTTCTTCTATTGATTCCCTATTTAGTAAAATTAAAATTGATGATAAAGGAACTGAATAAGAGTCAACTTTAGCTAGAAGGCGTCCCGATAATTCGGAGGGTGAAAATTTTGATGAAAAAATTGATAAAAGTGGGTTTGAAAAGGTCAAAACTTTAACTAGTGATGTGCCCACTCTTTTGGACTGCAAAGACTTTAATTATGATAGTTGCTCTTTGATTGATTGTATTTCTTTGTTGCAATCCATGATAAATTCACCCCATGCTTATGAACAAAATAAAACTTTTACTAAACATATTGTTGATGCTATGATGAAAGCTTTTGAAGAAAAGTTGGAATTAGAGATCTCAATTCCTAGAAAATTACATGATGAATGGGAACCCACCATTAAAGTCAAGATAAAAAATTGTGAATGTTTTGCTTTATGTGACTTGGGTGCTAGTGTTTCCACAATTCCGAAATCTTTATGTGATGTGCTTGGTCTTACCAATATTGAAGAGTGTTCTTTAAATTTGCACTTGGCGGATTCTACTATTAAAAAGCCTTTGGGAAGAATTAATGATGTTCTTATTATTTCAAATAGGAATTATGTGCCCATAGATTTTATTGTTCTTGATATTGATTGCAATCCGTCTTATCCAATTATACTTGGTAGACCATTTTTACACACTATTGGTGCCGTGATTGATATGGAAGAAGGCAATATTCAATTTCAGTTTCCACTAAGAAAGGGTATGGAACACTTCCATAGAACAAGAATTAAGCCACCATATGAATCAATCATGAGGGAATCCTATGGATCTAGAATGAAACATGACAATACTTGAATCTATGCTTTATGCCTAGTTAGGGGCGTAAAACGATAGCGCTTGTTGGGAGGCAACCCAATGAATAAAATTTATTTTTGCCTTTTTATTTCTGTTCTTGAGTGTTTGCACAATTATGCCTCTTTTATGATTGTGTTTTTTATGTTTTAATTAGTGTTTTTGCCAAGTAAAGCCTTTGGGATAGCTTTGGTAATAGTTGATTTGATCCTGTTGAAAAACAGAAACTTTTGCGTCCAGTAAAATAATTTTCTAAATTCACATAAGTGACCAAAAATTATGAATTTTTTACAAAAGATTTATATACAAATTGCCTCTGTTGTCCTAAGTTTTCTTAATTTTTTGAGTTACACAAGTATGAGAACAATTCGCATACTTACAGAATATTCTGTTTTTGACAGATTCTGATTTCTTTGCATTGTGTGCTTATTTTGATGATTCTATGGATTGTATCGGGGGGTATAAGCGATGGAAAAGTTAGAATACAGTATATATAATGCAATAACAAAATTTGAATGGGTTTTCTACAGTACTTAAAGTAAAGATTGGTTTTCTTATACTAACGGATCTCGCGAAGGTTTTGTTAAGCTTTGTGTGATTGAAGTTTTCAAGTTTTGAGTGAGATTACGATGGATGAAGGAATAAGGAGTAAGAAGAGCCTAAGATTGGGGATGCCCCATGGCACCCCAAGGCAATATTCAAGATAAAACAAGCAACTAAGCTTGGGGATGCCCCGAGAGGCATCCCCTCATTCTTCTAACGACCATCGGTATTTTACTTGGAGCTATATTTTTATTCGTCACATATCATGAGTTTTGCTTGGAGCGTCTTGTATTATATGAGTCTTTGCTTGTTTTGCTTTTTAGTTTGTCACAAGTATCCTTACTGGACACACCTATTTGAGAGAGCCAAAATTATGCTATGATTTGTTAGAATTGCTCTATATGCTTCACTTAAATTTTTTTGAGCTATGGAATTGCTCTAGTGCTTCACTTATATCTTTTTGAGCATGGTGTGCTTTAATATTTTTGAAGAAATGCTATCATGCTTCACTTAGATTTGTTTTAGAGTTAGTAAATTTTTGAAGAAATTCTCTCATGATTCACTTATATTATTTTGAGACATGAAAATTTTTATGCTCATGTTCTTCACTTAAATTTCTTTGAGCTTGCCAAAAGAAATTGCAATATATGAAACTAGTACCAAAGTGGTAGATATTCAAGGGGATATAATAAAAACTTTCATGAAGATCATTGGACAAAATAAACTTGATTCTTTGTAATAGTTTTGAGATATGATGATACTGATATGTGAGTCATGTTGGTGAGTAATTGTGCTTTAGTAAGAATATTGGTGTTAAGGTTTGTGATTCCCTATGCAAGCACGAAAGTCAATAGTTATGCAATGAAATTACATCCTACTTGTGGTGCATTATTCGGTGTTAGTTATGCTTAATGCCCGCTTATGTGATTTTTCATTTCTTGGTTGGATGCTTCTCAATCTTTTTGCTAGTCTTCACTTGTACTAAGTAGGAATACTACTTGTGCATCCAAAATCCTTAAACCCAGTTTTGCCATATGAGTCCACCATACCTACCTATATACGGTATTCCCGTGCCGTTCTAAGCAAATTTGTATGTGCCATCTCTAGTTTTCAAAATAATTTCCATTTTGTGTGCTCGTACCGCTCATGAAATGGTAGGGGGTGGCTGATATTTTTCCATGCTAGATGCGTTATTCCCAAGATGAGTGTTTATTCACTTGTCATTGCACAAGAGTACGGCAAAGGTATTAGGGATGGCCAGTCCCGAAATGAAAAATGAATTTACTTTATGTTGTCAAATAATAAATTCCTTGGAAAGTGTTGGTATGGACGGCACCCGTGGATACGGCTAGCCGTGGAATGTGAAAGTATGGTGGAAAAAGGAATAAATTTTATTTTCTGTTTGGGAACCGCCTATGATATATCTAGCATGCAAAGTATTGGGAACTACTCGATCGTTTTCTTTGACAGGAAAATCATGCCACCCAAAATGTTTTATCTCTAGTTTTTAGCTTTGAGCTCTGGCACCTCTACAAATCCCTACTTCCCTATGCGAAGGGCCTTTCTATTTACTTTATGCAATTTTTATCTTTATTTGAGTCTCCATCTTCTCTTATAAAGCACCAACTAAGGGGCACTATGATCATACTTGAGCATTGGATGTAGCTAATATGCGAGTGTGTTTCATGAATGGATCAATGATTGAGCATGATGGGCTAGGGATAACTTGCTTTAGTGTTGATATTTTGAAAGACATGGTTGCTTGTTGATATGCTTGAGTATTGAAATCCTCATGTCAAAACTAGACTATTGCTTTGAATCATATAGAAGTCCAAATGTCCATGCTACAAAAGAAAAGAATATGTGATGAGCATGTTAGGCAACATTCCACATCAAAAATTCTATTTTTATCATTTACCTACTCGAGGACGAGTAGGAATTAAGCTTGGGGATGCTGATACGTCTCCAACGTATCTATAATTTTTGCTTGTTCCATGCTGTTATATTATCATTCTTGGATGTTTTACAATAATTTTATAGCAACTTTATATCATTTTTTGGGACTAACCTATTGACATAGTGCCTAGTGCTAGTTGCTGTTTTTTTGCTTGTTTTTTACTTCATAGAATATCAGTACCAAACAGAGTCCAAACGCAGCAAAACTTTTTGGAAAAATTTTCTGGACCACAAGACACCTGTTGGGCCGAAGAAGTACCAGAGGGGGGCTCCGAGGGGAGCACAACCCACCTGGGCGCGCCTGGGGGCCCAGGCGCGCCCTGGTGGGTTGTGCCCACCTTGGCCGCCTCCCGCACCGCCTCTTTGCTCTATAAATACCCCAAAAATCCAAAAACCCTAGGGGAGTCGACGAAACACAATTCCAGCCGCCGCAAGTTCCAAAACCACCAGATCCAATCTAGACACCATCACGGAGGGGTTCATCATCCTCATTGGTGCCTCTCCGATGATGCGTGAGTAGTTCATTGTAGACCTACGGGGCCGTAGTTAGTAGCTAGATGGCTTCCTCTCTCTCTTTTTATTCTCAATACAATGGTCTCTTGGAGATCTATTTGATGTAACTCTTTTTTGCGGTGTGTTTGTTGGGATCCGATGAACTTTGAGTTTATGATCAGATATATTTATCCATGAAAGTTATTTGAGTTTCTTTGATCTCTTATATGCATGATTACTTATAGCCTCGTATTTCTTCTTCGAATCTTTGGTTTAGTTAGGCCAACTAGATCAATTTTTCTTGCCATGGGAAGAGGTGCTTTATGATGGGTTCGATCGTGCGGTGTTCTGTCCCAGTGACAGGAGGGGCAGCAAGACACGTATGTATCATTGCTATTAAGGATAACAAGATGGGGTCTATTCCTACATGAATAGATCTTGTCTACATCAAGTCATCGTTCTTATTGCATTACTCCATTTCTCCATGAACTTAATACACTAGATGCATGCTGGATAGCGGTCGATGTGTGGAGTAATAGTAGTAGATGCAGGCAGGAGTCGGTCTACTAATCTTGGACGTGATGCCTATATAATGATCATTGCCTGGATATCATCATAATTATTTGAAGTTCTATCAATTGCCCAACAATATTTTGTTTACCCGCCGTATGCTATTTTTCTCGAGAGAAGCCACTAGTGAAATCTATGGCCCCGGGGTCCATACTTTATCATATTTGCTTTGAGATCTATTTTTATTTGCTTTTGTTTCTAGATCTATTATTCTAAAAACCCAAAAATACCTTGCTGCATTTTTTCTTTCTTTATTTTATTTTGTTTTATCGCGAGATCTATTTATCCAAAATCTTACAAACCAATCTATCTTTTACCCGAGAGGGATTGACAACCCCTCTTACGCGTCGGGCCGCAAGTATTTGTTCTTTGTGTGCAGGTACCATTTATATAGTGTTGCTTGGTTCTCCTACTGGTTCGATAACCTTGGTTTCATAACTAAGGGAAATACCTACCGAAGTTGTGCTGCATCATCCCTTCCTCTTCGGGAAAATACTGACGCGGACACGAGCCATCAACAACCCTGGTTCATCATTATTTATTTGGTGCTTACGTAATTCTTTTTTTAGAGGTAATTCTTGAACATATGTACCTGTGAATCGAATAATGCATTGGTTGTTGAACCTGATGGATAGGAATGAAGTTATAGCCTACTTTCAAATTGAAATTCAGTACAATTTTAAATAGCAGCAATTAAATTAGGGTGAAAATACGCTCTGCAGGTCATTACGGCGCACACGGTCTATAAAGCACAGCGTGTGTGATATACATCATAATCCGACACGGTTCACAGAGAGGAAACGTGTGTAACCATGCACGCAGTTGTCGTTTGCAAAGCGTGTGTGATTTCAGACAATATCACAAATGGTACGGGAAAACTAAATGTGTGTGATTGTCGCCCTATCATACACGGTTTACAATTATGAACTGTTTGTGATGTGGCACGCATCGTAAACGTAGAGCCAGTTTGGTACGTGCGCGGAAAAATCCCATGCTTGGACTATGCCTAGGCTGCGCCTGGTATTAGGTAAAACCACAGAAGTCCGACTGCGATGGTAATGCCAGCACACACGAGTAGCAAGGATGGAGCGTTTGGGATATTAGATATAACCCAAACAGTTGTGTGAAGAATCGCGTTTGGGATAGGTGTGGGCATCGCATACGCTTTGTTCTGAAAAATGTATGCATTCCTACTCCCTATCCCCGACGGTTTCTGGGTCGTGTGGGAAGGACCCCCCTATCGCCCACACTCACTAGGCGACAATTTAAAATGTCGTCGCGGAAAGGGGTTAAAAACCGTTTGTATAGCACCTCGATGTACCAGTGTGCGACCAAATCTGGAAATAGGTAAATTACTTGCTAGGCATACCTCTTCAAATATGTTGGGAGAGCATGATGGTGGTGTGACTTGAACAATATATTGCTCCGTCTTTGGATGGCTCCCCAACGCCTTTTCATCATCTTTTTCTTGATTCCATGCATCATTACTTTGAAGATCCTGGTCAGCCGAACTTTGTTCGGCTACTTGCTCTTGTCCTTTAGGCTTGTCAATTTCTACGACACATAACTGATAGGGCGGGAAGTAGGTTCCATTAACTTCAGAAAAATCAAGCATGGTCGTTTTGCTATGGTTGCCATGCCCTTTCTCAATAATGCCTGCTTCTTTGGATTTGATGGACTCGGAATATATACTACTTGAATCTGCTTTTTCAACTGAAGCACTTCCATGTTCCAAATCATCCTTCTTTTCATTGATTCTACAAATTGGCAAGGCTTGTTTTCTTTGAGCCAATTCCCTATTAATTCTCTCTTGGCGAAATACTTGCACCCTATCGCGCAAAGCTTTAACTCCCCTCTCAATTTCAGCCCGCTCTAGACCAGTTTGCCCCCTAATGCTTGTAGGATCTTTCGGCAATGAATTGTTAGTGTTGCCAAAAAAAATTCAATTGTGTAGGGGGTGTATAATATGATGTGGTACAAGGTGGAGGTGTATGCACTGTTGTATTAACATATGTTCTTTCGCCAATTCTATCAATTGATGAAGTTTCATCTTCTTGCAAAACTCTAGCCTTTATTGCAGCATAATCAAGAAACAACCCCTTTTCATATTGTTTAAGGAAAAGAGCACTAATCCTCTTATTTTGTGCCAAGCTCTTTTTCAATGCAACCACAACCGCTTCTGGAAAGGATTGCTCCATAATACTTTCAGATTCTTTCGACAACGATTCATGAGTGTTGCTGAAATTCTTGAATTGCATAGAGCATGCATTATATGCTACATTATTAGATGATGGCACATGTGTTCCTGCAAAATTTTCACTTATTCGGCTATGACCATGAAGGTGCGGGGCCGAATTATGAACATCTACAGTTGCGTACGATGCTGAAAAATTACTAAAAAGAGGTGTAGCATATGATGGTTGAGAGTAACTGACCGAATAGCTAGTAATAGCATGGCAAATTCTCCCATCCATCGGCAATGTTGGATTCACATATTGCAAATTAGTTGCCGATGAATAAAAGGGTGAAACTCTTTCTTGTATGCTATTGGAAATTTTAACATGAGGTGTTTCAAATTGATTAACCAAACCCATCATGTTGTTCATCAGTATATGGATTTGTGGGGTTGCTGATGCATGAGAGTTAGGATACATATGTTGTATGTTGCTAAAATCATAAGAATTTGAAGCATGAAATTTTTTTTGCCTCGGCCTTGCACATAATTAGATGCATGATTGATAAATCTAGGGCTAGCCGATACATTATGCTCATTAGGCGATCTAGCAACAACATATGGATTATTTGCATCTACAAAGGGGAATTGAGTATTCATATTACCTTTGCAGATTGCATTAAGTTGATGACGGTCTCTTCGTAGCAAGAACAGGCTGGAGACCGTTCAAAGCTTCATCCCCAGCGGAGTCGCCAAAAAGTGTGTTGACACACGAACACGTCACGTGTACCCTCGATGCCGGAGGTGATGCACCGCAGCTCACATCGAATAAGATCCGACCGGCAGCGCGATACGCAAGACAGCCAGCAGATGCTTTTGTAGACCAGAAACCCCACACGCCCGGGAGGGACCCCGTCAGGGCGCGCGGCAGCTATGGGCTACCCTAGGTCGATTCGCTCGCCCCTAGGGCCTCGAGGTTCACTGCCCTCCAAGCTTGAAGAATGACGAAGAACGAGAAGAAAGATACAAGGGAGAGGGATAAAAAGTAGATGAACACGAAAAGGTAGTAGATTGATTTGTTCGATTGTGTGTTCAATCGGCCGTCACCTCCTAGGTATATAAGAGGCGGCTGGACTTCCCGTGCAAGGAAAGGGCTTGGATACACGTCCAAAACCCTAATTTGGGTCCAATTCGGATGGTTTAATCCGAACTTTCCAAAACTGTTCAGTCTAAAAATTGGCTGCACCTTGCGGGTCATTTTTGGGGTAGTAAACGATCTCAAATCAAAATCATGTAAAACACAAATTTAACCATTTCAATGAGACAAATAACTTTCATGCTGAACGTTTTTTGATTCGAGGCCATGTTCAAGGCCAAACAGCTAGTGCAAAACAGACAATTACTGGTGCTACCCATCAGACATCAGCTATATGGGTGTCTGATGGGGCGCGTCACTTTTGGCTCGTGACAAGGTCACACTCAGGTGGCTCTAACTTTTACACATGATCTCGGATTGAGACAGTTTTTATATCAGAATCGACTGATTCAACGAGACAAAGACAATTCATATAGAATAGTTTTGCATATGAGGCTGTCTTAGGGGCGTAATCAGCCGAATAGTGATCGGAACACAAAATGCTAGTAGTTCGAGCACAACTTCGGCCTTCGAGATGAGATCGGATGGCGATGACCCAAACTTCAAAGATGTTCATGTCAATAATACAGAATGTTTTCATGTACATCACTTCTCCATTTGAGGCCATCTTATTTGGGTTTTTGATCATGCCAAAATCTGGTGTCGACAGCCGGCTGAGGAACCAACTTCGGTGCCACGCATTGACGCACCCGTGATACATCTCCAACGTATCTACTTTTCCTAACGTTTTTCCTCTTGTTTTGGACTCTAATTTGCATGATTTGAATGAAACTAACGCCGGACTGATGCTGTTTTCAGCAGAACTACCATGGTGTTGTTTTTGTGCAGAAATAAAAGTTCTCGGAATGGAACGGAACTTTGCGAGGAATTTTTATACAAAATAAGAGAATTTCTGGAGCCAAGAGCCACCTGAGGAGGGCACCTGGGTGGGCACAACCCACCAGGGCGCGCCTGCCCCCCAGGCGCGCCCAGGTGGGTTGTCCCCACCTGGTGGCCCCGCAGACCCTGAAACCGATGCTATAAAATCCTATTTTTCCAGAAAAAAATCAGGGAGAAAGAATTATCGCGTTTCGCGAGACGGAGCCACCGCCGTCTCCTGTTCTTCATCGGGAGGCCAGATCTGGAGTCCGTTTGGGGCTCCGGAGAGGGGATCTTCGATCTTCGTCATCACCAACCCTTCTCCATCGCCAATTCCATGATGCTCCCCACCGGGAGTGAGTAATTCCTTCGTAGGCTCGCTGGTCGGTGAGGAGTTGGATGAGATTCATCATGTAATCGAGTTAGTTTTGTTAGGGCTTGATCCCTAGTATCCATTATGTTCTGAGATTGATGTTTCTATGACTTTGCCATGCTTAATGCTTGTCACTTTGGGCCCGGGTGCCATGATTTTAGATCTGAACCGTTTATGTTATCACCATTATATCTATGTTCTAGATCCGATCTTGCAAGTTATAGTCACCTACTACGTGTTATGATCCGGCAACCCCGGAGTGACAATAGTCGGGACCACTCCCGGTGATGACCGTAGTTTGAGGAGTTCATGTATTCACCGTGTGCTAATGCTTTGTTCTGGTTCTCTATTGAAAGGAGGCCTTAATGTCCCTTAGTTTCCAATATGGACCCCACTGCCACGGGAGGGTAGGACAAAGGATGTCATGCAAGTTCTTTCCATAAGCACGTATGACTATTTACAGAATACATGCCTACATTATATTTATGAACTGGAGATAGTGCCGTATCGCCCTAGGTTATAACTGTCTCATGATGAATATCATCCAACAAATTATTGATCCAATGCCTACGAATTTGTCTTATATTGTTTCTGCTAAGTTACTACTGCTGTCACTGTTGCATTTGCTACAATATCACTGCTATCACTGTTACCGTTACTATTGTTGCTGCTACTATTATCAAAACTATCATACTACTTTGCTACTGATCACTTTGCTGCAGATAATTAATCTCCAGGTGTGGTTGAATTGACAACTCAGCTGCTAATACTTACAAATATTCTTTGGCTCCCCTTGTGTCGAATCTATAAATTTGGGTTAAATACTCTACCCTCGAAAACTGTTGCGATCCCCTATACTTGTGGGTTATCAAGACCTTTTTCTGGCGCCGTTGCCGGGGAGCATAGCTATATTTGTTGAGTCACTTGGAATTATTATCAATTATTCACTATGAAGAATCTGAAGGATGCTAAGACTAAGATTTTTCCCTCTAAGACGAGGGGAGGTAAGGTACTGCCATCCAGCTCCACTTTAGATTCACCTTCTGTTATAAGTAAACTTGCAACACCACCACATGCTATTAATTCTGATATGTCGCAAGTTATTGATGATGCTACTTCTGCTATGAATGCTTATGATGATGCTAGTACCTTGCTTGATGATGATGTGCCATTAGGTGAATTTATTAATGAACAAATTGCTAGAGTAAGACAACATGATGTTGTTGAATCTGATGATGAGCTTGAAACTGGAAATATTGAAACACCTACTAGAACTAACCCTTCTATATATGAATTGCCTAAGGTACCGAAAGGTTATGTTATGAATGAGGAGACAACTAGAGATATTCTTGCTTGTAAGGATAGAGATGATCTAGAGAAATTATTATGCAAGTATAAAGAAAAATCTCTAAATGCTAGAATGCAATATGATCCTAAGTTTGCTACCTCACCTATCTTTATTGATGATAAGGATTATGAATTCTCTGTCGACCCAGAGTTAATTACTTTGGTTGAATCTGAGCCTTTCCAGGGTTATGAAACTGAGACTGTTGTGGCACATCTTACTAAGTTGAATGACTTAGCCACCCTTTTTACTCATGATGAGAAAACTCGCTATTACTATATTCTCAAATTATTTCCGTTCTCATTAAAGGGTGATGCTAAAGCTTGGTACAATACTCTTGCTCCTGGTTGTGTGCGTAGTCCCTAGGATATGATTTATTACTTCTCTGAAAAATATTTTCCTGCTCATAAGAAACAAGCTGCCTTACAGGAAATATTTAACTTTATGCAAATTGAAGAAGAGAGTCTCCCACAAGCTTGGGGGAGGCTTTTCCAGTTACTTAATGCTTTGCCTGATCATCCTCTTAAGAAAAATGAAATACTTGATATCTTCTATAATGGACTAACCGATGCTTCTAGGGACTTCCTAGATAGTTGTGCTGGTTGTGTTTTCAGGGAACGAACTATTGGACAAGCTGAAGAATTATTGAATATCATATTGAAAAACTATGATGATTGGACTCTTCCTGAACCACCATCTAAACCCACTCCGAAGAAGAGGGGTGTTTTATATCTCAGTCCCGAAGATATGCAAGAGGCAAAGAAATCTATGAAGGAAAAAGGTATTAAAGCTGAGGATGTCAAAAATTTACCTCCTATTGAAGAAATACATGGGCTTGATACACTACCACTGCCTAAGGTGGTAGAGGTAAATTCTCTAATGAAATTCAATGATAATGATAATCCTCACAATATGCACCCTAGCCAATGCCTTTATGAGTTTGAAAACTACATTAGAAAACAAGATCACTTCAATGCAAATGTTATGAAACAATTAAAATACAATTCTGACATGATTGCTCGCTTGAGTGACTTGTTATTTAGAATCTCAAATGATGTTAGAGGTGTGGGAAAGCATGCTTCTATGGTACAAACCCAGTTAGAACAAGTTGCTAAATCTCAAAGAGAATTGCTTGATGAAATGAATAACAACATACATGACTTTGCTGTTAGAGTTGCAACTAGAGGAGGTAAAATAACTCAGGAACCACTTTATCCTGAGGGACACCCAAAAAGAATTGAACATGATTCACAAAGGAACAACACCACTGCACCTGGTCCTTCTAAAAAGAAAAAGAAAAATGATAGGACTTTGCATGCCTCTAGTGAACCTGAAGTAGAGAAACATCCTGATAATGATAATGATGTTTCTATTTCTGATGCTGAAACTCAATCTGGTAATGAACATTCACCTTCTGATAATGAAAAAGATAATGATGAGGTTCATGAAGAAACTCAAACTAATAATAAAGAACCTGACAATGATGTTGAGATAGAACCAGCAGTTGATCTTGATAACCCACAACCCAAGAATGCAAGATATGATAAAAGAGACTTTGTTGCTAGAAAACACGATAAGGAAAGAGAACCGTGGGTTCAAAAACCTATGCCTTTTCCACCTAAGACAACTAAAAAGAAAGATGATGAAGAATTTGAACGCTTTGCTGAAATGCTGGGGCTAGTCTTTTTGCATACTCGTTTGACTGATATCTTGAAAATGCCTCCTTATGCAAAGTACATGAAGGACATCATCACTAATAAGAGAAAAATACCGGAAGCTGAAATCTCCACCATGCTTGCTAATTACACTTTTAAGGATGGAGTACCTAAAAAACTTGGAGATCTGGGAATACCAACTATACCTTGCTCCATCATAAAGAATTATGTGAAAACTGCTTTATGTGATTTGGGAGCTGGTGTTAGTGTTATGCCTTTCTCTTTATATAAAAGACTTGATTTGAATAAACTCACACCTACTGAAATATCTTTGCAAATGGCTGACAAATCAACTGCCATACCTATCGGTATTTGTGAGGATGTGCCCGTTGTTGTTGCTAATGTTACTATTTTGACTGACTTTGTTATACTTGAGATGCCCGAGGACGACAACATGTCGATTATCCTTGGTAGACCCTTCTTGAATACTGCAGGGGCTGTTATTGATTGCAATAAAAGCAAGGTCACTTTTCATATCAATGGTAATGAGCATATGGTGCACTTTCCGAAGAAACAATTCCAAGTGAATGGTATTAATGTTATTGAAAAATCTCCGACGATCACTATTGGAAGTTTTCAACTACCTCTACCTACTACCAAAAAGAAATATGAAATGCTTATTGTTGGGGACATTCATATCCCCGTTGAGGTAACTTAGTGATTTTTGAAAGTTCTTCGGTTTCATGCTAATCGAAAGTGGTTGTTAATAAGACTTGATCAACCTTATTAATGGATCATTTTTGAGAGGTATGAAGTTGATGAATCTAGTGAGCACTAACTTCTGTCCCTACCTTTTATTTTCTGTTCCTATTAGTTAAATAAAATAAAATGCCATGTTTTGTCTGTTTTCTGATTTTTCCCGTGCAATAAAAAAATGACCCAAAAATAAAAGTTCTCAGAATGCCCTGAAAATTTAATACATTTTTTTCTTCTGAATATTTAAGAATTTCTGGTGCAAATAATATCAGAGGGAGGTGCACCAGGTGGGCACAACCCACCTGGGCGCGCCAGGACCCCCAGGCGCGCCCTGGTGGGTTGTGGTCCCTATGTGGCCCCCCTCACTTATCTCTTCATCCCACATCTTCACTTACCTCCAGAAAAAAATCTCCATTGCTCTCTCTCTCTCGTGTTCTTGCTCCCGAAACTGCGGATTTTGATCTCTTTGCTCGAAGCTCCGTTTCCAAAACTGTTTCGGGGAATTGTTGCTTGGTATGTGATTCCTCCGTTTGTCCAATTAGTTTTTGTTTTAGTGGTTTATATTTTGAATAATTAGCTACTCTTGGTGCTGCTGTAGATGAGCTTGCATGTTGAATTCTTAGAGTTCTAAGTAGTTTGAATGCTTGCTATGGCCTCTATGCATCCCTATGAGTAGTTGTTACCAATATTGTGAAGTTTTGTTGACAAAAATTTTGTCACCCAATAAATTTTTAGAAAATTGTACGTGAATATGATGAACCTCTTTGGAAGGAGTTCTTTGAGGAGGAGATCCTCGGGGGCATCTTCTAGTGACAGCTCTGTTCGTCGGTCTTATGTTGAACCAAGTGAAAGTTCCATACGAGATGCTGCCACCAAAACATGCTTATGGCCATGCGATGATTATATGGTGAGTGTGGGCATTAAGGAGGAATTTGAGCAATATGTTCACAATGCCGACCTCGGTCCCTACATATCAGATAAGTGCAATCAACACCACACTCTCACTGAATCATTTGTCAAAGGATTTAAACTCCATCCCCATGAGTCTAGGGTGTCATTTAAACTGTATGAAAATTCATTTACCTTATCACTAGAAAGGTTTGCTCATCACTGCAAAATTCCATTTTGGGGTTCGCTTGACGAACCACCAAGAGCTGAGTTCAAAACATTTTTGTCTAGCCTTTGCTATGGTGAGAATAGGGGAGTGACGCAAGGTAGAATAAAGAGCATTCATTTTCCCGCAATTCAATACTTTGCATTATTCACTGGGAAATGTATTGTAGGCAAACAAGATTGTAGTACACTTTGTGCTCCAGACTTGAGCCTCTTACGCGCCGCTCTCACCAGTGACAAAAGCTATAATCTTGGAGCGATTGTTGCACGTAGGTTGCAGCACAACGCTAATAGTGCTTATTTTTATGGTGGAATTTATGCCACACGCTTAGCGAGAGAGCTGGGTGTTTCACCATTACCATATGACCCTATTTTACCCATGCAATATTTAGACTTTGGTGCTGTGAACCGTCATAAGATCCTTAAGGGTAAACCTAATAATTTCACCTACAAGTTGTTGTTTACCCAAGAGTCCATCATATACACATATTTGCCTGCGCCTGCTCTCTTTGATTATCGCAGCAGGGGAAGATATTTTGTTCTTGAGAGCGAGGCCCGAGCCCACAACGCGGCGGTTGTGGCTGCACGGCAGGCTGAGACATCCGAACCAAGAGCCTCCGTGAGCTACCACTCCGACTACTATCCAGGCTATTGACTGATTCCCAAGTTAGGCCAAAAGCCTAAGCTTGGGGGAGTACGTGTTTCTCACAGACTTTACATTCATGTTCACACATTTCAATTGTCGGTGTTCACACTTTTTCATTGTATTATCCATGCTTAAATTTATTTTCTCGCTTTCTTCTTGTGTGTTTGAAAAACTTTGAGAAAATCCAAAAATATTTCCAGCTTCTTTTTGCTTTTTCTTTCTAGAGTAGTTAGCTGTAGCACTAAAAAGAAAACCCAAAAAGATTTCCTTGTTCTTCTTTTGCTTGTTGGGAGCTTTCCTGTGTAAATATTTTTTCTCGTTTTTGCTTTTCCCTTTTTATTTGCTTCTTTCGAATAAAACCAAAAAACTCCAAAAATATTTCAGTGTGTTTCTTTGAATTTCCTTTCTTTCTTTCAAGTCATACCAAGGAGAAGACCACGATGAAAATGTTGAGTGGCTCTCACATGCATAATTGTTGATTTAACAAAGAGCCCATTTTACCTTGTCTTCTCTTGTTGAATAAATGCTTGTAGATTCCAGCTTAGTCCATGGCACTCTTGCACTATTATTATTTTCATATCGTTCGGTCGTGCAAGTGAAAGGCAATAATGACGATATTCGATGAACTGGCCATGGCAGAGAGAAACGGGTATGAACTCGACTTGTTTTGTTTTTATAAATATGTTTAACCTAGTATCCATGATTTAGCCCATTATGATTAAACATGTTTGCAATGACAATTAGAGATTATAGTTTCTCATGCCATGCATAAGTAGCTAGGAGTGGATAATGATTTATCTTGGCACATGTAGTATGATGATATGGTATCCTCCTCTGAACATTCGAGTGGCTTGACTTGGCACATGTTCATGCATGTAGTTGAATCAAAACCAACATAGCCTCTATGATATTTATGTTCATGGTGTTCATATCCTACTCATGCTAGTGTCCAATGTTACTTATGCATAATGCATGTTCATGACCGTTGTTGCTCTCTAGCTGGTCGCTTCTCAACCTATTTGCTAGCCTTCACCTGTACTAAGTGGGAATTCTGCTTGTACATCCAAAACCTGAAACCCAAGTTATTCCAGATGAGTCCACCATACCTACCTATATGTGGTATTACCCTGCCGTCCTAAGTAAATTTACATGTGCCATCTCTAATTTTCAAAATAAATTTCTCTTTTGTGAGCTCATACCGCTCGCGAGGCGGTGAGGGTGGCCGATATTTTTCCAAGCTAGATGTGTTATTCTCACGATGAGTGTTTATTCACTTGTCATTGCACGAGAGTACGGCAAAGGTATTAGGGATGCCCAGTCCCGAAATGAAAAATGAATTTACTTTATGTTGTCAAATAATAAATTCCTTGGAAAGTTTTGGTATGGAGGGCACCCGTGGATACGGCTAGCCATGGAAAGTGAAAGAAATGGTGGAAAAAGGAATAAACTTTATTTTCTGTTTGGGAACCGCCTATGATATATCTAGCATGGAAAGTATTGGAAACTCTAAGTCATTTTCGTTGGTGGGAAAAGTATGCCTCTCGAAATGTTTTTATCTCTCAATTTAAGCTTTGAGCTCTGGCACCTCTGCAAATCACTGCTTCCCTCTACGAAGGGACTATCTATTTACTTTTATGTTGTGTCATCACCTTCTCAAATAAGCGCCAGAACCTGAGAGCACTGCTGTCATGCTTATGCATTGTGTGTAGTTAATGTTGGGTGCATCATGACTGGATCTTTTCTACCATGAATTACAATATTTAGTCGCTGCTTGAACTTTGGAGGTGCTCTGCATTTATATTTTGCGGTCTCAGAAAGGGCTAGCGAGATACCACTATTGTCATATTATATCATGGTTGTTTTGATAACGTGTTGCCATTTGAGATATCTTATTATTGCTCGCTAGCTGATTATGTCATTGATATGAGTTAATATAATTTTTAAGAGTTATTGTCGACATGGTTAGTTATAATATTGGCTGAAAACCTGGGTGCTGTTTAAGCTTATTTATGCAAACAAGAGCAAAAGAGTTCGTAAAAGTTTTTCTTTTTCACTTTCAGTTTATCAACTGAATTGCTTGAGGACAAGCAAAGGTTTAAGCTTGGGGGAGTTGATACGTCTCCAACGTATCTACTTTTCCTAACGCTTTTCCTCTTGTTTTGGACTCTAATTTGCATGATTTGAATGAAACTAACCCCGGACTGACGCTGTTTTCAGCAGAACTACCATGGTGTTGTTTTTGTGCAGAAATAAAAGTTCTCGGAATGGAACGAAACTTTGCGAGGAATTTTTATACAAAATAAGAGAATTTCTGGAGCCAAGAGCCACCTGAGGGGGGCACCTGGGTGGGCACAACCCACCAGGGCGCGCCTGCCCCCCCCAGGCGCGCCCAGGTGGGTTGTCCCCACCTGGTGGCCCCGCAGACCCTGAAACCGACGCTATAAAATCCTATTTTTCCAAAAAAAAATCAGGGAGAAAGAATTATCACGTTTCGCGAGATGGAGCCGCCGTCGTCTCCTGTTCTTCATCGGGAGGCCAGATCTGGAGTCCGTTGGGGCTCCGGAGAGGGGGATCTTCGATCTTCGTCATCACCAACCCTTCTCCATCGCCAATTCCATGATGCTCCCCACCGGGAGTGAGTAATTCCTTCGTAGGCTCGCTGGTCGGTGAGGAGTTGGATGAGATTCATCATGTAATCGAGTTAGTTTTGTTAGGGCTTGATCCCTAGTATCCATTATGTTCTGAGATTGATGTTGCTATGACTTTGTCATGCTTAATGCTTGTCACTTTGGGCCCGGGTGCCATGATTTTAGATCTGAACCGTTTATGTTATCACCATTATATCTATGTTCTAGATCCGATCTTGCAAGTTATAGTCACCTACTACGTGTTATGATCCGGCAACCCCGGAGTGACAATAGTCGGGACCACTCCCGGTGATGACCGTAGTTTGAGGAGTTCATGTATTCACCGTGTGCTAATGCTTTGTTCTGGTTCTCTATTAAAAGGAGGCCTTAATATCCCTTAGTTTCCAATATGGACCCCGCTGCCACGGGAGGGTAGGACAAAAGATGTCATGCAAGTTCTTTCCATAAGCACGTATGACTATTTACGGAATACATGCCTACATTATATTTATGAACTGGAGCTAGTGCCGTATCGCCCTAGGTTATAACTGTCTCATGATGAATATCATCCAACAAATTACCATTCCAATGCCTACGAATTTATCTTATATTGTTTCTGCTAAGTTACTACTGCTGTCACTGTTGCATTTGCTACAATATCACTGCTATCACTGTTACCGTTACTATTGTTGCTGCTACTATTATCAAAACTATCATACTACTTTGCTACTGATCACTTTGCTGCAGATAATTAATCTCCAGGTGTGGTTGAATTGACAACTCAGCTGCTAATACTTACAAATATTCTTTGGCTCCCCTTGTGTCGAATCTATAAATTTGGGTTGAATACTCTACCCTCGAAAACTGTTGCGATCCCCTATACTTGTGGGTTATCAATCCAGACTCTTGGCCTCACCGGAATCCGCTATTTAAAGGCGTCCACACTCGGTTAAACTCCACACCACAACACTTCTGCCCCACACCTCCTCCCTTGCACGCATCCACCATGATCGCAAGCTCTAGTGCGATGTGGGAGAGCCTGTCATCGGAGTAGGAGCACGAGGTGGCCGCCCTTGCACCCGCCTAGCAGACCCACTGCGCCTGGCGGATCGAGCACGACATGCTGGCCAGCTTGCCCGAGGTCTCCGACGACGACCCTACATGCTCCGACGACAGCACGACATCGGACCCCGCGCCTGTGCGTGCCAGCCTGACCATGGAGTAGGCGCATGCGCACTATGACGCCGCCATGGCGGAGGAGGAGCAACCTGCACCGGCTCCTATGTCAGTGTTCTGGTAGGCACAGGAGGATTAGAGGTACAGCATGTTTCTCCTCGAGCAGCACCGGCTGGCGGAGGGCCAAATCTACGGCGAGCGCGCAAGTGAGGCGGTTATGGCCCCCATGACCGCGACGAACACCAACTTCGTTGCAGAGCAAAAGGCGCTCTACGAGGCCGCATGTGCTCAAGGTGCCGCTTGCAATGCAGAGCAGGCGCAGCTGGATGCGGCCGCACACGCGCTGGCAGCATAGGCGGTTGAGGACTCCAACGCCGCCAGTTGCTACTGTCGCCGTCCAACTTTCGGGGGCTCATGTGGCAGGTGGACAGTGACAGACCATCCACGTCCATAATCGACCTCACGTCCACCGGCGTCGGTGATGGAAAGGTCACAGACTCCTCCGAGGATGAGTAGGGCATGGGAGGCGGTAGGGCATTGTGTCCCAAGTGGGTCGGTCCGTCTCACATGTTCTACTCTTCCTTGCCGGAGACCGCACCTCCACTTCACGGGTCTTGTACCCCACCGTCGCTCATGGATACGGCAGATGGAGGGCGTGGTCGCCGATGCAGAATACAAAGAAAGTGGACGACGAGCACCATCGTAGGATAGGTTTAGGTCCCGACCGCTTTTTTTTAGTTGAAAATGTCCGAACTGTAATGAATGTGTTGTTGTTTATATGAAAATCCGCTGTGTTTTTATGAATTTTGTCCGGTTAGTTGAAACGGTGTTTGGAATGTATGCGAGCAGCGTTGGATGGCTGACTCCCACACCCGTGTCCGCGGACTGGCCCCCCTTGTTCGCGAACGGATGCAGGAGCAAATTTGTCGGTCAACGTTGGAGATGCCCTTAGTTACCAACAGTGCACTTTACAGCTACTGCTTATCAACTTCTCAAGTCTACAGTCTATCAAAAAAAAACTTCTTAACTCCATAGTTAAAAAAATGGTTGTTCAAACAAACTGTATAACCCCTCCCCCATCTCCTCCCGAGTCATCTTCCTTGGTGGCTTGGGAGGCTTCCCGCGGTCGCCGTACCTTGCCTCCCCATTACGCCCCCTCCAATCCCTTGTCGCCGTCAGTGACGCCGCAGGGCAAAGCCGTGACGGTGAGTGGCGGCAGGGCTCGCCCTTTCTTCCCTCTTCCCCTGCCTGTCGGCTATGGTTGCGCCGCCCTGCGTAGACTCCCGCGGGGCTGGTCCAGCCCCATCCGCTGCCTCCTGCTTGTGAACTGAGGTTTAACATAGAAGAAGAAGCAATGAAATTGTAACAAGATCGTTGTGTGAGGGAGGGGATTTGTGGCACGAAGGTGCGGGAGCACACAGATTATGGACCGTCGATCTGCACCAATATTCACCCATCTCTCTATGTATTTTTTGTATTCGCCTTCGTATATCAGTATCTATGTATCTGTATTCACATTGTAAAGCTAAAGTATTGTAGTTATTTCTGTGGGTCTGTTACTGAAGGTACAAATATTTTGGTGAACAGTTCCTGTTACGAGTCTGTACTAAAAGGTTATACCTGGCACGGATGTGTTCATTGTGTTCTTCTCTCTTCCTTCTTCAACCACACTCTGCTCCTCTTCTTAGAACTCTTGTGTTCTAGCAGCGCTGTTGTATACGAGAAGGGATCTACGCTGTTCCTTTGCAAATCGCTCAGAGACGACGACGACTGATTGACAGTAGAAGACATATTGCGTAAGTTCATCCCGCAAAGTTAGTCTCACCTGTTATTCATCGATGACAATCTGTTGCTTTTTCAAATCAAGTGCACAGGGTGTGAATGCAGTGTCAAACCTGCTTGACTCATATTGTGTGGCGTCTGGCCAATGGGTGAATCATGAGAAATCATTGATTTTTTCCAACAAGGGATGCCCTCAAAACCTGAGACGAGAGGTAAAAGAATCACTCAATGTTCATCGTGAGTCACTTAGTGAAAGATACCTCGGGATGCCCGCGGATGTGGGTTACTCCATCAATGGGACTTTCAGATATCTAAGGGACAGAGTTTGGGAAAGGATTAGAGGGTGGATGGTCCTGGAGGGAGGAACTTGTGCATGAAACTTCCGTACCCTACGACGCGGAAGCGATCTTGAGAATACCCATTTGCACCCGACGAGTTTCTGACTTCTGGGATTGGCCAACAAATTGGAAGGGACGATTTTTTGTATGGTCAGCATACAACATGATCCTTAATACAAAAAACCAACGTGAAGAATGGCTGGAGGCGCAACATGGCATCTCCAACGGGCAACATAACTCAAACGGCTGGGTGTCAATTTGGCGGATGCGTGTTCCTTCTAAGCTAAAAGTATTTGCTTGGAGACTGGCTCGACAGTCTCTCCCGACCGACGACTTGCTTGCTCATCGCAACATGGCTACTTCACCTGTATTTGCGTTGTGCAGAGTAGCATACAGCTCGAGACACAATTTACTTGAGTGCAGCATGTCGAGAAGTGTTTGGGCCCTCTCAGATAAGCAAATGGTCGAACATATGTGCCAAAACACCGAGCCCAATGCAAAGGAGTGGCTATTTGCCAGAAATGACAGACTGTTGTAGGAGGAGTTTACACGGTTGATCTTCACATTATGGGCAATATGGAGCTCGTGAAGGAAGGCAATTCACGAGGACATATTTCAAAGCCCGTTAACTACCCACAGTTTTGTTATGTATTTCTTGTCAGATATTGAATTTCCACAAAAGCACACAATGTCTGCTCAGATAGCTCGAGTACCAAGGCCAAGCCAGTGAATCCCTCTGCCGACAAATCATGTGAAAATTAACGTTGATGCAGCGATATCAAGACATGGAGTTTGCGGCGCGGTCAGTGTTCTTTCCACACATGGTTGATCCTTCTACACTTGAGGCTCTAGCTATCTGGGAAACATTAGCTCTTGCGCAGGGCCTTTATGCTCATCATATCTTCGTCGCTTCGGACTGCAAATTGATTGTGGAGCAAATCAACGGTCCCATTCCTTACTCTCTTTTTCAACTAACTTAATATAACTGCCATTTCTCGGCATAAGGAGTGACCCTAACGATATCCCCTATAATAGTAGACAACACATTTTAAATCAGACTGGACCGAACGAAGAAAGATCTTTCCAGCAGGAGCTCAACTACGTATGGAGCTGTTATCACAGAAATCAAAGTTACTTCATTAGATTTTCCTTTTACTAGTATCTTTAGTCATGATTTTAGAATCTTGAATGTAGCAGCTCGCAATTTCACAAAGCATGGTCTCTTATTAGGAGTTGTTCGTCGTGTTTAGGCTGCTGCCAATGCACTAGTGCTTAGATAAGGTGCTAAGCACATTAAATAGCTTAGCAACTACACTCCACAATGCATATGTGCTTAGCTTCTTGTAGCTAAGCTTCCTTTCTTTGATGAGCTATATGATTTTAGTTGTGTGTATACTTTGTGGCCTATTTGTGGCATGTACTCAAGCTCAGCAACTAAACCATCTGAAAAATAACAGTCCCTTCACTTCTAACATTCACGGAACATATCAACTTATTCATATAAGGGAAGCCATTCACAGAAATAAGCAAATAGCATAGAACTCAGTTTCCTTCAGGAAATAGCATAGGTTCAGACCTCATTTGTGCAATATATTCAGCACAAGGTAGAGACATGCTTACACCACATACGCAGCTCATCTAATAGATTGGATAAATGAGTTCTATCACAAAACAAAGTTGCTATAACTTAATTTATCTGAATGAGGAAATATCATAGACCTCACATTCCTTTCGGAAATAGCATAGACCCCATACTTGCCATTGCCTTGGCACGCTCGACTTTTGCATCGTCATCCATGACACTTGTATCAGCAAAGAACAACTTCTAGTAGAGCCATCACACTCATCCTTAGATGTATCACGGTCCGGCGGGCGCTCCTCATCTTCCACGACATTAACACCAGATGTGATGTCTATGTGGCAGGAATGGTGGGGTTTGTGGATTACCTATTAGACTAACAAAACATGAGGTGAATGGGTATACATTGGCCTGAAACATGTCAAAAACAAGTCAGCCAACAATTTGACACATGCCAGTTCACACAGTCTTTTAAGCACAACATACATTGATCCTAGACTTGGGAAAGACACGGCCAAAATCAATATTTGATCATATTATTATCCAGAATAGTTCAAGATTCAACTTAATGATAGTAGCAGATGATGCAAGCACAATATACTGATCCTAACTAATTTAGTCCTTGTGTTAAACATGTGAAACTTAACTTTCAGATAATGATCATGTACATAAAGTTCAGAGAGGGGACAACAAACATAAACATAAGTGCGTGTGTGTGCCATTGCCACAGTATAGTGGATTCTGCTCCCATGGCCGTGAGAAATGTGTATTTTTTCACATAAGCTCATATATTACAAACTGAAGAACCTAGAAGCCGTCAAAAAATTGGCAAGATGTCTTTTGGCAAGTAGATAATAAAAAATATAAATTACAGATTATATACAACATGACGCTTGATAGACAGTTATTGGTGTACTTCAATTTTACATGATTCAGAGTCCCGGTTACCTTGTGATTCAGTATATCCATTATCGATGGTTCAGATTATCAATTAACAACAAACTGGACAGTGGTGCATCGGCTCCATCCACGTAAAGGTTCTACGTGAAAACTAAGCATGGACGGAAGAGTTTTTTGAAAGTTATCAGTGAGACTTTGGCCGCAACTCAGGTCATATGCATACAAAAATCTAATCTAATCAGGCACTGTACGGAGGGGGAGCCAGCATCAGCTGCGGTAGGATACCGAACAAAGACGAGATCTGAAACAAACAACTAGATCTGATTTTGTGAAAAGAAATTATACCATTGACGAGTTTGTGACTGGCCGGAAGAGCTACCAACAGCGGTGAACTGAGCCGATGGCGCTGGTGGTATCGTGTAACATCCCCAGCATCACACTACAGTAATCACCTCTTAATCCTGCCAAGTCATCATTATTATGCACTGAGAAAAATAGTTAAGTAATAATCCAACATCAAATACAAATTTTATTTGGAATTCAAATAATTAGTTCTTCAGATAATTAATCAAAATAGTGCATAATATTGTAAATAATCCCAAAGCTATTCTAAAAATAAAACCAACATTAATTGAGACTCCAAAAATGCTCCTAGCTATTTTGAATGACCCAACAACACCCTTCCATCATTTTTAAATTCCAACCATAAATCAAATGAATTCAAAGGAGGTTCGAACTTTTCGTAGCAGTGCACAATATTCCCTTGAAATTGTTTTGACCAGTGGCACATTTTTGGCAAAGCCATTGATGGCTTAAAATAAATGCAAACAAAAATAAGAAAAAGTAAATAAAACATAAAAGTAAAAGAAGAAAGAAACCCCCACCCCTCCCTCCCCCCCGCTTCCCCAATGGGCCCCGACCCAGCCGGCCCAGTCGGCCACCCCACCAGGCCGGCCCAACCCCACCGCCTACTTAACCCCACCCCCCCCCCGAGGACAAACCCTAACCCCCACGACCCCACATTCCCCGATCCCCTCTCTCTCGCACGTTTCTCCTCCTCCCCGCTCGATCTGGACGCCCGCGCGGCGCTGCTCGGCGCCTGCCCGCGCCCAGGGCGTCCGTCCTCGTCGCTCGCCTCCCGGGCTCCTCCTCGCCCTCCTCATCCCTCGCGCGACGTCTGCCTGAGGCCGCGAACTCGCCTTGTCGCCGGACCCGACGCCGTCGCCGCGTCGCCTCGTCGGCGCCGTCCTGTCGGCATCACCGCCGGCGCCGCCTCCCCGTCCTTGACCTCCTCCCCAACGGCCCCTTCGAGCCACGCCGCCCCTCGCCTCTCCATCGCACGTGAGGCCCCCTCCTCCTCTTCCCCTCCAACTGGCCCCGAACGTGGCCGCCGCTCCTCGTTGCCGATGTCGCCTGGCCCGCGCTCCCGTGCATCCCCGCGTCGTCCATGCCGCGCCGTCCCGCGGTCGCCGCGCCTTGGCCCACCGTGGCCGCGCCGCCCGCGCCCTCACACGTTGCACAGCTGCCAGCCACTCCGCCCCACGCACCGCGCCGCGTGTGCGCTCATCACCGGCCGCGCCCGTCCGCCGTTTGCCCCGCGCCGACGGCCGTCCTCGCCGACCCCTGCCCGCTGGCCAGCGCCGCCCACCTCTGTTGTGGCCGCTGCCGCACCCCTGGGCGTGTGCCCAAGCAGGCTGGCGCCCAGCGCCCGCATCCGCCGCCCGTCGACCGCTCCGATTTGGCCTCTGGGCCACTGACCAGAGGGGCCCAGCGCCCTGTAAAAGAAAAGATTAAAAAATGAAAACTAATCAATTAATTAACTTAATTAATTCTGTTTATATGACTAATTAAACTTAATTAGCCTGCTAACTAAATAACTAATTGTTAATTAGTTAGTAGTCTATGACAACCGGGACCCACATGTCAGTTTGACTAGGTCAACTGACTGGTTAACTGCTGACATCCCCCTGACATCATGATGATGTCATAAATTACTATTCTGGATAATGTTGATTTAAAATGATTAAATAATTCCAGAAATTGATTAAATCTTTAGAAATTCATATAAAATAATCCGTAGCTCAGATCGAAAAACTTTGTACATGAAAGTTGCTCAGAACGACGAGACAAATCCAACCGTGCTATCCGTTTCCGTGTCGGGACCTTCTACGGAGGTGAACCCGCAACTTTTAGCCTGTTTCCGGTAGATGAATAGTGCTAATACTCCGGTTAATAATTCCAACTTAAATCCTAAAATAACTAATATGACTTAGATATGTCTTTAGGCAACCCTGCACTGCACTTTAGCATAGCCTGCTCTGTGTTGCTCTTATTTGCTGTGTACTTATCTGTTCCCTCCCCCTCTTCTCTCTCGGTAGACCCGGGTACCGACGCAGCTCAGGAGCCCGACGACACTGTTGACGACCCCTCCTTCTTGCCAGAGCAACCAGGCAAGCAACCCCCTTGAGCATACCGATATCGCCTATTCTTTCTCTCTCATGCTTGCATTAGAAATTGCTGCTGCTACTGTTTAACCTATTCTGATGCATAGCCTGTTTATTGTGACCTGCTATTGAAACCTTACCTGCTTATCCTAAACTGTCTAGTATAGGCTGGGTAGAGACCTATCAGAGACCCCGCCTTGTCCCTAGTTGCCCCGCTGGATTATCAGATGACTCGATCAACGGGATCGACAGCCAGACCCCGGCACTGCACAACACCCCCCTTAGTTATACGACACTGCAGCGTCACCATCGAGTGCCGAGGGTGATACCTCGTATAGCAGTCCTGAGGTTGACTCTGTAGAGTAGCTATTTGGTCGTGGTCATCGAGGGTGATTCCTCCTTCTCCACTTCCGATACGACCCTGTCGCGCAACACTTCATGTGTGAACCTCGAGGGTGATTCCTCCTAAGTTCACCTTGACGGTTACATCGAGTGGGCATCCATCGAGGGTGATACCTCGGATTCCCCTGATGTTATGGACACACGGTTACTATGACTTTACCCCTGAACCTTGTTGGAAATGGGTCAGCCCCGAGGGCGACCCGAGGGAGTTACTTTTACTGTAGGACTGGAGGGACAGGCGGTACCACCCAGTAGAGGTGGACCTGAGTTCCCGATAGTCTTTTGCGAGACGGGTTGACCTGGACGGTGCCCGAGTGATGATACGAGGCATGGCCGGGCATTCTTGGCCCTTGCCGCAAGTCCTCGAAACGGGGTGATGGGGTCACATCGATCATGAGTCTCTGCTTGTTACCGCACTACCAACACACTACGATTTGGATATTTGATCTGAGTGGGACTTTGGCCCGATAGCACTAACCATCACGCGGAAAAAATATGGGTACTCTACATCGTGGCATCAGCCGAAAGCTCTGTCAGATGTCCAGTTCAGCATTGTGGCACGGTCAGATCATGCCGACCATCCGAGGCGGTGCTGGTATCCACCCTGCACACAACGACCCGGAGTGCACAGGGCGATGGCCCAAGACCCTTGAGTGCTTAGGTTGTAGACCGGCGGGGACCTCTCTGCTGAGCTCTAGGTAGGGCTGCGGTGTGTCATTTGGCCGAGGCCGGGCATGACCCGAAAAAGTGTGTCCGGCCGGAGTTAAGCGAGCGTGGTGGGTAAGTTGGTGCACCCCTGCAGGGAAGAACTAATCTATGCATAGCCGGATCCTCGGTAACGGACGCTCGGAGTTGTACCCCGATCGATACAAGTAGAACTGGATACTTGGATATTATGGCTCTGGGATTACTTTCTCGCAGGGAGTCGAGAAAGGATCTCTGGCCGAGGTTGATACTTGGATATTATGGCTCTGGGATTGCTTTCTCGCAGGGAGTCGAGAAAGGATCTCTGGGTGAGGTTGAGACTTAATGATACTACTACTTTATACAGTACTACTCTACACTCTTCAAATGCTGTAAGACCACTAAAGATGCTAGTCTTCGATAGGATTAGGCCTTCTCTCTATTCTGGCATTTCTGCAGCCCAGTCCACATATACAGCCTCCCTTTGATAACATTGCATATGTAGTGTAGATCCTTGCTTGCTGAGTACTTCGGATGAGTACTCACGGTTGCTTTGCTTTCTTTTTCCCCCATATCCATTTGATGCAACCAGATGACGGAGCCCCTGAGACAGCTGCGACCGCCGACGATCGCTACTACTACCCCGAGGGTGGTTACTTCTATGAGTTGGCCGACGACCAGGAGTAGGTTTGGAGGGTCCCAGGCAGGAGGCCTGCGCCTTTCGATCGTAGTGTTTTCTTCTGCCCCGCCTTTTAAGAACCTATCTATGTTTTTCTTTTATATCTGTACTCAGATATCTGATGCTTCCGCTGACGCTTGTATGCGAGCTTATGTATTCGAGCCCTCGAGGCCCCTGGCTTGTAATATAAAGCCTGTATGACTTTATTTATGTTTTAGAGTTGTGTTGTGATATCTTCCCGTGAGTCCTTAGGCTTGATCATGTGCATTTGCATGTATGATTAGTGCACGATTGAGCCGGGGGCGTTACAAGTTGGTATCAGAGCCGACTGCCTGTAGGAACCCCCTTTCTAACTCCTTGGCCGAAGTTGAGTTTAGTTGTCCAAAACTGTTTTACTAACTTGGTTGTGTGGCTTACGGGCCCTCGTCGCCTTTGGGTGGTATTAGAATATTTTATTCCTCGTCTATACTCTGGGATTCTGATCTCTCGTCTACTCGGGTTAAACATTTTACTAACTCTGACATTAGGTTCTCGTAACCACTTCCTCCCAGAGAGCCCCTCATGCCAGATGATCGCTTGGTTCATCAGAAGACTCCAAAAATACTCTACGATGTTTCCCGAGACCCTTGTGCCCTTAGCCATTGCCATTCCCTACCACCGATAAATCCCTATGGATAGCTACATACACCTGCCGTCCATACCTTCATTTCCAATTGATCTTGTTATTACAAGTTTCCCCAAATTACCCTCTGTTACTCCGAGAATTCTTTGAGCCAACTGCTTTGCAACTCCTTTTTCGCACTGCGAGTAATTCCTCACACTTACCGGGGATCCGTTCATCCCTAGTTGTTCATATGTCTCACAAAATTCTTTGAAATGCAATTCGATCTCCCGAAGATCCTCTGTAGCCTAGTGCTCCCGAAAGTCTTGTCTGCCTGCATTATGATTAAATCCATATGTCCGGCAATATTCATTAACATTCTTTGACATTGTCATTCCGAGTCTATTGATTCAATATGAATGAGAATAATCCCTATCATCCGTCGATTCCTAGAATTCGTCCTTCCGGCTCGGACGTCATCTTGGACATGACTTGGTTCTCGGCCAATCATGTTGCAATTGATTGTCCACCTATTTCCCTTCAACTTGAACGCCGAATTATTCAGCTGTTTCTATAATCTGATGCCTTTGCATTCTTTCCTTCTTCTGATTGAGTACTGATACTCACATCAGATCCATCGAGGACCGCTGAATCCTTTGTTGGATTATTATCCGGCAATGTCCCTCATATTCAAAATCTCGTGCGCTCTTCCCCTGATACATATTGCCTTCGGTAAATAGTATCCTCTCTTTTTGTGAACCATGCTCTACTTTCGAGCTGGTGTTAAGTAGTCTTGAAGTTGGTGGTATATGTTCCTAAGATGCCCCAATGGGTGGACCTATGCCTTCTCTAATCCGTGTGAACCCGAGAGTTTTCACGAGTCATACTCTTCTGGTGTTTCGCCAGATATAATTTCAACACTACAACTTCATCGAAAGCGAGAAGTGAATGGAAGGTTATGCATTGAAGAAGTGGGAGTCGACCTTGAACTTTGTGTTCATGCCCATGGACCCGATGTGGAACTTATCATGGAAGCTTCTTGTGATAGTAATAATCCCCTTGTTATAAGTTCATCTGGTATCTATGTTTGGTCCTTTGCAACCGTGGTTCTGACCATGATTGGTCCCCTTTGATTCCATTTCTCGGACAAGTTAAAGCACTTGTCTTCTACAGATCAATGCATCTCCGCAACCTCTATTTTGATCTTCCTTCGAGTATTACCCTCCGGTATCTCGAGAATAACAAAGAACTATGTTGCTTCCTACGAGTCTTCATCTAGTATTGCCTCTCATCGATTTCAGATTTCCCCGGGTTCTGAGTTATTAGTCACTCGAGAATGCCGGTAAGTGAATCGATTCCGCACTCCGATTCTATAACTCTAAGTAATTTTCGTTGCTTACGAGTTTAATAATCCTTCAAGTCATTCCTAGCCTGATCGGCTATATCATTATCGTGCTAAATTTTAACTGTGCTACCTGGTCCTTCTTCCCGGAGCACATTTTTTGTCGATGAACTAAGCCTACGTCGATCTTCCTCGTCAAATCATTTCGCTTTGAACAGCAAGCTTGATTCCAAGTTTGTGTCGTACCCGTGGTTTCAATAACCTTTCACTTCATCATTCCTTTGACTTGATGTCATCGCCGATAGATTACATCTTCATGAAATCTCTCGACAATTGTGTCGTGATCATCCTCAACATACTGAGCTCTTCCAGGATATCAATTGAATTCATGATGAGAAATACCATCCTTGCCCCTCGATGATTTGTGTTATCATCGACAACATTCTTGCCTCCCCCCAACACAAACTTGTTCATATGATTTTGGAAATACATCCTTTTTGACATGTCGATGGATTGCTGTTGAATCCATCGGCCACATCCTCATATTTTCCATGATAAAATTGCATGACATGTTCTAGAAAATCCCGATGGATCCTTTGTGTTCCCAAGGTCTGACCTTTACCTGATGACCATGTCAAGGTTATCCCGAAGCATGACTGTGGTACTCAAACATCAACAAGGAACATTGGAAGCGCAATGCTAAATGTTTCTTAATCGATTATCCAAACACCGTTGTGTGGGTAACATCATGAAATCCCTCGCCCCTTTACCTAATTGGTTGTCTACTTGCTGTCCTGTCTTGGATGAGAAGGATATACTCTTGATACTCGGGTATAAACACATTTTCCTTTCCATTGTTCTGATCAATATACTAATCACATTTTCCTTTCCATTGTTTTGTTTAACCCTTCTTGTGATCTATATGATATAAGCGGTAATAATTCTCTACTTATGTAAACACCTCGGTGTACAACTCTGTAAGCAAGACCCTGTTACTACTGTTGATAACATTCCGGTAACCACCGATGGACGAGAACCTTTGCCTATTGGTCCACCTCATTCCTGCGAGCAGGAAAATGGTTCTCTTCGTCCCTCGCCCTTGGTACCGATGTTGTCGCCGACATAACTGACAGGCTATCCTCTGACATGCCTTGCTACCATGACCGTGCAATACGTCAGCGTCCTTCCTACTTTTGAACCACATGGTGGGCCCATAACCCATGGTTCCACAGGATCGAAACCTGACTCTCCTGTATATCCTTGATTCCGAAGTATCCTTTGCTTTTGGCTTTGTGTGTTATCACGAGCCACCCTCCGAGAGATGATCTATTCCCGATACTCTGAACCCCTTTTCACACTATGTTCAGGTATCGATCAGATGTCCATTCGCTTGAAACTTCTTATTTTACCTTCATACTTTGCTCTCGATGTTTTCCTAAGTTCCAACTCGAGAGATACCTCTGCCACATTCCCTGAATTGTCCACCAGATAGTCGACCCTATAAGGCTCAGTTCTCCCGAAGTTACCCTTTTCTTCCTCACTTAAATCTCGGGACGAGATTTCTTGTAGTGGAGGAGATTTGTAACATCCCCAGCATCGCACTACAGTGATCACCTCTTAATCCTGCCAAGTCATCATTATTATGCCTTGAGAAAAATAGTTAAGTAATAATCCAACATCAAATAAAAATTTCATTTGGAATTCAAATAATTACTTCTTCAGATAATTAATCAAAATAGTGCATAATATTGTAAATAATCCCAAAACTATTCTAAAAATAAAACCAACATTAATTGAGACTCCAAAAATGCTCCTAGCTATTTTGAATGACCCAACAACACCCTTCCATCACTTTTAAATTCCAACCATAAATCAAATGAATTCAAAAGAGGTTCGAACTTTTCGTAGCAGTGCACAATATTCCCTTGAAATTGTTTTGACCAGTGGCATATTTTTGGCAAAGCCATTGATGGCTTAAAATAAATGCAAACAAAAATAAGAAAAACTAAATAAAACATAAAATTAAAAGAAGAAAGAACCCCCCCCCCCCCCGCTTGCCCCACTTGTGCTCACGACCCAGTCCGCACCTTCCTCCCACCACCAGGCCAGCCCACCCCCACCTGCCTATACCCCCAACCCACCCCCCCCCCCTACCAAACCCTAACCCCCACGACCCCACATTCCCCGATCCCCTCTATCTCGCACGTTTCTCCTCCTCCCCGCTCGATCTGGACGCCCGCGCGGCACTGCTCGACGCCTGCCCGCGCCCAGGGCGCCCGTCCTCGTCGCTCGCCTCCCGGGCTCCTCCTCGCCCCTCCTCATCCCTCGCGCGACGTCCGCCTGAGGCCGCGAACTCGCCTCATCGCCGGACCCGACGTCGTCGCAGCGTCGCCTCGCCGGCGCCGTCCCGTCCGCATCGCCGCCGGCGCCGCCGGCGCCGCCTCCCCATCCTCGACCTCCTCCCCAACGGCGCCTTCGAGCCACGCCGCCCCTCGCCTCTCCATCGCACATGAGGCCCCCCTCCTCCTCTTCCCCTATGACCGGCCCCGAACGTGGCCGCCGCTCCTCGTTGCCGATGCCGCCCGACCCGCGCTTCCGTGCATCCCCGCGCCGTCCATGTCGCGCCGTCCCGCGGTCGCCGCGCCTTGGCCCGCCATGGCCGTGCCGCCCACGCCCTCACACGCTGCACAGTCGCCAGCCGCTCCGCCCCACGCATCGTGCCGCGTGCGCGCTCATCACCGGCCACGCTCGTCCGCCGTTTGCCCCGCGCCGACGGCCGTCCTCGCCGGCCCCTGCTCGCCGGCCAGCGCCGCCCGCCTCTGTTGTGGCCACTGTCGCGCCCCTGGGCGTGTGCCCAAGCGGGCTGGCGCCCAGCGCCCGCATCCGCCGCCCCGATTTGGCCTCTGGGCCACTGAACAGAGGGGCCCAGCGCCCTGTAAAAGAAAAGATAAAAAAAATGAAAACTAATTAATTAACTTAATTAATTCTGTTTAGATGACTAATTAAACTTAATTAGCCTGCTAACTAAATAACTAATTGTTAATTAGTTAGTAGTCTATGACAACCGGGACCCACACGTCAGTTTGACCAGGTCAACTGACTGGTTGACTGCTGACATCCCCCTGACATCATGATGATGTCATAAATTACTATGCTGGATAATGTTGATTTAAAATGATTAAATAATTCCAGAAATTGATTAAATCTTTAGAAATTCATATAAAATAATCCATAGTTCAGATCGAAAAACTTTGTACATGAAAGTTTCTCAGAACGACAAGACGAATCCAACCGTGCTATCCGTTTCCGTGTCGAGACCCTGTACGGAGGTGAACCCGCAACTTTTAGCCTGTTTCCGGTAGATGAATAGTGTTAATACTCCGGTTAATAATTCCAACTTAAATCCTAAAATAACTAATATGACTTAGATATGTCTTTAGGCAACCTTGCACTGCACGTTAGCATAGCCTGCTCTGTGTTGCTCTTATTTGCTATGTACTTATCTGTTCCCTCCCCCTCTTCTCTCTCGGTAGACCCCGGTACCGACGCAGCTCAGGAGCCCGACGACACTTTTGACGACCCCTCCTTGCCAGAGCAACTAGGCAAGCACTCCCACTTGAGCATACCGATATCGCCTATTCTTTCTCTCTCATGCTTGCATTAGAAATTGTTGCTGCTACTGTTTAACCTATTCTGATGCATAGCCTGTTTATTGTAACCTGCTATTGAAACCTTACCCGCTTATCCTAAACTATCTAGTATAGGCTGGGTAGAGACCTATCAGAGACCCCACCTTGTCCCCAGTTGCCCCGCTGGATTATCAGATGACTCGATCAACGGGATTGACAGCCAGACCGCGGCACTGCACAACACCCCCCTTAGTTATACGACACTGCAGCATCACCATCGAGTGCCGAGGGTGATACCTCGTATAGCACTCCTGAGGTTGACTCTGTAGAGTAGCTATTTGGTCGTGGTCATCGAGGGAGATTCCTCCTTCTCCACTTCCGATACGACCCTGTCGCGCAACACTTCAAGTGTGAACCTCGAGGGTGATTCCTCCTAAGTTCACCTTGACGGTTACATCGAGTGGGCATCCGTCGAGGGTGATACCTCGGATTCCCCTGATGTTATGGACACACGGTTACTATGACTTTACCCCTGAACCTTGTTGGAAACGGGTCGGCCCCGAGGACGACCCGAGGGAGTTACTTTTACTGTAGGACTGGAGGGACAGGCGGTACCACCCAGTAGAGGTGGACCAGAGTTCCCGACAGTCTTTTGCGAGACGGATTGACCTGGACGATGCCCGAGTGATGAATACGAGGCGTGGCCGGGCATTCTTGGCCCTTGCCGCAAGTCCTCGAGACGGGGCGACGGGGTCACATCGATCGTGAGTCTCTGCTCGTTACCGCACTACCAACACACTACGATTTGGATATTTGATCTGAGTGGGCCTTTGGCCCGATAGCACTAACCATCACGCGGGAATAAATATGGGTACTCTACATCGTGGCATCAGCCGAAAGCTCTGTCAGACGTCCAGTTCAACATTGTGGCACGGTCGGATCGTGCCGACCATCCGAGGCGGTGCTGGTATCCACCCTGCACACAACGACCCGGAGTGCACAGGGCGATGGCCCAAGACCCCTGAGCGCTTAGGTTGTAGACCGGCGGGGACCTCTCTGCTGAGCTCTAGGTAGGGCTGCGGTGTGTCGTTTGGCCGAGGCCGGGCATGACCCGAAAAAGTGTGTCCGGCCGGAGTTAAGCGAGCATGGTGGGTAAGTTGGTGCACCCCTGCAGGGAAGAACTAATCTATGCATAGCCGGATCCTCGGTAACGGACGCTCGGAGTTGTATCCCGATCGATACAAGTAGAACTGGATACTTGAATATTATGGCTCTGGGATTACTTTCTCGCAGGGAGTCGAGAAAGGATCTCTGGCCGAGGTTGATACTTGGATATTATGGCTCTGGGATTGCTTTCTCGCAGGGAGTCGAGAAAGGATCTCTGGGTGAGGTTGAGACTTAATGATACTACTACTTTATACTGTACTACTCTACACTCTTCAGATGCTGCAAGACCGCTGAAAATGCTAGTCTTCGATAGGACTAGGCATTCTCTCTATTCTGGCATTTCTGCAGCCCAGTCCACATATACAGCCTCCCTTTGATAACATTGCATATGTAGTGTAGATCGTTGCTTGCTGAGTACTTCGGATGAGTACTCATGGTTGCTTTGCTTTCTTTTTCCACCATATCCATTTGATGCAACCAGATGACGGAGCCCCTTAGACAGCTGCCCCCGCCGACGATCGCTACTACTACCCCGAGGGTGGTTACTTTTACCAGTTGGCCGACGACCAGGAGTAGGTTCGAAGGGTCCCAGGCAGGAGGCCTGCGCGTTTCGATCGTAGTGTTTTCTTTTGCCCCGCCTTTTAAGGGCCTATCTAAGTTTTTCTTTTATATCTGTACTCAGATATCTGATGCTTCCGCTGACGCTTGTATGCGAGCTTATTATGTATTCGAGCGCTCGAGGCCCCTGACTTGTAATATAAAACTTGTATGACTTTATTTATGTTTTAAAGTTGTGTTGTGATATCTTCCTGTGAGTCCGTATGATTGATCGTGTGCATTTGTGTGTATGATTAGTGCACGATTGAGCTGGGGGCGTCACATATCCCTGCTGCCTTCTCCCGGTAGGGTCCATGCAGGCTGGGGGGTCGGCCAGAATTTGGCTTAAACGAACAGATGGACGGTGGCTCAGACGATGACTGAGAGGCGGGGCGAGGACGACGGCGGTGTTGGCCGAGGAGGAAGAGGAGGCGAGATGGTTCGGCGATGCACACGGGATCGAAATTAATTGCGTTTTGCCTAGGTCCAGGAGCCTGATACCGTTTCCTTCTGAGATCATCAAAACTCTGTCTCTCTTTTTAATTATCATGTCACATTAGTTTTTAATCTATATGACAGCCTTAGCACGAGTATAGGTGGGAAGGGCATAGGCCAACGGGAGATCTTCTCTTCGTCTTGTAAAGTCGTGACGACTTAATAAAGTTTGCGAGGTTGTGTAGAAAAACGCCTGCACCCGCGCGAGCAAGAGGACTAGGGTTTCTCTCCCTGTCGATTCACACCCGCATTCGCGTCGCTCTCCTCACTCCTCTGCTCTCTCCTGCGGACGGATCTCGCCGCCCCGTCGACTCGCAAGCACGTCGCCGGCGCGCATCCTCACCGCGCAGAGGTTGAACTCTCCTCCTCCCATCCCTCTTCCATCTGTCCCCATCCCTCTCGGATCCCTCTCATCTCTCTCTGCCCCTTGCGCTGCTGCTTCTATCGATGCGGATGTGAGCAGGCGGCTGCTGGCGGCTAGGCGGGCGGGGTGCTGCCGTTCCCTGAGCGCGTTTTGGTCGGAGCCGAGCTCCCGGCCATGGCCGCCGCGGCCATGGGAGATGCTCCCCTCTCTCCTGTACAAGCAGCGGCCATGGGAGATGCTCCCCTCTCTCCTGTACAAGCACGCGCGTTCACCCCTGCCCCGCACGCACACGCATGTCCACAGCCGCCATCCACATGCTCTGTCCCGAATCTCCTTCTCCTCCTATGGATCTGTGTGATTAGCATGCATCTATGTGAGCTATTGGGCTAGTAATTTTTGTGATTATCATGGATCTGTGTGATCTGTCCCCAAGAGTTTGCTAACTTGTGGAAATTAGAAGGAATCAGTAGGTAGAAAAAAATAGTTATGCAAATCACAAAAATTCAATATGTTAACTTCCTGAATAATTTGTGCATATATTTTATTTTGTTTTGATGATGCAAATGATGTCAATATTATCAATGCCCATGCCTTTATTAATTTATAAATCTGTGCTGAGTTTATATAGATGGATGACAACGGCAAGACCCGAGATATGCTGATAGTGCAAGCTGCTGGTTTGGTTGCTGTTTTGTGTGCCTATATGGCCATGATATAAATAAAAAAAGACCATCAAAGTCTAGGGGTATTATTTGCACAACTCAAGACTGATAGTAAGCTTGAATTTGAAAAGCTGAAAAGAACAGAAAAAAAAAACAGTTTGTCAGGGCTTCTCGCTACCTTAGTTTATTTCCAGCGTAATCCATAAGCCTGTTTTTGGAACTTCAAATCCCCACCACCAGTCAAGCATCCATCTGATTTTGATTCCTTTTGCCAGTAAGCGAACCCCTAGTTTGCCTTGATTGTAATTCGGCCTGCTCTAGCCTTTTTGTCTGCTGTGAACAATTGAGTCCTACCATATATTTCTTCGTTGTTACCAATCTCAGTTACCCTGAAGTGATACTACAAATAGCAGTTTATTTTTGGAAAAAATGGGCCCTCTGCTTCGCGCTAGGCCTGCTCCCCTGGTACGGAACCCTGGTTTGCAGTCATTGGATTGTTCCGTGTTAATTAGCGCGATTTTCAGAAATTCCCTAGTTATCCATATACCCCCCAGTGTGAATTTCTCAGTTTTGGTCACCTTATTTCCGTAGTGATGGTTTGCTCATATGGGCATTCCTGCGACGGAGGGATCTTTCCCAGTGAACCTTGAAATTTACTTTAGAAACTTTATGGTATATCAATAACATTCTAGTGCCACATCTGGGCCTGGTTGAAGTCATAACGTATGTTTTAGTGTATTTTCTTGTCCGATTATGTTTATGTTTCAGAAGATGATGTTACTTTGCTATGTTGAATCCATGCGACAGAATTGTCTGTTGGTTCAGTTATGATGGTCTGGTGACTGGTGGCACATAAGTACCAAAGTTTTCAACTAACATAGTTGTGGTATTCATATACAGAGATGGGCTTGTGGATGCTGCTGGAGGGTTTTTTGCTTCTTGCAAATTCTTTGGCGATCCTGAATGAAGAACGCTTTCTTGGTCCCAGGGGATGGAGCATGTCTGAAGTTTCAGGAAATGGGCAAACAAAGTCGTTGAAGGGGCAGATTGTGGGGCTCATCTACGCCACTCAGTTTTTGCGGATGCCCTTGATAGCGCTTAATGTTCTTATCATTGTTGTGAAAATGGTGTCAGGCTGAGGCTCTTCGTGTCTCTGCTGTTGGGTTGAACTGATTTCAGTTCCGGCATTATGTAAAAGCTAATCGTGTTCAAAAGTTGCTGCAAGGATGTCCACGCTGACTTGAATGTTGCCTGTTGTCTTTGTTGCTGTAAATCCCTCTTTTGCTCTGAGGGTAGTCTTTCCTCCTGTATGACTTCTGAATCATGCGTGCTTCTGTTGCTATTGGTGTGGGGGTATGCACGTACGTTACCTTGATCACCGTGTAAATGTTTGGTCTAATTTAAACATTGGTACTGTTTACGGTTAAAGACATTATCAGGTGGCAGAGTCAACGTTTTCTGCAGTTTTGTGTTATTTGCCGTCTTAATTGTTGATTGTAAATCCTTTTCCTGGGGAGTCATTTTGAGCCTAGTCCCTTGTTTTCGGTTGTTTCTGTGAAGGTGCTTTTTGTTCATTGTGCTGGCACTGCTTTTTATATTTCGAGAAAGCTATTTTCCTGCCGGTTGTATTTTTGCAACAGATCCGCACTGTCCGGATGCCGTCCGGTTCGAATCCAACGGCGCGCGTTTGCTTATGTGGTTTGTTCCGAGCGGAGCGCGCGTGGTGATAGCCGTTACAGTTTTCTGGCGTCGATGACAAGCGGGCCCGGCTGAAACCGCCCCTCTCGCCCAATGCCCACGATCTCCACTCTCCCCTCTTCTCCTTCGCCCGCACTACTTCTCCCCTCCTATCGCGCTGCGGTTTCCATTCGACACTTGTCTCGCTCCCCTCTCCCTCGTTCGTGACGGTTTCTAGTGGTGGCGCGGTCCGGTTCGCGGCGGAACGGCGTTTGAATCGGCGGCGAGGAACGCATTCCCACCTCCTCCGTCTTCCTGTTGCTCCGCCGGTATGTTCCGCCGTGGATTTTGGTGCTCGTCCCCTCCGAATCCGGCCGGTTGTTGTTCCCATTAGGTTAGATTAGGTCGCCTTCTAGTTTCAGTTTGAGATGGCTCGTAATTTTGGTTCAATTTGTGCGAAATTGGTCGGCGGGTGGGTGGTCGATAGGTTTTCGTGGCGGATATCCGTTGGTCGGTTCTATGACGGATTTCCCCACCTTTTTTCCTTCTGTTAATGTCGTGGATGTGGATTTTTAGTACGTGCAATAGTGGTTGTGGATTTTAGGATGTGCATTAGTGGCTGTGGATTTGAACAGTAACTCTAAGTTTATTCCCAAAATGTTGTTATGTCGAATTTTTTGATGCGTTCTGTCGATCGATCAGGCTTGTGATGTTCTAATTACCATGTTTACAATGCTTGAATTATCAGTGTTGTTTGTGCTATTTAATTATCATGATCATAGTATTGCACTTACCAATGACATTACGCTCAAATTACCAGATGTTGAAACACTGCTAATTTATGACTGGTGTTGTTTTGTGCCTAAATTTCCAGTGGGTTGGTAATTGTTGTACCTACTAGCACGATTGTGCTTGAGTTACCATGTGACATCTCTAGAATTATCAGGATAATAACTCATCAGATAGGACATTGTTTGCGCTTACCAGCAGCATGTTGGCTGAATTTTCATGCGCATATTGCTTTATTTACCAGGGTCACCGTGTTATATGTTGTCAGATGTGTGGTGCTTTTTTGTTTTTTCAGTGCTTCTGGCTTTCGATTTTTAACCATGGTCATAGTGCTGAATTTATCAAGTGCTTCGGGCTTTTGATTTTTAATTTCTTAACGGGGGGTGGGTCAATCGCGCTTTGATAACCAATTGGTTTTCAAATAGCATATTCATATTAGGTTGCTAAAATTATGTATGTGTTTTTGGACAACAACCCCATGATTTTTAAGCTTCGTGCTTTCATTTTTTGTATTACCGATGTTGATGTTCAAGTAATTACCATGATCATGTTACTGTACTTACCAGTATCTTTGTGGTATATTACCTGCAGCACAATGCTTACCAGTGGTCTGTTAGTTTTGTGTGCTTACCAGCATCATTTTGTGATTTTTAATGACCATGTGTCAATGATAAGATTATCAGGGGTAAATTGGCCGTACATCATCAAATTGATGTTGTTTTTCTCGCTTACCAATATAATTGTGCCTGAATTATCAGTTGCACATTGCTTAATTTACCTGGGCCATTTGTTTTGCTATAGTTTATGAGGTGTAGCAATGTCTTGTTTTTAACCAGTGCATTTGTGTTTTACTTATTTTTTCTGTAATCAAGTGCATAGTGTTTGAATTTTTTGTCAGGGGCATGATACTTTTTTGTGTCACCATGAACCACAATGCTATGTTTATCAGCTGTATTTTTCCTTTGGCAAACACCAGTCTATAATTGTTGCTATTAATTGGGATATCAGTTTTTCATATGTCATCTAATTGATTTCATTTGCCATCTTTTGTTCGTATGTGACAGAGACACAATGCCAAGGAAGCGCAAAGGAGATGGTGATGGAATTGATGACGTTCTGTCGGCGTACGACACCTATGGGATCGCGTGGATCCCTTTTACGGTTCGACAGGGAGAGAGATATGCACAAAGAGCAGATCCAACGATCAACGCAAGGGGATTTTTACCCAGGTTCGGCCCGCTGAGAAGCGTAATACCCTACTCCTGCTTTAGTTTATTATGGATGTTTGAGCCCAAGCTCTAGTAGCGCTTGCAATGAATAGTACATTCGAGCAGCAGCTACGCATGCAGAATGGGCCAGAGGGTCCTCCCCCCTGTAGCTACGCCTTGGGCCTCCTTTTATACGTCCAAAGGGGGTCACCAACAGTGGCGTTCAGTACATACATGAGGTGTAAAGTAGCTACAGTGTTTACATGCTTATCGCAAACGATTTAGGACAAACGCATTAAATGCTCCGTTTAGGTGTCCCCCCCTCCTTGGGACAGAAAAAGGGGCCGTCCCATCAGCATCGCTTAAGCCCGTTCACCACTAGAACCATGCCACGCATCCAGGAGGACAAAACCCAAATAACAGGCTGGTCATTGCGTTGGAGCGGTGGCAGGGTGGCGGAACCTTGCCGGGTGCGAATCTTGCCGGGTCTTCGCGGGCCATCCCGGCAAGGATCTTGCTGGGAGCCAAGCCCTCGGTCTTCTGTCTTCTGATCATTGGCCTGAATACTTCCTTGATGATCTTGCATTTGTTTCCAGCTGTCCTCCGGCAGACCTCGCCGCTGGTATGGCTACAACTGTCCGTGCACAAGTATGGGGTACTAAAGGACCCAAACTTTAGTACACTGACAGGAGCCCCCGGGCCTAGGCCATACACGGGTGTGAGGCGTTATTGGGCTAGGCCCAAACAGTGCACGGGCACGCGTGGCAGGAGTTAGCTGTTATTATCTTGTTTATCGCGCTTCCCCACGGCGCGTAATAAACGCGTGACGTGGGAACGTGCGTGAAACGACCGCAGTAACGGTGTGCTCGCGAAAGCGCATTTACATTGATTAGAAAGGAGGCAGCCCCGCGGCTTCCCCATAAAAAGGAATCCGCAGAGGCGCCGCTCATTTACCTCCCATTCTTTCCAATCTGGAAATCGCCGTCGTCTTCTTCCTCAAACTCAAAGCAGAGCCTCTCCTATCCATCCGCCGCCTCCACGCCCTCATCGTCCTCGGTCTCTGCTTCCACAGCCACCATGCCGCCCAAAGCGAGCAAGGGTAAAGAGGTGAAAGCCGTTGAGGAGAGCGAGCTGGTGAAGATGCGGAAGGAACACATCGTCTTCGCTCCGACGTTCGATGCGAGCGCTTTGAAGGACCAGTACCTGTGCATGTGGGGGAGGGAGACGAAAGCTCACCCCGCCACTCGCGTGAATCCTGCTTCCTCCAAGGGTGGCCCAGATAAATTTCATTTCTTTGTCGCATACTTTTACTGCGGGCTCTGCCCTCCGTTTTCTGATTTCTTCAACGACATCATGTACACATACGGCTTTCGTCTCTTAGATTTCACGCCGAATGCAGTGACATGTATGTCAGTCTTCGCCCATCTCTGTGAAAACTTTGCCGGAATAATCCCTAGCACAGCCCTCTTTCGCCACTATTTTGTTCCCCGGATCGAGAAAGGAGAGGCCCTTTCCGGTTCTATCAGCTGGATTCCAAGGGCCTGGAATAAGGAGATATACCCAGAAGGGCTCTACCGTAGTAAGTGGGAAGAATGGCGGAGCGAATGGTGCTGGATTAAGGAGGAGGATTTCCAGCCTTTTTGTCTGCCCCGACGAACGAAAGTGGTCCGCGGCAATAACTGGAGTTCCCTCGATCCTCAAGATGAGAAGCTCACAATTGCAATTACCAGAATCCACCGTCTCAAGGCTGTCGGGCTGACAATAGAAATGGTTGGCGCCGATTTCCTTCGACGCCGCATCGCCCCTCTGCATAACAAAGGGAGACCAGCCTGGGAGTTTCGGAATGCGGCAGATATCATGAGGCTGCTTCCAGGTTTGAACAACAACTTGACGGTTATGCAGCACATAGCTCTCTGCCACAAACTGTTTAGGCCCGACGGGAAATATAAGTTGCTGGCGAGCATAATTCCTCTGTGCAACAACTCTGCTCTGATCTCAATCATCGCCATGATGCCGGCATGTAATGCCCACGCCCCTGACGGAACTTGGGTCGAGCCATCTGCAGAGCGCGCATAGGAGTTCTTCGACAATCTGTCGGAAAGAGCCATCCGGGAAGAAACAAACCTTATCCGCCCCACCACCGATGAAGAAGTGGCATACATCGCCAGCAGGGCGGAAGAGGTGAATCTTGCCGCGGAGGCCGGCAGCGTTGGCTTCATGGAAGAGGAAGGTAGTGAAGCAGAAGTGATGTCTGAAGAAGACCTTGCTGGGCAGGATGAGACTGCCGGGGAACAGAGCGACACGGCTGCCGGGGGCCCTTCTGTCGAGGACACAGCTGAGGAACAGCTGCACGAGGAGCCCCCAGCTCCAGAGAAGAAGAAACACGTTCTTCGGAAAGCTGCCTCTGGCGTCCCAGCAAATCAACCCTCCTCAAGCGGTGAGGTTCCTGGCAAGAAGGCGGCCGGCAAGGCTGCGCAGCGGCAAGAAGCTCAATAGCCACCCGTGCGACGTACGAGACACATGACCGCGGCAACAACTGGAGCGGCGGGGGCGTCTCATACAGCAGCACCGGCAGCCGGAGCGGCAGGATCACATCAATCCACCGCTCCTGCCACAACTAAGCGGCCCAGGACCCCTTCTCCACCTCCTCGCACGGACACTGTAGAGGAGGTCGACTTCGACCTTTCCGCTTTTAGCCCGGAGAGAGAAGAGTAAGGGTCCCGTCGTATCTTTTAATTTCTGAGTTTCTGATTTTGCTTAACTCATCTATCTTGCTTCAACCTGTGACGCCCCCGACTCAATCGTGCACTAATCATACACGCAAACATGCACGATCAAGCACAGGGACTCACGGGAAGATATCACAACACAACTCTAACTCAAATAAACGGGGACACACAATATTACAAACCAGGGATCACGAGGATCCGAATACATAAGTCAGTCATACAAATAATATCTGGGTACAGACATAGTTAGACAAGGTTTGCCTTAAGAAGGCTAGCACAAACAATGACTCTAGATCGAAAGGCGAAGGCCTCCTGCCTAGGAGCCTCCGATCCTATTCCTGGTCGGCTGGCTCGATCCAGTAGTACGTGCCGTCTGGACCCTCCTGGTAGTAAGCTCTTGCTGGGACATCTGGCTCCTGGGCTCCATCGTCTGTTGTATCATCAAGTAGGGGAATATGGGGAAAAAGAGGAAGCAAAGCAACCGTGAGTACTCATCCAAAGTACTCAGCAAGCAAGGATCTACACTACATATGCAACATTATCAAAGGGGAAAAGGTTGTATATGTGGACTGGGCTGCAGAATTGCCAGAATAGAGAGAAGGCCTAGTCCTATAGAAGACTAGCATCTTCAAACATCTTCACGTAGCCACCATCTTGCAGCAATAGAAGAGAGTAGAATAGCATTTTATTAAACAAACATGTTGAAGTAAGCCTAGAGATCCTTCCTCGACTCCCTGTGAGAAAGCGATCCCGAAGCTTCAATTAATTAAACAAGTATCCAGTTCAAGTAATAGATCGGAATACCAAACTGAGCGTCCTTTACCGTAGGACCGGCTATCGATAGATTATTCTTCCCTGCAGGGGTGCACTACTGTTACCCAACACGCTCGATCACCTCTGGCCGGACACACTTGCTGGGTAATGCCCGGCCTCGGGAGATCAACATGAAGCAGCGCCCTACCTAGGCTCAGCAGAGAGGTCAGCACGCCGGACTAACCTATGCACCCAGGGGTCTTGGGCCATCGCCCTGGGCACCCTGCGCGTTGTGTGACTGGCCGGGGTGCAGGCGCGACACTGAACTCGTCAGTGAAGTATCCAGCCCATTCCCGACAATCAGCCCGCACAGTGAACTGTGACGTCTGATGAGCTTTCGGGAGAAACGTACAACGCAGAGGGCCCCATAAACCATTATCCCGCGTGGTGGTAGTGCGTATAGGGCACGTCGACCCACTCAGATCAAATACCCAAATCCAATAGGTTGATTTAGTAACGTTCGGGCACCGGACACGTCCGGGGGCCACAATAATTTGGACAGCAAAATAAAATAGTTTAATATTTTATTAATTTGAAAAAGGTATTTAATTAAATGTTTTGCTGCTGTTTTAATCATTTTGATGACTTTAAACACTTTATAAAAGTGTGGTCTCTCCACCACAATTACCTATGCATTATTTGACACAACCCGAACATTTTAGTTTTAAAGTTTGAAAACTTTTACCGTTTGACTTGACTTTGAATTTTGAATTCGAATCGGTTTCGAACTAACGCGAGATTATCACCAGTAACCAAGGTGACGTGGCATCATTAGCAGAGGTTCACTGTAGCTTAACTATTCGGGCGTCACACAACCTGTCTCCGCAGCGATACGGAAACTTTAGCACAAAGGATGGCGAAGAGGGCAAAGACTTCAACGAGTGATGAGCCCCCGGAAAGCACCGTGGATGCGCCAGAGCTCATCCTCATTAGCTCGGAGCTCAGTCCTCCTCGCAGCCCCCAACCCAGCCCCCAGCGTGAGTCCACTACTCATTTTTTTCGCTGGCGGGTGTGGAGATGTTTATCTTTGCTACTGACATCACCGGGCTTGTAGGAGAAGAACGACAACAAGGAGAGCCGTCGGAGGCCGTCCCTGATGTGCCGCCCCCGTCAACCACGCCGCCCAGAGGTGAATCCCCGGCAAGGGCTTCCACTGGCGAGCCCATCCGTGTCGAAGAGGAGCCGGCAAGTACGGGCACCGGCAGTCCTACATTGGCAACCAATGTTGCCAGGAAAGGAGAATCTACCTCTCAACAGCCCGACACAGGTAAACCACTTGCCTCTGAATATTCGTCATTCTTTATGTATCTTTGTCTTCTTGAACTTCAACCTCGGTCTCATCTTGTTCCTTTCCCTGGTCTTCAGATCTTCCCTCGATGGAACAAATGAATGTTGACATCGTCATCGAGGAGACCGCCAAGGATGCTGCCGCCGAGGCCGACAAGATCGCTGTTGTCGAAGCCGCCAATGACGCACAGGAAGAAACTGCCAAAAGGTCTGCTGAGAGGACCGGCAAGGAGACCAGTGACCATACTGATGGCATTCCCGCCACAGGAGTGCCTGGCGCTACACCGGTCACGGAGTCCCCACTTGCCGGCGAGACGGTTGTCGAGGATCAACCGTCAACATCCGAGGCCCCCCCGTCAAGCAGATACCTTAAGGTTGGCGACAACCTGTTCATCAACACACCAGGGACGACAAGCACTGGGGTGCCAACTGAAGGGGAATTTTTTGATGAAGATGTCATCACCGCTGCCGGGCTTAAAATTGTTGACGAGCCGCGCACCAACAGCAGCGGGTCCGAGGAAGAACAGCTCCTCCAAGCCATGAGCAACAACTTTCAGAAGCTCCAGGCCCTTCACCGCGCCCGGAAAGAGAAACTGGACTCTAGGGCAGCAGTTGTTGAAGCAGCAGAGGCAGATTTCCAGAAGCGCGTCAAGCAAACACAAGTCTGGTACACCGAGGCCTTCCAGGAGCTGATGACTGGCCGGGAACAACTGAGCCAGAGTTGGAACGAGTTCCTCTTGAAGCAGTCTGACGCTGAGAAGGCACAAGAAGAGGCCGCATAGCGGGCCGCTGCAGAGGAAGCTCGCTTAACACAACTCCGTGTCGGGCTTGACGCTCAGGAAGAAGACCTTGCTGCTCGCGAGAAGGCACTTGCCGCCAAGCTTCGCAACAAGGATGGGGAGATCAAAAAGCTCGTCGCACAACGGACCCAGGAGCTGGAGCAGAAACACAAGGAGATGCTCGAAGCTCTGACTGTAGATCATGCTGGCAAGTTAAAGGAAGCCATCGATGCTGCTGAAGCTGCAGAGGCCGCCAAGAACGAGCTGGATGATGGAGTAAAGAGGCTAGAGGCGGACCTCGAGGAACATGGCAAGGAGCTCTCGACGCTCAAAGCCGACAGAGAGAAGACTCTCTACAGCTTGGCGGAGATGCAAACCTCCATGTCCGACAAGATCAAAGAGCTCACCTCCGCCAAAGAATCCATCGCTGATCTGACTCTGAAGCTGACCATGCTAGAGAAGTCCCTGGAGGACGGCAAGACTCGCGAGAAGGCTTTGATCAAAGACCTTCAGAATGAGAAGGACCTGCTCAATAGCGCCGCCGCCTCTTACAATGATTTTGAGAAAGGCGTGAAGATCTGGACCGAGTGCCTTGTCGATGTCGCGAAGAGGCTTGAAGCAGAGCTGTCCAGCATGGGCCTGCGGAACTTTAACTACTCCTCCGACGATAGGGTGTCTCCGAGTGCCAAGCTGACCATGTTCTTCGAGGGCGTCGTCGATGCCTTGAAGCTGCTCCATTCTGAGCGAGCAACCCATCTGGCCAACGAATACCGCAAACTCTGCCGGGCTGTCCTCCTCAAGGTGCTCGTCAAGGTGGTGCACAGGAACCCCGGCATCAACCTTACCAACGTCCTTGATCGCTTGCCGAAGAACGTCGACCTCAAGGCACTCAAAGAACTTGTCGCGCCCATCGTCAACAAGGTGGATCAAGTCAAGAGGGTCGAGGGACAGTGCAGGGACTAGCCGCTTCACTTCCCCTCGTCACCACCATTCCATGTAAAAGACAGTTTCATCTTAAGTTAGGATCACGACAACTATTAATGTAATATAATCTGCTGTGTTTGGGTGAATGCACGCTATTTCCCTTGTCTGATTTCTTTCTATATGGAACGTGCCCTACGCTTATTGGAAACTTGCCGGCGCGTGCGTCCTACCGCGAGCGCTAGATGCGGGTCTTTAGCAGCCTGCTGGAGGTGTCGCTACCGGCAAGGTATCTTGACGTTTTCAGTGCAGCCACCTAAACTGTTGAGCGGACTCGAAACAGAGTAAGGGCGCAACCGATCATGGCAAGGTTCCTTCGCGTGCAGGTTTTTCATACAAAGGCAAAAACCGTTCAAGGAAAATAACCTTAAAGTAAAAGAAATTTACTCAAAGTCCTGCAACTTAGCCTGTTGTTGTTGTATTCCTTCCGGCAAGATGTCAACCTTGAACGTCGCCTGTTGGTATCCATACCATCACTCCTCCCGGCAAAGTTGCACGCGAAGGAGCCTTCTATCCTTTGAGAAAAAGAAAGAAGAGAAAGCAAGGATATGGAACCTTGGCGGTTTGTTAACTCTTACCGGGAGCAAGTGTAATACAATATCTCAGACAAACATGCATATAGAATAACATGAAAATCGACAGGAATTGTAAAAACACTTAAGCTTATTTAACTATGCATAGGGTTTGCGCCTGGCTTTGTACAAAGGATTACATGCCTTGCCGGCAAGACTTGCACAAAAGGTGGTTGCCGGGAGACCCGGCAACCGCGCCTTATGGATAGAACTTACGAAGATGTTCGATATTCCAGGAATTGCTCACTGGAATGCCATCCTCGGTCTCCAGGCGGACATCACCAGGCCTGGTGACTCGTACTACCCGATAAGGGCCTTCCCACTTCGGCGTCAACTTGTTGGAATTCTTGGTCGACTGAACGCGCTGAAGAACAAGGTCACCTTCCTCAAGACTTCGGGCATGAACCTTGCGGCTATGGTAGCGGCGCAAGGCTTGCTGGTAGCGTGCAGCTCGCACATCAGCCTGAAGACGATCTTCCTCAAGGAGCATAGCTTCGTCTTGCCGCAGCTACTCTTGCTCAAGCTCATCATAAGCGAGCACTCGAGGTGACCCGTATATGAGTTCCATGGGGAGAACTGCTTCTGCCCCGTACACTAGGGAGAAGGGTGTCTGGCCAGCGGCTCGATTTGGTGTCATTCTGATTGACCAAAGAACCGCCGGCAACTCATCAATCCAGTGTCTTCCGCACTTTTTCAGCTTGTCAAAAGTCCTTGTCTTGAGCCCTCGCAACACTTCAGCATTTGCCCTTTCTGCTTGGCCGTTGCTTCTCGGATGAGCAACAGAAGCAAAACAGTTTTTTCTGCCAAGGTCTTTGACGTATTGCATGAAGGTGTGGCTCGTGAACTATGTGCTGTTGTCGGTGATAATCCTATTTGGTACACCAAAACGGCAAATTAGTCCCTTGAAGAACTGGATGACTGATTGCGCTGTCACCTTTCTCACTGCTTCCACTTCCCGCCACTTTGTGAACTTGTCGACTGCGACATACAAGTACTCAAAGCCCCCGGTAGCACGGGGAAAAGAGCCCAATATGTCGAGCCCCCAGACCGAAAATGGCCAGGAAAGAGGGATTGTCTGAAGAGCCTGAGCTGGCTGATGCAATTTCTTCGAATGGAATTGGCACGCTTCACACTTGGTTACTAGTGCAGCTGCATCCTGGAGGGCAGTGGGCCAAAAGAAACCTTGCCAGAATGCCTTACCGACGAGAGCCCTTGAACCTATGTGGGAGCCACATATGCCTCCATGTATCTCTGCCAATAGCCCCGAGGAATACACTTCAATTTCATGCCATTCGGTCCTTTTCTGTACAGGACGTCATCCACGAACTGGTACATACTAGACCGACGGGCTACTCTCTCCGCTTCTTCCTGCTCTTCGGGGAGTTCCCTTATTTGGAGGAACTGGACGATGTGCTGCGCCCATGCCGGAGCCTGAGGCTCGACAGCAAGGACTAAAGGCATATCTTCTGCCGCGGGAGCGTTTGTCTCGACGGCAAGGACATGAGGCCTCGCCGGAGCCTGTTGCTCCCCGGCAAGCTTGTCGTTGTTCCCGGCAGCTTCCTTGTCGGCGGCTTCTGGGAGCTCTGCCGGAAAGTACTGGCCGGAACTCAACTTCCATCGCTTATGTTGCCTTGCTGATGGTGTTACGGATGGCTGAGTCAATCGGAGCACAAAAGTACCTGGTTCCACAGGTAACTTAAGGGCAACACGCTTTGATAGGTCGTTAGCAATGTCGTTCTCCACTCGAGGAACATGCTCTGTCTGTAGACCGTCAAAGCGCTCCTCCAATTTCCTCACTTCATCTACATATGCTTCCATCAACGGGCTCTGATAATCTTTGTTCACCTGCTTGACGACAAGCTGTGAATCACCTCTGACGATGAGCTTCTTAATTCCAAGATCCGCCGCGATCCTGAGACCGGCAAGCAGCCCTTCGTATTCTGCAGTATTGTTTGTTGATCTCTCTCGGGGAAAGTGCATCTGAATTACATATTTGAGGTGCTCTCCGGTGGGTGCGACAAGCAGCACGCCAGCACCGGCACCTTGCAGCGAGAAAGCCCCGTCAAAATACTTAATCCATTCTCGATCTGTTTCCTTGCAGGGAAGAGTTGTCTCTTGACTTTCTTCGTCTGGCGTTGGGGTCCATTCTACAATGAACTCTGCCAAGGCTCTGCTCTGAATTGTTGAAGTGCTTTCAAACTTGAGATCAAAGCTTGACAATTCCAACGCCCACTCCACAATCCTGCCGGTCGCATCTGGATTTCGTAAAATCCGCTGCAACGGGAAGCGAGTGACGACGGTAATCTCATGCGCTTGGAAATAATGGCGCAGCTTCCTCGAGGCCATAAGGAGGCTGAAGAGCAATTTCTGCACGCCAGAATATCTTGACCTAGCCCCCTGCAAAAGGGAACTGACAAAATAAACTGGGCGCTACACCATCCTCTTCCTCTGCGCTGCTTCATTCAACTCTGCAAATCCTGCCTTGTCGGCACCAGACCTTGCCGGAGAAGACCCCAGCTAGTCGCTTGGCGGGCTTGCCATTTCCGCTGCTTCTTCACCAGCTTCTCTCTGCGCTACCAACGCAGCACTAACCACTTGATTTGTTGCCTCTAGGTATAGCAGCAATGGCTCTCGTGGCTTAGGCGCGACTAGTATCGGCGGAGAAGAGAGGTACTTCTTCAAATCCTGCAGCGCTGCCTCCGCTTCCGGAGTCCATTTCATTGGACCTGCCTTCTTCAAGATTTTGAAAAAGGGCAGGGCGCGCTCAATAGATTTGGAGATGAACCTGCTCAGAGCAGCAATGCAGCCGGCAAGTCGACGCACATCTTTGACGCGTCTCAGTGCTTCAATCTACTCAATCGCCTTGATCTTGTCGGGATTTGCTTCGATCCCATGCTGAGATACAAAGAACCCGAGAAGCTTGCCGGATGGAACGCCAAACACACACTTCTCGGGATTGAGCTTCAGATTGATCTTGCGCAGATTTGCAAATGTCTCTTCCAAATCTTGTATGAGCGTTGCTTTGTCCTTGGTTTTAACCACTATCTCATCCATATAAGCTTCCATATTTCTATGTAGCTGGGGCTCAAAACCAATCTAGACCGCTCTTGCAAACGTTGAACCAGCACTTTTCAACCCGAAAGGCATACGTAAGAAACAATACACACCACACAGGGTGATAAATGCGGTTTTCTCTTCATCTTCCTTTGCCATGAAAATCTGATGGTACCCTGAATAGGCGTCGAGAAACGACAGCAGATCGCAGCCGGCAGTGGAGTCCACAATCTGGTCGATGCGTGGCAAGGGGAAAGGATCTTTTGGACATGCTTTATTGATATCTGTATAGTCAATACACAGCCTCCATTTTCCATTTAACTTGCGCACTACAACTAGATTGGCTAGCCACGTCGGATGGAGCACTCCTCTGACCAAACCTGCCGCTTCCAACTTCTTGATTTCTTCGGCAATAAATTCTTGCCGTTCCAAAGACTGCTTTCTAACCTTTTGCTTGACGGGCCATGCATGAGGACAGATAGCAAGATGGTGCTCAATTACTTCCCTGGGAACACCGGGGATATCAGATGGTTGCCATGCAAACACATCGATATTCGCCCGCAGGAAAGCAACGGGCGCGCTTTCCTATTTGTCATCGAGGGTGGAACTTATGGTGAAAGTTTCTCCCGTACCATCCTCCTTGATGGGCACCTTCTTGGTTTCTGGTGGAGCTGCCTTGGATTTCTTGCTCTTGCCAGTGGAGCTCTCCGGCACATCCTCGACGGGAGCACAGCACTCCGAGGAGGTGCGCTTGCCGGAGTGTGTGCTAGAGGTCTTGCCAGTCTTCTTCTTCCCCCCAGGAGCTTCAGTGGCAGGAGCAAGTGCCTTGGTGGCAGATGCTGCAACTGCCTCCCGGTAGAGTTGGTCGGTGCAGATAAGCGCATCCTTCTTGTCGGAGTTGACAGTGATGACGCTCATCGGCCCAGGCATCTTCAATACGTTGTAAGCGTAGTGCGAGGCCGCCATGAACTTGGCCAGTGCTGGACAGCCGAGAATCCCGTTATATGGCAACGGAATCTTGGCGACGTCGAAAATGATCTTTTCTGTTCTATAGTTCAGCTCACTACCAAATGTCACCGGCAACGTGATCTTGCCCTTCGGCTGGCTCCTTCCTGGATTGATCCCTTGAAACGTGCCCATTTCCTTGAGATCTTCATCAGGAATTTGCAACCTCTTGATCACGCTAGGCGAGATCAGATTCAAACCGGCCCCACCGTCAACTAGCATTTTTGTCACCTTGAGGTTGCGAATCGTTCGTGAAATCAACAATGGCAAACACCCGACCGCGGTTGTGCGATCAGGGTGATCCTCAACGTAAAAAATGATAGGCGTGTTGGACCATTTCAGAGGCTTCCGAGCATAGACCGACGGCTCCGCCGCATTAATCTCTCGCACCCACTATTTAAGTTGGTGGTGAGAAGAATGCAACGAGGCACCTCCGTCAACGCACATAGCTTCTGTAGCCTTTTGGAACTCATGCTCGCTGGACTCGTCGTCCTCTTCGTTGTCATCATCACCCCCTTCTTCTTTGTCACGGCCTCGAGCGGGCCTCTCCTTCTGTTGCTTAGCCTTGCTGCGGCGACCTCCTCGGCCACCGCGCTTCTTGCCAGACCCCTCAGCACCATCCTGGGCCCTCTCCTTGTCTCACCTTTCATACTCAGCTTTCTGCCTTTCGACAAGCTGTTCAACTTGCCGGCAGTTCTGGAGATCACGGCCCTTGGTGCGATGGATCTTGCAATATTGCTTGTCGGAGCCCTCCGGCTTGTCGGCAGCTGCCAAGGCCTGACAGGAGGGACACCCAGCAACATCCTTGCCGGGGCCATCAACCTTGGCCTTCTTGGTGGTGCCGGGGTTGCCGGATTCCTCGACAACAAGCACAGCCTTGCCCTTACATTTCCTGTTACGCCGTCGACCTTTCTTTGTCGGGGCGGCGGCGTCTTCTCCTTCTGACTCGATCCCTGCATTGGCATCCTCGCCGGGGAGCCTCCTTCCCTCTTCAGCCCGAGCACACTTATCGGCCAGAGCATAGAGCTCAGCAACATCCCTGAATTTGGTCATCGCCAGCTCCTCCCGCATCTTGCGGTTGCGCACGTTCTGATGAAACGCGCTAATAACAGCGGCAGGATGAACGTCTGGGATATTGTACTGTACATGGCTGAATCTCTGTATGTACTTGCACAAGGGCTCGCCCTCCTTCTGGAGGATGAGATGTAAATCACTTGCCTGGCCAGGAGCTTGGTGGCCTCCGACAAAGGCGCCAACAAACTGATGACACAGGTCTGACCAGGAAGAAATGGAATTCTCTGGTAGATGCATCAATCACGACCCGACATTGGGCTTAAGCACCAACGGGAAGTAGTTGGCGAGTATCTTATCGTCTTGAGCTCTGGCAGCCTGCACCGCGATGGTGTAGATGCTCAGGAACTCCGACGGGTGAGTCTTGCCGTCGTATTTCTCCGGGACCTCCGGCTTGAATGTTCGCGAATTGGGCCACTGGACTCCCCACAGCTCACGGGTAAACGCTGGACACCCCACCTCATAAGGCAGGTCACCAGGATTCCCTGGCGCAGGCTTGTCGACAGTAGGCCCTGTGCGCCTATCAGATTGATGGCGCGCTTCCCATCGCCGCTCGATGGTAGTTCGAGCGTCTTCTTTGCTTCACTCCCGAAGAACATGACGTTGATCGCGGCACGTTCGTGGATCAGACGATGCCGTGGAATCGCCATCACAGACGTCGGTCCACCGAGCAAGCGACCGCTGCTGCTATTGTGGAGGAGAGTTCACCGTAGTCGTTCTTCCTCCAGTCTTTTCGCCATCGGCACGTGTCGGCTCGACGGACCGCCGCCGCGAAGGTTCTGCCTGCTGCGGCCCATCTCCGTTGGCGAAGCCGATGAGGCTTTGAATAGCAGCTCTCCATTCTTCGAGCTTCTCCGGAGCGGGAGGGAAATCCAGAAGCAGCTACGCTCGCGCCAACGCTTCTGCTGGTGTAGGCGGCGGCGAGATGTGCGAGGTACGTGAGGTGCTCTGACTCCTAACCGTGTTAGAAGGAGCTCCATCACGATCCCGCGACCGCACCGCACTTCCACCAGCATCTTGGCGTGCATGTTGGTCGCGCGCATCTCGGGAATGATGCGCAGGGGCCTTTCCTTGGGGACGCCTAGAACCACCAATGTCACGGCGCTGTTCGTCGCGCGCGACCTAAGAAGGCCGCAGCGCATGCGCCGGCGCGGGTGCCTTGGAAGGCGCCATCCCATCCTTGGAGTTCGCCGCGCCACCCGTAGGCAGCACAGCTCTGTCCTTGGATCTGGTGGCGCGCGGGTCGTTGTCGCCGCTGCGAACAATGCCGCTCGCCTGGCTTTGTCCGCCAAAACATCGTGGAGGCTCAAGACCTCCACCTCCTCCACCTGCGTCCATGCCGTCACCCGTCCGTGAAGGCATGGGCAAACCAAACACAGATGGACCAGCCGCCACCAAACCCTTCTTCTTGGGGGGCCATGGTGACGAAAACGATCAAGAAACTGACGCGCTGATCACTAGATCAAGTTCGCGCAACCTCTCCCCCTACCTGGCGCACCAAAGATGTCGGCGTACGACACCTATGGGATCGCATGGATCCCTTTTATGGTTCGGCAGGGAGAGAGATATGCACAAAGAGCAGATCCAACGATCAACGCAAGGTTATTTTTACCTAGGTTCGGGCCGCTGAGAAGCGTCATACCCTACTCCTGCTTTAGTTTATTGTGGATGTTTGAGCCCAAGCTCCAGGAGCGCTTGCGATGAACAGTACGTTCGAGCAGCAGCTATGCATGCAGAATGGGCCAGAGGGTCCTCCCGCCTGTAGCTACGCCTTGGGCCTCCTTTTATACGTCCAAAGGGGTCACTAATAGTGGCGTTCAGTACATACATGAGGTGTAAAGTAGCTACAACGTTTACATGCTTATCACAAATGATTTAGGACAAACACATTAAATGCTCCGTTTAGGTGTCCTCCCTCCTTGGGACGGAAAAAGGGGTCGTCCCATCAGCACCGCTTAAGCCTGTTCACCACTAGAACCATGCCACGCATCCAGGAGGACAAAACCCAAATAACAGGCTGGTCACTGCGCTGGAGCGGTGGCAGGGTGGCGGAACCTTACTGGGTGCGGATCTTGCCGGGTCTTCGCGGGCCATCCCGACAAGGATCTTGCCGGGAGCCAAGCCCTAGGTCTTCTGTCTTCTGATCATTGGCCTGAATACTTCCTTGATGATCTTGCATTTGTTTCCAGCTGTCCTCCGGCAGACCTCGCCGCTGGTATGGCTACAACTGTCCGTGCACAAGTATGGGGTACTAAAGGACCCAAACTTTAGTACACCGACACGTTCCTTCGAAAAAGCTGAAGCGCCCTCCTCCGTGGAACAGAGCCTCACCTAGTTCACTTCTGGTTGCATGCAAAGACATGAATGATGACAGGAAGGTTGCCATTGATGAGATGGACTTCACAAGCCTTCGGAATATCAAGTGCGACCATCTCTTCATTGGTCTCAGTGTGTGGCTTGCCGACCTGTAGAATCCTGATTCCCATGAGGTGGTCATACCAGGGCGTGGTAGGCTTCCGGTTAATGAAGAATATGTGGATCGTGTTATGGGCGTGTCGCGTGGAGGGAAGGATGTTCCTTACAACCTTCCTACCGAAGCTGATATTGAGTCAGGGCTTGAGTTGTTTGGCGAACTCGGATATGCCCCTAAAATGACTGATCTTGTCGATCTCATCAAGGGTTCTGAAAATGCTGACATTACTTTCAAGCGGATGTGGCTTTTGCTTGCGGGCAATACAGTCATCGCCCCGACCACCTCCAACAAAGTCATCCCTAGGTGGTATGCTGTGTTGGTAAGTGGTTATGTAATTCTGTCATTTTCTTTCTTGTGTGCCTGATAACTTCACTATATGTCAATGTGGTAACTTTCATAGTTTTTGTGTTCCATTCGGTGAACTTCACCTTCTTGTTTTCAACTTGCATCGGGACATTGATGATATTAAAAATCTCAACTGGTCCAAATTCATTGCTGATGAATTACACAAGGCGCTTCTAAAACGCAAGCCTACCAAGGGTTGCCTTCTCTTCTACAATGTAAGTGATGCTGCTTTCCTTTACTTTCTTTTTTGTCATTTTTCATTTTGTCATATTTCTCTGATGCTATTCGTTTTTATCATGACACTTGTATCTTTCTTATCAGCTATTGTACATTCATGCGATTAACCTTTCTGGTCTCGGCATTGTATTGCCCGCTAGGCCTTCCCTATAAATGTCTAGACTAAGGAGCTGATAACTCGTGTCCTCAACAAGGATGTTCAGGCGGACAAAATTTCTTTTGGGAAACTACCGGTAATTTATCTATATTATTTTCCATTTTCAGTTCACACACTGCTTGCAACTGAATTTTTTTTATTCTTTGGCTGTTACTCATCTGACTTATCACTTCATTTTTTCCAGTTGAAGCCTGAGTTCGGCATGAATTTCTGTCTGTTTGGTGGTCTGGAAGGTCTTGATAAATTTATGCATGTTCATGCTGCCCCAAGCTGCAGTCAGGAGGTGTGCACATAACTTGTTTTATTTTTCATGCTATTCTATGTTTTTTATAGTCTGATAACTTTTGTTGCACTCAATGTGGTAACTCTCTTGCTGTCAAGTTATGCTCTTTACTAATGCCATCAGAATTTGTTCTTTATTTCCAATGTGGCATATGCTCTATAAAGGCTAATAACTTTGTTGCAATCTTGTGATAATTCTTCTTATAATGTATTGATAACTTTTGATGTGAACTCATGCCATCATGATTTATTTTTCATTTTTCATGGAAGCATATGTTCTCATATAGCTTGATAACTTGGTTGCATTCTGGTGGTGATTCTTTTTGTAAAGCCTTGATAACTTAATTTTTTGCTGTGATCTAATAATGCTGTTTACTTATGTCATCATATATTGTTCTTTGTTTTCACAGTGACATGAAGTTGTTAAATCATGATACATTCATGTGTTTATTGTAATGACATCGTACATTGTTTTGTTTTTTTATATTTGTGAACTCCCGATAACTTTTGTTGCATTTGGATGGTAACTTATGTCACTTTACATAGTGTGTGCTTTTACATGTGTGTGTTTATTGTAATTTTTTTTGTTTTACAATCTGAAGTTTCATCCCCTGAGCATTTAATGTGTTCTTAACTTTTTTTTGCATTTATTCTATTGAGTAGAAACTTGCCAAATCTACTCAGATAGTTGGTCGATTCACGTCTGCCATGGCCGGCATACTTGGTGATCTTGTGCAATCATTCACCTCTTTGGATGATGAAGGCCATTCAGATGCCTTCTGTCAGCTAGACGTTGGACTGAAGGTGTTTTCTTCTGCTGCTCGTACTACGGCAAGGACCGCCCGCTCATCGCATAGTAGGCAGCTAGAAAGCCCTGGAAAGAATATCGCTGATGATTCTGATACTGATGACGAGTACCAGGGTGGTGATGACGTTGATTCCGATGCTGACTCCGACGATGATGCTGATGGTGATGATATGGATTATTGAGTTATCCTTTTGTTGCTTCAGGCAGTGGTACCGCAGATGTTGCTACAGGCAGCGGGCCATCTGGTGATGATAACCCACACCCAGAGAATGTAATTGTCGAAGCTCATGACAGCAGAGCAGCAAATGTCAAAGGCACGCCTTTCTGCACTAGTGATGAGAACCTTACTGAGTCTCAGGTAATGCTCACTGCCACCTCCCATACATCACAGTTGGATCAGGTGATGGAACGCTTAGCCAGGGAGATTTGACAGACAAGCAAGCTAAGGCGGCCACTGAATCTTCTGTCAAACGGTGTGGTTCTCAGCTTCTGAAAAATTTGGCTTACCAGAGGAACAAGAAACTGAGGCTACCATCACCCCCCCGTCCAACTTCACCGGTTGTGCCGCCCCATCCAAATTCACCAGTTGTGCCGCCACGACCTTCTTCACCAGTTCTTCTGCCAATCCCACCGCAAAGGCCATCTTTACCAGATGCCCAGTCAGCAGATGACACTCATTTATATATGAAGAAAATTGTTATCCAAGAGCTTGGTATCTGTGTGGCCGAAAAGGGAACTGGTGTCACCATCCCACCATCCACCCAGCGGAAGGAGGCGCCACGCAGGTGAATTCGTTTTTCCATGGTTTTTTGTTGTACCTGATACTACATGGTAAATCCAAGTGTTTGTGGTAGTTTGGGTAGTTACCTCCTGATAATTAGTTTTTTCATAGTTTTTCAGAACCTTTTTTTATTTTTATTCCGATTAACTTTTTCTTTTCTTACAGGACACCTGGCAAACAAGCTGATGCGGCTAAGGATTCGCCGAGTGCACCAGTAAAAATGTATTCCCCATTCTTTGCTATTTTTGTTTACACTTCCTATACTATCTCATGTGCACTGAATTATAGTTTGGGTTACGTTAGTGGGAACAATAGGGTGGTAATTTTTGTTCATAGTATCTGAAAACTTATTTTGTTGAACATTGATAACTCATTGAGACTTTCCTGATGGTTTTACACTTACAAAGTTTGATAACTGTTTGTGCTTGTAACTTTTGATTATTATTTTTTCATGCAGGGCACCTAGGAAACAAGATGCTAGCAAACAAGTTACTGCTGCTAAGGCTTCGCCCAGTGTATCAGGAACAAGGTATTCCCAGTCCTTTCTTGTTTGCATTTTCCCCGTACATTCTTATTTTTGCATTGAGTTATTCTCTGTTTAAAGTTATTGAAAATAAAATGTTGGTATTTTTTGTTCATAACATCTGATAACTTATATTGTTAATCATTGATAACTTAGTAAGATTTTCCTGTAAGGTTTTATACCTGAAGCATGTGATAACTTTTTGTGTTGGTAAGATCTGGTAACTTAAGTTTAATAACGTGTGTAATCTCACAACTACTCTTGTGTACCCCTATTTCAGTCGTTCAACACAGAAAAACGCTATGAAAAAGGTGCAATTTACCAAGACCAGATCTTCTCCAAGGCTAAGAGCAGCATCATCGCAAGCAACATCATCGCAGACAACAGAAGTTATTCATCTTGATGAATCGCCCACGACGACGTCTCCATCTGCGGTTGAAGAACTTGATGCGACGGGTGGTTTGTCAGCTTCTGCCGAAGCAGCAGCAGCTAGCTCGGGCGCATCTGATGTTGTTGAGGTGACATCCGCTGGTGTTTCTGCTGACCCTGTAGAACACCTCGCTGCAACTGCCACTATTGCTGCTGTTGTAGAAGATATTGCCAGCGCGGCCGTTGTGGTTGAAGCTGAAGATGTTGCCGCTGTGGTACATGATGAAGATGAAGCTATAGATTATTTCTGCCTCCCATTACTTTTTTTTGTTTATAGTATTGATGATTTATGTTGACGGTGTGTTCACTCTTTTCCGCTGCATCCGTTCGTGTCATTGAAGATGTTGTGGGAGGTACCCAAGTAAATGTGCCTAGTGATACGGCAATAGCTGAATGTCAAGAGCATGATGTCCAGAATCCCGCCATGACCAAAAGTGCTAATGATGAGAAAGCAGCCCCAGGTTGGTAACTTGACTATTTTCTGTTGATAACTTGCCTCTGTACGGCCATGGTAACTTATGTTATTGTCATGATGTTAACAAATACAATGTCCATTTCATGTTATCTGATGCCTTTTTTCCATTTTTTGTGTTACCGTTGGTGTTATTGCAGAAGTATCTGATAGAGCACCTAGCGTGGAATCCGATGCTCTAGTTGAAGATCTTCATGTTCGAGTTGAAGATGACCCTGTCATAGAGTCGAGCACCCCTGGAGCTGGAGAAGACGCCACTGTATAAATAGCCTATGGTGATTATGCCACCCAGCTGCTCTCTTGGGCTTGATGCCATTTTTGGTGCGACGCCACAAGTACCGCCATCGACTGAACCATCTCCAACGGTTCAAGCTACACCAGCATCGGCTCCTACAGGTCAAGCTGCACCTCCAGCACCTGAAGCATCAGCGGCAGCGACATCGGTTCAAGTACCACCTCCAGCACCAGAAGCATCAGTGGCGGCGGCATCTGTTTAAGTACCACCTGCAGCACCAGAAGCATCAGCGGCGGCGGCATCGGCTCAAGTAGCACCTGCAGCACCAGAAGCATCAGCGGCGGCGGCATCGGCTCAAGTGCCACCTGGAGCACCAGCTACTGGCACTGTCACGGTTCTAGGACTTGCATCTCCCAGTGCTGCTGACTTCAAGGGAAAGAAAGGAGGGAAAGTTATCGACGCGCAACCGGTTGCTTGGGCTGTGCCACGCAACTCTGGTAAGTGAAGATCTTGCGTCTTCGCTTTTGCAGCAAGAATGGTGGATGGAATTATGTCAATGAAGACCTTTTATTTTTCATTTGGTTGCGCTTTTGTTATTTATGTGTTTGGCTTTTTTTATGCTTTCATGTGTATGGATGAATGTAAAACGACTTTTATGCTTGTGTGGTGTGAAAAATGAACATTTGTGCTTTTAGTACCAGGAATATTTTTTGTCGTGTTCCCTGTCATATGTTGTATGATGCTAGCCGAGATGATAACATACAATATGTTTCTTCTGGTAACCTTCCTGACATACTGGTGATAACTCAAACCTCACCCCCCTGGTAACTTTGTCAGTGTTGAAAGTTGTTGATATCACACCAAGTGTGGGCCTGGTATCTGACGACTTTTATCTGTTACTAATTATAGTAAGCGTGTGATACATACATCTCCTACCATGTAGTTATTTTCCTTACATTGTCATGCTTACCAACCATGCCTGCACTAGTACTAGCAATTGTGTACTTGTTTCCTCTGTAATTTGTTATTATCCCTTTATTTTTGTCATTTTTATTATCCTGATAAGTCCTTGCTACTTCTTGAGCTTGCGTTGGTTTTTCCCTTGAAGAGGAAAGGGTGATGCAACAGAGTAGAGATAAGTATTTCCCTCAGTTAAGAACCAAGGTATCAAATCCAGTAGGAGATACAAGCAAGTCCCCAATCTATGCACCTGCACAAACAATCAAACACTTGCACCCAACGCGATAAAGGGGTTGCCAATCCCTTCACGGTCACTTGCAAATGTGAGATCTGATAGAGATAGATATAAAAGATTACTAAAATGAAAAACAAAATAAAAGTAAATAAATTGCAGCAAGGTATTTTTGGGTTTTTTGGTTTATAGATCTGAAAATTTAATATGGAAAATAGACCCGGGGGCCATAGGTTTCACTAGAGGCTTCTCTCTTGAAGGCAAATAATATGGTGGGTGAACAAATTACTGTCGAGCAATTGATAGAAAAACGCAAAGTTATGACGATATCCAAGGCAATGTTATGCATATAGGCATCATGTCCGTGTCAACTAGACCGAAACGATTCTGCATCTACTACTCCACACATCGACCGCTATCCAGCATGCATCTAGAGTATTAAGTTCATAAAGAATGGAGTAATGCCTTAAGTAAGATGCCATGATGTAGAGGGATAAACTCAAGAAATATGATGAAAACCCCATCTTTTGACCCTTGATGGCAACAATAAAATACGTGCCTCGCTACCCCTACTTTGTCATTGGGTGAGGACACCGCAAGATTGGACCCAAAACTAAGCACCTCTCCCATTGCAAGAAGAACCAATCTAGTTGGCCAAACCAAACCGATAATTCGAAGAGAAATACAAAGATATCAAATCATGCATATAAGAATTCAGAGAAGATTCAAATAATATTCATAGATAAACTGATCATAAATCCACAAGTCGTCGTATCACGACAAACACACCGCAAAAGAATATTACATCGGATAGATCTCCAAGAACATGGAGGAGAACATGGTATTGAGAATCAAAGAAAGAGAAGAAGCCATCTAGCTACTAGCTATGGACCCGTTGGTCTGTGATAAACTACTCATGCTTCATCGGAAGGGCAATAGAGTTGATGTAGAAGCCCTCCGTGATCGAATCCCCCTCCGGCAGGATGCCGGAAAAGGCCTCAAGATGGGATCTCAGGGGTACAGAAGGTTACAGCGGCGGAAAAGTATTTTGGTGGACGCTTCTGGTCGTTTGGGAATATTTCTGAATTTATAGGCCAAGGATTAGGGTTGGAGGACTCCCGTGGGGCCCACAAGCCAGGGGGCGCGCCCCGAGGGCTTGTGGAGCCCTCGGGGCTCTTCTAACTTCCTCTCCAAGTCCTACGTGTGTCTTCGGGTCCAAGAAAAATCATCATAAAGTTTTATTCCGTTTGGACTCCGTTTGATATTCCTTTTCTGCAAAACTCAAAAACAAGGAAAAAACAGAAACTGGCACTGGGCTCTGGGTTAATAAGTTAGTCCCAAAAATAATATAAAATAACATATTAATGCATATAAAACATCCAAAACAGATAATATAATAGCATGGAACAATCAAAAATTATAGATACGTTGGAGACGTATCAAGCATCGCCAAGCTTAATTCCTTCTCGTCCTCGAGTAGGTAAATGATAAAAACAGAATTTTTGATGTGGAATGCTACCTAACATATTTATCCATGTAATTTTCTTTATTGTGGCATGAATATTCAGATCCATAAGATTCAAAACAAAAGTTTAATATTGACATAAAAACAATAATACTTCAAGCATACTAATAAATCAATCATGTCTTCTCAAAATAACATGGCCAAAGAAAGTTATCCCTACAAAATCATATAGTGTGGCTATGCTCCATCTTCATCACACAAAGTATTAAATCATGCACAACCCCAATGACAAGCCAAGCAATTGTTTCATACTTTTGATGTTCTCAAACTTTTTCAACTTTCACGCAATACATGAGCGTGAGCCATGGATATAGCACTATAGGTGGAATAGAATATGGTAGTTGTGGAGAAGACAAAAATAAGGAGATAGTCTCACATCAACTAGGCGTATCAAAGGGCTATGGAGATGCCCATCAATATATATCAATGTGAGTGTGTAGGGATTGCCATGCAACGGATGCACTAGAGCTATAAGTTTATGAAAGCTCAAAAGAAACTAAGTGGGTGTGCATCCAACTCGCTTGCTCACGAAGACCTAGGGCAATTTGAGGAAGCCCACCATTGGAATATACAAGCCAAATTATATAATGAAAAATTCCCACTAGTATATGAAAGTGACAACATAGGAGACTCTCTATCATGAAGATCATGGTGCTACTTTGAAGCACAAGTGTGGTAAAAGGATAGTAGCATTGCCCCTTCTCTCTTTTCTCTCATTTTTTTATTTGGGCTTCTTTGGCCTCTTTTATTTTTTGTAAAGTCCGGAGACTCATCCCAACTTGTGAGGGAATCATATCTTCCATCATCCTTTCCTCACATGGGACAATGCTCTAATAATGATGATCATCACACTTTTATTTACTTACAACTCAAGAATTACAACTCGATACTTAGAACAAAAATATGACTCTATATGAATGCCTCCGGCGGTGTGCCGGGATGTGCAAAGATCGAGCATAGCAATGACATCAAAAAATAGACAAGCCATGAAAACATCATGCTAGCTATCTTACGATCATGCAAAGCAATATGACAATGATGGTGCGTGTCATAATAAAAAGGAACGGTGGAAGTTGCATGGTAATATATCTCAGAATGGCTATGGAAATGCCATAATAGGTAGGTATGGTGGCTGTTTTGAGGAAGGGTATATGGTGGGTGTAGTGCACCGGCGAAAGTTGTGCGGTACTAGAGAGGCTAGCAATGGTGGAAGGGTGAGAGTGCGTATAATCCATGGACTCACCCTTAGTCATAAAGAACTCACATACTTATTGCAAAAGTCTATTAGCTATCGAAACAAAGTACTACACGCATTATCCTAGGGGGATAGATTGGTAGGAAAATACCATCGCTCGTCCCCGACCGCCACTCATAAGGAAGACAATCAATAAATAAATCATGCTCCGACTTCAGCACATAACGGTTCACCATACGTGCATGCTACGGGAATCACAACTTTAACACAAGTATTTCTACCAATCCACAATTACTCACTAGCGTGACTCTAATATCACCATCTTTATATCTCAAAACAATCATAAGGAATCAAACTTCTCATATTATTCAATGCTCTTTATATGAAAGTTTTTATTATATCCCTCTTGGATGCCCAGCATATTAGGACTAAATTCATAACCTGTGCAAATTACCATGCTGTTTATAGAGACTCTCAAAATAATATAAGTGAATCAAGAGAGTTCAGCAATTTCTATAAAATAAAGCCACCGTCGTGCTCTAAAAAGATATAAGTGAAGCACTAGAGCAAAATTGCCTAGCTCAAAAGATATAAGTGAAGCACATAGAGTATTCTGATAAATTCACGATTCATGCGTGTCCCTCTCAAAAGGTGTGTACAGCAAGGATGATTGTGGCAAACTAAAAAGCAAATACTCAAATCATACAAGACGCTCCAAGCAAAACACATATCATGTGGTGAATAAAAATATAGCTTCAAGTAAATTTACCGATAGACGAAGACGAAGGAGGGGATGCCATCTGGGGCATCCCCAAGCTTAGATGCTTGGTTGTCCTTGAATATTACATTGGGATGCCTTGGGAATCCCCAAGCTTAGGCTCTTGCCACTCCTTATTCCATAGTCCATCAAATCTTTACCCAAAACTTGAAAACTTCACAACACAAAACTCAACAGAAAACTCATGAGATCCGTTAGTATAAGAAAATAAATCACCACTTTTTGGTACTGTTGTGAACTCATTCTTTATTTATATTGGTGTAATCTACTGTATTCCAACTTCTCCATGGTTCATACCCCCCGATACTACCCATAGATTCATCAAAATAAGCAAACAACACATAGAAAACAAAATCTATCAAAAACAGAACAGTCTGCGATGATCTGAATTGTTCTAATACTTCTGTAACTCCAAACCTTCTGACCAATGAGGACAACATAGGAAATTCGTATATCAATCTTTTGTAAAACATTCAGGGTTTTTCGTCGCTTCTGTGAATTATTAAAATTCTACAACTGGACGCAAAAGTTTCTGTTTTTTAGCAAGATCAAATCAACTACCATCGTAAGCCGTCCCAAAGGTCTTACTTGGCTCAAACACTAATTAAAACACCAAAACACAATTACTACAGAGGTAATAATGTGTATTTATTGAAAAACAGAACCAAAAACAAAAAACGTAAAAAAAATTGGGTTGCCTCCCAACAAGCGCTATTGTTTAACGCCCCTAGCTAGGCATAAAACATAGATCTAAGTATTGTCATCTTTGGTATGCAATCCATAAGTAGCTCTCATAATAGATTCATATGGCAACTTAATTTTCTTTCATGGAAATTGTTCCATGCCCTTCCTTAATGGAAATTGAAATCTAATGTTTCCTTCTTTCATATCAATAATTGCACCAATCGTTCTAAGGAAAGGTCTACCAAGAATAATAGGACATGTAGGATTGCAATCTATATCAAGAACAATGAAATCTATGGGCACATAATTCCTATTTGCAACAATAATAACATCATTAATTCTTCCCATAGGTTTCTTAATAGTGGAATCCGCGAGATGCAAATTTAAAGAACAATCATCAAATTGACGAAAACTTAGTACATCACATAAAGTTTTTGGAATCGTGGAAACGCTAGCACCCAAATCACACAAAGAATGGCACTCATAATATTTAATTTTAATCTTAATAGTAGGTTCCCACTCATCATAAAGCTTTCTAGGGATAGAAACTTCCAACTCAAGTTTTTCTTCAAAAGATTTCATCATAGCATCAACGATATGTTTAGTAAAAGCTTTATTTTGATTATAAGCATGAGGAGAATTCAACATGGATTGCAACAAGGAAATACAATCTATCAAAGAAAAATTATCATAATTAAAATCCTTAAAATCCAAAAGAGTGGGTTCATCGCTACTTAAAGTTTTTACCTCTCCGATCCCACTTTTATCAATTTTTGCATTAAGATCTAAAAACTCCGAATCATTGGGACGCCTTCTAGCTAAAGTTAACTCATCTCCAGTCCCATCTTTATCAATATTTATATTAGAAAACAAAGATTCAATAGGAGTCACACCAATAACTTTAAGATCTTCATCATTATTATCACAAGAAATCGAAGAACACGCTTTAACAAACCAATCTCGCTTAGCACGCATCCTAGCGGTTCTTTCTTTGCACTCATAAATAGAAATTTTAATAGCTTTAAGAGATTAATTAATATCATGCTTGGGTGGCATGGATCTAATTTTCAAAGAATCAATCTCAAGAGAAATTCTATCAACGTTCCTAGCCAAATCATCAATCTTGAGCAATTTTTCTTCAACCATAGCATTGAAAACCTTTTGCGAATTAATAAATTCTTTAATATTGTTCTCAAGATCAGAGGGCATATTATTATAATTTCCATAAGAATTGTTGTAGGAATTACCATAATTATTAGAGGAATTACTAGGAAACGGCATAGGGTTGAAATTACCTCTATACGCGTTATTACCAAAATTGTTCCTACCAACAAAATTCACATCCATAGATTCATTATTGTTCTCAATAAAAGTAGACAAAGGAATATCATTAGGATCAATAGGAGCACTTTTACTAGCAAACAATTTCATAAGTTCATCCATCTTTCCACTCAAAGTATTAATTTCTTCAATCGCATGCACTTTTTTACTAGTAGAAGATCTTTCGGTATGCCATTGAGAATAATTAGCCATAATATTATCTAGGAGTTTAGTAGCTTCTCCTAATGTGATTTCCATAAATGTACCTCCCACGGCCGAATCTAAAAGATTTCTAGATGCAAAATTCAATCCGTCATAAATTTTTTGTATGATCATCCATAAACTTAAACCATGAGTAGGGCAATTTCTTATCATCAATTTCATCCTCTCCCAAGATTGTGCAACATGTTCATGATCAAGTTGCTTAAAATTCATTATATCATTCCTAAGGGAGATGATCTTAGCGGGAGGAAAATACTTGGAAATAAAAGCATCTTTACACTTATTCCATGAATCAATACTATTTTTAGGCAAAGATGGAAACAAATTTTAGCACGATCTCGTAGTGAGAACGGAAATAGCTTCAATTTAACAATATCATTATCCACATCTTTCTTCTTTTGCATATCACACAACTCAACGAAAGTATTTAGATGGGATGTGGCATCTTCACTAGGAAGGCCGGAAAATTGATCTTTCATAACAAGATTCAGCAAAGCGGCATTACTTTCATAAGATTCCGCACTAGTGGCAGGCAATCGGAGTATTAATAAAGACATCGTGACAAAGCAAGCAATCTAACACACGAGCAAACAAAAAGCAAACAAAAAGACGAACGGAAGAAGGGCGAATAAAAAGGGAAATCTTTTTGTATTTTTCTGAAAATTATTTTAGAAGTGGGGGAGAGGATAACGAGAGGCAAATGGCAAATAATTTAATGCAAGAAATGAGAGTTTATGGTGGGTACTTGGTAGGCTTGATGTAGATCTCCCCGGCAATGGCGTCAGAAATTCTTCCTGCTACTTCTTGAGCTTGCGTTGGTTTTTCCCTTGAAAAGGAAAGGGTGATGCAGCAGAGTAGAGATAAGTATTTCTCTCAGTTAAGAACCAAGGTATCAAATCTAGTAGGAGATACAAGCAAGTCCCCAATCTATGCACCTGCACAAACAATCAAACACTTGCACCCAACGCGATAAAGGGGTTGTCAATCCCTTCACGGTCACTTGCAAAGGTGAGATCTGATAGAGATAGATATAAAAGATTACTAAAACGTAAAACAAAATAAAAGTAAATAAATTGCAGCAAGGTATTTTTGGGTTTTTTGGTTTATAGATCTGAAAATTTAATATGGAAAATAGACCCGGGGGCCATAGGTTTCACTAGAGGCTTCTCTCTTGAAGGCAAATAATACGGTGGGTGAACAAATTACTGTCGAGCAATTGATAGTAAAGCGAAAAGTTACGACGATATCCAAGGTAATGATTATGCATATAGGCATCACGTCCATGTCAAGTAGACCGAAACAATTCTGCATCTACTACTATTACTCCACACATTGACTGCTATCCAGCATGCATCTAGAGTATTAAGTTCAAAAAGAATGGAGTAACGCCTTAAGTAAGATGACATGATGTAGAGGGATAAACTCAAGCAATATGATGAAAACCCCATCTTTTTACCCTTGCTGGCAACAATACAAATACGTGCCTCGCTACCCCTACTTTGTCACTGGGTGAGGACACCGCAATATTGAACCCAAAACTAAGCACCTCTCCCATTGCAAGAAGAACCAATCTAGTTGGACAAACCAAACCGATAATTCGAAGAGAAATACAAAGATATCAAATCATGCATATAAGAATTCAGAGAAGATTCAAATAATATTCATAGATAAACTGATCATAAATTCGTAATTCATCGTATCTCGACAAACACACCACAAAAGAATATTACATCGGATAGATCTCCAAGAACATCGAGGAGAACATGGTATTGAGAATCAAAGAGAGAGAAGAAGCCATCTAGCTACTAGCTATGGACCCGTAGGTTTGTGGTAAACTACTCACGCTTCATCGGAAGGGCAATAGAGTTGATGTAGAAGCCCTCTGTGATCGAATCCCCCTCCGACAGGATGCCAAAAAAGGCCCCAAGATGGGATCACACGGGTACAGAAGGTTACGATGGTGGAAAAGAATTTTGGTGGACGCTTCTGGTCGTTTGGGAATATTTCTAAATTTATAGGCCAAAGATTAGGGTTGGAGGACTCCCGTGGGGCCCACAAGCCAGCCCCCCTAGGGTGCGCCCAGAGGGCTTGTGGAGCCCTCGGGACTCTTCTGACTTCCTCTCCAAGTCCTACGTGTGTCTTCTGGTCCAAGAAAAATCATCGTAAAGTTTTATTCCGTTTGGACTCCGTTTGATATTCCTTTTCTGTAAAACTCAAAAACAAGGAAAAAAACAGAAACTGGCACTGGGCTCTGGGTTAATAGGTTAGTCCCAAAAATAATATAAAATAGCATATTAATGCATATAAAACATCCAAAACAGACAATATAATAGCATGGAACAATAAAAAATTATAGATACGTTGGAGACGTATCAGTCCTATGCCATTATCATGGTAACTCAACTGTTCATATCCTGGTAATTTATGTATCATGGACTTGATAACTCCGCCCACATACATTCCTTACCAATTCTAGCCCATAAAGTTCTTTGGTCATCTTTTAATACTTGCTTTCAGGTTATCACACATGCTCCTCATTATGCCCCATTCTTAACATTATCTATTATGTTCTTTAAAAGCCCATACCAGTGTGCTTGTAATCCACCTTCACATTGCCTTGTAAATTTTCAAATGTGGGCTGATAACTTCACCCTTAAATATATATATATATATATATATATATATATATATATATATATATATTTGACTCATTTTTTATAATACTTTCTTTCAATATATTATTGCCCTTATCACTATTGTTCATGTCCTCATCCCTCTTTTTTTAATGTTACCCCGAAAGATCGCCGTGTGCAAGTGTATGATGTTGAGATTGATGATGATGAGGTTCTCATGTGGTGGGAAGAGTTTGAACATGACAATCCAGTAGTAAAAGGGAAATCCAATGTTCAAGGAGGTGATTTTTTTCCTACTCCCTGAACATTGCAACCCCTGTATAAATACCTCTTTTCGTTATTCAACCATGCAAAACATGTGACAGCCGATAGGTTCTGCCCCACCACTTGATAAGTTCCTCACCTATTTGCTGATAACTATATGTCCAATGTTTTTTGACCTCGCTTACTCATGTCTTTGTTGCACTATACATCTTAGTTTTGTTTTTTGTTTTTACCAGACCATTCTCAAAGTCCAACATTTGTTACACCTGAATTGCCACCTGGCACAAAGCAATTAGTACACAGTGCAACCCCTAAATCCTTTATTCAGAAAGTTAGGGTCACCCACCCATCCAAATACCTGCTCCTGCCTTTTGCTACCCTCACGCCCACCGACGAGGAAGAGTTTGTTTACAATGAAGTTATCAAGCATACTACTGATTCTAACTCCAAGATTAAGGGGTAACAATGAACCTTTCCTTTTTTCCTCATTTTTAGCGTAAAACATTTTTATGCCATTTTTGAAATGTATTTTAAATCTTTTTGTAATGTAGTGTTAAGGTTATTGACATTGATGGGAGGTGGGTCAATCTCGGCGAGCTTGCCGACTGTGTGAAGGGAATTGGGCAACTATCAACCAGCATTGCTGAGTTACACATTCACATTCTTCAGTATAAGGAAATCCTAAAAAGGGTCATCTTCCCTTGGCTGCTGTCTGTGTATCTGTTGATAGGAGACTTCAAATGTAAGTCTGTATTGAAGCATTTCCGACAGGACCAGGTTTACATTCTTAGTCACAAGGATTAGGTATGTTATGTGTTGCTGGATATTTTTCACATTTCATGTCTCTTTTCTGACATGTTAACTATTTTTTTATGCGTTGTTTTGCTCCAATACATGGTAAGTCTAGTATAACTTCTTGGTAACTTTACAAGTAGCGTCCTGATAAGTTTTGTTTTTGCTTTCCTGTTAATATCAGTATTTTTTTACCTTGGTAATTTTGTTCTTTCTGTCATGATAACCTCTTTGTGCACACTGGTAACTTTGACCTTTAATGCCCTGATAATTTTTTAGTTGCCACCCTTGTGAAATTTAGTATCTTTTTTACCTTGGTAATTTTGTTCTTTCTGCCCTGCCAAGCTTACTACCTTTAAATTGCAGCTGCTATTCCCTGCTTTGCGAAAGTTGGGTCCCGGTCCAAATGACAGGCATCGGTATGTGTTGTCACTAAATCTCAGGGTGAAACGGCTCGAAGTTCTAGATTCATTGCGCGAACAAGATAATCCTTCTCTTCTCGAGCATGCGGCAAGATACATGAGTGCTATAAAGAAGGCTTGGTTGATTGCTTACAAGGACTCACATAAGCAAATCCAGGACTATGAACTGGTGTACATTGATGTGCTGAAACAGGATAATGGGTTAGTTGTGGCTTATTCACTCTCTTTTACACCTCCCTGTATATTCTGATCACTATTTTTGACCGTTCGCAACCTTAATGAAGCTGATTGTGGCTTGTTTTTCATCACAAATGTTTCAGCACTGATTGTAGATTTTTTGCCTGCACATATCTTGAGGTTTGGGATGGGAAAAATATCCCGGCTTTAACTCAAGAACAAATTCCAGCTCTCCAGAAAATTATGACATTGAGGTGGTTAGATCATGATCAAAACAAATGCAGGCAGTGGCGTTATCATCTGTTTGACAGCGGATCATGAGGTGAGAATTGTCACGACTGTGTTTGTTATACTTTGTTTAGTTGTATTAGAGGCACATCATCACAAGTATATCTTCATGTGAGGGTTGGTAACTGATGCTGTCACATTGTGATAACTTATACCAAACTGTCCTGATAACTTTACATGAATCTGTCATGATAATGTCATGGAGCAAAGTGTTGACATGCTATTTATTATAGTATACAAATTCCTTTGACCAGATGATAAATTCATTGCCAGTCATTGTCATTATAAATTGGATCACATTTTATTTCATAACTACGAGGATCTTGGTCGACGACTGGGATTACGTGCTTCTAAATTTTATAAGTCCAAGCAGGCATAATTTTTGTTCATAACTAATACAATGCAGTGCCGGTAGCTTACAAAAATGTAGATATAAAATCTTTTGGATTACAAATCCATGACAACTTCATCATACAGTGTCGGTAACTGGCCTAGCAGGGTGCTGATAGCTTACAAAAATATAGATATAAAAATGTTGTATTACAAAGCCATGTCAACTTCATCATACAATGCTGGTAACTGGTATAGCAGGATGCTGATAGCTTGCACATACGGTCCATGAAGATAATGTAGCCACCATCTTCCCTTTTCAAAGCACGTTCTTCATTTATCTTGCCAAGGGATATTTGCATTTGCATTTGTCATGGTTGACGCTCCTGCACACACCACATTTCCTTTGTGACTTTGGCTTCGCAATGTCAAAACCTGACTGCTTCCTTTTTGACTTTGGCCGCCCCTTCGTTGTAGTCTTGGGTGGGTCTAGGATCAACTTTGTGTTCGAGGACTGAGCTGCATCAGGGTGTGGGGGCTGGAAGACAAAAGCATGCTTGTTTTTGCTAGCATGTATCATCACATGCATGCTTGTTTGCTGTGTGGCGGGGTTCTTCTGTCGCTGCGCATTAGGGGCGCTTGTTTGCTGTGTGTGTGGCGGGGGTATCCTGTTGCTGCGCATCATGGGCACTTGTTTGCTGTGTGGTGGGGTTCTCCTGTTGCTGCGCATTGGGGGCGCTTGTTTTTTGTGTGGCAGAGTTTTCTTCATTCGCCTGACCCACAGGAATCGAGCAGGGATCCGGTTGTCCTTGAAACGATCCTTTTGCTTCTTCCCTTTCCTTTCTTGCTTTTTTAAGTTGACTATTCTTCAGGGTTTCAAGATCCTCCTTGAAATTATACAGGTGTTTTCTTGCCAATCTGGTTCCATCATCTTTTAGGCAAGCGTCTTTGCCTGATGCCTTAAATTCTTTTAGTATTGATGTATATCGCATGATGCTTTTCCCCTCTTCTGGCATCGACTTCTTAACTGTTGGCTGTTCGAAATCAGGTTGTATAAGACCTTCCTCTGGATTCCAAGTCCACCTTTGTAGGATGTACTTTTCAGGTATCTCATACACCCCAATCTAGTCCATCACTCGTAGTATGTGTGCGCACAGTAGTTTGTCTCGATCAAACTTGCAGCAAGAACATGAGTATGTCCCTTCGTCCATGTTTGCTTGCACATGGTAGTCCCTGTCCCCATATTTTGGTATTATTCCCCGTACTGAGCTGACCTTGAATGTACCATCATCAAATGTGTCACATCTGTAGGCTGATTTCACCTTCATCTCAACCTGGAACTTGCAGAACAGGTTATGTGTGTACAGCCCCTGCACCTGCAACTCCAGCGGGTTCATCGAGTACATTTCGGTTTCTTTGTACACTATTTCCAACTGCTCTTTCGACACGCTAGCCATCACCTTATCCTGGATCACAGTGTACTGTTGTGCGAATTCGACCAATGAGTTGTTTGGGTTGACATACTTCTTGAGCACAAAGTTAAACCCCTCACTTCTTGCCGTGGTCTGTAAGAAGGGAAAAATCATGCATATAGTATGCCGGGACCAAACATTCCCTGTTTTCCCACAACCAATGGAAATGCTCGTTGTCGGTATGGCCATACGTTTCCATCATCACCCACCATTTGTGTTCAAACTCTTCAACTGCATTCAAAAACAGAAACATGGTAACATCAGGTCTTGAAGGGTGGTAACCTTAGTTCAGACAGATTGGTAACTTAAACACTATATTGTTGATAATTCTATCACACACACTTGGTTATTTTAGTTCAAGCAACATGGTAAGTGTCGGTGTCAAAACCAGCCGATCTCGGGTAGGGGGTTCCGAACCGTGCGTCTGAGGATCGAAGGTAACAAGGGACAAAGGGAACACGATGTTTACCCAGGTTCGGGCCCCTCTTAATGGAGGTAAAACCCTATGTCCTGCTTGATTGTATTTGATGAGTATGGGGGTTACAAGAGTTGATCTACCTCGAGATCGTAATGGCTGAACCCTAGATGTCTAGCCTACGAGAGTTATGATGACCTCCACAGACCAAACCCTCCGGTTTATATAGGCACCGGAGGGGGCTAGGGTTGTACAGAGTCGGTTTACACAGGAAGGAAACTATACATCCGGACGCCAAACTTGCCATCCACGCAAAGGAGAGTCCCACCCGGACACGAGGAAAGGTCTTCTGCCTTGTATCTTCACGGCCCATCAGTCCGGCCCATGTCACATAGCCCGGCCACCCGAGGACCCCGTAATCCAGGACTCCCTCAGTAGCCCCTGAACCAGTCTTCAATGACGATATGTTCGGCGCGCAGATTGTCTTCGGCATTGCAAGGCGGGTTCCTCCTCTGAATACTCCAAAGTGATCTTCTAAATAAAAGAACTGTATCCGGCTCTGCATGACAGTAACAACCCTCAACCATGAAGGTAAAATACTTAGTCAAAGTAATGTCCATCAACTGACAACTTTTTCGGTGAAACGTCACATCTAGCCTCTTTATCATTTCGAACCATTTTTCGGCTTCCCGCTTCTCGTTTTGAGACACGGCCTCTATTGGCACATCTCGTCAAAGCGGAGATCGTGTCCATTTATTGCGGGATCCTCATCAATACGGGTTTGGGTAATCCAACCGTGCCATTCTCACAACCCCTTGGGAACAGGCGAGTTTTAAGGCTTGAGGGGCGAGCGCTTGATATTCATTGCCTATATAAGCGGATAAAGATCCCTTTTTTTCTCCCCACGCCTTCTTCCTTCTCCTGTTTTCCCATCCTCAAGCTCCAGCGCCCAAGTTTCAATCTTTCCCACTGCCGCCAACCTCTTCAGTCATGTCCGGATCTAGCTCAAAGGGAAGTGGGAGGCCTCCTCCGTCACGGAGAAGGACATCAAGGAGCTCCGGGGGGCGGGATATCGGTCCGCGGAGATCGCGCACAGGCTCCCTGCCAAGGATCAAGTCATACCCACTCCGGAGCCCGGCGAAAGGGTTGTATTTATCCCCCATTTCCTCCGCGGACTAGGGTTTCCCCTCCACCCCTTTGTCCACGGACTCATGTTCTACTACGTGCTAGATTTCCATGATCTAGCCCCAAATTCTTTCCTCCACATCTCGGCGTTTATCGTCGTGTGCGAGGCGCTACTCCGCATCCCCCACACTTCGGCCTATGGCTAAAAGTCTTCAATGTGAAGCCGAAGGTGGTCGATGGGCAACATGCGGAGTGCGGCGGCGCCATGGTGAGCAAGCTCCCCAACACCACCTGGCCTAAAGGGGCCTTCGTGGAGACCGTCAAGGTGTGGCAGCAGGAGTGGTTCTATATCACTGAACCTCGCGGTGCCAGGTGGGCGGCCACTCCTGAGTTCTGATCCGGACCCCCTATGCGGCTCGCATCATGGACCAACAAGGGTCTGGACTGGGGGTTGACCGTGGACGTGATGACGCTACAAAAGCGCATCAAAAACATGATAAGCAAGAATACCAGTCTCACTGACGTGATTCAGGTGATGCTCTTCCGCCGGATCCTCCCCTGCCAACTCCAGCCTCTCCATATGTGGGAGTTCAATCCGGAAGGTCTGCAGACCCTGCAGCGTTTCTTCGGCACAACGCACGAAGAGATCTGGAAGCTGCTTTTTAAGACCCAGAAGACATGGCCGAAGAAGACCGAAGACATCGGTCTTGACATTGAGAATCCGGCCACACTGGTAAGTATTTTAGTTCTGAACACAATTTTCGATAAATAAATCAAAGGTTATACTGAGATTTCCATTCTCTCATTCAGGGTTGGACAGTGAAGGCGGAGCGGATCAAGTGTCCGGCTCCACTACCTGAAGACCCAACCAATCCTCTGCTAACGAGGATGCTGGTTCCGGCGCCGTATCAGGCGTTGGAGAAGAAGGCCAAGAAGAAGGGCAAGGAGGCCAAGGGCGGCCTCCGCCGTAAGGGTACTTCGGACGCAGTGTTCGGAGAAACCAAAGCCCACTCCTCCCACGAGGGGGATGAAGATGAAGAGGAGGAGGATGTGGAAAGTGGTTCTCCCTTAAAGGGGGGAAAGAAGAAAAGGGCCGCCTCCGCAGACCTGGAGGAGGGGGCGTCCAAGAGGGAGAAGATAATCCTCTCGGATGGTTCGGATACGGACGCCGAACACACCCCCAAGAGGCGCCCCAGGGAAAAACCCCTGGTCGAATTGTAAGTGTCGAAAAGGATACTTAGCAGATATTCGGTCTATTATGGTTGTAATATAACATATCATATTGTGTGTTTCAGCCCAGCCCGCGACCTCCCCCAACCATCGCCATCCGAAGGGAGTTCTCTGCCGCCCGAGATGGCAGAGAGCGAGACACCACCGCGAGCCCCTTCACCAATCACCGTGGATGACACCGAGGTGTTGTCCCAAAGGACCTCTCCTGGCCACGGAGGGGCGAGCGAGGCTGCCGAGAAGGCGCCTGAGGATAATACCTCGGCTGCCGAAGACATGGAGGGGGCGACCCCCATGGCGACCGACGGTGGGGGTCCTGAGCAATCTGGCCCCCAGCCGGACATCGTTCCGGAGACCAATGTGGCCCCGGAGTCAGGCGAGCAGCCCCCTTCGAAGGAGGGGGGAGCATCAGCTCCGACGGCGGCCTCCACTAATCCGGAGGCGCCAAATACCTTGGTGGAAGCACTACGACGTGCTACCATCATGGAGGAGCACCGCACCCTGATGGGTGTGGTGGTTGAGAAGATTCAGTCTGCCAAGAGCGGGCTGAACAAAGCCTTCACCAGCCTGCTAACAGGCTTCGAGGTATGCGACATAATGCTCTAGATGCTTTTTATAAAGGGACAGACCTATGCATAGATAGTAGCCCTTGAGACTCTGTCTGGTTTTGAAAAAGCCGGACAGAGGATCATATAGTATTCGGAAGAGGTGACGTACTTTTATATTGTATAACAGGCTTCCATGTTGGCGGCAACCGCCCAGGCCGCTGAAGTTTCTGATCTCAAGCGGAGGTTATAGCTGGCTGATGATGATATCGACCGCATGAACAAACGGTTCGATGAGGCGCAAGGTATGTTTGAAATATCTCGCACATGCCTGAATTGATATACAAATTCTGAGTTTAAACTCATGCGTTGCTATGTGTATGATTGCAGGCAGTGTGGCCGAGGTCGAGACCCTCAAGAGTGCCCTTGCCCAAGCCAAGGAGGAGGCGAAGGCGAGCAAAGCGGCCGCAGACAAAGCGGCTGCAGATTTAAAGTCCGAACAGGTCGCCCGCCGCTAGTACGAGGAGAGGGTGACCGAAGTAGAGCAAGAGCTCAAGGACGCCGCCGGCAAGTGCGAGTCCTTGGAGGAGAAGAATAAGGCCCAGGCGGCCGAACTCGCCAAGGCCCTCCAAGAGGCCAAGGAGGCGAGGACCGAGTCCCGGGCAGCTCGCGAAGAAATTTGGCAGTCCGAACAGATAGCGGCTGGTAAGCCCTTTCTTTTGCAGACTATATTTGGTGGTCAAAGATATGCCTTGCTCACTCGACTGTGGAGTTCTCCAGACGCATTTGCGGATCTTTCGAAGAGTGCCGCCGATGCCGCACAGTTCTTCCGGGCCCAGGAGGGGCACACGACGGAGAAGCTCTTCTGGTCACAGTTCGCGGCGTTAGAGCGTCCGGCGTTGTTGAACAACCACATGATGCAACTGTCAGAGCTGCACAGGATGTCCGGATTGGCCATGAAGGACGTCATAGTCCGGCTGTGGCCAACCGAACCCATTCTGATGTGGACATACTCACCATAGATACATATACATATATTATACGGCATATTTGTGAGGTGATTTCTAATAATAACTTTTCAATTATTATTTTTACTGTTGGACACAGAAATACTACATATTTTTATGCTTTATGCAGAATTATTGGAAACACGTACACACTACGGATTAGAAGGCGAGATTATACTGAAGATTTCAAAGCATATGAGTATACAAATTCTAAAAGTCAATGCATGTGGTCAAGCCAAGGAAGAGGGGCTCATGTACGTGCATGCAGGAGACCAATACTAGTGAAGACATCATACAAGGGAGCTACAGTACGTGCATGTTTGCATTACGTGCACCTGCACGTGCATGACACAAGTTATCCCGTGAGCATGTGCACGCACGGGCTGGCCCATAAGCATCAATGTCCAATGTACAAAGGCCGAGGCCTGTCCACCTTTCATCAGCGCCAAGGAAACCCAGGATAACATGAGACAGCTGCCGACGGAGGGTCCTCTAATAAATAGCTAGTCGTGTTTAGGGTTTACGTTCGGGTTTTGTTTAGAGAAGTTTAGCTTTAGCTACTTTTATTTGTCTTCGCTCGTAGCGGCTAGTGCGACCGTCAAGACATCCTATCGGAACCCCATCTTGTGAGATTTATCCATCTAGCATATTCGCAATTTTGAGATTGCTTGGCTATTATTTTCTTCCATGTTCTTCGATTTGCTTGCAGGAAAAATCCTTCATGGATAGGTCGATCGCGCCGTTGGCTCGGTCGATAACGCCATGGAGTTGGTTCAGCGATTGCCGTGGATATCAGTCGTGTACGGTTCTCCCTGTACGGTTGGTAGCCGGATCGTGAGGGTCAAGTCCCACCCAAAATTGTAGTTATCTCTCTCTCATTGAAAGATCAGGTCCCCAGTTCACATCAAGTGGTATCAGTTTTCAGGTTCATCGGTGAGAGATTTCCAGTTTTATTAGCTTAGATTGTTTTTCAGTCCTACAACCCACATAAAAGCCAAAAAAATTAGATTAGTTCATCCGCTACACCTATCTTTTAGCCTTTAGCAATTTTTGCATCTAGTATTTGCTTTGTTGAATTTTTGGTTGAATTCATCCTCGTATTAGTGCTGGTTTAGATTCGTTTGAAAAAAAAATTGTCTAGAACTTGTTTTTGTCCATCATATCTTCTGCCGCAAGCTCATCCGTACTCTGAAAAAAGAAAAAGAGATTGCATCAGGTTGTTTCTAGTTTTACCGATTTGTGCGTGCAATCCGAGGTCCCATCAGTCAAGTCCAGTCCCGTCAGCCGCTTTAGTGCGCCTGCTCTGCCCACCTGTGTCTACTAGCCAGCGCCGCTGTGTGTGTGCCATAGTGCGCTGCTACACCGTATCCCAGCCAACCCGTGCAGTTAGATCTAGCTAGCTTTCCTAGGTTTGCTTTCCTGCCTAGCTTCCCTAGCACCCGTATATTGCAGCATTTTTTTCCCTGGTAGCCAACTTGTGTATATTCGCTAGTAACCTGCTTGATAATAAAAAGGAAAAAAAGGAAAAAAAAAGAAAACAAAAAATAGAAGAAAAAAGTAAAAAAAAACAGTAACAACATCGAGCCGGCTAGCATCTGTTTTGGACTACTTTTTGCCTTCTGCTATTCGGGACACTATTTTTGCTGCTACTCGATCGCTGCATCATCTATCATCTGTTTTCGACCTTTGTTATCCACTCACGTGTCTTCTGCTACTTCACACTACTATATATTACTCGACATGTTCCACTCATTTGATTCAGTATCTGGGCTTAGATTGTTTTATCTCTTACTAGTCGACTACCAGCACTAGTTAGAAGTTTGAGCAATTATTCAACTTGCATTGCTTTTTGCTAAATTGTGCCACTAATATTATGAGTTGAGAAGCCTTTGCCAAGCTACACTTTTTACTACCTATAAGTACAGGTCCCGGCTCTACTGATTCCTGGTTATCGCTCCATCCAATCTTCATCGGTAGTTTGAAGCCAACACCAACGCGTCGATCACCACCTGTTGCATTGGTAAGAACAAGTAAGAATTTAATACTAAGCTTGAGTGTGAGCGAATTTTCTCCACCACATCCTATTAGTTGATAGGGTTTATACACTGTGTTTTTTTCTCTTTCGATAAAAATGGCACAGGATCAACCCACACTTGAGGGCCTCACCGCGGATGTGAAAGTCACCAACGAGCGTCTCGCCCAACTTGAGGGTGCTTAGATTGCGGCCGAAGAGAGGCTCAAAGCCATAGAGGATGCACAGGGTGTTGCGAATGCACAGCTAAAGGACATCTTGTCACGTCTGGACGAGTTGCGGACTGCACCCCCCGTCAACAACAACGTTGATCCTCGCAACTCCACAGGTGGCGCCGCTATTTTGCGAGCTCGGCGTGTGCTCATGGGTCATCCACAACACCCAGCTACTGCCACTGATGCCGCCACCATAAACCAGCACTAGCAAATTCCTCCCCGCGTCACCGAGGAACATGGGGACAACTATGAGGATTATTCTGGTGACACCAAAGACGACCAAATGGTCAACCACCACAATGACCGTGCTCATCGACAATTGCGTTTCAACCGTCAAGGTATGGCACGAGGTCCACACAGGTATGACGTTCGAGATTATGACCACTCTAGTGCTAAAATTAAATTTACTATGCCTGCTTTCAATGGTAAATATAATCCAGATGTTTATCTTGATTGGGAACTTTCTGTTGAACAAAAATTTGCATGTCATGATATTCCTGAGAATCAAAGAGTTAGGGCAACCACTAGTGAATTTACAAACTTTGCTTCCATTCGGTGGAGTGAATATTGCCGTATTAATGCGAATAATATACCTATTACTTGGGATGCTTTAAAGCGAGCTATGCGACAGCGTTATGTTCCTTCATATTATGCTCGTGATAAACTAAATGAATTGCAACGTTTAAAATAAGGTAGCAGTTCTGTAGAGGATTATTATCAAGAATTGCAAACTGGCTTAATGCGATGTGGATTAGTCAAAACCGAAGATGCTCTGATGGCCAGATTTTTAGGTGGTTTGAATCGTGATATTCAGGATATTCTAGACTATAAGGAGTACAATTCTATTACTCGTTTGTTTCATTTTGCTTGTAAAGCTGAAAGGGAAGTACAGGGACGGCACAACAAGGGACGAGGTAAATTTTCTGTAGGTCGTCACTCATCATGGACACCCTCTCCTACTGTACCGTCCACTACTGAGGCAACGCCACCTATGTTGCACAATGGTGCATACCCATCAAGTTCAAAATCAGCTCCACAATCATCCGAGGCTTCGAAAGCAATGTCTCTAGCACCCACCACTTCATCTGGACGCACGAGGGACATGAAGTGCCATATATGCAAAGGTGGTGGGCACTTGATGAAGGACTGCCCAAATAAACGAACATTCATTGTGCGAGAAGATGGTGAGTACTCCTCTGCTAGTGATTTGGAGGAACATACTCGTGCTATGCTTGCCACTAATAATGCAGGTGACACTAAGGAGCATGACACGGAGGATATACACATTAATGCTGATATGGCGGATAAATTCCCAAGCCTTGTAACCATGCGAGTACTTAGTGCCTTGGTGGGCCATGCTGAGATGCCTCAATGCCATAATCTTTTTCAAACTAAGTTTGTTATCAAAGGGCATTCTGTTCGTGTGATAATTGATGGTGGAAGCTGCAATAATTTGGCAAGCATGGAGATGGTCGAGAAACTTTGCCTCACCAATACAAGACACCCCCATCCATATTACATCCAATGGTTCAACGACTGCGGTAAGTTGAAGGTAACACGTCGTGTGAGAGTCCATTTTACACTTGGTTCGTATCATGATTATGTTGACTGTGATGTTGTACCTATGCAAGCTTGTTCTTTATTGTTAGGTCGACCTTGGCAATATGATAATAGTGTTACCCATCATGGTAGAACAAATTCGTATAGTCTCATGTTTGGTGGAAAAACCATTAACTTGCTTCCTATGACCTCCGATGAAATTATAAATGATGAGAAAGCTAAATCAACGGATCGTACTACACATAGTATGCTTGCTATCAATTCTGAATTTTTTCCATTGAGTGTTTCAACTTATGATTTGGACATACCGGGTGGTCAGAAAGTTCATTTGCGTCCCCATAATTTATACATAGACTCGGCATGGGGTACAATTTATCATGATGTTATGCTCCGCAATGAGAAAATTTATCACGCTTTTCAGAATGGTGCTATCACAAATTTATCACATCCTCATGAGCTAACGCCTTTCGAACGGCTTATATATGTTGCATCTATTTTTGCTTTGCTCTATGATGTGTTCGACATAGATGAAAGCCGAGGACGGCTTTATTTTCAAGAAAGGGAGGATGATGTACCATACTCACCATAGATACATATACATATATTATACGGCATATTTGTTAGGTGATTTCTAATAATAACTATTCAATTATTATTTTTACTGTTGGACACAGAAATACTACATATTTTTATGCTTTATGCAGAATTATTGGAAACACGTACACACTACGGATTAGAAGGCGAGATTATACTGAAGATTTCAAAGCATATGAGTATACAAATTCTAAAAGTCAATGCATGTGGTCAAGCCAAGGAAGAGGGGCTCATGTACGTGCATGCAGGAGACCAATACTAGTGAAGACATCATACAAGGGAGCTCCAGTATGTGCATGTTTGCATTACGTGCACCTGCACGTGCATGCCACAAGTTATCCCGTGAGCATGTGCACGCACGGGCTGGCCCATAAGCATCAACGTCCAATGTACAAAGGCCGAGACCTGTCCACCTTTCGTCAGCGCCAAGGAAACCCAGGATAACACGAGACTGCCGCCGGCGGAGGGTCCTCTATTAAATAGCTAGTCGTGTTTAGGGTTTACGTTCGGGTTTTGTTGAGAGAATATTAGCTTTAGCTACTTTTATTTGTCTTCGCTCGTAGCAGCTAGTGCGACCGTCAAGACATCCTATCAGAACCCCATCTTGTGAGATTTATCCATCTAGCATATTCGCAATTTTGAGATTGCTTGGCTATTATTTTCTTGCATGTTCTTCGATTTGCTTACAGGAAAAATCCTTCGTGGATAGGTCGATCGCGCCGTTGGCTCGGTCGATAACGCCGTGGAGTTGGTTCAGCGATTGCCGTGGATATTAGTCGTGTACGGTTGGTAGCCGGATCGTGAGGGTCCAGTCTCACCCAAAATCGTAGTTATCTCTCTCTCATCGAAAGATCGGGTCCCCAGTTCACATCACATTCCTAGCAGCTACTTCGACCTGGTGTAGCGACGTGCCGACGCGCTGCCCCGGATTGAAGCTGTCAAGCGCTCGGTGTGCATAGAAGGTGCGCGGATCGCCTTTGCCCGTGTCAAGATGCACTGGGCAAAGATGAAGGCCGTCGTCGTGGCGGTCGAGGGCCCACCCGAAGGCAAGGACCACCGCAAGCCAGAGCGGTATTTTGAAGACGTCCTTGAGGGTGCCCGATTAATAGAGGGTCAATGCTCAAAGGATATCATATTTGAGTGAATGTATCCGAGCTACCCAGACATTGTTTTATAAACCAAGGCTTTGTAATATATTTATATCTTTATCTGGAATTGCTTGCCTCCTATGCGGCCATATTTTGTTATCTTGAAAGTTTGCCAGTCATCGGCTTCAGCCCCCACGTAGATACTACGGGGGTGTTCGGAATAACGCATGATCACTCTTGACCCAACGTCTTGGTCCGTGAAGGAGGTGTCTGCGTAGGCGAACCAGGCAATTAGACTATGCGGCTTTATCACTTTCACTTAGCCATAGGATTTTGACGGTGGGGCTAAGTACTAGCCCCTGGTGCATATGCGGCTATCCGAACTAGGATGCCTTAAGCACATGACTGGATGGAGGCCAGTCCTTCGTATAATACGAAAGAAATCGCAAAAGATTTATAGCAAGTCACCGAATAGCTGACCAGCTCTCACCGCACCATGACAGTCAGTTTTTGGCTTTCTCTACTGAGGTGTTTGACCGGATGAACCAGAAACACAATCGCAGTAGTTCTCCCTTTACTACCCTAGCCGAACGAGCGGAACATAAGGTAGTAACCACAGGAGCCGGGCAATCCAACTATTGACCAAAGACATGATTCGGAGTTGATGCATATAATGCAATATTCGGGACGCCGAAGTACACTCTAGAAGTGTTCGGACTTTTTTTTTAGAAAATATAGGTGGCCAAATAGAGCCCCTGGCATTTTAAGCTATGCCGAAGTGTATATGCCAACCTGACATGAAGAGGGAATACATATTATGAAATAGACCAATACCGAATAGGGTTGGTAAAAACTGTTTCCATTATAGTCTGATTGATACGTCAAAACGTGCTTTTACAGATAATGCTATAAGCATCAGGGCTATTTTACATGCCGAGAATTTGAGAACAAGGGAAAGCTGTATGCAGGTCCTAAAAAAGAAAAGGTATCGTGAAGATCCTTTGGACACCCTGCCGCACGTCTGCGCCGCTTTTCGCCTTGGTGGAGGATCCTTTGAAAGGATCGACGATCGTGTATATAGAAGAGGCCTGGGAAAGGGCCCTGCGCCACCGTAAAGTGACTTTAGGTTTTAAAGAACCTGTAATATGAGAGAAAAGAGAAAAAAGAAGAAGAAGATTAAGGTCCGAATAGGGTCGAGCCGTATTATGGACCTTGTCCGCGGAGTGCCTCCGTCGTCGCCCAAGGTATTTTGAGTGCGTAGTTATGCACACGCGGTACATATGTCGCGATTAGATGGGGCGGTGGACGGAGGCAAAACTGCTAGTCCAGCGTCGGATTGACCGAGCTGTCGTTCTGCAGAGTAGACCGGACTCGTTTAATAGTGTCCGAAGGCTTGATGGCCGATGAAGTGTTCGGCTTGATAAGGTCGGTCTGTACCTCGGCTGCAAGGGCCGCGGTGTGCTCCTCGGTACGGAGGGAGCGTTCCATGTTTCCATTGACTGTGTTAACACCGCGAGGTCCAGGCATCTTGAGCTTTAAGTAAGCATAATGCAGGACTGCATTGAAGCGGGCGAAGGCAGTATGTCCGAGCAGTGCGTGATAACCACTGCGGAAGGGGACGATGTCGAAGATCAAGTCTTCGCTTCGGAAATTGTCCAGTGAACCGAAGACTACTTCCAATGTTAATGAGCCCGTACAGCAGGCCTCGACGCCGGGTGTCACTCCTTTAAAGGTGGTGTTACTAGGCTTGATTCTTGACGGGTCAATACCCATTTTGCGGACAGTGTCTTGATAGATCAAGTTGAGACTGCTGCCGCCATCCATGAGGACTCGAGTCAGATGATATCCGTCAATAATTGGATCGAGGACCAGGGCCGCCGAGCCTCCGTGACGGATACTGGTCGGGTGGTCCCTGCGATCGAAGGTGATCGGACAAGCCGACCATGGGTTGAATTTGGGGGCGACGGGCTCTACGGCGTAGACGTCCCTTAATGCGCGCTTGCGCTTCCTTTTGGGGATATGCGTGACATATATCATGTTCACTGTTTTCACCTCAGGGGGGAATTTCTTTTGTCCCCCTGTGTTCGGTGGGCGGGGCTCGTCATCGTCCTCGCTTGGTGGCCCTTTCCCCTTATGTTCGATATTTAACTTACGGCCTGTTTGAAGACCCAACAATTTCTGTTGGAGTGGTTGGCAGGCTTGTCGGGGGTGCCATGAATCTGGCAAGGCCGATCGAGTATTTTTTCCAAATTAGATGGCCCGTCCTTATTTCCTTTGAATGGCTTCTTCCGCTGACCGGATTTAGAGCCACTGAATCCGGCGTTAACCATTGTGTCTTCAGTTTCTTCGTTGTTGTTTCGACGCTTGTGTTTGTTGCATCATGGCCTGCCATTGCCGTCCCTGACTTCGGAGGTGCCAGGGTCGCTAGTACTATTGCTTCTACGAGCCAACCAGCTGTCCTCTCCCGCGCAAAAGCGGGTCATGAGTGCAGTAAGAGCTGCCATAGACTTCAGCTTTTCCTGACCAAGGTGTCGAGTGAGCCATTCGTCGCGGACGCTATGTTTAAAGGCCTCTAGGGCTTCGGCGTGCGGACAGTCGACGATTTGGTTCTTTTTAATTAAGAACCTAGTCCAGAGTTTGCGGGCTGACTCACCGGGTTGCTGGACTATATGACTAAGGTCATCGGCATCCGGAGGCTGGACATAGGTACCTTGGAAGTTGTCTCTAAAGGCATCTTCCAGGTCTTCCCATCTACCGATAGAGTTCTCTGGTAGGCTATTTAACCAGTGTCGCGCTGGTCCTTTCAGCTTTAGGGGCAGGTATTTGATGGCGTGGAGATCGTCACCGCGGGCCATGTGAATATGGAGAAGAAAATCCTCAATCCATACCACGGGATCTGTCGTTCCATCGTATGATTCGATGTTTACGGGTTTAAACCCTTCTAGAAATTGGTGCTGCATTACCTCATCGGTAAAGCACAAGGGGTGTGCGGTGCCTCTGTATCGGGCAATGTCACGACGGAGTTCGGATGACATCCGTGTTCGGTTTTTGGCCCGAGTTCGGTTATGCTGCTTGCGCCAAGCTTGAAGGCCGTCGTCTCTCGTCGGAGCACGCCCCCTTGATTCATATATTGATCTGGTCTTGCCGGCTCTATTGTCCAGGTCCTGACATAAGTCTTAGGTGTAGCCCTGAGCTGCTACCTCTTTGCCTCGACGGCGAGGTGGCGCGGGTTGGTGTTCGGCATGAGTAGCCACTTTGTCTCGCCCACGTGGTGGTTGGTCAGGTTGATCAGCATGATTATGTCTTGACGGTATTGGCTCTAGGGCCTCGTCATCGAATTGTGGCAGTAGCCGATGCTTCGGGTACCTCTTTGTTGGGCGTTCGAGGCCGTACTCCTCGGCAGCTAGGACCTGGGTCCATCTGTCGTTGAGCGTATCCTGTTCGGCATGAAGCTGTTGCTGTTTCTTTTTTAGGCTCCTCGCAGTTGCGATGAGCTGTCGCTTAAAGTGCTCTTGCTCGAGGGGTTCCTCTAGCACGATGAAGTCTTCGTTGCCGAGGCTGACATCCTCCTCGGAGATCGGTAGATAGTTACTATCCTCCGAATCCTCATTCCCGACTGGCTCGTCGGGGTTAACTTGTCCCTCTTCCCAATTATCCTGCTCTTCGGCAGGCTCAATGGTTTGGTCAGAGTCTTCGGCATTCTCCGGAGTGTCAATGTCTCCGGTGCCGAAATTACTTTCTTTTTCCCGCCGCGATCATGAACGGCGCCGCTGACGTTGATGCTTCGGTGGTACCTTGACGGGCTTGTCCTCGATCGGATCTTGATTGCCATCGTTGTCCTCTTTGGGTGTATCCACCATGTACACGTCGTATGTAGAAGTGGCAGTCCAACGTCCGGTGATGGGCGGGTTTTCGCCTGGTTTGGCTCCGGCATCGTCGTCCATACCGTCGATGTCTTCGGAGGCGTAGTCGAGCATGTCGGTTAAGTCTTCGACAGTGGCTACTAAGTGGGTGGTGGGTGGGATGAAAAATTCCCCGCACTCAGCCCCTAGTTCGGGCTGGGCATAATTCGGAGCTGATACCTCCGTGATGGCGAGAGACCACATTAAGTCCAAGGCCTCGCTTAAGAGCAAAGGCCGGACGGGGAACCGAGGACCTGCGGAGCTGTGCATGGCAGACTCTGCCAGGTTGTGTTCACCAGCCGCAGACCTTGAGAGTTCGGAGTTGGCCTCCAGAGGAGAGTTCGGCTCTCCGATGACTAGGAGGGTCCTGCTTGATTCCAGGCTCACCGAACTTACAGTTGCTTCTGGGTCTTCAGCAAAGGGCTCCATGGGAGGAGAGGGTCCGGTGGGTTTTAAGATCCCATCTTCGGATGAGGTGGCCTGCCCTGGATCTATGGCCAGGGCAGGGATAGTAATTGGTCTTTGAGCAGCGCCTGATGACGGATCTGATGGGTTGCCTTCTTGAAGATGAGGAATAGTGGTCGAGGCCATGAACCCTTCGAAGATCAAGTCTCCTCGGATATCAGCGACGTAATTCAGGCTCTCGAATCTGATCTGATGACCAGGGGTGTAGCTGTCGATCTGCTCAAGGTGACCAACTGAATTGGCGCGCAGAGCGAAGCCGCCGAATACAAAAAGTTGACTGGGGAGAAAGGTCTCCACGGAAACAGCATCGTTGTTGATGATCAAACGAGCCATCGATCCTTCTGCCGACGACACAGTGGACCTCTCAATGAAAGCACCAATGTCGGTGTCAAAACCGGCCGATCTCGGGTAGGGGGTCCCGATCTGTGCGTCTGAGGATCGAAGGTAACAAGGGACAAAGGGAACACGATGTTTACCCAGGTTCGGGCCCTCTTAATGGAGGTAAAACCCTACGTCCTGCTTGATTGTATTTGATGAGTATGGGGGTTACAAGAGTTGATCTACCTCGAGATCGTAATGGCTAAACCCTAGATGTCTAGCCTACAAGAGTTATGATGACCTCCACAGACCAAACCCTCCGGTTTATATAGGCACCGGAGGGGGCTAGGGTTGTACAGAGTCGGTTTACAGAGGAAGGAAACTATACATCCGGACGCCAAACTTGCCATCCACGCAAAGGAGAGTCCCACCCGGACACGAGGAAAGGTCTTCTACCTTGTATCTTCACGGCCCATCAGTCCGGCCCATGTCACATAGCCCGGCCACCCGAGGACCCCGTAATCCAGGACGCCCTCAGTAAGTACAGTGCACATAGGATAATATTTTCCACGACGAATACCCCTCGGTGTTTGTAGTTAAAGCATCGTTTTAACTAGCACACAAAAAAATATCTTTCAATCACAACTAGTGGGGGATGCAAAGTTATTTTGTGTGTGCAAGAAACAAAATTCATGCAACAAACATGATAGGTTCAGTACAGAAAAATATGCAGGTAACTTGGTTATACTTCTCTGGTAACTTATAACTTTCTCACATGGTAACTGTTGATCCCATGCATGCGAACTCATTTGTGTTTAAGGTAGTTTGGGTGGGAAGTAAAATACCAGTCAAGCTATTGTCAACACAATCCTTGAATGCCTTGTTTAGTGGCTCATCGTCAGCCATCAACTTCCCTAGCTTCTCCTGGGCCCTTTTTGTTATATGACAGCGGCAATTCCTGTGTACTATCCCGATGAACACCTCATCAATAGCACTCCTCATTGCAAAATCTTAATTTGTTATAATGTTCTTTGGTGCAATTCCACCTATTTCATGCAAGAATGCATTAAACAGCCACACAAAGTTACCAGATAGTTAGTTTCGAACAAATCCACAACCAAACTGGATTGACTGCCCATGGTTATTAATGCCAATGAAGGGCGCACAGGGCATCTTGTACATGTTTGTCATGTATGTTGTGTGGAATGACATGACATAATTGTATCTAGCATATGCCCTATGCGACGCACCATCCATCCAGAACAATTTTCCACTCTGTCCTCGTCATCAAGTTTTATTCTCCAATAGAAATCTGGATCTTGTGCCTTCATATCTTGGAAGTATGAGATTGTGCTTCCCACATCAGCGTGGCGGTACTTGATACGTCCATTTTGCATCATGTTTACCTACTGTTATTTATAATGTTTTTATGCATAATAATGCTTTTTGGAGTAATTCTAATGCATTTTCTCTCATAATATGCAAGGTTGATATGTCTCCAATGTATCTATAATTTTTTATTGTTCCATGCTATTATATTGTCTGTTTTGGATGTTTTATATGCATTAATATGCTATTTTATATTATTTTTGGGACTAACCTATTAACCTAGAGCCCAGTGCAAGTTTCTATTTTTTCCTTGTTTTTTAGCTTCGTGGGAAAGGAATACCAAATGGAGTCCAAATGGAATAAAACCTTCGCGATGATTTTTCTTGGACCAGAAGACACCCAGGAGACTTAGAGATGAAGTCGGAGGAGCCACGAGGCGGCCACAAGGGTGGAGGGCACGCCCCTGCCTTGTGGCCCCCCCCGTGACTCCCCTGACCTAATTCTTTCGCCTATATATTCACATATGTTCCCAAACCACCAGAGGCATCCACGAAAACACTTTTCGACCGCCGCAACCTTCTGTACCCGTGAGATCCCATCTAGGGACCTTTTCCGGCACCCTGCCGGAGGGGGATTCGATCACGGAGGGCTTCTACATCAACTCTATTGCCCTTCCGATGAAGCGTGAGTAGTTTACCTCAGACCTATAGGTCCATAGCTAGTAGCTAGATGGCTTCTTCTCTCTCTTTGATTCTCAATACCATGTTCTCCTCGTTGTTCTTGGAGATCTATCCGATGTAATATTCTTTTGCGGTGTGTATGTCGAGATCCGATGAATTGTGGATTTATGATTAGCTTATCTACGAATATTATTTCAATCTTCTCTGAATTATTATATTGCATGATTTGATATCTTTGTAATTCTCTTTGAATTATCGGTTTGGTTTGGCCAACTAGATTGGTTTTTCTTGCAATGGGAGAAGTGCTTAGCTTTGGGTTCAATCTTGCGGTGGCCTTTCCCAGTGACAGTAGGGGCAGCAAGGCACGTATTGTATTGTTGCCATCGAGGATAAAAAGATGTGGTTTACATCATATTGCTTGAGTTTATTCCTCTACATCATGTCATCTTACTTAGTGCGTTACTCTGTTCTTCATGAACTTAATACTCTAGATGCAGGCAGGAGTCGGTCGATGTGTGGAGTAATAGTAGTAGATGCAAAATCGTTTCGGTCTACTTGACATGGACGTGATGCCTATATTTCATAATCATTGCCTTGGATATCGTCATAACTTTGCACTTTTCTACCAATTGCTCGACAGTAATTTGTTCACCCACCGTATTATTTGCTATCTTGAGAGAAGCCTCTAATGAAACCTATGGCCCCTGGGTCTATTTTCCATCATATAAGTTTCCGCTCTACTATTTTGCAATCTTTTATTTTTAGATCTATAAACCAAAAAATACCAAAAATATTTACTTTATCTTTTGTTTAGTTTTACCTATCTCTATCAGATCTCACTTTTGCAAGTAACCGTGAAGGGATTGACAACCCCTTTATCGCGTTGGGTGCAAGTTGTTTGATTGTTTGTGCAGGTGCTAGGTGATTTGTGCGTTGTCTCCTACTAGATTGATACCTTGGTTCTCTAACTAAGGGAAATACTTATCTCTACTTTGCTGCATCACCCTTTCCTCTTCAAGGGAAAAACCAACGCAAGCTCAAGAAGTAGCAAAGGTTTACACAAAGAGGGAGAATACCGGCAGCTGGAATTATGGACCTGAAAAAGCTACATCAGAGTTACCTATTCTGCACATCTCCAAATGAGCTGAAAATTTATGGAGAATTATTTTGCAATATATGAAAAATACTGGAGCAAATAACTACCGGAGGAGGCCCACCTGGGCGCGCTAGGCCCCACAGGCGCGCCCTAGTGGGTTGTGCCCTCCTCGGCCCACCTCCGGTGCCCATATTCTGGTATATAGGTCATTTTAACCTAGAAAAAATCAGGGGGGGACTTTCGGGACGAAGCGCCGCCGTCTCGAGGCGGAACTTGGGCAGGAGCACTTTTGCCCTCCGGCGGAGCGATTCCGCCGGGGAACTTCCCTCTCGGACGGGGAAATCATCGCCATCGTCATCACCAACAACTCTCCCATCTTTGGGAGGGCCATCTCCATCAACATCTTCAACAACACCATCTCCTTTCAAACCTTAGTTCATCTCTTGTGTTCAATCTTTGTACCGGAACCTTAGATTGGTACTTGTGGGTGACTAGTAGTGTTGATTACATCTTGTAGTTGATTGCTATATGGTTTATTTGGTGGAAGATTATATGTTCAGATCCATTTTGCTATTTAATACCCCTCTGATATTGAGCATGATTATCATTTGTGAGTAATTACTTTTGTTCTTGAGGTCACGAGAGAAGTCATGTTGCAAGTAATCATGTGAACTTGATATGTGTTCGATATTTTGATGATATGTATGTTGTGATTCCCTTAGTGGTGTCATGTGAATGTCGACTACATGGCACTTCACCATATTTAGGCCTAAGGGAATGCATTGTGGAGTAGTTATTTGATGATGGGTTGCTAGAGTGACAGAAGCTTAAACCCTAGTTTATGCGCTACTTCGTAAGGGACCGATTTGGATCCAAAAGTTTAATGCTATGGTTAGATTTTATCTTAATACTTTTCTCGTAGTTGCGGATGCTTGCGAGAGGGTTAATCTTAAGTAGGAGGTTTGTTCAAGTAGGAACAGCACCTAAGCACCGGTCCACGCACATATCAAATTATCAAAGTAGCGAACATGAATCAAACCAACATGATGAAAGTGACATGGTGAAATTCCCGAGTACCCTCAAGAACGCTTTGCTTATCATAAGAGACCATTTTGGCCTGTCCTTTGTCACAAAAGGATTGGGCTACCTTGCTGCATATTATTTACCGTTACTGTTACTTGCTTGTTACAAATTATCTTGCTATCAAACTACTTGTTACCGACTATTTCAGTGCTTGCAGAAAATACCTTGCTGAAAACCACTTGTCATTTCCTCCTGCTCCTCGTTGGGTTCGACACTCTTACTTATCGAAAGGACTATGATTGATCCCCTATACTTGTGGGTCATCAAGGATCTTTTCTGGTGCCGTTGCCGGGGAGTGAAGCGCTCTTGGTAAGTGGAAATTGGTAAGGAAATATTATTACTACGTGCTGAAATTTATTGTCACTTGTTACTATGGAGAATCATCCTTTGAGGGGTTTGTTCGGGGTATCTTCACCTCGACCGGAACCACAATTAGTTACCCCTCAACCTACTGCACCTACTTAAAATATTGGTTATGAAATTCCTTTGGGTATGATAGAACAACTGCTAGCTAATCCTTATGCAGGAGATGGAACTGGACATCCTGATATGCACTTGATATATGTGGATGAAATTTGTGGATTATTTAAGCTTGCAGGTTTATCCGGAGATGAAGCTAAGAAGAAGGTTTTCCCTTTATCTTTGCAGGGAAAAGCATTTACATGGATAGGCTATGCGATGATATTGGATCTTGGAACTGGAATCGATTGAAATTGGAATTTCACCAAAAAATGTATCCTATGCATCTAGTTCATCGTGATCGGAATTACATATATATATATATATATATATATATATATATATATATATAATTTTTGGCCTCTTGAAGGAGAAAGTATCGCTCTAGATTGGGGGAGGCTTAAGTCAATGTTATATTCATGCCCCAATCATGAGCTCTCTAGAGAAATTATCATTCAGAATTTTTATGCTCGGCTTTCTCGTGATGATCAATCCATGCTCGATACTTCTTGTACTGGTTCTTTTATGAAGAAGACTATTGAATTCAGGTGGGATCTCTTAGAAAGAATTAAATGCAACTCTGAAGATTAGGAACTCGACAAAGGTAAAGAGTCAGATATTAAGCTTGAATTTGATTGAGTTAAATCTTTTATGAATATCGATGCTTTTCACAAGTTTAGCTCTAAATATGGACTTGACTCTGAGATAGTAGCTTCTTTTTGTGAATCATTCGCTACTCATGTTGATCTCCCCAAAGATAAGTGGTTTAAATATCATCCCCCTATCAAAGAAGAAATTAAAGAACCCAACATAGTTAAAGATGAAACTATTATTTACAATGTTGATCCAGTTGTGCCTACTGCTTATATTGATAAACCACCTTTCCCTGTTAGGATAAAGGAACATGCTAAGGTTTCAACTGTGGTTCGCAAAAGTAATATTAGAGCACCTAAACCTGCTGAACAAATTAAAGTAGAACCTAGTGTTGCTATGGTTAAAGATCTCCTGGTAGAAAATATTGATGGGCATGTTATTTACTTCTGTGATGAAGCTGCTAGAATTGCCAAACCCGATGAAAAAGATAAACATAGACCTGTTGTTGGCATGCCTGTTGTCTCAGTTAAAATAGGAGATCACTGTTATCATGGTTTATGTGACTTAGGTGCTAGCATGAGTGCTATTCCTTTTACCTTATACCAAGAAATTATGAATGACATAGCACCCGCTGAAATAGAAGACATAGATGTTACTATTAAACTTGCTAATAGAGACACCATCACACCACTTGGGATTGTTAGAGATGTTGAAGTCTTGTGTGGGAAAATAAAATACCCTACTGATTTCCTAGTTCTTGGTTCCCCACAAGATGATTTTTGTCCCATTATCTTTGGTAGACCATTCTTGAACACCGTGAATGCCAAAATAGATTGTGAAAAACAAACTGTCGGTGTTAGCTTAGGTAATGAGTCTCATGAGTTTAATTTCTCCAAGTTTAATAGACAACCTCATAAGAAAGAATTACCTAGTAAGGATGAAATAGTTGGGCTTGCTTCTATTGCTGTGCCTCCTACTGATCGACTAGAACAATATTTGCTAGACCATGAAAATGATATGCATATCCATGACAGAAATGAGATAGATAAAATTTTCTTTGAACAACGACCCCTGCTGAAACATAATTTGCCTATTGAAACTCTAGGAGGTCCTCCTCCACCTAAAGGTGATCCCGTGTTTGAATTAAAACATTTGCTTGACACTTTGAAATATGCTTATCTCGATGAGAAAAAGATATATCCTGTTATTATTAGTGCAAACCTTTCAGAACATGAAGAAGAAAGACTATTAAAAATTCTGAAGAAGCACCGTGCTGCTATTGGATATACTCTTGATGATCTTAAGGGCATTAGTCCCACTTTCTGCCAGCACAAGATTAATATGGAACCTGATGCTAAACCCTTTGTTGATCATCAACGACGTTTGAATCCTAAGATGAAAGAAGTGGTAAGAACTGAAATATTAAAGCTTCTAGAAGCAGGTATAATCTACCCCATAGCTGGTAGTAGATGGGTAAGCCCCGTTCATTGTGTCCCTAAGAAGGGAGGTATTACGGTTGTTCCTAATGATAAAAATGAAATTATTCCACAAAGAATTGTTACTGGCTATAGAATGGCAATTGATTTTAGAAAATTAAATAAAGCTACTAGAAAAGATCATTACCCTTTGCCTTTTATCGATCAAATGTTGGAAAGATTATCTAAGCACACACACTTTTATTTTCTTGATGGATATTCTGGTTTTTCTCAAATACCTGTTTTCACAACCTGATCAAGAGAAAACCACCTTTACTTACCCTTTTGGAACTTATGCTTATAGACGTATGCCTTTTGGTTTATGCAATGCACCTGCTACTTTTCAAAGATGTATGACTGCTATATTCTCTGATTTTTCTGAAAAGATCGTTGAGGTTTTCATGGATGATTTTTCTGTTTATGGAACTTCTTTCGATGATTGCATAAGCAACCTTGATCGAGTTTTGCAGAGATGTGAGCAAACTAATCTTGTCTTGAATTGGGAGAAGTGCCACTTTATGGTTAATGAAGGTATTGTCTTGGGGCATAAAATTTCTGAATGAGGTATTGAGGTGGACCAAGCTAAAGTTGATGCAATTGAGAAAATCCCATGTCCTAAAGATATTAAAGGTATTCGTAGTTTCCTTGGTCATGCTAGTTTCTATAGGAGGTTTATTAAAGACTTCTCTAAAATTTCTAGGCCTCTTACAAATCTTTTACAAAAGGATGTTCCATTTATTTTTTATGATGATTGTGTAGAAGCCTTTGAAACACTTAAGAAAGCCTTAACTTCTGCACTTATTGTTCAACCACCTGATTAGAACTTGCCTTTTGAAATTATGTGTGATGCTAGTGATTATGCTGTTGGTGCTTGTTCTAGGACAAAGAGTTGATAAGAAATTAAATGTTATTCATTATGCTAGCAAAACTCTAGACAGTGCCCAAAGAAATTATGCTACTACTGAAAAGAAATTTTTAGCAATTGTGTTTGCTTTTGACAAATTCAGATCTTACGTTGTTGATTCCAAAGTAATTGTTCACACCGATCATGCTGCTATTAAATATCTTATGGAAAAGAAAGATGCTAAACCTAGACTCATTAGGTAGGTTCTCTTACTACAAGAATTTGATTTACATATTACTGATAGAAAAGGAGCCGAGAATCCCATTGCTGATAACTTATCTAGGTTAGAAAATATCCTTGATGACCCACTCCCTATTGATGATAGCTTTCCTAATGAACAACTAGCTGCAATAAATGTTTCTCATAATACTCCTTGGTATGCTGACTATGCTAATTACATTGTTGCTAAATACATACCACCTAGTTTCACATACCAACAAGAGAAAAAGTTCTTCTATGATTTAAGACATTACTTTTTGGATGATCCACATCTATATAAAGAAGGAGTAGATGGTATTATTAGACGTTGTGTACCTGAGCATGAACAGGAACAAATCCTATGGAAATGTCACTCCGAAGCTTATGGAGGGCATCATGCGGGAGATAGAACTGCTCATAAGGTATTGCAATCTGGTTTTTATTGGCCTACTCTCTTCAAGGATGCCCATAAGTTTGTTTTATCTTGTGATGAATGTCAAAGAATTGGTAATATTGGTAAGTGTCAAGAAATGCCTATGAATTATTCACTTGCTGTTGAACCATTTGATGTCTAGGGTTTTGATTATATGGGACCTTTTCCTTCCTCCAATGGGTATACACATATTTTGGTTGCTGTTGATTATGTTACTAAGTGGGTAGAAGCTATTCCAACTAGTAGTGTTGATCATAACACTTCCATTAAAATGCTTAAAGAAGTTCTTTTCCCGAGGTTTGGAGTCCCTAGATATTTAATGACTAATGGTGGTTCACACTTTATTCATGGTGCCTTCCATAAAATGCTTGCTAAATATGATGTTAACCATAGAATTGCATCACCCTATCATCCTCAATCTAGTGGTCAAGTTGAACTTAGCAATAGAGAAATAAAACTAATATTACAAAAAACTGTTAATAGGCCCCGAAAGAATTGGTCTAAGAAATTGGATGATGCACTTTGGGCCTACAGAACAACATATAAAAATCCTATGGGTATGTCTCCCTATAAAATGGTTTATGGAAAAGCTTGTCATTTGCCTCTAGAGTTAGAACATAAAGCATATTGGGTAATTAAAGAACTCAAATATGATTCCAAACTTGCCGGTGAAAAGAGGTTATTTGATATTAGCTCATTAGATGAATGGAGAACCCAAGCTTAAAATGCCAAATTATTTAAAGAAAAAGTTAAAAGATGGCATGACAAAAGAATCCAAAAGCGGGAATTCAAAGTTGGAGAATATGTTCTTTTGTACAACCCTCGTTTTAGATTCTTTTCAGGAAAACTCCTTGCTAAATGGGAAGGACCGTATATTATCGAGGAGGTTTATCGCTCTGGAGCTATCAAAATCAATAATGCCGAAGGTACTAACCCGAAGGTGGCCAATGGGCAAAGAATTAAACACTATATCTCAGGTACGCCCATTAATGTTGAAAGCAATATTATCCAAACCATGACACCAGAGGAACACATAAAAGAAACCTTCCGGAACACTCCAGAATACTAAAAAAGAGGAGGTACGTGATACGGTAAGTAAACGGACTCCAAAAAATCCGCAAAAATATTTTCTGTCAGTTTTGGAATATTACAAAAATTAGGAAAATAAGAAACAACCAGGAAGGCAACCGAGGAGGGCACAAGACAGCAGGGCACGCCTGGGCCCCCTAGCGCGCCCAGGTGGGTTGTGCCCACCTCGGGAACCTTCCCGACTCCGTTTTCCTCTTGTTTGCTTGTTTCCCAAGATAAAAAAAATCTTTATATACCCCCCAAACGTATTGACCACCGTATCGCGAAGAAATCTTCTGTTCTTCCTTCTTGCTGCTTTCTGTCAGATCTGTCAAGCCAGGCACCATGTCGTCTCCCTCCTCCAACAACGTAGAAGAAGATGCTTGGTTGATGAAGATGGAACTAAATAGAGAGGAACCAGAGAAAACCATCAAGGGTGATAAGGTCAAGGAGGCCGCGGGAGATCGAGTTCCGACAGTAGGGCAGGCCATTCCAGCAGCAGAAGAAGAAGACATCCTTCAACCTTACTATGATTATCTTACCCCTACTGAAATTGAAGCTTTCAGGGTCATTAAAACGGTGCGTGTGCAAAATAAATATCTCACTCGTGAAAATATTCTGTTGCAAGAGCATATCATCGCCCTCCGAAGCATCATCCATAGACTGGAGAACCTCCTGAGCCTGAAGTGGGAAGTTGCTACATCACCACCACCTTCATCATCTTCTCCACCAAAAGAAACTTGAGTTCATGGTATGGGCACTCCCCTTGGCTTGTGCCAAGCTTAGGAAGGTGCCCCAGTATCGTATCACCACCACTATCTTTGCTTTTATCTATTTTAGTTTGATCCTTAGTAATCCTATGATTTAGTTGAATGAAAGTTTAGTTCGATCCTTTCTTTTTGAGTGCTTGCTTAGTGATCTATCTATGTAATCATGTGCGAGATATATAATAAAGATTAGTTTGAGTTTTGTTTCTTTCTTTGTTTGTTCCAATAAAAAGAAAGGAAAATAAATGAAAAAGATCATATGCTAATCTTATGGTAAGTAATGACATCACATAAGGAAAAGTATAGGTGGTAAAATTTATTGGAGATTGACAAACATAGCATTGATCAATGATGCAATTCATGAAAGAATTAATAAGGGAAGAGAAGATTCACATGCAAATACACTATCTTGGACATCTTTTATGATTGTGAGCCCCCATTAAATATTTTGTGTCAAAATTGTTGACGTTGGACAAGGAAGACAATGTAATGATTTATGTTTGTTCATATTCACATAGAAGTTATATTGTCATAGATCCTTCAACATGTGGTGCTTGCTCAATACCTTTTCTAGCCAAAAACTCCGCACTAAGTAGAGATACTACTTGTGCATCCAAAAACCCTTAAACCCAAAATCTTTTTGAGAGTCCACCATACCTACCTATGGATTGAGTAAGATCCTTCAAGTAAGTTGTCATCGGTGCAATAAGGCAATAAAAATTGCTTCTAAAAGTGTTGGATTATTTAGTGTAAGAGAAAATTGAGCGTTGTACGAACTTATGATGGCAAAGTAATAAAAGCGATGGACTGCATAATAAAGGTTGCTATCATAAGGGGCAATATAACGTGGCGTTCTTTTGCATTAAGGGATTTGGCATACAAACAAATAGGCGCATGACAACCCCTGCTTCCCTATGCGAAGGGCCTATCTTTTACTTTTATGCATTTACTTTTATGTAAGAGTCAAAGTATTCTTCCCTATTCCTTTTTATTTTCTCTTTTGGCAAGCAACATGTGGTGAGGAAAGATCTAGGCACATATATCTAGCTGGATATGGGTGGGCATGAGTTATTATTGTTGACATCACCCTTGAGATGAATACGTTGGGAGGCGAAACTATAAGCCCCTATCTTTCTATGTGTCCGGTTGAAACTTTTTGTTCATGGGTATGTTGTGAGTGTTAGCAATCATAGAAGATTAAATGATGGTTGAGTATGTGTACTTGCCAAAAGGCTCAGATACGTGACCCTTCCTGAAAATATGATGAATTGCAGTTGCAAACTTGACTAAGAACATAGTTTGTTGGTTTTCAATAAGGTTTATGCTTTATACTTCAATGTTGTGATGAATTGTTACTTGTTCATGAGAAGTTATATGATAAAAGTTGTTTGTCAAAGTTGTATGTTAAAGTCCCTTGTTGTTATATTAATATGCATGATGCTTCTATGTCCGTATTTTGTTTTTATCGACACCTCTCTCTCTAAGCATGTGTGCATGTTTTTCGATTTCGGTTTTTTGCTTGAGGACAAGCGAGGTCTAAGCTTGGGGGAGTTGATACATCCATTTTGCATCATGTTTACCTACTTTATTTATAATGTTTTTATGCATAATAATGCTTTTTGGAGTAATTCTAATGCCTTTTCTCTCATAATATGCAAGGTTTACACAAAGAGGGAGAATACCGGCAGCTGGAATTCTGGACCTAAAAAAGCTACGTCAGAGTTACCTATTCTGCACATCTCCAAATGAGCTGAAAATTTACGAAGAATTATTTTGCAATATATGAAAAATACTGGAGCAAATAACTACCGGAGGAGGCCCACCAGGTGGGCACAACCCACCTGGGCGCGCCAGGCCCCCCAGGCGAGCCCTGGTGGGTTGTGCCCTCCTCGGCCCACCTCCGGTGCCCATCTTCTGGTATATAGGTCATTTTGACCTAGAAAAAATCAGGGGGGGGGACTTTCGGGATGAAGCGCCGCCGTCTCGAGGCGGAACTTGGGCAGGAACACTTTTGCCCTCCGGCGGAGCGATTCCGCCGGGGGAACTTCCCTCTCGGAGGGGGAAATCATCGCCATCGTCATCACCAACAACTCTCCCATCTTTGGGAGGGCCATCTCCATCAACATCTTCAACATCACCATCTTCTCTCAAACCCTAGTTCATCTCTTGTGTTCAATCTTTGTACCGGAACTTTAGATTGGTACTTGTGGGTGACTAGTAGTGTTGATTACATCTTGTAGTTGATTGCTATATGGTTTATTTGGTGGAAGATTATATGTTCAGATCCATTATGCTATTTAATACCCCTCTGATCTTGAGCATGATTATCATTTATGAGTAATTACTTTTGTTCTTGAGGTCACGGGAGAAGTCATGTTGCAAGTAATCCTGTGAACTTGATATGTGTTCGATATTTTGATGATATGCATGTTGTGATTCCCTTAGTGGTGTCATGTGAACATCGACTACATGGCACTTCACCATATTTGGGCCTAAGGGAATGCATTGTGGAGTAGTTATTAGATGATGGGTTGCTAGAGTCACAGAAGCTTAAACCCTAGTTTATGCACTACTTCGTAAGGGACCGATTTAGATCCAAAAGTTTAATGCTATGGTTAGATTTTATCTTAATACTTTTCTCGTAGTTGCGGATGCTTGCGAGAGGGTTAATCATAAGTAGGATATTTGTTCAAGTAAGAACAACACCTAAGCACCGGTCCACCCACATATCAAATTATCAAAGTAGCGAACACGAATCAAACCAACATGATGAAAGTGACATGGTGAAATTCCCGTGTACCCTCAAGAACACTTTGCTTATCATAAGAGACCATTTTGGCCTGTCCTTTGTCACAAAAGGATTGGGCTACCTTGCTGCATATTATTTACCGTTACCGTTACTTGGTCGTTACAAATTATCTTGCTATCAAACTACTTGTTACCGACTATTTCAGTGCTTGCAGAAAATACCTTGCTGAAAACCACTTGTCATTTCCTTCTGCTCCTCGTTGGGTTCGACACTCTTACTTATCGAAAGGACTACAATTGCTCCCCTATACTTGTGGGTCATCAGTACTCCAGGCGGAATTTAGCTCGCTGGTTTACGATGTCTTTTGTCGTGTATGGTACATCGTTAGGAGACCCGTAGAACCATGACATTAGTTGCATCTGTCTTGATGTCTCTATGTTGTATTCATGCAGTATCTTCAAGAAGTCTTGCTCATCCTTGGGAATGCTCCTATGTGATGATAGGAACTTTGTCAGGGATGGCTTTCTGATTAGAGGGTGGTTGTGGTTGTTGTTCAAGCGTTTGACTCTCCACCACGCATCCGTGTGCGTAATGTAAAGGTGGGCCGGACATTTTGTCCTCACAACCTTCCCTCTTTTCCTCTTTTTCACGATGCCTTTTGGGTTCTGCACATCCTGTGTCTCCTTGTTTTTTTGGCTTGCCGCTTTTCCCACAAAACAAGAGGACTCTGCTTACAGTATCGTCCTTTATTGTTTTCCTGTATTCCAGCCTTATCCCAAACCCATGCCTGAGCGCATATTGCTTGTAGTGATCATAAGCTTCCTCATAACTGTCAAACTTCATTGTTTCATCAGGAGGCTTCGGTGTGGAGTAGGCCTCGGTGATTATGTCTCCCTGATCAGCATTCACCCCTACTGTTTCTGGACTCGCTGGCTCGCTGACTGACTGATCAAAGAAGCTTTCTCTCCCCCCTATGCTAGTAGTCGGTTCTTTGCTTGGCTCTCAAACCATTGGCTTGCTTCTAGTTGCAGCACTAGCACCTACAGTTTTTTTGAAGATGTTTATGTGTAATTTGCACACCAAAATGTGTGGTAACTTGCACCCCATTGGCCTAGTAAATTTTGCATGTAGTAAGCTGTTGGTAGTTGTAAACTGAACGCATGGTAATTGTAATGCAGATTGCGTGATAATTTTTATGCAGTGAGTGTGGTAATTTACCAAATCTGGTGGTAACTTGTATGCATTTGAGTTTGTTTGGTATTTTTTATGTGAACTGATGCATGGTAACTTGCTTGTAGTAATTGTGGTAGTTGTAAACATCATGGCTGGTAATTGCAATTCAAGTTGGATGGTAACTTTCTGTGTATAAATATGTGGTAGTTGTAGACTGATGCATGGTAAATGTTACCTTTGTCTGTTTTGTTGATGATGGCAGAACCAAAGCTTGCCATATGTGCATCCTTACACTGTTGGTTTGTCCCCACACCACTCATCATGATATCCACATTACCCCCATTGTCCTGCGCCATTTTTGTGTTGCAGCACCTGCTAGCACATATAATCGCATCCATCAATTCCACACTTCCAAGCAATATTGATTATTATTTCACAACAATTATTATATTCTCTTTTGCACTGATTACTTAATTTTTATAATAGTTAACATTTGGAAGTAACCAACATATGCGTGGCACCTCGGCTCAGAGAGACCGGAACACCCCGTATCCCAGCCCAGAGATCAAGTCTTCTGGAATACGGCACTGCTTGGCATAGAACAAATCAGCTCTTATTACAAATGATATGGATACAATGGTTCCAATATCACAACAGATTACATCGGCACAACGACACTACGCCTGACAGGTTACTCTATGCTAGCAGCAGAACAACTCGTAGCAGCGGAAGAACTTCTAGCACCGGAATAACAACGACAGCGATGGACTCCACTCCCCAGGGACTCTGGCTGGAACGCTTATCCTAGCTTGCAAACTTGGGATCCTCGGCAATCAAGCAAACACGACATAACCTGCAAACTGGCATGACACGCCAGGTGAGTACTTTGAATGTACTCGCAAGCTCACATCAACCAAAGCAATCAAACCAAACAACAGCATGGCATTAACAGGTTAAAGCAATGATGATCATGATTCACTAGAACAATATGAGCATGGCATGAACATATGAACATGAAGACACTAGCATGCAGCATGTTTAAACTATCATGATCCACTTACTCTGCTCGAAGGTTACCTCGTAACCATCACATACATTAACTTACCATCGTGGACATCACATGATCATCGCAGGATCAAATCAAGCTTGGTATTAACAATACCATAGTAATCATTACATGACCACAAGGAGCTTGATCTTTACCCATGATTATCACATGACACCATAAACATCAATCAACCTCGGTATCCATGATACCAATGTGATCCTCTCCGATCACATAAAGATTAACCAACTTCTTTCCTCATCGAACCGAGGTTGTTATTATTAGTCAGGTTATTATTACTGTTGACCCATAGTGTGACCTACTACGAAGTGGGCCCATATCCGCGGGCACAGCTATCGATAGATTATACACTCTGCAGAGGTTAGTACACTGTACCCACACCACAGAACCCATGGCCTCGTACTCCCATTCGGGTGGACCAACGGTGTTCTGACAAAACTGATCGATTGCATGACACTCTCCCGGCCACTCTGACCAACTCCCCTTTGGGCTAAGTCATGGGTGGCCCCAATGCCACTCTGGACATCCAACAGCCACCGTCGTGGCAAAACAAAAATGGCCCCAAACGGGGACAAAGGGCCCTATAACAACTACGGGCACACAAGGCTTATGGCCACCAACCTGATCAGGGTAGCGTGCGCTCATAACCTTCCCTAGTTGGAGGCACCAGTGAGAGGCATGACAATAGACCGCATTAGGGCCTTCCCATACAGGCAAGTGTGGCTACACTGGTCAGCTCGACTCGATGGCACTATGACTCAGCCAACAAGTGTTCAAGTTTGATTAAAATCCGGTTAAACTGGAAATGATGATGAGCTGAGTCACAAAAGAATAGCATGATGCAATAACGATGCATATGAGCATGATATCAACATGAACATGGATGTGAAGCATAATCATAATACAAGTCAACAACAACAAATCATTTACCCTACTAGCTGCAAATGAGTATGGCATACCGATGATCATGAACAGCACAAGTATAACAAATAATAACACTTCACATGAGCATGGCATGACCACTAGCATCAGAAATAAGTACTAGACAAGAGCATGACAATAATATTAGCAAGTAAACAATTAACCAACTAGACGCAAATGACCATAGCATAAGGATGAGCATGGGTTCACAAGCATATAAGAATCATTCACAGAAACATTAACATGCACAACTTATTTCAATATTCAAGTTGAAAACCATTGCTACCTGATGGCTCGTATCCGCGTCAGTATTTCCCCGAAGAGGAAGGGATGATGCAGTACAGCTTCGGTAGGTATTTCCCTCCGTTATCAAACCAATGTTATCGAACCAGTAGGAGAACCAAGCAACACTATGTAAACGGTACCTGCACACAATGAACAAATACTTGCAACCCTACGCATAAGAGGGGTTGTCAAACCCTCTCGGGTAAAAGATATATTGGTTTGTATAATTTTGGATAAATAGATCTCGCAATAAAACAAAATAAAATAAATAAAGAAAAAGCGCAGCAAGGTATTTTTGGGTTTTTAGAATAATAGATCTGAAAACAAAAGCAAATAAAAATAGATCTCAAAGCAAATATGATAAAGAATAGACCCGGGGGCCGTAGATTTCACTAGTGGCTTCTCTCGAGAAAAATAGCATACGGCGGGTAAACAAATTACTGTTGGGAAATTGATAGAACTTCAAATAATTATGACGATATCCAGGCAATGATCATTATATAGGCATCACGTCCAAGATTTGTAGACCGACTCCTACCTGCATCTACTACTATTACTCCACACATCGACCGCTATCCAACATGCATCTAGTGTATTAAGTTCATGGAAAAACAGAGTAATGCAATAAGAACGATGACATGATGTAGACAAGATCTATTCATGTAGGAATAGACCACATCTTGTTATCCTTAATAGCAACGATCAATACGTGTCTTGCTGCCCCTTCTGTCACTGGGAAAGAACACCGCACGACCGAACCCATCACAAAGCACCTCTTCCCATGGCAAGAAAAATCGATCTAGTTGGCCTAACTAAACCAAAGATTCAAAGAAGAAATACGAGGCTATAAGTAATCATGCATATAAGAGATCAAAGAAACTCAAATAACTTTCATGGATAAATAGATCTGATCATAAACTCAAAGTTCATCGGATCCCAACAAACACACCACAAAAAAGAGTTACATCAAATAGATCTCCAAGAGACCATTGTATTGAGAATCAAAAGAGAGAGAGGAAGCCATCTAGCTACTAACTATGGACCCGTAGGTCTACAATGAACTACTTGCGCATCATCGGAGAGGCACCAATGAGGATGATGAACCCCTCTGTGATGGTGTCTAGATTGGATCTGGTGGTTCTGGAACTTGCGGCAGCTGGAATTGTGTTTCGTCGACTCTCCTATAGTTGTTGGATTTTTGGGGTATTTATAAAGCAAAGAGGCGGTGCGGGAGGCGACCGAGGTGGGCACAACCCACCAGGGCGCGCCCAGATGGGTTGTGCTCCCCTCATAGCCCCCTCTGGTACTTCTTTGGCCCAACAGGTGTCTTCTGGTCCAGAAAAAATCTCCAAAAAGTTTTGCTACGTTTGGACTCCGTTTGGTATTGATTTTCTGTGAAGTAAAAAACAAGCAAAAACAGCAACTAGCACTGGGCACTATGTCAATAGGTTAGTCCCAAAAAATGATATAAAGTTGCTATAAAATGATTGTAAAACATCCAAGAATGATAATATAACAACATGGAACAAGCAAAAACTATAGATACGTTGGAGACGTATCACTACTGCAAGGCTCTCATGCAAATGGCTGTCATGGCTTGTCTGGGGATGAAGAATACACCGGGAAGAAGTGAGGTGAAGTCACGGAACGCTTCGCCGGAACATTTCTCTCTCGGAGGGGGCTAGATAAGGGCAAGGGAAAAGTGGTCATTTCCAGTATATGACAACATAGTGAAAATGGTACCAACAGAACGGGCTCGACGAGACGAAGACGTGGGCTTTGGAATCACCTGATTCAGAGTTACGGCCGTGAAGATACGGACGGTTGAAGTCCAGGGACTATTTTGTAAAAAGAATATTCATAGACAGGCCCTTGGAGGTTAAAACAGAAAGCGCCTTCGGGGAAATACGTCTTATGTAAAAGAAAGCGCACCTTCACCCGCAGTAGAACCAAAGTACGCTTTCAGAGAAGTGAAAGCGCACTATCGTCTGAAGCTTCACCGGAATACGTTTTCAGCAAATAAAAACGCATCCTGGCCGAAGGCGCCTCCACTTACGCTGACTGGACCTGATCTGGATCGATGACAGGTGGGGTCGAGGGGGATGGGCCCGCCTGGCTTGGCTTCGTATTCTTCCTATCCTCGTTCCCCCGATAGGAACAGAGGAGGAGCAGAGCAGGGCGCCGCGGGTGCTGGCCAGGCCGGCTTCGGCCGTCTTCGGCCGAGGCGAGTCCACCGGCGGGCTCAGTGAGGAGAGTCGCACCCGTTCAGGGGAAGAGCATGGGCCGGGGAGGAGCTGGGACGGCGGCGTCACGCGGCAACAGAGAGCAGGGGAGGCGGCGGCCGATCTTGGGGGCTGCGGCCATGAGGGCTCCGGCGATGAATGGAGAGGCTGGGGAGGGTCACTCGGGCTCGGGGAAGAGGCTGGTGAGGTCAGGAGGGAGCTAGAGGGCTCAGGCAGCTCAATTCTTGGACGAGGCCGAGGCGGTCATGGCGGACAGAGGAGGGGCAGAGAGCTCCGGTGGGCTGGGAGGGGAATGGAGGGGGCGATGAGCTGCGGAGGGGCTCGGGCATCCTTCTTATAGGCCCGGGGAGGGCTCGGGAGCACTCGAGAAGCCGCAGGCAACTGGACATGGAGATGGCAGGGGCGGCCAGGTCACGGGCGGGCTCGATGGCGACTCGACGACGACGAGATAGGACGGGGCAGAGGCAGAGAAGTGACCGCACGATCATGAGGGAGCTGTTGGACAAGGTTAGGCAGCAGGGGAACGGACGGGCACAGTGGATGCAGAGGCCAAAGCACACTGTTTGGCATGCCAGCTCCGTGATCACCGCGTGAACACGGTGGTGACACGCGCTCTGGGCTGCCAGACCGTGCCTGCGAGATAGACCAGTCAACAGAGGGTGCCAAGGAGGAAAGAACTAAGGGCAGGGGCAAAGAAGAGATTTGCACATGTCTCCAAAGCAGATCAACAACAAGGTGTTTGATGTACAGTGAGGGAGATTGGACTGGAGATAGACTCTGGTCTTTGTCTGAGGGTGATCACATACTAAGATGATCATCTCTGCAAATTTTCAGCCCATTTAAATGAAGATACATAGCACTTGTTGTAGAATGTACCCCACTGGTCAGAAATGCAAAGTATGAAGTAGCACCCTCATGACAAATTGGATTGAGCTGAATTTTGGAGGAGATGAGTTATCTGAGAATATGAAGCTACTGTAAAAGTTTCATACCATTTCGAAATACCAAAATGGTACTTGCTTCACAATGCATCCATCTGGACAGAATCTTAGAAAAATTGTTGAGGCATAATGGCTATAAGGAATTATCCCAAATTTTGTGGAGAGGGTTTATATGGGTAGGAGCATGTCCTGCCAAATTTTCAGCAATAATGAATAAATATAAAATATAGTTGCTTCACAACCTGAAAATCTGACCAGAAACCAAGATTTGAAGGTGTGCTCACACAGATAATGTAAATGAGCTGAAATTTGGTGGAGAGTCATGATTATGGCATATTAAGTATCTTGCAAAATTTCAACTCATTTTGATATTCCTAACTAGTACTTCCTTCACCAAGGCTTTCATCTGACAGAAACTTTGGAAATTTGCTGAGGAAGATTCACTAGGCAAATGGAGTTGAATTTTGACATGAGACAATGATATGGATACTAAAGAGTGCCCAAAAATTTTGGGGGCAAACAAGCAAAGATAAATAGCACTTCCTTCTCAAAAAGCCACTTAGGGCAGAATAGGAAAATGAATATTTGTGAATTATTTTTGAACTAGGCAATCAATAATTTTGACATATCTTTGAAAGATATGTCCCATAGGATTTATGATAATTTTGTGGGAGTCAATGGCAAAGCAGAAAGGTAGGTTGCTTCACAACCTAGGGCAAACTAGGTTATTCCTTTAATAGAAAAAGGAATCCAAAAGAAAAAGAAAAAGCCAAAATCCAGGGTGTTACAATATGAGCGTATGACAGCGATAGTATCTACAACCTCATTTCATCAACATCATTTCTTATCAATCAGTCCTGATTGCAACAACGTAAATCAACACATGGTATTATTATAGTGTTAGCACCTTGGTTTTGTGTGCATCCATGGGCTGAAAAGTCTTGGTATAGAGTTTTTCTGGTAAATTCTTCTGAATTAGCATGATAACTTTTTCTTTCCTGGGTTGTTGTGCCCTGTTTGTTGTTCACATACACTAATGGTTCTTCAATAAAAAAAAGGAGGATGCTTTTTTTTCATTTTTTATTCTTTTTCTATACTGATAACTTAGTGCATACACTTTGGTAATCTACATTGATTTGAAATGGTAACTCAATTATTAATGAGAAATTTCATACATGTAGTTTTAACAGGCTACGAAAAAGATAGCTTAATACAATCATGATGGTAACCTATCTGGATTTGAATGGTAACTCAATTATGAGGGAGGAATTCCACACATTTAGGATTTGTAGGCTAGGAAAAGGGCTATCTTTTCCCCCAACTTTTTGGCTTGTTCTTATCCCATGTATTTCCCTTGATTTTTTTGGCATGAAATAAAAATGCAGAATGTGTATGGAGTTTGAATCACTTACCTCCTTGATTTTTTGCTTGATTCTGGCGAAATTCAGACGAACTGGGTAATTGGTGCCGTAGTACGTGGTAACCCTAGTATTGATGATGTGGTAAACCAGGCCCTCTCTCAAATCCTTGTGTTTTGGGAGTGTTTTTGGTGGTTGATGCGTTTTTGGTGGATCGGGGGTGCAGCTCGTCGGCGATGGAGGCGCGTCGGGGAGAGAGGAGGAGAACAGATCGGGGGCAGGTGCCTGTTTCTTGCGATGGAGGTAAGAAAATAGGGTCTTGGGTGGTAAGTCACGTGCGATGTAAGGTGGACCAGAGGGGCTGTCTTGGCCTTGGGCCTCATGCGCTACGCATGCTCGGCCTTGCGAAGGAAGGCTGGGTCATCGTGGGTGGGCCTCGCGAAGCGGGTCGCGGGAGGGAGGTGGGTTACGATCGTATGCATCTGTTGCTTAATGTCCGACTGGTTGGACGTTAGTCGCGTCCTTTATATTTAAATTCTTCGTGGGCTTCTCAACTTCATATGATGATCAAGCTACGGGAGAAGGATGATTGACCCATTCGCGCATTTTGTGTTGCATGTTGGACAGAGGTTTGCGTTTTGTTTGTCAGACAAAAGTATGTTGCACGCCTAGTATTTCCTTTATTCACATGCTTATTACACTCTAGTCTGGTAATTAGTAGAAACCCTTCGGCTTTCTCCAGGAAGTTGTACCCCGACCCCTCCTCCCGCTAGGGTTTCCCCCGCCGCCGCCGGCCGCCCGGCGCGCGCGCCTCGACCCGCTCCGCCCCCCTCTCCCCTCCTCCCCGTCCCGCCGCCTCCGCCGTCTCCCCGGGAGGCAGCCGGGGCGGCGTGCGCCCCTTTCCCCTCGTCCACCCCCTCCTTCCTTCCTCCCCGCCGCCGCCGGCGGTCGCCCCCGGATCTGGCCGGGTGGTGTCGGCGGCGGCGGGACCTCCCGTTCCCGCGCGTGCTCCTCCTTCCCGGGGCAGGGGGAGGCGGCGGTGGTGCTCGGCCGGTGGCAGACCAGCGTCCTGGTGGCGGTGGCCGGCGGCGCTCGCAGTGGTGGTGCCTCCACTTGGCGGCGGGGCGGTCCGGTGGTGCTGGGCGGTCGGCAGCGCGACCCCGGCCCAGATCTGGGCCCGTAGGGCCCCATCTGGGTCCTCGTGGGCCGGCTCCGGCGCGACCTCGACGCCCTCTGTGCGGGGAGGCAGGGGAGCGGCTTGGACAGGGGCGGCGACGCCGACGGCGTGCCGGCTGCAGCGCGAAGGCGGGAGCTGTCCGGGCCTTCGAGCGCCCGGTCGGGCCTGTGGGGCCACGGGCCTGGTAGGCTCCTGCCATTGCATCCGGTCGGCTACCGTCGTGGACGGTGGAGGTGGAGCCCTCCCGCGTGCCGACGGTGCTGCTGCCCTAGTCTCGGCTCCTCTTCTTCGTTGTGCAGGCCATTCTTCGTGGTGCCGTGGTGAGACAACGTGGGAAACTTCATGACCGTGTTGGCGCAGGGTGGTGGTCGGTTTGATGGCGAGCTCCGGAGTGCCTGAGGTGAAGGTTGGGATCGGGAGAAATCCCTGTTGGCTTGGCCGACAGCGACGCGGTGGCGCCTGAGGATGCCGCCGGATCTTCCTGGAGGGCGTCGGGGCTACCCTTTTTCTCTCCTCGCCGCGTACCAGGGGAAACCCTTGGCAGCACCGTCGTCATCATCGCGTCCCTTCTTGGAGATGTTGTTTGGTACCGGCGCTTCGGAGTCTCGGAGCTTGGTGGGCGATCTTCGGTGGACGCAGCGGTCGCGAGGCTTCGCCGTTTTTGTCGATCCGCCGTTATCGGCATTTTTTTTTTATTTTTTCTTTCATTTCTTTTGAGCATGACTGTGCTGCTTTCGCCCCAGCACCTATCGTTGGTTGTCTCGGATGGTTGCTTTGTAATACAAAGCGGGGGAACCCTTTTTCGTAAGTCTGGTAATTAGTGTTGTATTTTGATTCTTGTTCATATTTTTCTATCTTCTATAAAGTTAAGATACGCTCTTGGCATACTCTCTAAAAAAAAGTGTTGTATTTTGATCTGGGTATTCGCATCATAACATCTGCGACTGTTTTCCGTATGACGTTGAATGAAAAATCAGGACATTTACTCGTCTGGCGCCTTCCCTCTAGTTCAACCTATTTAAGCTGGACCTTAACATACCCACAAGAACGATCATATCTGAACAAATTCGAACGTGTGTATCTGTACATTCTCTCAAGCAAGCAAGCTGCATTCATTGATTAAACTACGTACGTACAAATTTCTTTGCATGAGCCAGGACGGATGCTAACATTATTATATCCAGGCCGCATTGCCTCTCTTAGTATGTGGTAGTAGAAGCAGTCTGCACTTTGGTCAAGGTGAGGTCGACGCCGAACTCCGGCTCCACTATGAGTTTCAGTGCTGGGGAATGCTGATAGAGCGGCGAGAGCCTGAGCGCAAACTTGGAGATGATGAGAGATATGAGTATCTTGAGCTCTGCTGTGGCGAATCCTTGGCCGAGGCAGGTCCGAGCGCCGGCGCCAAATGGCAAGTAAGAGTGGAGCTGGGGTCGAGCGTCGGAGAAGCGTGCCGGGTTGAACTCCTTGGCATCAGGACCCCACAGCTTGGGGTCAAGGTGCATTGTGGAGACAGGGATGTAGATGTTGACGCCTTTCGGTATGTGCACACCCCCCAGCTTCAGCTCCTGAAGTGCCATCCTTGACACAAAGGCGCCTGCTGGGTACAGCCTCAGGGTTTCCTGAATCACCATCGTTAGCTGCATTTCCAAAGGTGAAGTTATCATCATAATATGATCAGTGTACTGAAGATGGGGGATAGATTCATGCATACATTCTTCATTTTCTGAACTGATTGGGAGTCTAGTGGACGGCCCCCGCAGACCTCCAGGACCTCTTGCCGGACCCGGTCCTGCCATTCTGGGTGCAGGCCAAGGAGCATCAGGCACCAGGCAGCTGTTACAGCTGTGCTCTCGTATCCTGCAAAATATATGCTCTTGCAGTTGTCCACTATAAAGTTCTCTGCCTCGCGGAGCCCCACCTTGCTGCTGCTTGCGCTGTGAAGGATCGCACGCAGTAAATTCTTGTCCTCTCCGCTTTCCTTGACGATCTCCAGTATCAGCCTGTGCACTTGTTTGTGAAGCCCCCAGGCCTGCCTGTTCTTCTTGGTAGGAAAGAACCTGCAGAATGAGGATCTTAGTCTATGTTCCTTCACCGACGAAAATGGTGAATTGTGAAAGTTTTGATGAACATTTTTTTAACCTTAGGCCGGTCATTTCAGCTAGCTCATTTGGCTTGGACACGGCCTTCTGCAGTTCTCTGAGCTTCAGGAAGATTTTCTTCCCTTCGACGTAGCTGCTTCCGAAGCATGTCCTGGAGATGACATCTGCGGAGTAGGCTCTTATGTCGTCGTCAATCTTGATGTCTACAGTGCCGCCACTTTTGTCGACCCTCGCTTCCCATGACTCGAGCAGTGTTTGTGCAGAATCTACCATCAGATCCACCATTCCCTGGTTTGGTTATATAGATAGATGATACAAAGTGAGTCTAGCTGTATATATGCTGCTCATAAATAGAGTACTACAGCTGCGCAGAATAATGCAGGATTACTTACTGTAAGTGGTCCTAATTTAGAATCTTATCAGACACTATCTAGCTGGATCAGAATGTTGTTTTGCTGCTGGGCATGCATGGTCCAAATTAATGACAACACTCACGACGCATTATCTAGCTGAAGCTGAGAATTACGTACCTTGACCTTGTCGAGAAAGAACTCGGGCGCAATGATCTTCCTCTGGTGGGCCCATGCCTCGCCGTTGGATTTGAGGATGCCTCTGCCAAACAGCGGCTCGTGCGTGGCCTTTAGGTAGGAGCTCTTGCCGAGGTCCAGCGAGACGCAGAGGTTGATGTCCCGGACCACGTCTGCCCGGCTCACGTGAAGGAACACCACGTTCCCCATCGAGTAAGTGAACACTGGACCTGCACTTGATGTTGAGCCACTAGGTTAATGAATGAACGCCGCCCAAGAATACTTGTTCGTCATACTACATAGAATCAAGATGCACTGTACTGTACCATTGGGAAAAATAACGAGTCTATTCAGCTTCATCAATCAATCAAAAAGAAAAGAGAGAGAGAGAGAGAGAGAGAGAGAGAGAGAGAGAGAGTAGGAATCTATCTAGGGATCGTTCTTGCCATTGCCATTGGCTTGCCGGTCACCATCGGCGACTCTGTTGGAGTAGCTCGGCGGAACGACCGTAAACCGACACGACGGTGGGCATCCAACAGGAGTCCGGCTCCTCCCGGCGAATGGCGATCGAGTCACGCCGCTCAAGAAAAGAAAAGGTGAAAGCGCAGGCCTGCGGAATGGAACAGACGAGACGAGACGAGACGACACAACCGGCAGCCAAGTTGAGGGAGCGGCGTCTCCATCGGCCGATCGCCTCATCACGCGCCCCTCCGCAAAGCGGTGGACGGGAGCAGCAGACAAGCGCGCCACCGCTCTGGCTGACGGCGGCCAAATGAGCCGCGAGCCCACGCGCATGCATGCAGGCGCACACGGGGCGATAGCTCCACCACCGGCCGGCCCCCAAGTCCTCTGCGCCTGCGCGCGCGCGCGACATGGACGTACCGGCGGTCCAATCGTCTCTGCCGGTTTGGCCGGGCCCCGGTCCACACATGATCCACCACGGGCGCGGACACCGCATCCCCACCGGTGCAAGGATGGATGGCGTTGCTGTTGCTGGCGTTGGGAAGCGAGAGGTGGTCTCTATGTTGCGTTGCGTACCCACCCACCTGTGACGTGATGGCGCACACACCAAACTACTCTCTATGTTGCGTTGCGTACCCACCCACCTGACGTGATATGTCGGGGCTGCCTACTGTTGTTTGTTTGGCCTCTATCGTATCGTATGTATCATCATGGATAATCTGAAATTATTCTTCTAATCTAATCTACGGTATCGATCATTTCCATGTGACTTGATTGTGTGCTTCTGCTAGCTACATGGAACAAAGATTAATCCCACAGAAGCCTACTGTATGCTACTATTAAGCATCAGTGCTCATGTCCTCTCTAGTTTTATAGATTTTCTGTGCCAGCCGTGCCTGAATTGCAGATCGTGTCTGTTACAAGTACGAGACCATACTGTTGCTTGTTTTTTTTACATGCATGCATGAATCAAGGACGAACAGATTTGTTTTGAGGGAGCTCGGATGGATGCACATGCTTCGTGCCTACGTGGCTAGCTCACGATGCCCTTTGCATCACGCCAAAACTAGAGGATAGGATCTGCAGGGAGTTCACCGCCTTGACTCATTTCAGCTCTCTACAGTTACGTGGTTTGTTTTTTCCTTTTATATAAAAATAATAAAAGGTACTATCGTATAGGGGAGGGGACGGTTTGTTGTTCTTTGTGGGCATGCATGTCCTCTCCTGTTACATCATTCAGTTTTAGTAGGGTGGGTCCGAGAGATCAGATAAATCACGCAACGTGATGGCACCCAGCTCACCTAATAGTATATGGTATGTATCTTTGCTATCCAACAGTGTCATGCAGCAACTGGAAGTGCCAAATTCTGAAATTCATCAGCGGCATGAGAGCTGCATACAGCCACAAGTTTGGTCGACCTGTTAACGTTGCAACTTCTAGAATTAACTTAAGATCCACATCACAAATACGGATTGACAGGTTGATTTAATACCTCCTACTGCTCAGCTGGAACCTCATCATTGCCGGGTCCTGAGAGAGATTGCACTTGGTGGTGCTAGATTTTTAACATGGTAAACCTATGTTTTGTTGCTATATGGGGTACGCCAGCTTAGTGCCCAACACTGAATGAATAAATCATTCGGCTAAATATGTACTCCCTTCGTTTCTAAATATAACTTTGTTTAAAGATTTCAATATGGACTATAAACAAAGCAAAATAAGTGAATCTACACTCTAAAATACTTTTATATACATCTTTATTATATTAAAATCACTAAAAAAACTTATATTCAAAAACGAAGGAAGTATGCGCTAATATAAACAATCAAGCATCCAGCTATATTGTACTACCTTAGTAAAGAAACATAAGAGCGTTTAGATCATTAAAGTAAAGTAGTGATTTACACACTCTTATTTTTCTTTATAGAGGGAGTAGTATATATTATGTTGTACACTAGTGCTTCTAGCTAGTTACCTGTACCTCTTTTATGTGATCAATTTTGGGCTCTGTTAGTACTTAGTACTAAACTCCTTCCCCCAACAACAACAAAAAAAAAAACTTTCAGATAAGCTCCCTCTTTCTTTGGGAGCGACGCTATAAATTATACGGTGGAGGATGCCAGACGCGGGGGGGGGGGGGGGGGCGCATGAGAGGTGCAAATATGAAGCGGACTTCGTTTTTTAGGTAGGAGAAGAACTTGACTGAAAAATTAAACCAAATATATAAGCTGACCATGCTCTTTCCTCCATTTCTCGTAGAAGGGCAGCACGGCTGGGCGGTAGTCGTGGACGATGCGGCCGCCGGCTCGGGGAGCCGACTTTGCGGCGGCGACCGCCTCCCTCATGTCGGCGATGTTGCCGTAAGGGAAAGACGGGCGCGGGCCGCCGATGCCCTGCCTCCTGAACCCGGCAAGAAGCCTCTGCGGCACCACCCAGACGGTGTAGTAGAGGTAGAGCGCGAGGGAGCACGCCCCCACGCAGCATAGGCTTAGCAGCACCTTCATCGCTATGCCCACCTCCATCATCTCTCTCTCTCTCTCTCTCTCTCTCTCTCTAGGTGAGGTGGTACTGTGTTATATGGGGGAAACAAGTGGGGAAAGGTGGTAGAGTCCAAACGCCAAGTTTGGCATAGAATGGCTCCCCCGAAAAGAAATCCATCACCAGCAGTGAGACTGTGGGCCGGGCCCTGGCAGGGTCAGGAGATAAGAGCATGTATAGTCAGACCTCTTAAACTCGTCTCATACGTCCGGACGGGTCACCTGATCAGACGCCTCAGACGGGCCTCAAACGTCCGGGCTAACCGGCAGCCCTCATATCCAGCCAAAATATAGGACGGATATAGGACACCCGTGCGCGCCTGTCACGTCGGACTGACGAAGGGATCCCAGCCGGAAACGCCCTCAAACCCGGCGGTCCGAAACTCGTCTTCTCCGTCGGACCGGTGGCGCCGCGTGGCGCAGCTCCGGCGGGCTGCGTAGTGCATTGCCCGGCTATTTAAGTCGACTGGCGGCACCGAAACCCTACCATCCATCCACATTTTCCTCCTTCTGTCCGCCACCACTGCTGTCACTTTTCACTCCACCAGTCCGCCTAGTAGCCATGCCCCCACGCCGCCGGGTGAGGAGCGAGCCATTTCTGACGCCGGAACGCCGGCTCGAGCTCCTTGAGCAGATCCGGGCTAGGCGCGAAGCCCAGATCGCCGCGGTGCTACCTCCGGATGCAGTGGATCCGGAGGAGGAGTTGGAGGAGGAGGAGGACGACGACGACGACGAGGACTTTGAGGAGGAGGGGGATGAACCGGAGGAGGAGGATGTGGGGACGCTGGCGACGAGGATCTGCAGGCGGAGCAGCAGGCCATCCTCGATTCCCTCCGGTTGAAGTCAGCTGTGGAGGCAAGACGCCGTCGCCGGCAGGAAATGGAGGCGCAAGAGGCCACGGAGGAGGCGGAGATGTTCGCTTACATGGATGAGGTCGAGCAGGAGGAGGATGAGCCGGAGCCCTTCTACCCGCCCGTCAAGCTGGCGCTCGGCACCGTCGTCGTGGACATCTTCGACGATGAAGAGTAGGTAGGGTAGTACGTAGGATTATTATTTTTGCATGTTTTATATGGATTTATAGATGAAATATGAGAGAGGCGAATGTAAAGTGCTAATCTGAGGAGGGCGTTTGAGATGTTCTAATATCCAAAGTGTGTACTGCGTGTCTATCCAGCGTTTTCTTTTCTTTTTATATTCTCGTTCTTTCTTTTTGTTGCGGAAGGCGATCTATCTCTTTTGATCTGGGGCGACGAATCAACAGGTTCGTATTCAGGCATGCATGCGGCCTCATTTCATGAAACAGTCAGGGCTACCTGAGATAGGAGACAGCAGCTCTCAAATCTCGCAGTCTCGTTCAATCTTATCCAGCAAAGTCGGCAAAAAATAATTCTGATGCGTGACTCCACCCACCTCTCCTCTCAGTGGAATGGTCGATTTGTTGCTGCACGGCACCCCCTCTCTCCCTTGAGCAACTCCTCGTCGGCACGCGCGTGTTCGTTTGGATCGAAATAAACGAAAAAGTCGGCCTAGCGCGCTGATGCAAACACAAAACCCACCCTTCGTTGTTTGTCTGAACGCATTTCTGGTCCAAATTTGCGGTCGATTTGCGTCCAGATGGATGCGCCGCACGTCCGCTCGGTGTCCGCCTCGGGCCCGCCTGTCGGCCGCCCAATCACCATGGCGGTCCTACTAAATGCCAACCTACCAGCTCGGACCTGCGTGGCAGCCAGTGAAAGCGTCTGGAAGCCCACTTCTTTCTTAGTAGCAAGCGTGCGAGAGAGGGAGAGGGGGGGGGGGGGGGGGGAGCTCATCCACTTTCTCGTCCACATCTACCAAATCTAGGCACACTCGCCTCCTCGCCAGCGACAGGAAAACCTAGCCCGAGCCATGGGCTTCTTCGGCAGCAAAGGGAAGGGCAAGGCCAAGGTGGAGGAGGGCTCCTCCACACGCGCACCGGTGGCAAGGTGGGCGTTGGTGCCAGCAACGGGACCGCTTGTACATCCCGATGCAGCGCGCGCGCTACCACTGGGAGTATCGCATCCCGCTGCCATGGACGGACATGAACCTCCCCCACGGCTGGCACCTCGACCCCCACCGCATCCCGGTGCCGGTGATGCCGCGGTCAGCTCGCACGCACGCGGAGTTGGTGCGCAAGCGGCGTGCCTTCTTGACGCCGGAGCAGCGCCGCAACCCGACATTCGCGCCAGACTTCCCCAATAGGGAAGTCTGGTCCGCCACCGAGCACGACACTCCCCGCCGCCGCGCCGCTCGCTCAGTTCGCTCGTGGAGTTCTTAGATCAGCAGATCTAGATAGTCTCGCTCATAAAGGAAGAGTAGCGCGCTAGCGCGGCTTGCTTCGCTTTTCGACGCGGAGCTCGTCCAGATCGACGCCAACATCCCGCCGCCACCTCCGATTTGTGGCGCCGGAGGACCAGGAGGCGGAGGCGGTGTACCAAGCCGCCCTCGAGGAGGCGCTCCAGTGCGGCCTCGAGGAGTCCCAGTGCGAGAAGGACACGCGCTGGCCCGGCATGGAGGAGGCGCTCCACCTGTCGGCTGCGGGGGACTGCGTCTACCCGCCACCACCACCGCCTCTCCCCGAGCTTGAGCCCACGCCCACGCCGACGCCATCACGACCACCCCCCTCGACGAGCAGTACCAGTGGCAGGCATACGTTAGTGAGTGGGTGAGCGCGCCGCCCATGTGGCTGGACGCGACACCGGAGCAGGAGGCCGCGTACCTCCAGCAATGGAGGTACCGCGCGCTGGTGGAGGAGCGGGAAGACGGCAAGCGGTGCGTGCAGATGGAGCGTGAGGAGGAGGAGGAGCGCGCGCGCCGCACATCAGATCCGCCGGCACAACAGACATCGGAGAAGGCGCGACACGGGCGGCGTGACAGCAGGCCTTCCCATGGGCGGGGGCGCCGCCGAACTTCCTCTACCCCACTGTCCCGGACAATGGCGACGCCTAGGGAGCATGTTGGGCGGCTGGGAGGCGCAAGTTTTTTATTAGTTTTTAATTTATGTTTAATTATGTTGAAGTGGAATTTGGCCTGCAGTTGACCGGCCATTGTAATGTTTAATTTATATGCATGTTTTGAACTTTGTTTCTTTAGCCCACGTGGACAATGCATCGGGCACACCGGGCCGACCAAAGGCAAAAAGCGGGCATGCACGTCTGCTCGGCCGATTCAAACGGACTAAAAAGGACAAAATCCGCATCCGTTTCCGTCAGCGCGTTGGAGTTTCCCTTAGAGCATCTGCAGCCGGCATCCTCAAATCCTCCTCAAACGTCCGTGGACGCGATCGGTTAATGACTGAACAGGAGAGAGAAGAGAAAAAAAAATGACCCAACCTATCATATCATCTCTGTACGTCCCGATTGTCCGCGAACCCTCATATATTAAGGACAAATATAGGGAGGATACGAGGGCTCGCGGACGCGTCCGGTCAGTCCGTCATGTAGGACACGGCCCACCCTAGACCACCTTTTTTCTTTCTTTTCCTTTCTTTATCTTCATCTCTACCAATCACGTGCAAGTGACCAGACATCCGAGGAAGAAAATGAGAAGCATGACCGCATGAATGGACAAATATGTGCTTAAAATGGATATGCCTGGTCACTAACCCGTCGCGTTTAGGGGGTCAGATTTGATAAGTCCAGCTGTAGATGCTCTTAGCAAAGCTCAAATGCTGATTTTTCACCCGCATTTACGATCATGCAAATATAATGCGCCTCAACAACATACTTTGTGAAATTCAGAATTTATCACCTACATCGGTGGAATGGTGTCCGTGTCTACTTTGAACGCACAAGGAAAAACAATGGCCGTTCTAAGTTGGGTGTGCAAAACAATCACTGTTCTCCCATGCAATGAGTGCAGAAAGGAGGAGACCATGTTTTTCTTGTTTGAGCACATCGAAAATGTATGGACGTTAGTCAAAGAGATGAGATCTGCGGCCCACACAGATATATACTGCCAGCCAGCAAGCTAGATTCGATCTTCTCTTACGATCTCGTGAAAGGAGAAAAGATAAATGGTGGAAAATTACATGAGCGTGGGGAGAAATCAAACATTCACCATCACAGGGACCCTCTTGCATTAGGGCCAATCATTTTGCCAACTTTGTGTACGGTAGCATGTAAAATGATTCACTGAATATATATCTAGTCGGCATCTTGTTTCCGAACGTGGTAGGTGGGTTAAAGATCGTATATACCTAGCTTGGTGGCACCATGGAAACAAAACCACGTTCCTAATAACTTTCAGCAGCAGCAGTGACAAGTGGAGGCGACATCATTAAAGGATTTCATTTTTGATGATGCTCATGGGGTGCCGTGTCATGACTTTCAGGGTGAAAACCCAAGGTCTGATCTTAATTGGTTATGACTGACAATTGCCTTGTTTAATGTATTATTTTAAGAGCCCGGACTTTCTTCAGGGTGAAAATATAAGATCTTGAATCGGGCGACGACGGCGCATGTGCACTGTTTCTTTCTTGAAGGCATCGCTTTTGGAGACTTTTTATGTTATCCGGGTATTGTCTTTCTTGGTGATTTGTATGCTGTTGCTGAGAGGAGTTGATCACTATAGTGAGGCCTTTAGTCTTTCTTTCTTTTTTGTGTTTTTTTGGGCTGTGTACATTCTGAATGTCTTTGTGACATCTTATTGGTGCAGATACATGATGTAATTAGTATCTTCATGATATTACTATATTCCTTTTTCAAAAAGAAAAACATGTTCCTGATATTTGATGATTCGATATTAATCATGCATATTCCCTTCACTTCAAAATAAGTGTCATGATTTTAGTTTAAATTTGGAGTACTTAAGTAAGCCTTTCTAGGTAGATTTGGTTTGTTGAATAATGAGTATCAAGTGTCAAGTGATGATCACGACAAGCTTGGCTCTGGCACTGTTCTATCGTGCTTCTTTTTGTTTGTTTGTTTGAGAAAAGACGATAGCACGCCTTTATAGATAAAACCAACCAACAAGTTCAACACACACAAGTTAACAGATACAACCCATCATCAAAATGTGGGTTGCAACGCAACCAAAAACAAACAAGTATCGACATGAAGGCCAACAACCTACAGCCTAAATGAAACCAGATAAAAGGGCAACGATGGTACACCAACTACGTCGCCGAAACATGCACTCTTGGAGATAAGAAGATCGACGTAACTCGAACCCGAGAGATGAGCAGCTTTGTAGCATCGATGTCACAACTTTTAACCAACGACTTTCACTGCTGCAACAAGTTCAAGGATTTGAAAATAATATCAGTAGGCTTAGAGGGAAAAACATGTTCGATAGTAAATTTGTTCCTGCTAGTCCACAAAGCCCAACTGATAGTAGCAAAACTGATGCTTTAGCTAACCAGACAAAGAATTGAGTAAAGGCAATAACTAGACAAAAGAAGATGGATTCTGATACCTCCTTTTATTGATTCAGTATTGGAACAAAAAAAATATCCCACACCTATTTCCCCAGAGGTGACCCTGGGTTATCGAACCCACGAGAGGAAGATCCCCTTGAAGCGATGGTCTCTAGCAAGCTTTTGTTAAAGTGTTAAATCTAGCTTTTGACCGGATTAGCAAGCAAATAAAAAAGTACGGGTATGAGGTCCTATGCTTACAACCTTGTATTTGCGTTGGAATCAAATAAGATATTAATTTGTACGCTGGAATTCACCCATCAAGATGTGCTTGTTACAGATCGAAGTGGGGGATGTGTCCAAATAACATCTTGACCGACAATAGTCCTGCATCAAGAATCAGTTGTCCTACCACCGGCCCTATCCATCGCGCGGGGTTTCCTTGATAATTAAGATAATAAAACCAGAAAAGAGCTTTGGGCGTTTAATGACTACACCTCATTTATCCCCAAGGATATGATTCATGTTACCCTCCTGAACCTTACTGTCACCGGTGTTCGGTATAACACTTCACAGTCTCCTCACTCCTAGCCTCACCGGTGCTCGATCTCCATGATCCTGGGTACCTGCAGGGATGAGGATCACGGACAAGACAAGAGACATCTTCATGGAACAATTTTATTTCACACATATGGGATGTTATGTCAAAATCTTCCATTGATCCCCTCAACGAATACCTTGGGTTGCAAGGCTTATGCCTCAACCCATACCTTACCGAACTACTCACACATGGAGATCAGATCGCGGGAAGAAAACATTGAAGAACACATCTTGAGATTGATTGATTGTAATATGTCTTACAATGGATGCCTTGTGCGATGCATGATTACAAGTATGAATGAGATGGAAGAACACTATGGTGGCGGTGGAGATGGCTATGGCGATGGCGGCGGCTAGGGTTTGTGGATGTGGATGATGATGAAGAGGTTATGGCTTATGTGCTCGTCTCCTGGTTGACAATGCGACGGGGTCCCTTTAACGAAAGTTATTCAGGTGGACGATCTGCCTCGAAATCCACTCCAAAGGGGCGCTCATACGAGCGTGCACGCCCGTATGGAACACTGTCTTTTGTGTTGTTTTCACGCAGACGCTTCCTGTTGATTCCTTCTTCCTCCATTCTCCTTCCATTCCATTTCCACACGCGATTTCTTCCCTTTTTAGTCCATTTCCCGTGGAAACACATCAAAGAGAGGATTTGTGGAATCCCTTGCATTCATTAGTTATTAGTACCAATATCGGAGAGAATATCTCATTAGTACCAACACCAGAGTATTGTCGCAAAGTCACAATTGAACAGAATATGATCAATATTCTCATCCCGAGAGAAAATGGAGTAGACAACCAAGGCCCTGCCATTGCGCTTATGAATTTGATCACCAGCAGGCAACTTACCACGAATTGCCTGCCAGATTTTTTTTAAATCTTCGACAAAATATGAGCACGCCAAACATCCTTAAACTTTGATAAAGAAGAACCAGAGACCAAATGAAGATAAAGCAACTTCACTGAATTACCGGAAGAGGATTGAGGCCAAGTCACCGAGTTCGAAGTCTCCGAGAGCGTGGGGAAGATGGTAGCAAGACAGTGCCAATCTTCCAACTCTTCAGGAGATAAGGAACGATGAAAACCTCAATCCCACTTACAAGGCTAATAAGATGTCACATGCTGCTAGAATAACTCTCATTAATTCTGTCTTGGCCTCCATCCATGTGTACTACAAGTCTACTATTCTCTTCTCCAAAAAGCTCATTGCTAACTTGAATGCCATCCTTAGGACCTTTTGGTGGTCTGGTGTTAAAGATGAACCTACCTCCAAATCTTTATATCTTAGGGCTTGGAGAGACATATGTGTTCCCAGAACGGAGGGAGGTTTGGGCTTTCGTAATATCCAAGCTATGAACATAAGCTTAATTCTCTCTGTTGTTTGGAGGCTCGCTGAAAATCCTAATTGTCATCTTGCCAAAGTCCTTAAATCCAAATACTTCCCGGACACTTTCAATTGGAGAGCCAAACTAAATGTCCCCAAATCGGCCTTTTGGACTGATGTAATCAACATTTGCCCTATGCTCTACTCTAACTCCTTCTATCAACTTGTTTAGGGCAATATTTCAATTTGGAGTACTCCGTGGTGTGCTACTTGTGAGCCGCGTTGGGATTTTCCCCGAAGAGGAGAGGAGATGCAGTACAGTAGAGATAAGTATTTCCCTCAGTGAGAACTAAGGTTTATCAAACTAGTAGGAGAATCACGCAAAGCTTTGTGGACAGGACTTGCACACACAAAAGCAAATACTTGCACCCAACGCGGGCAAGAGGGTTGTCAATCCCCTTGAACTCGTTACTTGCAAGGATCAAATCTTGTAGTTGTAGATAGATAAATTGCAAAACAAAATAAAAGAAATAAAATTGCAGCAAAGGTATTTAGGATTTTTTTAATACGATTAAAGTTTTGGGGAACGTTGCATAAAAAAAATCTACGCACACGCAAGATCTATCCATGGAGATGTATAGCTACGAGAGGGGGAGAGCATCTACATACCCTTGTAGATCGCTAAGCGAAAGCGTTTATCAACGCGGCTGATGTAGTCGTACATCTTCACGATCCGTCCCGATCAAGTACCGAACGTACGACACCTCCGCGTTCAGCACACGTTCAGCTCGATGATGTCCTCCCCTTCTCGATCCAGCAAGAGAGGCGAAGTAGTAGATGAGTTCCGCCAGCATGACGGCGTGGTGACGGTGGTGGTGAAACTATATATATATATGACAAATTTTTCCTACTACCGGGTGTAGTTACTCCCACTTTTGTTTTGTACGTTCTAGGTAGTATATATCATATCGGAGAGTATGTACGCGTAGTATATAGTATATAAGAATGTTTAGCTAGTATATATATATACTACTTTTTTGGTAGTATGTACCATATTTTGTGCATACTCCATTTCGTGTACAAATATATACGTACCTCACAAATACAATAAAACTATGAGCTCACTTGCAATTTTTTTATATAACACACTTTGGAGTATCTTAGATATAGTATGTGAACATACTAAAAATAATAAAGTAGGGTATATACTACCACATGATAGTATATAAGAATGTGTAACTATATATATATGTATATATAGTCGCAACTACACGTGGGTGTTAGCAAGATCGAACTAGAGGGAGAGGGGGCGCCGACACACGGCTTGGTGAATCGTCGTATCCGCCAGGGGCTAGCCCTGCTCCTCTATTTACATGTTGAGCCTCGGGGTCGTTTCTTGGAGAAAGAGCCTCCTCAAAGTCGGTTTGGAACTCAAGGAAGAGTCCTTCTCGGTTTCCAGTACCAGACGCCAGTACCAGACGCCACGGTCCTCGGCGTCTGACCCAGACGCCATGGGCCTCAGCGTGTAGCCCAGGGCTAGACACCAGGGTCCCTGGCGTCTGGTCCCTGACCTCCGCAAAACTTTCTTTTGTACCGACCGAAAGCCCCGTGGGCCTTACCCCTTGGCCCAACCATATCATCCTATATATCAATCTTTACCTCCGGACCATTCCGGAGCTCCTCGCCATGTCCGTGATCTCATCCGGGACTCCGAACAACATTTGGTCACCAACATACATAACTCATATAATACTATATCGTCAATGAACGTTAAGCGTGCGGACCCTACGGGTTCGAGAATGATGTAGACATGACCGAGACGCTTCTCCGGTCAATAACCAATAGCGGGACTTGGATGCCCATATTGGTTCCTACATATTCTACGAAGATCTTTATCGGTCGAACCTTTATGACAAATACGTAGTTCCCTTTGTCCGTCGGTATGTTACTTGCCCGAGATTCGATCGTCGGTATCTTCATACCTAGTTCAGTCTCGTTACCGGTAATTCTCTTTACTCGTTCCGTAATACATCATCTTGTAACTAACTCCTTAGTCACTTTGCTTGCAAGATTCTTGTGATGCTGTATTACCGAGAGGGCCCAGAGATACCTCTCCATCATACAGAGTGACAAATCCCAATCTCGATTCATGCCAACTCAACAGACACCTTCGGAGATACCTGTAGAGCATCTTTATGATCACCCAGTTATGTTGTGACGTTTGATAGCACACAAGGTATTCCTCCGGTATCCGGGACTTGCATGATCTCATGGTCGAAGGAATATGTATTTGACATTTAAGAAAGCAGTAGCAATAAACTGAACGATCATATGCTAAGCTAACGGATGGGTCTTATCCATCACATCATTCTCCTAATGATGTGATCCCGTTATCAAATGACAACTCATGTCTATGGTCAGGAAACCTTAACCAACTTTTGATCAACGAGCTAGTCTAGTAGAGGCATACTTGGGACTTGGTATTTGCTTATGTATTCACACATGTATTTAAGTTTCCAATCAATACAATTCTAGCATGAATAATAAACCTTTATCATGATTAAAGAAATATAATAATAACCATTTTATTATTGCCTCTAGGGCATAATTCCAACAGTCTCCCACTAGCACTAGAGTCAATAATCTAGATTACATTGTAATGAATCTAACACCCATGGAGTCTTGGTGCTGATCATGTTTTGCCCGCAGAAGAGGTTTAGTCAACGGGTCAGCCACATTCAGATCCGTATGTACTTTGCAAATTTCTATGTCTCCATCCTTGACCTTTTCACGAATAGAGTTGAAGCGTCTCTTGATGTGTTTGGTTCTCTTGTAAAACCTGGATTCCTTCGCTAAGGCAATTGCTCCAGTGTTGTCACAAAAGATTGTCATTGGACCCAATGCACTGTGTATTACACCCAGATCAGATATGAACCGCTTCATCCAGACTCCTTCATGCGCTGCTTCAGAAGAAGTTATGTACTCCGCTTTGAAGGAAATATGTCCTAGAGGCAATAATAAAGTTGTTATTTTATATTTCCTTATTCATGATAAAGGTTTATTATTCATGCTAGAATTGTATTGATCGGAAACTTAAATACATGTGTGAATACATAAACAAATACTGTCTCCCTAGTAAGCCTCTACTAGACTAGCTTGTTGATCAAAGATGGTTTAGGTTTCCTAACCATGGACATGTGTTGTCATTTGATAACGGGATCACATCATTAGGAGAATGATGTGATGGACAAGACCCATCCGTTAGCTTAGCATAATGATCGTTCAGTTTTATTGCTATTGCTTTCTTCATGTCAAATACATATTCCTTCGACTATGAGATTATGCAACTCCCGAATGCCGGAGGAATGCCTTGTGTGCTATCAAACGTCACAATGTAACTGGGTGATTATAAAGATGCTCTACAGGTATCTCCGAAGGTGTTTGTTGAGTTGGCATAGATCGAGATTAGGATTTGTCACTCCGAGTATCGGAGAGGTATCTCTGGGCCCTCTCGGTAATACACATCATAAGCTTGCAAGCAAACGACTAAGGAGTTAGTCATGAGGTGATGTATTACGGAACGAGTAAAGAGACTTGCCGGTAATGAGATTGAACTAGGTATGAAGATACCGACGATCGAATCTCGGGCAAGTAAGATACCGATTGACAAAGGGAATTACGTATGTTGTCATAATTGTTCGACCGATAAAGATCTTCGTAGAATATGTAGGAGCCAATATGAGCATCCAGGTTCCGCTATTGGTTATTGACTGGAGAGGTGTCTCGGTCATGTCTACATAGTTCTCGAACCTGCAGGGTCCGCACGCTTAATGTTCGATGATGATATAGTATTATATGAGTTATGTGATTTGGTGACCGAATGTTGTTCGGAGTCCCGGATGAGATCACGGACATGACGAGGAGTCTCGAAATGGTTGAGAGGTAAAGATTGATATATAGGACGATGGTATTCGGACACCGGAAGTGTTCCGGAGGGTACCGGGTACTTATCGGGTCACCGGAAAGGAGTTTCGGGCACCCCCGGCAAAGATATGGGCCTTATGGGCCAGGAGAGGGAACACACCAGCCCACAAGGGGCTGGTGCGCCCCCTATAGAGGCTGGCCTAAGAGGAGGAGAAGGAAAGAGGGGAGGGAAAGGAAAGTGTGGAGTAGGACTCCCCCTTCCTTCCCTCTCCCCCCCTCTTTCCTCCCCCCTTCTTCTTCATATAAGGAAGGGGGGGCGCAGGGCAAGGCAGCAGCCCTAGGGCTGCCGCCAGGTCTCTTGGGGCACCCTAGGGGCTGCCTCCTCCCCTCCCACCTATATATATGTGAGGACGGGGCACCACACAACGACACAACATTGTCTTAGCCGTGTGCGGCGCCCCCGTCCACCGTTTACTCCCTCGGTCATATTTTCGTGGTGCTTAGGCGAAGCCCTGCGGAGATCACTTCACCATCACCGTCACCACACCGTCATGCTGACAGAACTCATCTACTACTTCGCTCGTCTTGCTGGATCAAGAAGGCGAGGACGTCACCGAGCCGAACGTGTGCAGAACGCGAAGGTGTCGTACGTTCGGTACTAGATCGGTTGGAGCGCGAAGAAAGTTTGACTACATCAACCGCGTTGTGAAACGCTTCCGCTTACGGTCTACGAGGGTACGTAGACACACTCTCCCCCATCGTTGATATGCATCTCCATGGATAGATCATTGTGTGTGCATAGAAATTTTTTTGTTTTCCATGCAATGATTCCCAACAGTGGCATCATGAGCCAGGTCTATGCGTAGATGATATGCACGAGTAGAACACAAAGAGTTGTGGGCGGTGATAGTCATACTGCTTACCACCAACGTCTTATTTTGATTCGGCGGTATTGTGGGATGAAGCGGCCCGGACCAACCTTACATGTCCACGCACATGAGACCGATTCCACCGACAGACATGCAACTAGTTTTGCATAAAGGTGGCTGGCGGGTGTCTGTTTCTCCTACTTTAGTTTAATCGAATTTGACTATGGCCGGTCCTTGAAGAAGGTTAAAACAACAAACTTGATAAAACACCGTTGTGGTTTTTGCCGTAGGTAAGAACGGTTCTTGCTAGAAGCCCGTAGCAGCCACGTAAAACTTGCAACAACAAAGTAGAGAACGTCTAACTTGTTTTTGCAGGGCATATTGTGATGTGATATGGTCAAGACATGATGTGATATACGTTATTGTATGAGATGATCATATTTTGTAAATAATCGGCAACCGGCAGGAGCCTTATGGTTGTCTCTTTATTGTATGAAATGCAAACGCCATGTAATTGCTTTACTTTATCACTATGCATTAGCAATAGTTGTAGAAGCAATAGTTGGCAAGATGACCACGACGCAACGATGGAGATCAAGGTGTCGAGCCAGTGACGATGGAGATCATGACGATGCTTTGGAGATGGAGATCAAAAGCACAAGATGATGATGGCCATATCATGTCACATATTTTGATTGCATGTGATGTTTATCTTTTATGCATCTTATTTTGCTTAGTGCGGCGGTAGCATTATAAGATGATCCCTTCACTAAATTTCAAGGTAAAAGTGTTCTCCCCGAGTATGCACCGTTGTGAAAGTTCATCGTTTCGAGACACCATGTGATGATCGGGTGTGATAGACTCTACGTTCACATACAACGGGTGTAAGACAGTTTTGCACATGCAGAATACTTGGGTTAAACTTGACGAGCCTAGCATGTACAGACATGGCCTCGGAACACTGGAGACCGAAAGGTCGAACATGAATCATATAGTAGATATGATCAATATAGAGATGTTCACCATTGATGACTACCCCATCTCACGTGATGATCGGACATGGGTTAGTTGATTTGGATCACGTATCACTTAGATGACTTGAGGGATGTCTATTTAAGTGGGAGTTCTTAAGTAATTTGATTAATTGAACTTAATTTATCATGAACTTAGTCCTGATAGTATTTGCATATCTATGTTATAGATCAATAGCTCGCGTATAGCTCCCCTGTTTTATTTTTGATATGTTCCTAGAGAAAAACAAAGTTGAAAGATGATAGTAGCAATGATGCGGACTGGGTCCGTGATCTGAGGATTATCCTCATTGCTGCACAGAAGAATTATGTCCTTGATGCACCGCTAGGTGACAGACCTATTGCAGGAGCAGATGCAGACGTTATGAACGTCTGGCAAGCTCGGTATGATGACTACTTAATAGTTTAGTGCACCATGCTTTACGGCTTAGAACCGGGACTTCAAAAACGTTTTGAACACCACAGAGCATATGAGATGTTCCAAGAGCTGAAATTGGTATTTCAGACTCATGCCCGTGTTAAGAGGTAAGAGACCTCTGACAAGTACTTTGCCTACAAGATGGAGGAGAATAGCTCAGCCAGTGAGCATGTGCTCAGAATGTCTGGGTACTACAATCACTTGAATCAAGTGGGAGTTAATCTTCCAGATAAGATAGTGATTGACAGATTTCTCTAGTCACTATCACCAAGCTACTAGAACTTCGTGATGAACTATAATATGCAAGGGATGACGAAAACGATTCCCGAGCTCTTCGCGATGCTGAAATCGGCGAAGGTAGAAATCAAGAAAGAGCATCAAATGTTGATGGTTAACAAGACCACTAGTTTCAAGAAAAAGGGCAAAAGGAAAAAAAAGGGAACTTCAAGAAGAATGGCAAACAAGTTGCCGCTCCCGTGAAGAAGCCCAAAGCTGGACCTAAGCCTGAAACTGAGTACTTCTATTGCAAAGGGAATGGTCACTAGAAGTGAAACTGCCCCAAATACTTGGCGGATAAGAAGGATGGCAAAGTGAACAAAGGTATATTTGATATACATGTTATTGATGTGTACTTTACTAGTGTTCATAGTAGCCCCTGGGTATTTGATACCGGTTCAGTTGCTAAGATTAGTAACTCGAAATAGGAGTTGCAAAATGAACAGAGACTAGTTAAGGACGAGGTGACGATGTGTGTTGGAAGTGATTCCAAGGTTGATAAGATCACCATCGCACACTCCCTCTACCTTCGGGATGTTATTTGGTGTTTGCGTTGAGCATGAATATGATTGGATCATGTTTATTGCGATACGGTTATTCATTTAAGTCAGAGAATAATTGTTGTTCTGTTTACATGAATAAAACCTTCTATGGTCATACACCCAATGTAAATGGTTTATTGAATCTCGATTGTAGTGATACACATATTCATAATAGTGATGCCAAAAGATGCAAAGTTAATAATGATAGTGCAACATATTTGTGGCACTGCCGTTTAGGTCATATTGGTATAAAAGCGCATGAAGAAACTCCATGCAGCTGGGCTTTTGGAATCACTTGATTATGAATCATTTGATGCTTGCGAACCATGTCTCATGGGCAAGATGACTAAAACTACGTTCTCCAGAACAATGGAGCGAGCTAATGACTTATTGGAAATAATACATACCGATGTATGCGGTCCGATGAGTGTTGAAGCACACGGCGGGTATCGTTATTTTCTCACCTTCACTGATCATTTGAGCAGATATGGGTATATCTACTTGATGAAACACAAGTCTGAAACATTTGAAAAGTTCAAAGAATTTCAGAGTGAAGTGGAGAATAATCGTAACAAGAAAATAAAGTTTCTACGATCTGATCGCGGAGGCGAATATTTGAGTTACGAGTTTGGCCTTCATTTAAAACAATGTGGAATTGTTTCACAACTCACGCCACCTGGAACACCACAGCGTAATGGTGTGTCCGAACGTCGTAACCGTACTTTATTAGATATGGTGCGTTCTATGATGTCTCTTACTGGTTTAGCACTATCGTTTTGGGGTTATGCATTATAGACAGCTGCATTCACGTTAAATAGGGCACCGTCTAAATCCGTTGAGACGACACCGTATGAACTGTGGTTTGGCAAGAAACCTAAGCTGCCGTTTCTTAAAGTTTGGGGTTGCGACACTTATGTCAAAAGGCTTCAGCCTGATAAGCTCAAACCCAAATCGGAGAAGTGCGTCTTCATAGGATACCCTAAGGAAACAATTGGGTACACCTTCTACCACAGATCCGAAGGCAAGATATTTGTTGCCAAGAATGGGTCCTTTCTAGAGAAGGAGTTTCTATCGAAAGAAGTGAGTGGGAGGAAAGTAGAACTTGATGAGGTAATTGTACCTTCTCTCAAATTGGAGAGTAGCATATCACAGAAAACCGTTCCCGTGATGTCTACACCAATCAGAGAGGAAGCAAATGATAATGATCATGAAACTTCAGATCAAGTTACTACTGAACCTTGTAGGTCGACCAGAGCACGATCCACACCAGAGTGGTACGGTAATCCTGTCCTCGAAGTCATGTTACTAGACCAAGGCAAACCTACGAACTATGAAGAAGCTATGATAAGCCCAGATTCCGACAGATGGCTTGAGGCCATGAAATCTGAGATAGGATCCATGTATGAGAACAAAGTATGGACTTTGGTGGACTTGCCCGATGATCGGCAAGCCATAGAAAATAAATGGATCTTCAAGAAGAAGACTGACGCTGATGGTAATGTTACTGTCTACAAAGCTCGACTTGTTGCGAAAGGTTTTCGACAAGTTCAAGGAGTTGACTACGATGAGACTTTCTCACCCGTAGCGATGCTTAAGTCTGTCCGAATCATGTTAGCAATTGCCACATTTTATGATTATGAAATCTGGTAAATGGACGTCAAAACTACATTACTTAATGGATATATCAAAGAAGAGTTGTATATGATGCAACCAGAAGGTTTTGTCGATTCTAAAGGTGCTAACAAAGTGTGAAAGCTCCAGTGATCCATCTATGGACTGGTGCAAGCATCTCGGAGTTGGAATATACGCTTTGATGAGGTGATCAAAGCATATGGTTTTATACAGACTTACGGTGAAGCCTGTATTTACAAGAAAGTGAGTGGGAACTCTGTAGCATTTCTGATATTATATGTGGATGACATATTATTGATTGAAAATGATATAGAATTTTTGGATAGCATAAAAGGATACTTGAATAAGAATTTTTCAATGGAAGACCTCGGTGAAGCTGCTTACATATTGGGCATCAAGATCTATAGATAGATCAAGATGCTTGATAAGACTTTCAACAAAATACATACCTTGACAAGATTTTGAAGGAGTTCAAAATGGATCAGTCAAAGAAGGAGTTCTTGCCTGTATTGTAAGGTGTGAAATTGAGTAAGACTCAAAACCCGACCACGGTAGAAGATAGAGAGAGAATGAAAGTCATTCCTTATGCCTCAGCCATAGGTTCTATAAAGTATGCCATGCTGTGTACCAAACCTGTTGTGTACCTTGCCATGGTTTGGCAAGGGGGTACAATAGTGATCCAGGAGTAGATCACTGGACAGCGGTCAAAATTATCCTTAGTTACCTAAGAGGACTAAGGAAATGTTTCTCGGTTATGGAGGTAATAAAGAGTTCATCGTAAAGGGTTACGTCGATGCAAGCTTTAACACCGATCCGGATGACACTGAGTCTCAATCTGGATACGTATTGAAAGTGGGAGCAATTAGCTAGAGTAGCTCCATGCAGAGCATTGTAGACATAGAAATTTGCAAAATACATACGGATCTGAATGTGACAGACCCGCTGACTAAACTTCTCTCACAAGCAAAACATGATCACACCTTAGTACTCTTTGGGTGTTAATCACATGGCGATGTGAACTAGATTATTGACTCTAGTAAACTCTTTGGGTGTTGGTCACATGGCGATGTGAACTATGGGTGTTAAATCACATGGTGATGTGAACTAGATTATTGACTCTAGTGCAAGTGGGAGACTGAAGGAAATATGCCCTAGAGGCAATAATAAAGTTGTTGTTTTATATTTCCTTATTCATGATAAAGGTTTATTATTCATGCTAGAATTGTATTGATCGGAAACTTAAATACATGTGTGAATACATAAACAAATAATGTCTCCCTAGTAAGCCTCTACTAGACTAGCTCGTTGATCAAAGATGGTTAAGGTTTCCTAACCATGGACATGTGTTGTCATTTGATAACAGAATCACATCATTAGGAGAATGATGTGATGGACAAGACCCATCCGTTAGCTTAGCATAATGATCATTCAGTTTTATTGTTATTGCTTTCTTCATGTCAAATACATATTCCTTCGACTATGAGATTATGAAACTCCCGGATGCCGGAGGAATGCCTTGTGTGCTATCAAACGTCACAACGTAACTGGGTGATTATAAAGATGCTCTACAGGTATCTCCGAAGGTGTTTGTTGAGTTGGCATAGATCGAGATTAGGATTTGTCACTCCGAGTATCGGAGAGGTATCTCTGGGCCCTCTCGGTAATACACATCATAAGTTTGCAAGCAAACGACTAAGGAGTTAGTCACGAGGTGATGTATTACGGAACGAGTAAAGAGACTTGCCGGTAACAAGATTGAAATAGGTATGAAGATAGCGACGATCGAATCTCGGGCAAGAAACATACCGACTGACAAAGGGAATTACGTATGTTGTCATAACGGTTCGACCGATAAAGATCTTCGTAGAATATGTAGGAGCCAATATGAGCATCCAGGTTCCGCTATTGGTTATTGACCGAAGAGGTGTCTCGGTCATGTCTACATAGTTCTCGAACCCGTAGGGTCCGCACGCTTAACGTTCGATGACGATATAGTATTATATGAGTTATGTGATTTGGTGACCGAATGTTGTTCGGAGTCCCAGATGAGATCACGGACATGACGAGGTGTCTTGAAATGGTTGAGAGGTAAAGATTGATATATAGGACGATGGTATTCGGACACCGGAAGTGTTCTGGAGGGTACCGGGTACTTATCGGGTCACCGGGAAGGAGTTTCGGGCACCCCCGTCAAAGATATGGGCCTTATGGGCCAGGAGAGGGAAGACACCAGCCCAAAAGGGACTGGTGTGCCCCCTATAGAGGCCGGCCTATGAGGAGGAGAAGGAAATAGGGGAGGGAAATGAAAGTGTGGAGTAGGACTCCCCCTTCCTTCCCTCTTCCCCCCCCCCCTCTTTCCTTCCCCCTTCATATAAGGAAAGGGGGGGCGCAGAGTAAGGCAGCAACCCTAGGGCTGCCGCCAGGTCTCTTGGGGTGCCCTAGGGGCTGCCTCCTCCCCTCCCACCTATATATATGTGAGGAGGGGGCGCCACACAATGACACAACATTGTCTTAGCCGTGTGCGGCGCCCCCGTCCACCGTTTACTCCCTCGGTCATATTTTTGTGGTGCTTAGGCGAAGCCCTGTGGAGATCACTTCACCATCACCATCACCACGCCGTCATGCCTATGGAACTCATCTACTACTTCGCCCGTCTTGCTAGATCAAGAAGGCGAGGACGTCACCGAGCCGAACATGTGCAGAACACGGAGGTGCCGTACGTTCGGTACTAGATCGGTTGGAGCGCGAAGAAAGTTCGACTACATCAACTGCGTTGTGAAATGCTTCCGCTTACGGTCTACGAGGGTATGTAGACACACTCTCCCCCCTCATTGCTATGCATCTCCATGGATAGATCATTGCGTGTGCATAGAATTTTTTTTGGTTTCCATGCAATGATTCCCAACACGCTTCACATGTAGATCCTACCACGACGCTTTGCTTAGAACTACACCAACTGACAGCTCCACCATTCAATATAAATATGTATACGGTTTGTGACTTAGAGTCATACGGATCTGTGTCGAAGCTAGCATCGACGCAACCCTTTACGACGAGCTCTTCGTCACCTCCATAAAAAAGAAACATATCCTTGGTCCTTTTCAGGTACTTCAGGATATTATTGACTGTTGTCCAGTGATCCACTCCTGGATTACTTTGGTACCTCCCTGCCAAACTTATGGCAAGGCACACATCAGGTCTGGTACACAGCATGGCATACATTATAGAACCTATGGCTGAGGCATAGGGAATGACTTTCATTCTCTCTCTATCTTCTGCCGTGGTCGGGCTTTGAGTCTGACTCAATTTCACACCTTGCAACACATGCAAGAACCCTTTCTTTGACTGGTCGATTTTGAACTTCTTCAGAACTTTGTCAAGGTATGTGCTTTGTGAAAGTCCTATTAATCATCTCGATCTATCCATATAGATCTTGATGCCCAATATGTAAGCAGCTTCACCGATGTCTTTCATTGAAAAATTCTTATTCAAATATCCTTTTATGCTATCCAGAAATTCTATATCATTTCCAATCAGCAATATGTCATCCACATATAATATCAGAAATGCTACAAAGCTCCCACCCACTTTTTTGTAAATACAGGCTTCACCATAAGTCTGTATAAAACCATATGCTTTGATCACCTCATCAAAGCGTATATTCCAACTCCGAGATGCTTGCTCCAGTCCATAGATGGATCGCTGGAGCTTGCACACTTTATTAGCACCCTTAGGATCGACAAAACCTTCTGGTTGCATCATATACAACTCTTCTTTAAGAAACCCGTTAAAGAATACAATTTTGACGTCCATTTGCCAGATTTCATAATCATAAAATGCGGCAATTGCTAACATGATTTTGGCAGACTTAAGCATTGCTACGGGTGAGAAAGTCTCATCGTAGTCAACCCCTTGAACTTGTCAAAAACCTTTCACGACAAGTCGAGCTTTGTAGACAGTGATATTACCATCAGCGTCTGTCTTCCTCTTGAAGATCCATTTATTCTCAATGGCTTGCCGATCATCGGGCAAGTCCACCAAAGTCCATACTTTGTTCTCATACATGGATCCTATCTCAGATTTCATGGCCTCTAGCCATTTGTCGGAATCTGGGCTCATCATAGCTTCTTCATAGTTCGTAGGTTCGCCGTTGTCTAACAACATGACTTCCAGGACATGATTACCATACCACTCTGGTGCGGCACGTGCTCTGGTCGACCTACGAGGTTCAGTAGTAACTTGATCCAAAGTTTCATGATCATTATCATTAGCTTCCTCTTCGGTTGGTGTAGACATCTCGGGAACGTTTTTCGCTGATGTGCTATTTTCCAATTCAAGAGAAGGTACAACTACCTCATCAAGTTCTACTTTCCTCCCACTCACTTCTTTCAAGAGAAACTCCTTCTCTAGAAAGGACCCATTCTTGGAAACAAAGATCTTGCCTTCGGATCTGTGGTAGAAGGTATACCCAATAGTTTCTTTAGGGTATCCTATGAAGACGCATTTCTCCGCTTTGGTTTCGAGCTTATCAGGCTGAAGCCTTTTGACATAAGTGTCACATCCCCAAACTTTAAGAAAAGACAGCTTAGGTTTATTGCCAAACCATAGTTTATACGGTGTCGTCTCAACAGATTTAGACGGTGCCCTATTTAACGTGAATGCGGTTGTCTCTAATGCATAACCCCAAAATGATAAAGGCAAATCGGTAAGAGACATCATAGAACGCACCATATCTAATAAAGTACTGTTACGATGTTCGGACACACCATTACGCTGTGGTGTTCCAGGTGGCATGAATTGTGAAACAATTCCACATTGTCTTAAATGAAGGCCAAACTCATAACTCAAATATTCGCCTCCGTGATCAGATCGTAGAAACTTTATTTTCTTGTTACGATGATTCTCCACTTCACTCTGAAATTCTTTGAACTTTTCAAATGTTTCAGACTTGTGTTTCATCAAGTAGATATACCCATTCCTACTCAAATAATCTGTAAAGGTTAGAAAATAATGATACCCGCCGCGTGCCTCAACACTCATCGGACCGCATACATCGGTATGTATTATTTTCAATAAGTCATTAGCTCGCTCCATTGTTCCGGAGAACGGAGTTTTAGTCATCTTACCATGAGGCATGGTTCGCAAGTATCAAATGATTCATAATCAAGTGATTCCAAAAGTCCATCCGCATGGAGTTTCTTCATGCGCTTTACACCAATATGACCTAAACGACAATGCCACAAGTATGTCGCACTATCATTATCAACTTTGCATCTTTTGGCATCAATATTATGAATATGTGTATCACTACGATCGAGATTCAACAAGAATAGACCATTCATCAAAGGTGCATGACCATAAAAGATATTACTCATATAAATAGAACAACCATTATTCTCTGACTTAAATGAATATCCGTCTCGCAATAAACAAGATCCATATATAATGTTCATGCTCAACGCTGGCACCAAATAACAATTATTGAGGTCTAAAACTAACATTCCCGACGCGCATCGTCACCTCGTCCTTAGCCAATCCTCGTTTATTCCGCAACTCCTGTTTCGAGTTACAAATATGAGCAACCAAATCAGTATCAAATACCTAAGCGCTACTGTGAGCATTAGTAATGTGGCGCCCCCGACTCAATCGTACACTAATCATACACGCAAACGTGTATGATCAAGCACAGGGACTCACGGGAAGATATCACAACACAACTCTAACACAATTTAAACGGAGGTCCACAATATTACAGACCAGGGATCCGAAGATCCGAATACATAAGTCAGTCATACAAATATTATCTGAGTACAGACATAGTTAGACAAGTTTTGCCTTAAGAAGGCTAGCACAAACAGCGACACTAGATCGAAAGGCGTTGGCCTCCTGCCTGGGAGCCTCCGATCCTACTCCTGGTCAGCTGGCTCGATCTAGTACTAAGTACCCTCTGGACCCTCTTGGTAGTAAGCTCCGGTGGTGGCATCTGGCTCCTGGACTCCATCGTCTGATGTATCATCAATATGGGGTATGGGGAAAAGAGAAAGTAAAGCAACCATGAGTACTCATCCGAAGTACTCAGCAAGCAAGGATCTATACTACATATGCAACATTATCAATGGAGAAAGGCTGTATAAGTGGACTGGGCTGCAGAAATGCCAGAATAGAGAGAAGGCCTAGTCCTATCGAAGACTAGCATCTTCAAACATCTTCACGAAGCCATCATCTTGCAGCAGTAGAAGAGAGTAGAATATCATTTTATTTAGCAAACATGTTGAAGTACAGCTTAAAGATCCTTCCTCGACTCCCAAGCGAGAAAGCGATCTCGAAGCTTCAATTAAGTATCAAGTATCCAGTTTAAGTAGTAGATCGGGATACACAAACTGAGCGTCCTTTACCGTAGGACCGACTATCGATAGAAGATTCATCCCTGCAGGGGTGCACTACTGTTACCCAACACGCTCGATCAACTCTGGCCGGACACACTTGCTGGGTAATGCCCGTCCTCGGAAGATCAACACGAAGCAGCGCTCTACCTAGGCTCGGCAGAGAGGTCAGCACGCCGGACTAACCTATGCACCCAGAGGTCTCGGGCCATCGCCCTGGGCACCCTGCGCGTTGCGAGACTGGCCAGGGTGCAGGCGCGACACTGAACTCGTCAGTGAAGTATCCAGCCCAATCCCGACAATCAGCCCGCACGGTGAATCGTGACGTCAGACGAGCTTTCGGGAGAAACGTACTTCGTAGAGGGTCCCATAACCATTATCCCGCGTGGTGGTAGTGCGTATAGGGCACGTCGACCCAAGCAGATCACACACCCAAATCCAATAGGCTCAATTAGTATCACGCGGAGACAATCAGAGTCTCTGATGCTCCGCCACAATGTCACACTCGAGTGCCCTTCCGGCACACCCGAAAATCATAGATCCCCAGCGGGTACCCACCAGGGTGGACCCGCCTGTAACAGAGGTCAAGTAATCATGTGGTCATAACATCAAGGGGGGAACCCGAGGAATCACCCTCGGCGGATTCCACTCGATGAAATCATCAGGGTGAACGTATGAGGTATCACCCTCGAGGTTCACACTGAGGGGTTGCACGACAGAGTCGTATCGGAAGTGGAGAAGGAGGAATCACCCTCGATGACCACGACCGAACAGCTACACTGCAGAGTATTCATCGGGAGTGCGTTCCGAGGTATCACCCTCGACACTCGATAGTTACTACGCAGAGTCGTACAACTAAGGGGGTGTGAAGTGAGGTGTCGGTCTCTGGTCGATGATCACGTTGATCGAGTCATCGATGATCAAGCAGGGGCAACAAAGGAAAGGTGTTGGGGTCACTGATGGTTCATTCCAACCTAAACTAAACAGTTTATCATAGGCAGGTAAGGTAGCAATGAACTGGTTACAACAGCAGGCTATGCATCAGAATAGGAGCATACATTAACAGTAGCAAAATCTAATGCAAGCAGGAGAATAGAATGGGCGATATCTGGAATGCTCAGGGGGGGGGGGGCTTGCCTGGTTGCTCTGGCAAGAGAGAGGGGTCGTCAACGGGCTGCTCGTCGGTAGTGTAGTCGTACCCAGGTGCAGCGTCGTCGGTCTCAGCGTCTATCGAAGGAGAAGGGGGGGAGAGAAACAATAAATTCACGGCAATAATGCAAACAATATGTGTGACATGCCTAAATGATATGCCGGGGTGTTCTACTGCCTAACTAAATGATTTAGTTAATTTAGGAATTTATTTGGATTTATTTAATCAATGTGGGGCACTATTCATTTACTGAAAACGGTCTAAAAGTTCAATGTTCTTATAGCTACGGGCGTCTGACGGGAATACGGAGGGTGTATCCGGGTTCGTATCGGAATTCTGAGCAAGTTTCATGTATAAAGTATTTTCATCGGAGTTACGGATTATTTAATATGATTTTCTAAAGTTTTTATTAATTTCTGGAATTTAGTTATTTATTTAAATTCAACATTATCCGAAACAGTGCTGCGATGACATCAGCATGACATCATGCTGACGTCAGCAGCCATCTGACAGGGTGGGTCCCACCTGTCATAGACTGTTAGGTTAATTAGGGTTAACTAATTAATTAACAATTAATTAAACTAATTAATTAAATTAGATTAATCTAATCAGAGTTAATTAACCTAATTAATTAACTAATTAAATAACTAACTAATTAATTATTAATTTTAATTTTAATTATTTTTATTTTTATTTTATTTTATTTTATTTTTCTTTTTCTCTAAACGTTTTTCGGGCAGGGCCCGTTGTCATTGGGCCAAGGGGGTTTGGGCCCAGCGGCAGTGGCACTGGGGCACTGGGCCCCTTCGGTCAGTGGCCCAGGGGCCACGGACGCGGGCGCGATGCAGGGGCGCGGCGACGCGGGGGTGGGCGTGAGCAGGCGAGGCGCGCGGCGCGGTGCGGGGCCTAGCGCGGGCGCGAGGCAGCGCGCGAGCGGCAGCGGCGAGGCGGGGCCAGCGGGCGCGGGGCGACGGCGGCGACCAAGGGGAAGGGGAGACGGGCGGCGCTCACCCCGGGTGCAGGGTCAAGGGCAGCGGGCGCGGGGAGGCGAGCGGCGACGATGGTTGGCGACGGTGGGGCGACGTGGTGGCTAAGAGGCGACGGCGGCGACGGGGGCGGTCGGCGCGTCGGGCGCGGGCGGGGCGAGCGCACGGGGCTCGGGGCGCGGGGATGGCGAGGAGGGGCTCGGCCCGATCCGGTTCTGGATCTGGGGGAGAGGGGGGCGAGGGGGTGTGTCGGTGGGCGAGGGGGGGGGATTTAGGGTTTGCTGGTCTCCAGGGGGAGAGCCATATAGGGGAGGGGTGGGCCGGTCGGGCCAGTTGGGCTGGGGCCCAGTTGGGCCGGGGGGGGGGGTGTTTCTCTTTTTCTTTTTCTTTTTTGTTTTGTTTTCTTTTACCTTTTTCTTTTATTTAATCATATCTCCTGTTTAGTAAATAGTTGGGCCTCAAAATGATTTTTGTATAACATAGGAATTGCTCCAACAAATACTAGGCATTACCTACCACTACCAAAAATTAGTGTGGAGTCAATTTGAGTTCACACAAATTTTATAATAATTAAAATGCATTAATCCTTACTGTTTTAATTATGTTAGTGCCACCTAATTATTTTATTATTTGTTGGTTACAATTTTAGACTAGCCTCTGCAATATTTGCTATTTATCGAACATTTAAGTTTCTATGTTGCACAGCTTTTATATTTCACTTTCATTTAAATTTGAATTTGAGTTAGGAGTTGAAATGCAATATGATGCTAATGATGATTATGCACTATTAAGCTTGCTGACATGTCATTATCAAAAGTGATTACTGTAGCTAATGACAGGGGGTGTTACAAGTAAGGAACACATCAATAACATGTATATCAAATATACCTTTGTTCACTTTGCCATCCTTCTTATCTGCTAAGTACTTGGGGCCGTTCCGCTTCAAGTGACCATTTCCTTTGCAGTAGAAGCACTCAGTTTCAGGCTTGGGCCCAGCTATGGGCTTCTTCACGGGAGCGACAACTTGCTTGCCATTCTTCTTGAAGTTCCCTTTCTTTCCCTTGCCATTTTTCTTGAAACTAGTGGTCTTGTTAACCATCAACACTTGATGCTCCTTCTTGATTTCTACCTCCGCCAATTTCAGCATCGCGAAGATCTCGGGAAACGTTTTCGTCATCGCTTGCATATTATAGTTCATCACAAAGCCTTTGTAGCTTGGCGGCAATGACTGAAGAACTCTGTCAATAACACTCTCAACTAGAAGATCAATTCCCAGCCGAGTCAAGTGGTTATGATACCCAGACATTTTGAGTATGTGTTCACTGACAGAACTGTTCTCCTCCATCTTACAGCTATAGAACTTGTTGGAGACTTCATATCTCTCAACCCGGGCATTAGCTTGAAATATCAACTTCAGCTCTTGAAACATCTCATAGGCTCTATGGCGTTCAAATCGTCTTTGAAGTCCCGGTTCTAAGCCGTAAAGCATGGCACACTGAACTATCAAGTAGTCATCAGATCGAGCTTGCCAGACGTTCATAACATCTGCATCAGCTCCTGCAGCAGGCCTGTCACCTAGTGGTGCATCAAGGACATAATTCTTCTATGCAGCAATGAGGATAATCCTCAAGTTACGGACCCAGTCCGTGTAGTTTCTACCATCATCTTTTAACTTAGCTTTCTCTAGGAACGCATTAAAATTAAAGGGAACGGAAGCACGGGCGATTGATCTACAACATAGATATGCAAAAACTATCAAGCCTAAGTTCATGATAAATTTTAGTTCAAATAATCAAATTACTAACGAACTCCCACTTAAATCAACATCCCTCAAGTTGTCTAAGTGATACATGATCCAAATCAACTAACCCATGTCCGATCATCACGTGAGATGGGGTAGTCTTAAATGGCGAACATCCCTATGTTGATCATATCTACTATATGACTCACATTTGACCTTTCGGTCTCCAGTGTTCCGAGACCATGTCAGTGCATGCTAGGCTCGTCAAGTTTAACCCAAGTATTCTGCATGTGCAGAACTAGCTTACACCCGTTGTATGTGAACGTAGAGTCTATCACACCCGATCATCACGAGGTGCTTCAAAACGATGAACTTTAGCAATGGTGCATACTCAGGGAGAACACTTTTATCATGAAATTAAGTGAAGGGATCATCTTATAATGCTACCGTCATTCTAAGGAAAATAAGATGCATAAAAGATAAACATCACATGCCATCAAAATATATGTGACATGATATGGCCATCATCATCTTGTGCTTCTGATCTCCATCTCCAAAGCATCGACATGATCTCCATCGTCACCGGCATGACACCTTGATCTCCATCGTTGCGTCGGGGTCGTCTCGCCAACTATTGCTTCTACAACTATTGCTAACTTATAGCGGTAAATTAAAGCAATTACATGGCACTTAGTGATTGACACGCAGGTCATACAATAATTAAAGACAACCCTAAGGCTCCTGCCGGTTGTCGTACTCATCGACATGCAAGTCATGAACTTATTACAAAACATGATCATCTCATACATCAACATATATCAAATCACGTCTTGACCATATCACATCACAACATACCCTAAAAAAATAAGTTAGACGTCCTCTACTTTGTTGTTGCAAGTTTTACGTGGCTGCTACGGGCAACTAGCAAGAACCGTTCTTACCTACACAAAACCACAACGGTGATTATCAAGTTGCCTTTTAACCTTCTGCAAGGACCGCCGTAGTCAAATTAGATTCAACTAAAGTGGGAGAAACAGACACCCGCCAGCCACCTTTATGTAAAACAAGTTACATGTTAGTCGGTGGAACCGGTCTCATGTATGTGGACATGTAAGGTTGGTCCAAGCCGCTTCATCCCACAATACCGCCGAATCAAAATAAGACATTGGTGGTAAGCAATATGAACATCACCGTCCACAACTCCTTTGTGTTCTACTCGTGCATATCATCTACGCATAGACCTGGCTCATATGCCACTGTTGGGGAACGTTGCATTGAAAACAAAATTTTCTACGCACACGCAAGATCTATCCATGGAGATGTATAGCTACGAGAGGGGGAGAGCATCTACATACCCTTGTAGATCGTTAAGTGGAAGCGTTTATCAACGCGGTTGATGTAGTCGTACACCTTCACGATCCGTCCCAATCAAGTACCGAACATACGGCACCTCCGCGTTCAGCACACGTTCAGCTCGATGGCGTCCTCGCCTTCTCGATCCAGCAAGAGAGGCGAAGTAGTAGATGAGTTCCGGCAGCACGACGATGTGGTGACGGTGGTGGTGAAACTATTTCCGCAGGGCTTCGCCAAGCACAATGGATTTAGGATGAAGGATGAACTAGAGGGAGAGGGGGCGCCGGCACACGGCTTGGTGAATCGTAGTGTCCCCCGGGGGCTAGCCCTGCTCCTCTATTTATATGTTGAGCCCTGGGGTCGTTTCTTGGAGAAAGAGCCTCCTCAAAGTTGGTTTGGAACACAAGGAAGAATCCTTCTCGGTTTCCAGTAACAGATGCCACGGTCCTCGGCGTCTGGCCCAGACGCCAGGGTCCCTGGCGTCTGGTCCCTGACCTCCGCAAAACTTCCTTTTGCACCAACCTAAATCCCCATGGGCCTTACCCCTTGGCCCAACCATATCATCCTATATATCAATCTTTACTTCCGGACCATTCCAGAGCTCCTCGTTATGTCCGTTATCTCATCCAGGACTTCGAACAACATTTGGTCACCAACATACATAACTCATATAATACAATATCGTCAACGAACATTAAGCGTGCGGACCCTACGGGTTCGAGAATGATGTAGACATGACCTAGATGCTTCTCCGGTCAATAACCAATAGCGGGACCTGGATGCCCATATTGGTTCCTACATATTCTACGAAGAACTTTATCGGTCGAACCTTTATGACAAATACGTAGTTCCCTTTGTCCGTCGGTATGTTACTTGCCCGAGATTCGATCGTCGGTATCTTCATACCTAGTTCAATCTCGTTACCGGTAAGTCTCTTTACTCGTTCTATAATACATCATCTTGTAACTAACTCCTTAGTCACTTTGCTTGCAATCTTCTTTTGATGCTGCATTACCGAGAGGGCCCAGAGATACCTCTCTGTCATACGGAGTGACAAATCCCAATCTCGATTCACGCCAACTAAACAGACACCTTCGGAGATACCTGTAGAGTATCTTTATGATCACCCAATTACGTTGTGACGTTTGATAGCACACAAGGTATTCCTGTGGTATCTGGGAGTTACGTGATCTCATGGTCGAAGGAATATGTATTTGACATTTAAGAAAGCAGTAACAATAAACTGAACGATCATATGCTAAGCTAACAGATGGTTTCTTGTCCATCACACCATTCTCCTAATGATGTGAACCCATTATCAAATGACAACTCATGTCTATGGTCAGGAAACCTTAATCATCTTTTGATCAACGAGCTAGTCTAGTAGAGGCATACTAGGGGCTTAGTATTTGCTTATGTATTCACACATGTATTTAAGTTTCCAATCAATACAATTCTAGCATGAATAATAAACCTTTATCATGATTAAGGAAATATAATAATAACCACTTTATTATTGCCTCTAGGGCATATTTCCAACATAAAGTAGACCAAGGAGCCATAGTTTTCACTAGAGGCTTCTCTCTCGAACACATACTATACGGTGGGTGAACAAATTACTGTTGCTATATGATCATGTAAAGCAATATGACAATGAATATGTATGTCACAAAAACGGAACGGTGGAAGTTGCATGGCAATATATCTCAGAATGTCTATGGAAATGTCATAATAGGTAGGTATGGTGGCTATTTTGAGGAAGATATAAGGAGGCTTATGTGTGATAGAGCGTATCATATCACGGGGTTTGGATGCACCGGCGAAGTTTGCACCAACTCTCGAGGTGAGAAAGGGCAATGCATGGTACCGAAGAGGCTAGCAAATTGCGGAAAGGTAAGAGTGCGTATAATCCATGGACTCACATTAGTCATAAAGAACTCACATACTTATTGTGAAAGTTTATTATCCCTCGAAGCAAAGTACCACTCGCATGCCCCTAGGGGGATAGGTCGGTAGGAAAAGACCATCGCTCGTCCCCAACCGCCACTCATAAAATAAACACTCAATAATAAATCATGCTCCAACTTCATCGCATAACTAGAGACTATACATGCATGCTTCGGGAATCACAAACCTTAACACCAATATTCTAACTAAACCACAATTATTCACTAGTACCCCCACATACCACCATCTTACTATTGCAAAACTATTGCAAGGAATCAAACATTTCATATTCAGTGATCTACATGAAAGTTTTTATTATATCCCTCTTGAATACCTATCCTTTATGGACTAGTCTTATAATCCGTGCAAATTGCCATTACTATTTATTAGACTCTCAAAAAGATTTAAGTGAAGCATGATAGTGCAAATATTTCTATAAAATATAACCACCACCGTGCTCTAAAACATATAAGTGATGCACTAGAGCAATTGCCTAGCTCAAAACATATAAGTGAAGCACACAGAGTATTCTAACAAATCACGAATAAATGTGTGCCCCTCTAAAAAGGTGTGTCCAGCAAATGATGATTGTGGCAAACTTAAAATCAAACAAATAAAAAACTACTATGGCACAAGACGCTCCAAGTAAAACTCATATCATGTGATGAATAAAAATATAGCTCCAAGTAATATACCGATGGATTGTAGACGAAAGAGGGGATGCCTTCTAGGGCATCCCCAAGCTTAGACACTTGTGTCTTCCTTGAATATTACCTTGGGGTGCCTTGGGCATCCCCAAGCTTAAGGTCTTGCCGCTCCTTATTCCTTCATCCATCGTGATCACACCCAAAACTTGAAAACTTCAGCAAACAAAACTCAACATAAACCTCGTGAGATCCGTTAGTATAATAAGAAAATAATAAACTTTAGGAACTGTTATGCACCCATTCATATTTTATTCTTGCATAATAGCTACTGTATTCCAACTTCTCCATGTTTATAGCCCCCGATATAATCCATAGCAACATCAAAACAAGCGAACTATGCAATAGAAAACAGAATCAGTCTAAAACAAAATAGTCTATAATGATCTGAACGAACACTATATTCTGTAACTCCAATTTTTTTGAAAAATTAGTACAACGTGGGAAATTTGTATACAATATGTGTAAAAGATTCAGAATTTTATCATGTTCAGTGAATTATGAAAATTCCAGTACTGGGCGCAAAAGTTTCTGTTTTTTCCCAGAATCAAATCAACCATCCACCAAATAATCCCAAAGGCTTTACTTGGCACAAAAACTAATCAAAACGTAAAAACACAATCATAACAGTAGCATAATTGTGTCAACACACCAAAACAAAAAGGAAATCAAAAATTTAAGATAACTATTGGGTTGCCTCCCAACAAGCGCTTTTTATAGCCATTAAGATAGGCTTGAGATTTTATTGATGCTCACATGGAAGATAATAATTGAAACAGAAAGAGAGCATCATGTAGCATGTGAAAAATACATTTAAGTCTAACACAATTCCTATGCATAGGAATTTTATAAGTAAACAAATTATCAAGACACGCAATATCTAGCATATACACATAGGAAGAATGAAGCATTGATAATAATTTCAACACAAAGAGAGGTAATTTAGTGGCATGAACATTTCTATAACCATATTTTCCTCTCTCATAATAAGTACATGTAGGATCATATTGAAATTCAACAATATAGCTATAATATGAAATATTCTCTTCGTGATCCACATGCATGAAAGTTTTATAATCTTCCGAGATAGTGGGATTAACATTAACTAAAGTCATGACCTCTCCGAACCCACTTTTATAAAAAAAATCATAAGGTTGAACACTCTCCGAATATGTGGGATAATTTTTACCTAAATTTGACACTCTTCCAAACCCACTTTCAATATTATTGCAAACATTATTATCAATAACATATTCATCATGAGGCTTAAATAAATTTTCAAGATCATAAGAAGCATCACCCCAATCATGATCATTACAATGAGTAGTGGACATAACAAAATCATCATCCCCAAGCTTGTAGTTTTGAATATCATTAACACAATTGACATTAATAGAGTTTATAGTAACATCATTGCAATCATGCTTTTCATTCAAGGAGCTATTATGAATCACTTTATAAATTTCTTCTTTTAACACTTCATCACAATTTCCAGATTCGTGATTTTCAAGCAAAACTTCATAGAGATAATCAAGTGTACTCAACTCACTAGCAATTGGTCCATCATAATTGGATCTTTTGAAAAGATTAGCAAGTGGAGGAGGATCCATATCAATAATTTTTAGCAAGCAAAGATGCAAGCAAATAGAAGGCACATGGAAACACAAACAAAGATAGTAACACAAAATATTTTTGGTATTTTTTACTTTTAGAGAAGTGGAGGGAGATGAAAAAGAGAGGCAAATGCAAATAAAAAGTAGAGCAAGTAGATGATAGTTTGTGTGAAGGTACTTGATAGGTTTTGATGATGTCTCCCTGGCAACGGTGCCAGAAATTGCCAAGTTGACGGGAGACTATCTTGACGTGAATCCTCCCAGGCAATGATGCCAAAAATTCTTCCTGCTACTTGTGAGATGCGCTGGGATTTTCCCCGAAGAGGAGAGACGATGCAGTACTATAGAGATAAGTATTTCCCTCAGTGAGAACCAATGTTTATCGAACCAGTAGGAGAATCACGCAAAGCCTCATGAACAACACTAGCACACACAAGCAAATACTTGCACCCAACGTGGGAAAGAGGGTTGTCAATTCCCTTGAACTCGTTACTTGCAAGGATCAAATCTTGTAGTGGTAGATAGATAAATTGCAAAACAAAATAAAAGAAATAAAATTGCAGCAAAGGTATTTTTGGATTTTTTTAATATGATTAAAGTAGAACCGGGGCCATAGTTTTCACTAGAGGCTTCTCTCTCGAACACATATTATACAGTGGGTGAATAAATTACTGTTGGATGATACGTCTCCAACGTATCTATAATTTTTTATTGTTCCTTCATATTATAGTATCAATCTTGGATGTTTTATATGCAATTTTATATCATTTTTTGGGACTAACCTATTAACCTAGTGCCCAGTGCCAGTTGCTGTTTCTTGCTTGTTTTTGGCTTTTCAGAAAATCAATATCAAACAGAGTCCAAACGGAGAAAAATCTTTGGATTAATTTTTTTGGACAAAAAGGGACTCATGAAGGTTCGGGAGAAGACAAGAAGAGTCATGAGGGAGCGATAAGCTCAGGGGCGCCCCCAAGCTTGTGGGTCCCTCGTGGCACCTCTTGACCTAATTCCGCTTGTATAAATTTCCAAATATTCCCAATATACCAGAGAGCCACTCAAAACATTTTCTCCGCCGCTGCAAGCTTCTGTTCTTCTGTGATCCCATCTGGAGGCCTTTTCCGGTACTCTACCGGAGGGGGATTCGATGATGGAGGGCTTCTACATCATCCTTGTTGCCTTTTGATGATGCATGAGTAGTTTGCCACGGACCTACGGGTCTATAGCTAGTAGCTAGATGGCTTCTTCTCTCTCTTTGATCCTTAATAGAATGTTCTCATCGATGTTCTTGGAGTTCTATCCGATATACTCTTCTTTTGCGGTGTGTTTGTTGGGATCCGATGAATTGTGGGTTTATGATCTGAATATTCAAGAGAAGTAATGGAGTCTTTTCTAAATTTTATTATGCATGCTTTTTATAGCTTTGTATTTCTCTCCGATCTATCTGTTTGGTTTGGCCAACTAGATTGATTTATCTTCAGTGGGAGAGGTGCTTTGGGATCGGTTCAATCTTGTGGTGCTCTATCCCCATGACACAAAGGGACAAGACACATATTTGCATTGTTGCCATTAAGGGTAAAACGATGGGGTTTATTCATATTGCTTGGATTTACTTTGTCTACATCATGTCATCTTGCTTAAGGTGTTGCTCTGTTGTATACTTAATACCCTAGATGCATGCTGGATAGCGGTCGATGGGTGGAGTAATAGTAGTAGATGCCTATATACATGATCATTTCCTTGAATATCGTCATAACTATGCGATTTTCTATCAATTGCCCAACAGTAATGTAACACCCTTGTGTAATAGCCACTGTGGTTACATGCTAATAATGCCAAGTCATATCATTTGCAGTGCCTAGTCATAGTGGTTAACCAAAATAATTCAAACTCTATTCTGGAAATCAACTCAAATTCAAAAGTGCAAAATCAACTTACTCAAACACTATGAGAAAAATGTTCACTAAATAGAAAATATTCCAAAAGCACTCATAAAAATATATCCAATGGTACTTGGAGTAGTTAAAAGACCCCAACAACATGAAACAGCACCAAAACATAATTATTTAATCCAATTAAAATTCATTTCAAATTTAAATAAAATTCTACTTTGCCCAAGCAAATTTCTGGTGGAAGGTAATGTTGCATTGAAATATCGGGACCAACTCTCATATTTTACAAAAATGATAAAGTGACCTAACTATTTCAAAATAGAAAATAAATAAAGAAAATAGAAAACAGAAATCAGAAAAATAAAACGAGGCACCCTGCACTGGGCCTAAGTGCACAGTGCCCCGAAAATGGCCCAGCTAGCCCAGCTACTTCTCTCTCCCTCGCGTGTCGTCCCCTCCCTGGTCGAGCGCGCGCGCTCCGGTCGCCCGTCGACACGGCGACGGCACCGGCGCCACCGACGCGCTGGGGGGATAAGGTCGAAGCCGTCCATCCCCTGGCCTCCCCACTCACTCACCCCCTCTCTCCTTCGCCCAGCTCCGCTCCTCCTCTCCTCCAGATCAGCCGTCGCCGAGAGCCACCGCAACCAATCGCTGCCGTTCTCGTGGCCACTGGCCTCGCTTCAACTCGCCAAGATGCCGTAGCGGTTCAGCGCCGTCGTCTACATCATCCTCGACCACGAACACGGGCCGGGAGCCGCGGCAGGGAACGAATCGGGTCGCCCCCTTCCGCCTCGGCTCCGGTGAACTTCTTCGTCTCCGACCATCGTCTGCTGCTACTATGCACCCGAGGGCCTACGTGTGCCGCACTGTAAGCCCCAGCTCCCCCTCTGCCATCTCGCGCAGTTTTAGCTAGCCGCTGCACCGTCGCCACCATGACCGAGCTCTGTACGCCGCTGGTGAGCTCCGTCGACGCGGCCACGACCATCGTTGGGAGCACCCGAGCTCAGAACCGTGCTCCTGGTGCTCCCAGGAGCACGTAGCACACGCGCACGTGCCTCCTAGTGCCCCGCAGCCCTGATTTCGTCTTAGGCCGATCTCCGGCGCTGCTCCGGTTCATCGCCGGCGTCGTTCCGGCCGTTCCCGGCACCTCTCGCTAACCTAGGTCGACGCAGCGTCGAACGGCCGTTCCAACGCGCCCAAGCGCGCGCGAAAAGACCCCCTGTGGGGCATTTCCGACGTGCTCCGGCGCGGATCCGCCGCTGGAATGGTCGCCGGCGGCGAGTCGCTGGCCCCGCTGACCTGGCAGGTGTGGGGTCCACCCTGGGACACTGCCAGTGGCCACGCTGGGTCCTGTTGACCCCGCTGACTCGGGTCAACATGCTGACTGGGCCGAGCCCAGCCAGTGACATGTGGGTCCCCCCTCTGTTAATTAAACTAATAAGTTATTAAATAAATAAAAACTAATTAGTTAGACTAATCACCCACTGACACCCGGGGCCCACATCCCCCTAGTTAACTCTGGTCAGTTTAATTCACTGTTAAAAGTAACAGAGGCTGACATGTGGGTCCCACTGGACCCACATGTCAGGATTGACCTTGGTCAGCCGCTGTTGACTGCTGACGTCATAGTGATGTCATGCTGAGGTCATATATCATTTTCTGTAAATAAAAATAATTCCAGAAAATCATTTAAACTTTGAAAATTAATAACTTTTAAACCGTAACCCAGATCGAAAAACTTAAAACATGAAAGTTGCTCAGAACGACGAGACAAATCTGATCATGTTGTCTGTTTTGATGCCGGAACCCCCTACGTAGGAGAAATTGTAACTTTTAGTCTAGTTTTGTTAGATGAATAGTGCATACCTACCGGTTAATAAATCCAACGTTAATCCTAAAATAACCAAAATGACTTAGACATATCTTTAGGCAACCCTGCACCGCATTGTAGCATAGCATGCCCCGTGTTGCATTTGATTGCATTATGTTTACCTGTTTCCTCCCCCTTTTCTCTCTCGATTAGACCCCGACATTGACGTAGCTCCTGAGGCAGACGTCGCTCCGGAGTACGACTACGTCCCCGACGACCAGCCACTTGCCCCAGAGCTTGCAGGCAAGCACCCCCCTTTTGAGCATTCCGATATCGCCCATTCTCTTCTCTCTTATGCTTGCATTAGAATCTGCTGCTGTTACTGTATCCTATATCTGCTGCATAGCCTGTTTACTTGTAACCTGCTTTTGATACTTACCTGTTATCCTAAATTGCTTAGAATAGGTTGGGTAGAGACCATTAGAGACCCCACTTATCCCGACTGCCCCGCTGGATGATCAGAAGACCCGAGCAACGGGATTGAAGACCAGGCCCCGACACCGCACGTCACATCCCCCTTAGTTGCCGACACTGCTGGGTTACTATCGAGTGCCGAGGGTGATACCTCGTCAGCACTTCTGATGATAACCTTGTAGGTTAGTTATTCGGTCGTGGTAAGCGAGGGTGATTCCTCCTACACCACCCCCGATAACGACATCGTCGCGCAACTCCTCAAGTGTGGACCTCGAGGATGATTCCTCCTCCGTTCACCTTGACGGTAACATCAGAGGGAATTCCATCGAGGGTGATTCCTCAGGGTTCCCCTTGGTGTCAGACACACAGATACTTTGGTTACTATGACTGAACACTGAACCATGATACTAAAGACGGGTCGGCCCTGAGGGGTACCCGCGCGAGCTTATTAGCGAAGTGATGTGGGATCGGGTGGACCTGGATGGTGCCCAAGGGTTGAACACGAGGCGTGGCCGAGCAGTCCTCGCCCTTGCCGCAAGTCCTCGAGACGGGGCGATGGGGTCACATCTTTCGTGAGTCTCTGCTCGTTTCCGCACTTCCAACACACTAACGGTTTGGATATTTGATCCGAGGGGCCTCTGGCCTGATAGCACTAACCATCACGTGGGCATAGTATGGGCGTTCTGCGTCGTATACTTCAGCCGAAGCTTAATGGATGTTAGCAACTGAGCGGTGCACGCTAAGTTGGACTGGTTACGCAACTGCGCTTGTATTAAGGGGTTGCTAGGTCTGCTCTCGGCCGCCCTCGCAACATGCAGGAGTTCCCGGGGCGATGGCCCAAGACCCCTGGGGGCATAGGTTTAGTCCGTCGTGCTGACCTCTCTGTTAAGTATTTGGTCGGGTTGCGGCGTATCGTTTGGCCGAGGCCGGGCATGACCCAGAAAAGTGTGTCCGGCCGGAGTTAATCGAGCGTGGTGGGTAAGTTGGTGCACCCCTGCAGGGAAGAAAACATCTATCGATAGCCTGTCCTACGGTAACGGACACTCGGAGTTGTATCCCGATCAGTACAACTAGAACTTGAGATGAAATGGATAGTATGGCTCTGGGATTGCTTTCTCGCAGGGAGTCGAGGAAGAATCTCTGGGCGAGGTTGATAACATTACTACTACTTTACATTATATAATATGCACTCTTCTAATGCTGCAAGACCGATGAAGATGATTGAAGATGCTAGTCTTCGATAGGACTAGGATTTTCCCCTCTATTCTGGCATTTCTGCAGCCCAGTCCACCTATACAGCCCCCTTTGAAAATGATGCATATGTAGTGTAGATCCTTGCTTGCTGAGTACTTCGGATGAGTACTCACATTTGCTTTACTTTCTTTTTCTCCCCATATCTAATTGACGCCACCAGATGACGAAGCCCCTGAGTTAGTTGCCCCCATCGACGACTACGGCTACTACTACTACCCTCCCGGCAAGTACTACTACGAGGAGCCGACAGACGACCAGGAGTAGGATTCGGAGGGTCCTAGGCAGGAGGCCTACGCCTTTCGATCATAGTATTTTATTTTACCCCGCCTTTCTAGAGGCTTATCTCTATTTCTATAATATATCTATACTCAGATATCTGATGCTTCCGCTGACACTTGTATGCCATCGAGCTATGTATTCGAGCCCTCGAGGCCCTGGCTTGTAATATAAAGCTTGTATGAATTTATTTATGTTTTAGAGTTGTGTTGTGATATCTTCAAGTGATTCCTTAGGCTTGATCGTGTGCATTTGCGTGTATGGTTAGTGCACAATTAAGCCGGGGTCGTCACAAGTAATTTGTTTACCCATCGTATGCTATGTTTTCGAGAGAAAAGCCTCTAGTCAAAACTATGGCCCCCGAGTCTACCTTTATCATATATATAAAAAAAACTTTGCTGCAATTTTCTTTATTTTATTTTATTTTGCAATTCATATTTATCTGCCACTACAAGATATGATCCTTGCAAATAACCGCCAAGGGGATTGACAACCCTCTTTATCGTGTTGGGTGCAAGTATTTGCTTTTGTGTGTGCAGGTGCTATTCACAAGGTTCTGTGTGATTCTCCTACTAGAAATATAACCTTGGTTCTTAACTGAAGGAAATTCTTATCTCTACTCTAATGCATCTCCTCTCCTCTTCGAGGAAATCCTAACACAGCTCACAAGTAGTAGGAAGGATTTTTGGCACCATTGCCGGGGAGACATCACCAAAGCCTATCAAGTACCCACACACAAACTATCATCTACTTGCTCTTATTTTATTTTCCTTTTTATTTGCCTTTGCCTCTCATTTTTATCTCCCCCCACTTCTCAAAAAAATCAAAAATACCAGAAATATTTCTGTTACTATCTTTGCTTGTGTTGCCATGTGCCTTTTATGTGCTGGCATCTTCGCTTGCTAAAAAACTGTTGATATGGATCTTCATCCACTTGCTAATCTTTTCAAAAGATCCAATTATGATGAATCAATTGCTAGTGAGTTGAGTGCCCTTGATTATCTTTATGAAGTTTTGCTTGAAAATCGTGAATCAGAAAATTATGATGAAGTGCTAAAAGAAGAAATTTATAAAGTGATTCATGCTAGCTCGTTGAACGAAAAGCATGATTGCAATGATGTCATTATAAATTCTATTAATATCAATTGTGCTAATGATATGCAAAGCTACAAGCTTGGGGATGATGATTTTTTATGTCCACTACTCATTGTAATGATCATGATTGGGGTGATGCTTCTTTTGATCTTGAAAATTTCTTTAAGCTTCATGATGAATATGATATTGATAAAAATGTTTGCAATAATATTGAAAATTGGATCGAAAGACTGGAAACTTTAGGAAAAAAGAATCCCACGTATTTGGAGAGTGTTCAATCTTATGAATTTTTTGATAAAAGTGGGTTTGGAGAGGTCATAACTTTAGTTAATGTTAATCCCACTATCTCGAAAGATTATAAAACTTTTATGCATGTGGATCATGAAGAGAATATTTTATATGACACCACTGGAATCAGCTTCTTTGCCGTCTGCCATGGCGGACGGCAAAGGCATAGATCACGGACGGCAAACCTCTTTGCCGTCCGCCAGCAGACGACAAAATGTCCGGATGAACACGTGCCAGCAAAGGCCTTCTTTGCCGTCCGCTTCCTGGAAACGGACGGCAAAGGATTGTGCCGTCCGCCTCTGGTGGCCAGCAGACGGCAAAGATCATGGACGGCAGTGAGGTGGGGTGAGGGCCGTTAGGGGTTAACGGCGTGCTTTGCCGTCAGCCAGCGGACGGCAAAGAGGCTAACGTCTTTGCCGTCGCTGGCAGACGGCAAAGTGCTCAAACATGCCAGTCCCAGGAATCACAGGTAGCTGCCACGTGGCATGTTTGCCGTCAGCTAGCTGACGGCAAAGAGCCTGTACAACCCTGTTTTTAATTTAATTCATTCAATTTGACAGCAATTCGCAGATATACATATATACACAACAAGCATATCCAACATACTAGTTTCATCATATATACATACATAACCAACACATATATAGTTCCATCCTTACATATTACAAAAGTTTCACATTGTTCATCCAACACCATTATCCATCCATATAACAAGTTCCAACCATGCAAGTTCATTGATACAAAATAAAAGCACAAATGGAAAAGAAGCACTCCATCCATGCAAGCTTCCGTGAATTAAATCAAATCTGCAAAATGATAAACAAGATGTTAGAAGAAGAAGAATAAAATGAAGAACAAGAACAAGACTATAAGAAGTAAGCATACTTAAGTAAAATGGAGCTAACCTAGAAGAAAATGAAGAAGAAGAAGAAGAAGACTAGAAGAATACTAGAAGAAGACTAGAAGAATAAGAAGAAGAAGAAGACTATAAGCTTATTATGTAAACTTGGTCATTTTGTGCTAACATAAGTAATTTTGGAGTTAACCTATAGGAAAGTAAGCATAGTAGAGATAACTTAGCATATTAGAGCTAACATAGGTAACTAAGCATATTAGAGCTAACATAGGTAACTAAGCATATTAGAGCTAACTTATGTCATTTCGGAGGAAACAAAGCTAAGTATATATAGATCATTTTGGAGATCAAACATACCTGACATAGTTCAGTTCTCATTGTTCTTCTCCTTCTCCTTCCTCAGCCTGATGCGCCAAGAGCGGCGAGGCGGTGGAGGCAGTGGGATGTAGTCTTCTACCACAATTGGCGTGGTCATGTCGCCCAGCTGTGGGATCGCCGACGCCACCACCGGCGCGAGGTCATTGTCAGGCACCACCACCATCGCGCGGCCATCTTCAGGCAGGACAGGCACGACCATCACTAGGTCATCCTCAGCCACCACCATCGCTAGGTCATCCTCAGCCTGATGCCCACTCTGCTCCTCTTCTTCCCCACTCCAGTCCGGATCATCCTCCTTGCTGTTGCTTTTGCTACAGCCAGAATCGCTGTTGCTTTTGCTACAGCCAGAATCGCTGCTGCTTTGGCTGTAGCCAGTGCCGCTGCTGCTGCTCCCATTGCCTGTCCAAATGCAACAATGACCATTAACAATCGATGCGAGACAAAGCCAAATGTAGAGGAATAAGAAGAGGCAGAACGTACTGGCATCATCGTCGTCAGCGTAGCGCATGCGACACATAGTCGCGTTGAACACCTTCACGATGAGCATGGTGGCGTCGTCGTCGTACCTGAAGAGAAGGAAGTACCCCTGCCGCAGGTCGTAGGCACGGTAGAACTTCTCCCAGCCACGACACAGGTACATGTGGCCCTCCTTGATCACCAACTCCACGTCCCACAGCCTGCGAAACCCGCTGCCGGCCTGTCGCAGCTTCACATTATTTGGCGGATCTTCACCCAGCATGTTCATAAAAGTGTCAGGCAGCCTCTGCAGTTTGGGACAATGAGTGATGTAGCAAACAAGTGAGTTATCATAATGAGATGGGTGAAGGGGAGATCTCTCCTTTTATATACCTGCCTCGTGGATGATACTGAAGTCCCAAGTATGATACTGAAGAACTCGAAAGCATCCAACTCGTACTCCGGTGTGGCAGAGCGGAGTCTGCGGTGGCGGCTTCCCCCCATCTCTGATAAGCAGCAGAAGATAATCAACTACACCAAGTTATCATTTCTCATTCAAAAAACAATGCACTTGTGGACATATGATGGCTCTAGTTGAATTTATTAGTAGCACTAGTCGTCAAAAATGTTGACTTTAGTTGAATTTCATATAATAACTATTTTAACTTCTTTGGGTCAGCAAACTAGGCAACTAGCTAGCAGTATAAAAACATTCAACTAAAGAAAAGAAAGAAACTGCAAAACGTGGCGGAACCCTAAATAAGAAAGTATAAAAACGTGTCTTTTTCTTCTTCTTCCCCTCTTCTTCTTTTTTCCTCTTTTTCCTTTTCTTCTTCTTTCTCTTCTTCCTTTTCTTCTTCTTCTTCTTCTTCTTCTTCTTCTTCTTCTTCTTCTTCTTCTTCTTCTTCTTCTTCTTCTTCTTCTTCTTCTTCTTCTTCTTCTTCTTCTTCTTCTTCTTCTTTTTCTCCTCCTCTTCCTCTTCTTCCTTTCCCTTTCCCTCTTCTTCTTTTCCTTCTTTTCCTTTTTTCTTTTTCCTTTTTTTCCTTCTTCCTTTCTAATATGTAAACTATCTAAAACTATTTATTATCTAAAACTATATCTAAAGAATTGGCGGGGGAGGTTTTTATGGTGATATGTTCTTTCTATGGACATGTTCTATGGTGCCCTTGAAGCCTGACAATGCTATCTGGAATGTTTCACAAAACTTTCACAACATTCAACCAGTGCAGCAATATTTGCAGATTCAATATCTTCTCTTCTTCTTCCTCTTCTCCTTTTCCTTCTTTCTTCTTCTTTTCTTCTTCTTCTTCTTCTTCTCCTCCTCTCCTCTTCCTTCTTCCTCTTCTGTCTTCTTCTTCTTCTTCTTTTTCTTCTCTCTTCTTCTTCTTCTTCTTCGCTTCTTCTTCTTCTTCTTCTTCTTCTTCTTTCCTTCTTCTTCTTTCTTCTTCTTCTCCTCTCCTCTTCCTCCCTCCTCCTCCTCCTTCTACTCTTCTTCTTCTAAACTAAAACTAAAACTAAACTAAAAATAAAACTAAAACTAAAGTAAACTATAACTAAAACAGAAACTAAATTAACTAAAAGAAACAAAAATAAAGTAAACTAAAAAAAGGGGGGAAAGATCATCACCTGCAGGCAGGGGATCGCCTGGAGGGGGAGGCGGCGGCCCAGTGGAGGGGAGCGCGGTGGGTGGTGGGTGGTGGCCCCGGTGGAGGGGGAGGCCGCGGCGGCTGGGGGCGGCGGCGGCCCGGTGGAAGGGGAGGCCGTGGCGGGTGGGGGCGGCGGCGGCCCGGTGGAGGGGGAGGCCGCGTCGAGACGGGGCAGGGACGTCCACGCAGGGGAGGGAGCAGGGCGGCTGGACGGCCGCGGCGCGGCTGGCCGGCGTGGAAGGGGTGGTGGCGGGTGGTGGGGCGACGGGGCGGCGGCGGGTGGTGGGGCAAGGGGCAAGGGGGGCGGCGGGTGGTCAGGGCGACGGGGCGAGGGGCGGCGGCGGGTGGTGGGGGCGGCGGTGGTCTCGTCGGGGAGAGAGGGACAGAAAGAGAGAGAGAGAGGGAAGGAGGGGTAGGGATCCGTTAGTTAGGTTATCTCTTTGCCGTCCGCCCCCCTTTGTCATCCACTTTTTTTTCTCTTTGCCGTCCGCTAGCAGACGGCAAAGAGGGGGCCGTTAGTTTTTTTTCTAAGCAGCTCGTTAGTGGGGCCCACCTCTCTCTTTGCCGTCCGCCAACTGACGGCAAAGATTCTTTGCCGTCCGCTAGCCGACAGCAAAGAACTGGCTGATGGCAAAGACCTTCTTTGCCATCAGCCAGTTCTTTGCCGTCCGTTTTTCGTAAGCGGACGGCAAAGATCTTCTTTGCCGTCAGCCAGCAGACGGCAAAGAAGTGGCTGATGGCAAAGAAGTGGATTCCAGTAGTGTGATAGCTATATTTTTAATTTGCTTATGATCCTACATGTAATTATTATGAGAGAGGAAAATATGGTTGTAGAAATTTTCGTGTCACTAAATTACCTCTATTTGTGTTATAGTTATTAATGCTTCATTCTTCCTATTTGCATATTGCTACTTGTGAGCTGCATTGGGATTTCCCCGAAGAGGAGGGGATGATGCAGTACAGTGGAGATAAGTATTTCCCTCAGTTAAGAACCAAGGTTATCAATCAAGTAGGAGAATGCCGCAACACCTCTTTAGCAGTACCTGTACACAAAATAACAAATACTTGCACCCAACGCGAACAAGGGGTTGTCAATCCCTTGACGATTACTTGCAAGATTAATTTGTGTAGTGATAGATAGATAGATAAAATACAAAATAAAATAAACAAAGAAAAATTGCAGCAAGGTATTTTTGGATTTTAATATATGATAAAATTAGACCCAGGGGCCATAGTTTTCACTAGAGTCTTCTCTCTTGAAAATAGCATACGGTGGGTAAACAAATTACTGTTGGGCAATTGATAGAAAAGCAAATAATCATGACGATATCCAAGGCAATGATCATGTATATAGGCATCACGTCCGAGACAAGTAGACCGACTCCTGCCTGCATCTGCTACTATTACTCCACACATCGACCGCTATCCAGCATGCATCTAGAGTATTAAGTTCATAAAGCATGGAGTAACGCCTTAAGCAAGATGACATGATGTAGACAAAGTAAACTCACGCGTGAATAAATCCCATCTTTTTATCCTTAATGGAAACGATACAAATACGTGTCATGTCCCTTTCTGTCATTGGGATTGAGCACCGCAAGATCGAACCCATCACAAAGCACCTCTCCCATTGCAAGAAAAATCAATCTAGTTGGCCAAACCAAATCAATAGATCGGAGAGAAATACAAAGCTATAATAATAAGGCATAAAAGAGTTCAGAGAAGACTCAAATAATATTCATGGATAATCTGATCATAAACTCACAATTCATCAGATACCAACAAACACACCGCAAAAAGAGATTACATCGAATAGAACTCCAAGAACATCGAGGAGAACATTATATTGAAGATCAAAGAGAGAGAGAGAGATGAAGCCATCTAGCTACTATATGGACCCGTAGGTCTGTGGTAAACTACTAACACATGATCGGAAGGGCAGCAAGGTTGATGTAGAGCCCCTCCGTGATTGATTCCCCCTCTGGCAGAGTGCCAGAAAAAGGCCTCCAGATGGGATCTCATGAGAACAGGAACTTGCGGTGGCGGAAAAAGTGTTTTGGGTGGCTCTCTATTGGTTTCCCGATTTTAGAGAATTTATAGAGGCGGAATTAGGTCAAACGGAGCAAAGGTGGGCCCACGAGGCACCAGGGCGCGCCCTGGTGGCTCGTGGCCACCTCCTTCGTATTCTGGCCCTATCCCGAAGCTTCTACTGTCTCTTTTGTCCAGAAAAATTCTCATAAAAATTTCATGGCATTTGGACTTTGTTTGGTACTGATATTCTGAAAAACCAAAAACAGGCAAAAAAAAATAGCAACTGGCACTGGGCAGTAAGTTAATAGGTTAGTCCTAAAAAATTATATATAATTGCTTGTAATTACATATAAAACATCCAAGATTGATACTGTAATAGCATGGAACAATCAAACATTATAGATACGTTGGAGACGTATCAAGCATCCCCAAGCTTAATTCCTGCTCGTCCTCGAGTAGGTAAATGATAAAAATAGAATTTTTGATGTGGAATGCTACCTATCATATTCATCATATAATCTTTTCTTTTGTGGCATGGATATTTGTATTTGAGTGATTCAAAGCAATCGTCTATAATTTGACATGAAGACATAAATACTCATGCATACTAACAAGCAACCATGTCTTTCAAAATATCAACGCTAAAGAACGTTATCCCTAGCCCATTATGCTCAATCATTGATCCATCCATGAAACACACTCAATATTGAGTACGCCCAATGCACAAGTATGACAATAGTGCTCTCCAGTTGGTGCTTTATAAGAGAAGATGGAGACTGAAAATAAAAATAAAAATTGCATAAAAGTAAAATAGATAGGCCCTTCGCAGAGGGAAGCAGAGATTTGCAGAGGTGCCAGAGCTCAAGGTTTAAAATAGGGAGATAAAATTATTTTGAGAGGCATGCTTTTCCTGTCAACGTCACGACCAAAAGTTTCCAATATCTCCCATGCTAGACACATTATAGGCGGTTCCCAAATAGAAATTAAAGTTCATTTCCTTTCGACCATTCTTTCACAATCCATGGCTAGCCGTATCCACGGGTGCCTTCCAAATTTTCAACTTTCCAAGGAATTTATTATTATTATTATTTTCATTTCGAGACTGGGCATCCCTATTACCGGCCATTTTCTCGTGCAATGACAAGTGAATAAACACTCATCTTGAGAATAACCCATCTAGCATGAAAGATATCGACCACCCCCTGTCGCTTCATGAGCGGTACGGGCATACAAAACATATTTTTTGAATGATTAGAGTTGGCACATGTAAATTTACTTGGAACGGCATGTAAATACCGCTTATAGTGGACTCATTTGGTGCAACTTTGGGTTTAAGGAATTGGATGCCCAAGCAGTATTCCCGCTTAGTACAAATCAAGGTTAGCAAATAGATTGAGAAGCAACAACCCAGAAAACAAAAACAGTCATAAACATGCCTTGAGAATAACTAACACTGAATAATGCACCATAAGTAGCATATAACTTCGTTGCATAACTATTGACTTTACGTGCATGCATAGGGAATCACAAACCTTAACACCAATATTCTTACTAAATCACAATTACTCACTAACATAACTCACATATTATCATCTCCATATCGCAAAACTATTGCAAGGAATCAAACTTATCATATCCAATGATCTACATGAAAGTTTTTATTATATCCTTCTTGAATATTCATCACATTGGGACCAAATTCATATCTTGTGCAAATTACCATTACTATTATCAACTCTCAAAAAGATATAAGTGAAGCATGAGAGTGCAAATATTTCTTCAAAATAAATCGCTGCCGTGCTCGAAAAGATATAAGTGAAGCACTAGAGCAACTGCCTAGCTCAAAAGATATAAGTGAAGCACATAGAGTATTCTAACAAATCACGAAAAATGTGTGTCGCTCTCACATAGGTGTGTCCAACAAAGATGATTGTTACAAACTAAAAATAAAACAAAGCAAAGACTCATATAATACACGACGCTCCAAGCAAAACTCATATCATGTGATGAATAAAAATATAGCTCCAAGTAATATTACCGATGGTCGGTAGAAGAAAGAGGGGATGCCTTCCGGGGCATCCCCAAGCTTAGTTGCTTGGGAGTTCTTAAATATTACCTTGGGTTTCCTCGGGTATCCCCAAGCTTAGGCTCTTTCCATTCCTAATTCTTTCATCCATCGTGATCTCACTCAAAACTTGAAAACTTCAGCACACAAAACTCAACAAAACCTTTGTGAGATCCATTAGTATAATAAAATAAATCACTACTTTAGGTACTGTTGCAAACCCATTCATATTTTATTATTGCATTATACCTAATGTATTCTAACTTCTCCATGGCTTATACCCCCCGATACAATCCATGGTTTCATCAAAACAAGCAAACAATGCGACAAAAACAGAATCTGTCAAAAGCAGAATATTCTGTAGTAATCTGAATTGTGACTATACTTATGCAACTCCAAAACTTCTAAAAACTTAGGACAACATTGGAAATTTGTATATCAATCATGTGTAAAAAATTCAGAATTGTTCCACGTTCCAGAAAATTTTGATAATTCTGCTACTGGACGCAAAAGTTTCTGTTTTCCCACAGAATGAAATCAACTATCATCCAAATCATCCAAAAGGCTTTACTTGGCACAAACACTAAATTATTTTGACTATGATACTGTGCCAAGTAAAGCCTTCGAGATGATTTGGTTGATAGTTGACTTGATTCTGTGAAAAAACAAAAACTTTTGCGCTCAGTCCAGGAATTGTTAAAAATCACTAGAACGTGCATCTGTTCTAGACTTTTTTGACATGATTGATATACAAATTGCCCACATGGTCCTAATTATTCAGAATTTTTGGATTTACGGAAGTATACGGTTAATTCAGATCATTACAGACTATTCTGTTTAGACAGATTCTATTTTTTATTGCATAGTTCTCTTGTTTTGATGATGCTATGGATTATATCGGGGGGTATAAGTCATGGAGAACTTGGAATATAGTAGCTATTATGCAAGAATAAAATATGAACGGGTTCATCACAGTACCTAAAGTTTATTATTTGTTTATTATACTAACAGATCTCATGAGGTTTCTGTTGAGTTTTGTGTGCTGAAAGTTTTGAGTGAGATCGCGATGGATGAAGGAATAAGGAGCGGAAAGACCCTAAGCTTGGGGATGCCCAAGGCACCCCAAGGTAATATTCAAGGAGACTCAAGTGTCTAAGCTTAGGGATGCCCCAGAAGGCATCCCCTCTTTCGTCTACAATCCATCGGTATGCTACTTGGAGCTATATTTTTATTCATCACATGATATGAGTTTTGCTTGGAGCGCCATGTATTATAGTGGTCTTTGCTTTGTTTTTTTTTTAGTTGGCCACAATCATATTTTTCTGGACACACATTTTGAGAGGGACACGCATTTATTCGCGATTTGTTAGAATACTCTATGTGCTTCCCTTATATCCTTTGAGCTAGGCAGTTGCTCTAGTGCTTCACTTATATCTTTTAGAGCACGATGGTGGTTATATTTTAAAGAAATAGTTGCACTCTCATGCTTCACTTATATCTTTTTGAGAGTATAATAAATAGTAATGGCAATATGCACGGGTTATGAAATTGGTCCTAATATGATAGGTATTCAAGAGGGATATCACTGAATATGATAAGCTTGATTCCTTGCAATAGTTTTGAGATATTAAGAAGGTAATATGTGGGAGGTACTAGTGAATTATTGTGGTTTAGTAAGAATACTGGTGTTAAGGTTTGTCATTCCCAAAGCATGCACATATAGTCTTCCTTACGAGTGGCGGTCGGGACAAGCAATGGTCTTTTCCTACCAATCTATCCCCCTAGGCGCAAGCGTAGTAGTACTTTGCTTCCTGGGCTAATAAACTTTCGCAATAAGTATATGAATGCTTTATGACTAATGTGAGTCCATCGATTATACACACTCTCCCCTTTTTGCAATTTGCTAGCCTCTTCGGTACTGTGCATTGTCCTTTCTCCCCTAGAGAGTTGGTACAAACTTCGCTGGTACATCCAAACCCAGTGATATGATACACTCTATCACACATAAGCCTCCTTATATCTTCCTCAAAATAGCCACCATACCTACCTATTATGGCATTTTAGCCATTCCGAGATATATTGCCATGCAACTTCCACCATTCCATTTATATGACACACATCATCGTTGTCATATTGCTTTGCATGATCATATAACTGACATAGTATTTCTGGCTAAACCACCGTTCATCATTAGCATACATGTTATGCTAGCATCATTGCACATGTTGGTACACTGCCAGAGGCATTCATATAGATTCATATTTGTTCTATGGGACATTTACATCTATGCCCCTAACTTGATCCCACTACTCAGATTTGCCCCTAATTTCGAAGGGTGCTCAAATTTGCCCCTCTGCCGTTAGTTGGCCTTATAGAAATGCCCTTCTGCGCCGTTAGCGTCTGGTCAAAGGGCTTTGACCGCATTGAAAAAAATAGTAAAAAAATCTGAAATTTTGTGGGATCGAAGATACTCAAGTGCGCAAGGTGCGTGCAGATTTTCATGCTGTTTGGACACTCTAGGAGCTCATGGCAAAGGAAAAACAGTAAATATGTACGCCCATGAACAGTAAATTCAAAAAAATAGCAAAAAAATTCAAAAAAATATGAATTTTTTTGGCATCCAAGATGCTCGGGTGCGCAAGGTGTGTGCAAAATTTTGTTGTGTTTGGACATTGTAGGAGCTCGTGGAGAAAAAAACAAAATATGGCTCGGAAAAAACTTTGAAAAAAATACACTAGTTTGTTTTTTTTGCTAGAGCTCCTAGCATGTCATTTGATAACAGAATTTTTCACACACCTTGCGCAACCGATCATCTTGGATGCTAAAAAATTTCATATTTTTTTGAATTTTCTTGCTATTTTTTTGAATTTACTATTCATAGGCGTACATATTTACTTTTTTCCTTTTGCCATGAGCTCCTAGAGTGTCCAAACAGCATGAAAATCTGCACGCACCTTGCGCACTTGAGTACCTTCGATCCCACAAAATTTCAGATTTTTTAACTATTTTTTCAATGCGGTCAAAGCCCTTTGACCGGACGCTAACGGCGCAGAAGGGCATTTCTATAAGGCCAACTAACGGCATAGGGGCAAATTTGAGCACCCTTCGAAATTAGGGGCAAATATGAGTAGTGGGATCAAGTTAGGGGCACAAATGTAAATAGTTCTATTATCGAGTTGTAAGTAAATATAAGTGTGATGATCATCATTATTAGAGGATTGTCCCAGTGAGGAAATAAAAGACAGAGAAGAAAGAGGCCAAAAAGAGCCCACAAAAAATGAGAGAAAAATAGAGAAGGGGCAATGTTACTATCCTTTTCCACACTTGTGCTTCAAAGTAGCACCATGTTTTTCTTATAGGGAGTCCCCTATGTTGTCCCTTTCATATACTAGTGGGAGTTTTTCATTATAGAACTTGGCTTGTATATTCCGATGATGGGTTCCTCAAATGCCTGTGGTCTTCATGAGCAAGCAAGTTGGATGCACACCCACTTAGTTTTCATGTTGAGCTTCCTGATGTTGGCTTGAACTATGTCGGTATTTCCCCAAAGAGGAAGGGATGATGCAGCACAACAATGGTAGGTATTTCCCTTAGTGATGAGACCAAGGTTATCGAACTAGTAGGAGAACCAAGCAACACTACGTAAACAACACCTACACACAAAGAACAAATACTTGCAACCCGACGTGTTAAAGGGGTTGTCAATCCCTTTCGGGTAACGGCGCCAGAAATTGGCAAACGGACGGGAGATAAATTGTAGTAGATTGGATAAATAGATCGCGAATAAAATAAAGTGAAGCAAAATATTTTTGGGTTTTTAGAAATATAGATCTGAAAATAAAAGTGGCAAATTAATAAAAAGGCAAATAGCAAAATCGATCTGAAAATATATGATGAGAAAATAGACCCGGGGGTCGTAGATTTCACTAGTGGCTTCTCTCGAGAAAAATAGCATACGGTGGGTAAACAAATTACTGTTGGGCAATTGATAGAACTTCAAATAATTATGACGATATCCAAGCAATGATCATTATATAGGCATCACGTCCAAGATTAGTAGATCGGCTCCTGCCTGCATCTACTACTATTACTCCACACATCGACCGCTATCCAGCATGCATCTAGTGTATTAAGTTCATGCAGAAACGGAGTAATGCAATAAGAACGATGACATGATGTAGACAAGATCTATTTATGTAGAAATAGACCCCATCTTGGTATCCTTAATAGCAACGATACATACGTGTCGGTTCCCCTTCTGTCACTGGGATCAAGCACCGTAAGATCGAACCCATCACAAAGCACCTCTTCTCATGGCAAGAAAAATCGATCTAGTTGGCCTAACTAAACCAAAGATTCGAAGAAGAAATACGAGGCTATAAGAAATCATGCATATAAGAGATCAAAAGACTCAAATAACTTTCATGGATAAAAACATAGACCTGATCATAAACTCAAAGTTCATCGGATCCCAACAAACACACCGCAAAAAGAGTTACATCAAATAGATCTCCAAGAGACCATTGTATTGAGAATCAAAAGAGAGAGAGGAAGCCATCTAGCTACTGCCTACGGACCCGTAGGTCTACAATGAACTACTCACGCATCATCGGAGAGGCACCAATGAGGATGATGAACCCGTCCGTGATGGTGTCTAGATTGGATCTGTTGTTTCTGGAACTTGCGGTGGCTGGAATTGATTTTCGTCGACTCCCCTAGGGTTTCTGGAATATTGGGGTATTTATAGAGCAAAGAGGCGATGCGGGAGGTGGCCGAGGTGGGCACAACCCACCTGGTTGCGCAAGGGCCCCCAGGCGCGCCCTGGTGGGTTGTGCTCCCCTCGGAGCCCCCCTCAGGTACTTTCTTGGCCCAACTTGTGTCTTCTGGTCCAGAAAAAATCACCAAAAAGTTCTGCTGTGTTTGGACTCCGTTTGGTATTGATTTCCTGCGAAGTAAAAAACAAGCAAAAAAACAGCAACTGGCACTGGGCACTATGTCAATAGGTTAGTCCCAAAAAATGATATAAAGTTGCTATAAAATGATTGTAAAACATCCAAGAATGATAATATAACAGCATGGAACAATAAAAAATTATAGATACGTTGGAGATGTATCGGCATCCCCAAGCTTATTCCTACTCGTCCTCGAGTAGGTAAATGATAAAAACAGAATTTTTGATGTGGAATGCTGCCTAACATGTTCATCACATATTTTTTTCTTTGTAGCATGTACATTTGGACTTTTATATGATTCAAAGCAATAGTCTAGTTTTGACATGAAGATTTCAATACTCAAGCATATCAACAAGCAACCATGTCTTTCAAAATATCAACATTAAAGCAAGTTATCCCTAGCCCATTATGCTCAATCATTGATCCATTCATGAAACACACTCGCATATTAGCTACACCCAATGCTCAAGTACGATCATAGTGCCCCTTAGTTGGTGCTTTATAAGAGAAGATGGAGACTCAAAATAAAAATTGCATAAAGTAAAAGAAAGGCCCTTCGCAGAGGGAAGTAGGGATTTGTAGAGGTGCCAGAGCTAAAAGCGAAAAAAGTAGAGATAAAACATTTTGGGTGGCATGCTTTTCCTGTCAACGAAAACGATTGAGTAGTTCCCAATACTTTCCATGCTAGATATATCATAGGCGGTTCCCAAACAGAAAATAAAGTTTATTCCTTTTTCCACCGTACTTTCACTTTCCATGGCTAGCCGTATCCACGGGTGCCCTCCATACCAACAATTTCCAAGGAATTTATTATTTGACAACATAAAGTAAATTCATTTTTCATTTCGGGACTGGGCATCCCTAATACCTTTGCCGTACCCTCGTGCAATGACAAGTGAATAAACACTCATCTTGAGAATAACACATCTAGCATGGAAATATATCAGCCACCCCCTACCGTTTCATGAGCGGTACGAGCACACAAAAGAGAAATTTATTTTGAAATTAGAGATGGCACATACAAATTTGCTTAGAACGACACAGAAATACCGCATATAGGTAGGTATAGTGGACTCATATGGCAAAACTGGTTTAAGGATTTTGGATGCACAAGTAGTGATCATATTTAGTGCAAATGAAGGCTAGCAAAAGATTGAGAAGCATCCAACCAAGAAACAAAAAATCTCATAAGCGAGCATTAAGCATAACTAACACCGAATAATGCACCACAAGTAGGATGTAATTTCATTGCATAACTATTGACTTTCGTGCTTGCATAGGGAATCACAGACCTTAACACCAATATTCTTACTAAGCCATAATTATTCATCAACATGACTCACATATTATATCAACATATCACAAAACTATTACAAGGAATCAAGTTTATTTTATCCAATGATCTTCATGAAAGTTTTTATTATATCCCTCTTGGATATCTATCACTTTGGGACTAATTTTATATCTTGCTTTTGATAGCTCAAACAAATCTGAGTGAAGAACATGAGCATAAAATTTTCTTCTCTCAAAATAATTTAAGTGAAGCAAGAGAGAATTTCTAAAAAAAAATTACTAACTCTCAAATAAATCTAAGTGAAGCATGAGAGCATTTCTTCAAAAATACTAAAGCACACCGTGCTCAAAAAGATATAAGTGAAGCACTAGAGCAATTCCATAGCTCATAAAGATTTAAGTGAAGCATAGAGAGCAATTCTAACAAGTCATAGCATAATTTTGGCTCCCTCAAATAGGTGTGTCCAGCAAGGATTCATTACTTAAAATAAAAAGCAAAACAAGAAAAGACTCATATCATACAAGACGCTCCAAGCAAAACTCATGATATGTGACGAATAAAAATATAGCTCCAAGTAAAATACCGATGGTCGTTAGAAGAAAGAGGGGATGCCACTCGGGCATCCCCAAGCTTAGTTGCTTGCTTCTCTTTGGATAATGGCTTGGGGTGCCATGGGGAATCCCCAATCTTAGGCTCTTCTTACTCCTTATTCCTTCATCCATCGTAATCTCACCCAAAACTTGAAAACTTCAATCACACAAAACTCAACAAAACCTTCATGAGATCCGTTAGTATAAGAAAACTAATCTTTACTTTAAGTACTATAGAAAACCCATTCAACTTTTGTTCTTGCATTATATCTACTGTATTCTAACTTTACCATGGCTTATAACCTCCAATACAAACCATAGATTCATCAAAATAAGCAACAATGCAAAGAAAACAGAATCTGTCAAAAACAGAATAGTCTACAAAGATACGAATTGTTCTCATACTTCTGTAACTCCAAAAATTCTTAATAATTAGGAAAACATAGGAAATTTGTATATAAATCTTGTGTAAAAACTTCAGAATTTTTCTTCGCTTATGTGAATTTTGAAAATTATTTTACTGGACGCAAAATTTCTGTTTTCCAACAAAATCAAATCAACTACCACCAAAGCTATCCTAAAGGCTTTACTTGGCACAAACACTAATTAAAACACAAAAAACACAATCATAACAGTAGCATAATTGTGCAAACACTCAAGAACAGAAACAAAAAGACAAAAATAAATTTTATTCATTGGGTTGTCTCCCAACAAGCGCTATCGTTTTACGCCCTTAGCTAGGCATAATGCAAAGATCTAAGTATTGTCATCTTTGTTTCTAGATCCATAAGATGCACTCATGATTGATTCATATGGTGGCTTAATTCTTGTTCTAGGGAAGTGTTCCATACCCTTTCTCAAAGGGAATTGGAATTTGATGTTCCCTTCTTTCATATCAATCACGACACCTATAGTGCGCAAAAACGGTCTACCAAGAATAATTGGACAAGACGGATTGCAATCAATATCAAGAACAATAAAATCTATGGGCACATAATTACTATTTGCAAGAATAAGAACATCATTAATTATTCCCACAGGCTTTTTAATAGTAGAATCCGCCAAGTGCAAATTTAAAGAACATTCTTCAATATCGGTAAGACCAAGCACATCACATAAAGATTTCGGAATTGTAGAAACACTAGCACCCAAATCACATAAAGCAAAACACTCATAATTTTTAATCTTGACTTTGATAGTAGGTTCCCATTCATCATGTAATTTTCTACGAACTGAAATCTCTAATTCCAACTTTTCTTCCAAAGCTTTCATCATAGCATCAACAATATGTTTAGTAAAAGCTTTATTTTGTGTGTAGGCATGGGGTGAATTTATCATGGATTGTAACAAAGAAATACAATCAATCAAAGAGCGATTATCATAATTAAAGTCTTTGTAATCCAAAAGAGTGGGCACATCACTAGTTAAAGTTTTGACCTCTCCAAACCCACTTTTATCAATTTTCTCAATAAGATTTTCACCCTCCAAATTATCGGGCGCCTTCTAGCTAAATTTGAGTCTTCTTCAGTCCCTTTTTCATCAATTATAATTTTACTAAATAAGGAATCAATAGAAGAAACACCAATCACTTTAAGATCTTCATCATTTTTGTGAAAGCAATCACTGGAAAACGCTTTTTCTAAAAATTCTCTTCTAGCTCTAAGCATAGCGGTTCTTTTCTTACTTTCATCCATAGAAACATATAAAGCTTTAATTGATTCTTCAACCTTAGGCACAAAAATTTTCATCTTGATATTTTCTACATCATGAGAAATTCTATCAACGCTTCTAGACAAATCATCAATCTTACTCAATTTTTCTTCCATCGTAGTATTAAAAATCTTTTGAGCATTGATAAATTCTTTAATATTATTCTCAAAATCAGAGGTGTTCCTATTATTATTATAAGAATGATTACCATAGGAATTACCATAATTATTAGAGGAATTACTAGGAAAAGGCCTAGGATTAAAATTACCTCTATAAGCATTGTTATTGAAATTGTTTCGAGAGATAAAATTCACATCTATGGCATCACTATTTTGCTCAATCAAAGTAGACAAAAGCACATCATTAAAATCAATAGGAGCACTTTTATTAGCAACCAATTTCATAAGAGCATCAACTTTTTCACTCAAAGAAGAAATTTCTTCAACCGAATTAACCTTTTTACTAGTAGGAGCTCTTTCGGTATGCCATTGTGAATAATTTGCCATAATATTGTCTAGCAATTTAGTAGCTTCACCCAAAGTAATTTCCATAAAAGTACCACCCGCGGCGAAATCTAAAAGATTTCTAGAAACAAAATTCAATCCCGCATAAATTTTTTGTATGATCATCCAAAGATTTAAACCATGAGTAGGACAATTTCTTAGCATCAATTTCATTCTTTCCCAAGATTGCGCAACATGTTCGTGCTCAAGTTGCTTAAAATTCATGATTTGCGTCCTAAGGGAAATAATTTTTGTGGGCGGAAAATATTTAGTAATAAAAGCATCTTTGCACTTATCCCTAGAATTGATACTATTGCGAGGCAAAGAAGAAAACCAAATTTTTGCACGATCTCGCAAAGAAAACGGGAATAATTTCAACTTCACAATATCATTGCCCACATCTTTTTTCTTTTGCATATCGCATAATTCCATGAATGTGTTAAGATGGGACGTGGCATCCTCACTAGGAGTACCGGAAAATTGATCTTTCATAACAAGATTCAACAAAGCGGCATTAATATCACAAAATTCCGCACTAGTGGCGGGAGGAGCAATCGGAGTGCTAATAAAATCATTGTTGTTGGTATTGGAGAAATCACACAACTTGGTGTTCTCTTGAGTCATCATGACTACGCAACGAGATTGCACTCAAAAACAGATCTGACGAGAAAACGGCGAACGAAAAAGAGGGCGAATAAAACGGCAAATTTTTGTGAAGTGGGGGAGAGGAAAACGAGAGGCAAATGGCAAATAATGTAAATTGCAAGGAGATGAGGTTTGTGATTAGGAACCTGGTAGATGTTGATGATGTCTCCCCGACAACGGTGCCAAAAATTGGCGAGTTGTCGGTAGACTATCTTGACTTGATCCTCCCCGGCAACGGCGCCATAAATTCCTTTTGATGTTGGCTTGAACTACGTCAGTATTTCCCCAAAGAGGAAGAGATGATGCAGCACAGCAACGGTAGGTATTTCCCTCAGTGATGAGACCAAGGTTATCGAACCAGTAGGAGAACCAAGCAACACTACGTAAACAACACATGCACACAAAGAACAAATACTTGCAACCCGACGTGTTAAAGGGGTTGTCAATCCCTTTTGGGTAACGGCGCCAGAAATTGGCAAACGGACGGGAGATAAATTGTAGTAGATTGGATAAATAGACCGCGAATAAAATAAAGTGAAGCAAAATATTTTTGGGTTTTTAGAAATATAGATCTGAAAATAAAAGTGGAAAATAATAAAAAGGCAAATAGCAAAATAGATCTGAAAATATATGATGAGAATATAGACCCGGGGGCCGTAGATTTCACTAGTGGCTTCTCTCGAGAAAAATAGCATACGGTGGGTAAACAAATTACTGTTGGGCAATTGATAGAACTTCAAATAACTATGATGATATCCAGTCAATGATCATTATATAGGCATCACGTCCAAGATTAGTAGACCGACTCCTGCCTGCATCTACTACTATTACTCCACACATCGACCGCTATCCAGCATGCATCTAGTGTATTAAGTTCATGGAGAAACGGAGTAATGAAATAAGAATGATGACATGATGGAGACAAGATCTATTTATGTAGAAATAGACCCCATCTTGTTATCCTTAATAGCAACAATACATACGTGTCGGTTCCCCTTCTGTCACTAGGATCAAGCACCGTAAGATCGAACCCATCACAAAGCACCTCTTCTCATGGCAAGAAAAATCGATCTAGTTGGCCTAACTAAACCAAAGATTCGAAGAAGAAATACGAGGCTATAAGCAATCATGCATATAAGAGATCAAAAGACTCAAATAATTTTCATGGATAAAAACATAGATCTGATCATAAACTCATAGTTCAGCGGATCCCAACAAACACACCTAAAAAAGAGTTACATCAAATAGATCTCCAAGATACCATTGTATTGAGAATCAAAAGAGAGAGAGGAAGCCATCTAGCTACTGCCTACGGACCCGCAGGTCTACAATGAACTACTCACGCATCATCGGAGAGTCACCAATGAGGACGATGAACCCCTCCGTGATGGTGTCTAGATTGGATCTGTGGTTTCTGGAACATGCGGCAGCTGGAATTGATTTTCGTCGACTCCCCTAGGGTTTCTGAAATATTGGGGTATTTATAGAGCAAAGAGGCGGTGCGGGAGGTGGCCGAGGTGGGCATAACCCACCTGGGCGCGCCACCTAGGCGCGCCAGGGCCCCCAGGCAAGCCCTGGTGGGTTGTGCTCCCCTCGGAGCCCCCCTCAGGTACTTTCTTGGCCCAACTTGTGTCTTCTGGTCCAGAAAAAATCACCAAAAAGTTCTGTTGTGTTTGGACTCCGTTTGGTATTGATTTCCTGCGAAGTAAAAAACAAGCAAAAAAACAGCAACTGGCACTGGGCACTATGTCAATAGGTTAGTCCCAAAAAATGATATAAAGTTGCTATAAAATGATTGTAAAACATCCAAGAATGATAATATAACAGCATGGAACAATAAAACATTATAGATACGTTGGAGACGTATCACTTCCATACACTTATATCTCTTAGTGCATCCGTTGCATGGCAATCCCTAATCCTCGCATTGACATCAATTGATGGGCATCTACATAGCCCATTGATTAGCCGCGTCGATGTGAGACTATCTTCCTTTTTTGACTTCCCCTTATTAATATCTATCACCGCATTCTATTCCACCCATAGTGCTATGTCCATGGCTTACGCTCATGTATTGTGTGGGGGCTAAAAAAGCTGAAGCGCGTTAAAAGTATGAACCAATTGCTTGGCTTGTCATCGGGGTTGTACATGATAAATACTATGTTAAGAAGATGGAACATGACATGACTATATGATTTTGTAGGGATAATGTTCTTTATCATTTTTATTTTTAAGAGCATTATTTTTGTTCGTATGCATGAGTATTGATGTCTTTATTTTCAATTATAGACTATTGCTTTGAATCATTCGAATCTTAATATTCATACCCTAAAAGAAAGATTACATGATGAACATGTTAGGTAGCATTCCACATAAAAATTCTATTTTTATCATTTACCTACTCGAGGACAAGCAGGAATTAAGCTTGGGGATGCTTGATACATCTCCAACGTATCTATAATTTTTGCTTGTTCCATGCTATTATAGTATCAATACTGGATGTTTTATATGCAATTTTATATCATTTTTTGGGACTAACCTATTAAGCTAGTGCCCAATGCCAGTTGCTGTTTTTGCTTGTTCTTGGATTTTCAAAAAATTAATATCAAACAGTCCAACTGGAGAAAATTCTTTGGATTAATTTTTTCTGGACCAGAAGGGACCCACGAAGGTTCAAGAGAAGACCGGAAGAGTCACGAGGGAGCAACAAGCTCAGGGGGCGTGCCCCCACGCTTATGGGACCCTCGTGGCACCTCTTGACCTAATTCCACTTCTATAAATTCCCAAATATTCCCAGTATACCAGATAACCACCCAAAACAATTTTTTCGCTGCCGCAAGTTTCTGTTCTTCCGCGATCCCATGTGGAGGCCTTTTCCGGTACTCTGCCGAAGGGGGAATCGATCACGAAGGGCTTCTGCATCATCCTTGCTGCCGTTCGATGATGCGTGAGTAGTTTACCACAGACCTACAGGTCCATAGCTAGTATCTAGATGGCTGCTTCTCTCTCTGTGATCTTCAGTACAATGTTCTCCTCGGTGTTCTTGGAGTTCTATCTGATGTAATCTTTTTTTGCGGTGTGTTTGTTGGGATTCGATGGATTGTGGGTTTATGATCTGAATATTTATGAGAAGTAATGGAGTCTTTTCTGAACTTTGTTATGCATGATTGTTATTGATTTGTATTTCTCACCGATCTATCCGTTTGGTTTGGCTAACTAGATTGATTTATCTTCAGCGGGGGAGGTGCTTTATGATGGGTTAAATCTTGTGGTGATCTATCCCAATGACAGGAAGGGACAAGTCATGGATTTGTATTGTTTCCATTAAGGGTAAAACAATGGGGTTTATTCATATTGCTTGGATTTACTTTGTTACATCATGTCATCTTGCTTAAGGCGTTACTGGTTTATACTTAATACCCTACATGCATGCTGGATAGTGGTCGATGGGTGGAGTAATAGTAGAAGATGCAGGTAGGAGTTGGTCTACTTGTCTTAGACGTGATGCCTATATTCATGATCATTGCCTTGAATATCATCATGACTATGCACTTTTCTATCAATTGCCAAACAGTAATTTGTTTACCCACCATATGCTATGTGTTCGAGAGAGAAGCCTCTAGTGAAAACTATGGCCCCCTGGTCTACCTTTATCATATATAAAAACACAAAAATACTTTTCTGCAATTTTATTTCTTTTATTTTATTTTACCATTTATATTTATCTACCACTACAAGATTTGATCCTTGCAAGTAACCGCCAAGGGGATTGACAACCCTCTTGATCACGTTCGGTGCAAGTATTTGCTTTTGTGTATGCAGGTGCTGTTCATGAGGTTCTGTGTGATTCTCCTACTGGATTGATAACCTTGGTTCTTAACTGAGGGAAATACTTATCTCTACTGTACTGCATCTCCTATCCTCTTTGAGGAAATACCAACGCAGCTCACAAGTAGCATTGGGCAATTGATAGAAAAGAGCATAGTTATGACAATATTCATGGCAATTATCATGTACATAAGCATCACGTCCGAGACAAGTAGACCGACTCCTGCCTGCATCTACTACTATTACTCCACCAATCGAGTGCTATACAGCATGCATCTATGGTATTAAGTTCATAGAAATAGAGTAACACCTTAAGCAAGATGACATGATGTAGACAAAGTAAACCCAATCAATATGAATAAAACCCGTCGTTTTACCCTTAATGGCAACAATACAACGTGTCTTGTCCCTTTCTATCATTGTGATATAGAGCTCCGCAATATTGAACCCATTACAAAGCACCTCTCCCACTGAAGATAAATCAATGTAGTTGGCCAAACCAAACAGATAGATCAGAGAGAAATACAAAGCTATAACAATCATACAAAATAAAGTTTAGAAAATACTCAATTACTTCTAATGAATGTTCTAATCATAAACCCCCAATTCATCAAATCCCAAAAAACACACCGCAAAAGAATATTACATCGACTAGAAGTCCAAGAACACCGAGGAGAACATTGTATTGAAGATCAAAGAGAGAGAGAGAAGAAGCCATCTAGCTACTAGTTATGGACACGTAGATCTATGGTGAACTACCCACGCATCATCGGAAGGCAACAAGGATGATGTAAAAGCCCTCTGTGATCGGTTCCCCCTCCGGCAGAGTACTAGAAAAGGCCTCCAAATGGGATCGCGGAAGAACAGAAGCATGCAGCGGCGAAAGAAAGTGTTTCAGGTGGCTCTCTGGGGGTTTCCCAATATTTGAGAATTTATAGAAGTAGAATTAGGTCAGACGGAGCCTCGAGGGGCCCACAAGATAACACAGCGTCCACTTGGCGCACCCTGTTGCCTTGCCATCTCCTTGTTTGTCATCTGGTCTCCTCCCGAAGCTTCTAGGGTCTCTCTTGTCTAGAAACAACTCGTCAAAAAGTTTCGTAGCGTTTGGACTCCGTTTGGTACTGATTTTCTAGAAAACCAAAAACAAGTAGAAAACAACAACTGGCACTAGGCACTGGGTTAATAGGTTAGTTCCCAAGAATAATATAAAAAGCATAAAAATGCATATAAAGTATCCAAGATTTATAATTTAATAGCATGGAACAATAAAAAATTATAGATACGTTGGAGACGTATCATGGTGTCCCATATGGAGCATTATCTATGACCACCTTGTTATTCAGCATGCACCATACACCTACCCGAACTATGTTAAAGATCTCTGGTTACCTAATAAAAGAGCTTGGAATGAAAATTTAGTGTCGTGGTTTTGTCACGGCAGATGTCCTAGTGTGAGGACTTAGACGTGAGGCCATCACAACTAGGTGGTTAGCTTGTCGGGTGATACGTCTCCAACGTATCTATAATTTATGAAGTATTCATGTTGTTATATTATCATTCTCGGATGTTTTACAATCATTTTTATAGCAACTTTATATCATTTTTTGGGACTAACCTATTGACATAGTGCCCAGTGCCAGTTGTTGTTTTTTGCTTGTTTTTTACTTTGCAGGAAATCAATATCAAACGGAGTCCAAATGCAGAGAAATTTTTTGGAGAATTTTTTTTGGACTAGAAGACCCAGGATGGGCTAAAAAAGTACCAGAGGGGAGGCCTGAGGTGGGCACAACCCACCTGGGCGCGCCCAGGAGCCCAGGCGTGCCCAGGGGGGTTGTGCCCCCCTCGGTGATGTCCCGCACCGCCTCTTCACCCTATAAATTGCCAAATATGCCAAAAACCCTCGGGGTAGCCCGAGATCAGAAGTTCCGCTGCCGCAAGCCTCTGTAGCCATGAAAAACCAATCTAGACCCTATTCCGGCACCCCGCCGGAGAGGAAAATCATCACCGGTGACCATCTTCATCATCCCGGCGGCCACCATGATGAGGAGGGAATAGTCCACCCTCGGGGCTGCGGGTGTTTACCAGTAGCTATGTGTTCAATCTCTCTCTCTCTCTCTCTCTCTCTCTCGTGTTCTTGAGATGTCACGATCTTGATGTATCGCGGGCTTTGTTAATATAGTTGGATCATATGGTGCTTTCCCCTCTCTATCTTGTTGTGAATTGAGTTTTTCCTTTGAGATTTTGTTTTATCGGATAGAATACTTTTATGGATTTGAGAGCACTTGATGTATGTCGTGCTATGAATACCCGTGGTGACAGTGGGGTATCATATTGATTCACTTGATATGTGTTTTGGCACTCAACTCGCAGATTCCCGAGGTGACATTGGGGTAATCTATGCATAGGGGTTGATGCACGTTCTCGTCTTTGTTTCTCCGGTTGAAATCTTGGGGCACTCTTTGAGGTTCTTTGTGTTGGATTGAGTATTATGAATCTGAAATTGTTTGATGCATATCGCATAATCAACTCACGGGTACTCGCGGTGACATTGGAGTATCTAGGTGACATTAGAGTTGTTTGATGTGTATCATATAGTGTTATTTTAGTACGAACTCTTGGTTAGATCGATCGGAAAGAATAGCTTGGTGTTATTTTAGTACGAAATCTAGGATAGATTGATCGAAAAGAATAGCTTTGAGGTGGTTTCGTACCCTACAAACAATTTCTTCTTATGTTCTCCGCTAGATAGGAACTTTGGAGTGATTCTTCATTGCACGTTGAGGGAAGGTTATATGATCCAATTATATTAGCATTGTTGAGAGATTGCACTAGCGAAAGTACGGACCCTAGGCCTCATTTTCAAGCATTGCAATACCGTTTGTGCTTTGTTTTATCAATTGCTACCTTGCTATTTTTTATTGTTCCTATTACAAAAATCAATATCTACTATCATTACTACGCTTGTATCACCATCTCTTCGCCGAACTAGTGCACCTATAAAAATTACCAGTGTATTTGGTGTGTTGGGGACACAAGAGACTTTTTGTTATTTGGTTGCAGGGTTGTTTGAGAGAGATCGTATTCATCCTACACCTCCCACGGATTGATAAACCTTAGGTCATCCACTTGAGGGAAAATTGCTACTGTACTACAAAACTCTACGCTTGGAGGCCCAACACGAGTCTACAAGAACAAATTGTGTAGTAGACATCACCGGGGTTGAGCAGAACCGAGAGACGCGAGTTTACCCACCATGATTGGGCCAGGTCATCCAGGTGGCCCCCAAGGGCCGGCTCATCTTCCTGAGATGAACCGGGTCTTCTTGTACTCTTTAAGATAGAAAAATGACATGCATTAGCCCCCAAATGCTAAGTATATTGCTTGCAATCTGCTTGGGACTTCTCCATTGAACTTGAATCGATATAGCCCCTAGGCGCCGGGTTTGATACTACCGCCGGCTTGCTTCAGCATTTGTTAAATAAATTATCTCCTTATTTTACAGGAGGCTTTAAGCACAGCCGAGTCAAATTTGATCGGCTTGTGAAAAGATATTGAAAATGAACAGGCCCTGCGGACCAAGGCAGAGTCAAGCCTGCAATCTTCTTTGGAAGAATTGGAGAAAATCAAGGCGGGCTTTGAGACGAAGAAAAAAATCTTTTGAGACAGAGAAAGCCGCCCTGATTCAACAAGCAGAAGCCCCCGAAAAACAATTGGCCCCAGTAACTGAGGAGCTGGCCGGGTTGAAGCGCCATATCACTCAAATGACCCAAGCCATATTTGGTAAGTCATCCCTCAAGTTACAAAGAAACATTAACTCGCCTGGCAAGGCATGCATAAGTAATAATTCGCCTGGCGGCTCACATATTGCAACTTCTATGCAGGTGAAAGAACGCATAATCTTCAAGACAACATGACAAAGCTGAAGGCTGTGTACTCCCTTGCAGAGCACACTACTGCAGGATGCTGCTAACGCGACACTACAATCAGAGACCCTTCAACGAAACTGTGTGCGATGCATTAATCGCAAACGGTGATGTAAAAAAACCATCAAAAAAGATGCAAAACGTTTGCGATGGCGGATACATCAAACACGGTTTGGATTTTACTTATATTTGCGATTAGCGGCATACGGTTCACTACAATGAACTGTTTGCGATGAGGCAGAACAACAGAAACGGGCAACCAGATGAAAGTGTGTGCGATATACGGCATATAGTTCACTTGGATTAACTGTTTGTGATTAGGAAACACAACGGAAATGGTCAGCCAGATCAAGGTGTGTGCGATTTACGGCATACAGTTCACTCAAATGAACTGTTTATGATTAGGCGGAACAAAAGAAACGGTCAGCCAGATCAAGGCGTGTGCGATAAAGGGCAAACAGTCCACTCGGATGAACTGTTTGCGTTGAGCCAAGAGAACAGAAATGGTTTAATTTAACAAGATGTGTGTGATACATGGCAAACAGGTCTGTAATCAGAAATGTCTGTGAAGACCGATAATAACACAGACGATTGCTGCTAATAAGACATGTGTGTTGTGCGATGGATTTGCATACAGAACAACAACATATATATACACACACTTATAAGGACATGGCTGCATAACCAAATTAAACATCGATTTACATGGGTGGCTACTACACACATGAGACATTACATTTAATTGAACACACCAAAGTAAACTATTACATGCATAATTACATTGGTGGCTACTACACACATGACATTTCCACACACCAAAGTAAACTATATATTACATGTATAATTAACTAGGATAAACGATCATGTGATTATCATCTACTTCTTGTGACGCTTGTCGCTACTGCTCTGCTTCTGGCTCAATCCGGCCTCGTCGATTTTGGGAACGAGGCACTTCCTCATGTCAACGATCCGCCTGTGCATCTCGTAGCATTTGTACACGCTCTTGGCCGCGAACCTAAGGTGAGGTTCATCCAGTTGCCGCGTCCAGGCCCCGTGCCAGGATACGGGATTTGTTCTCTGGGCATCCTGCTTCATCTTTTCGTAGTAGGGGTCGATGATGGCCGAGGCGAGTTCAATCAGGGAGTCCTTCTTCGTGCTGCCCCAGACCCTGTAGTGGTCATGAATTTCTACAAGGTTCTTGCAGGCCAAGCCCGTAACCATGAGCGCCTTTACAGCGTTGCAGGTTTCTACCGTAGCGAACTTGTAGTCGGTGCTGTTGACAAAACTGGCGAAACGGTCGCAAGTCTCTGTGGCCATGCAGTAGTGGAAGATGAGGACATGACGGCGCACGCACAACTGGGCGACGAAAACCTTCTGATCTTTGCCGGGATGACCGCCAGTGTACTAGAGGTCGATGCCGACCACCTTGTACTTGTCTCGAGCAAGCAACTGCTCCACGATGTTGATGCAGTCCTCCACCACGGCCGGGTCGATGGTGTACACCACCGAGAGATCCGTCTCTCTCGTGTGGGTCTCCACTTTATGCTCGCCGAACTCCATTGGAGCGCCGCTAGATATCCTCTCTGTATGTGTCGTCCTGGGTGTGCTTGTTGTGTTGTGGGGCGAGATCGAAAGGTTGAAGAGAATAAGGTTATAATAGCCGCGGGAATTAATGCGGAAGCCGGACGGCCTGGAATATCCGCACGCCCGGATGGCAGTTCTAATTTGCAGCGCGTAACTCCATCGTGTCGCACGTAACTGCATCGTGGCGACGCGCGCGGCGCAACCGGATGCATATGGGCCCCAACGTGATCGTGCGCAGGCCCCAACCGCTGGTAGAGCGCGCGCAGGGACGCGAGCAGAGCACTCCGCGGCGCCTCAATGGCGAGCAACCAGATATATGCATATAGCAGTTGAACACGCAAGGAAAAGCTGTCCACAAGCCGAGCGCGTGGAGGTACGCGGGAAGAGCGCGCCGCGGCGCCTAACGGCGAGCACAGCGCGCTGCGGCGCCTAACGGCGAGCAGAGCGCACCGAGGGACGCGAGAAGAGGCCGTCATAGTGATACATGGCAAATAAGACGAACTGTGCGAGCGATGGCGGAGACATCAAGCACGAATCTGATTAGAGTTGCGTGTGCGATACGTGGCATACAATTGATCTATCCGAGCTGTTTGTGATGGAATAAGCCGTGTGTGTTGTGAGCAAACGCTTACTGGCATACAACCGTTTGTGATTGATGAATTAATCACCGACGGGTTCCCTAGTGTGGTCCCTGTGCGATGTGATATGCTCTGTCTGCACAACATCTATGCACTGTGTACAAAAGAACAACATATATATACTTATAACAGGACCTGATTGCAAAACCAAATTAAGCATCTAATTACGTTATATAACAAATACCATAAATATTGCAAGGTTCAAATTCCAGCATTACAAGGTGTTCGGGATATTCCCCACGACCAAGACCGGGCTCATAAGGATAAGCCGCCTTAAGACTTAAGTTATTTATGGATTTAAGTCGCCCTGACGTTAAGTCATCTCTGGACTTAGGCAGCCCTGTTAAGTCATCTCAGATCCTAACCCGGCAGGTGAGACTCGACAGGTGAGAACCGGCAGGTGAGACCCGGCTGGTGAGACCCGACAGGTGAGACCCGGCAGACAGTTATGAGCCGGAAGACAGTTATGACCCGGCAGACAGTTATGACCCGGCAGACAGTTATGACCCGGCAGACAGTTATGACCCGGCAGATGCATGGAGTCACGGAGATGAGTCTCAGAGATGAGTCGCCTAGGGTTAAGAAGCCCAAGACATTAAGAAGCCCACGGAGAGAAGCCCAAGACGTTAAGAAGCCCACGGAGAGAAGCCCAAGACGTTAAGAAGCCCACGATGAGAAGTCAGAATAGTTTAAGGCCCTGTTTGTTTGGGCTTTTGCTTATGCTTTTGCAGCTTTTTCACTTTAGCAAAAAGCCATAAAAGCTCCTAAATAGGTGCTTTTGGAGCTTTTTTGACTTTTGATGAATCAATGTAACAATATTGAGCTCCAAAAGCCATAAAAGCTCCAAAAGCATCTATTTAGGAGCTTCTATGGCTTTTTGGGCAAAGTGAAAAAGCTGCAAAAGCAAAAGCAAAAGCCCAAACAAAGAGGGCCTAAGTCTTAATCCGACTTGGACTCTACATGTAACCCGCCCCTTCAACTTATATAAGGAGGGGCGGGGCGCCCCAAAAGGGTAAAGTTTTTCTAGACGTTTCAATAGACATGTCTCAATAGACAAGTCTGAGACAAGATCAAAATAGATGCTCTCGAGATGAGAGGTGTTGAAACACCACCCTTGCAACCGAGATCGTCATCATGATCAATATTAATCAAGCAGGATGTAGGCTTTTACCTTCATCGTGAGGGGCCAAACCTGGGTAAAAACCTCGCGTCTCTCGTCCCGTTCAACCCCTCTCAAGGTATCACTTAGATGCGTTGGCCTCACGACTAAATCCACACACTAAAACATCTGCCGTGACAAAACCACGACAGTTGGCGTCCATCGTGGAGCGTTCGCACGGTGGGTTGTGTTCTTCAAGGGATCTCTCTTAGGGATCGAGAAGCACGTGATCGACCGAATTCAAATTTCAACTGAGTTGATTTCCATCAGGCACGTCAACAACATTGCTACAGTGCTTCACCCGCCGTCGAGATTGCTACCAGCCCTATCTTCCTTTTGGTTTGGATCAGAAGGAAACTAAACCGTGTCAGAGGGTCGTGCGTGCTGCAGCAATTGGAATCAAATTCAAAGTAAGGGATTGATGTCCAATCAACAACGAGATAGCACATGACCCGGAACCGGATTGGGCCACGGACTCAGCCTCTGTCGTTGAGCCGCCCCCACCATTGCCGTGGTCTCTGAGCCACCGACGGCCAAGTCGCCTCGCCGCGCCTCTGTTCAAGACTCGCCCCTGTGGCCGTGAGGGGTCTCCTCACGCCGCCACCACTAAGTGATCCGCCGGTCTCCGTCGGGCATCCACCTCCGTTGCTATGGCCCGCGGCTCCACGGCAAGCCGCCATCGCCTCCTCAGTATTGAGCCACCGCAGTTGAGCCGCCCCATCGCTCCTCGAGCCGCCGGCACTCTAAACCGCCGCGGTCAGGCTGACCCGGCCTCGCTCCAAGTCGCCCCGGGTCGTGTTGGTCTCGCGCCTGTTCCAAGCCGCCCACACCGGCGTGCTCAAATCGCCGCCGAACCACCGCGGTCATGGCCTCACCCTGTCTTTGTTCTACTGCGAGCCGTCGCGGCCCGCTCGCACGCAGACCCTGCTCCGACTCAAACCCGCCTTCGCCAGAGAAATTCCAAGTCGCCGGAGGCCCGAGCAGCGTGTCACGATCCGGATTCAGGATTCGGTCACGACCCGGATTTAACCACCAATGCTTGCATGTCCTCCGACCCCGAGTCGCCTGAAGCTTCCAAGTCGCTGGGGGCCCGAGCTGCCATGCCCGTCATTATCGGCTGCAAGCCGCCCCAATGCGAGCAGCCTTCACCTCCGCCACGGCTCATCCTCCGAACGGCCGCGACCTCCAAGTCGCCCTGCCTCGTTTCAATGGCGCTTGCCTCGCCAACGCTGCTGAACCGCCGCAGCATCCGCCCGCGAGCCGGCCACTACGCCTTGCTCCACTCAGAGTCGCCATCACCGCGCCTCCACAGCAGCTGCGCCCTCAGCCGCCATGGCCTGGTCTGTTTCAATCACCTCCAAGGCGAGTCTTTGACCTATTGACTCGCCGTGACCCTCCGTCGCTCCAAGTCGCCACCGGCCTTCACACGCACCCAGCATCGCCTTCGATTCGGCACCTGTAGTGGCCGCCTCTACCTCCGCAGCTGCAGCCGCGCCGAGCCGCTGCGGTCTCATTCCAGATTGGCTCTGCGCCCGGCCTCCGGCTCAAGTGGCCGCCGTGGCCAGCTTTGCGCTGCTGTAAGCCGCCCCCGCCGCGTGGCTGCCCCAGCCCTGCTTCGCCAAGTCACCGGCTGCCTTCGACGCCGTGGCACGCCGCGACCGCCGGCGGCCTCGTTCAGCCGCCACCCGCGGTGTTGGTCTCAAGTTACCGCGAAACTCGCGCCAAGTCGCCGCCTTCGCTGAGCGGCCTCGAGAACTCCTGCTGCTAGGACGCACCTCCGTCGACCCGGCCTTGAGGGCACCGCCTCTGTAGCAGCGTCTCTAAGCCGCCACCGCCGGAGCTCGCCCCCGTGGCCCAGCGTCGACGAGCCGCCCGTTCATCCTCGCCGGCGCCTCTGTTTTTCTGCTGCTGCTTCGCCGCGGTGCCGCTTTGCTGTGAGCCGCCATTCTGAGCTGTCGAACCAGCCTTGAAGACGCCGCCTCCGCCTCTGCTACCCCGCCTTCGCCGCCTCGCCTCCGTGGTAATCCGCTAGGCCAGTTTGTCTCCACTGACAGAGCCGCCTCCGCGTACTCACCGTCGAGTGGCCTGCGTGCCGTTGCTTTCGAGCCGCCTTATGTCTGCTCCGAGTCACCTCCACGGACCCGCCGTCGCGGACGCACGTCGAGCCGACTCCTCGAGCCGCCGCCGTCGCCTCCGTCTTCGGTCGAGAGCCGCCCTTGTTGCAGAGTCACCGCCGGCTCGCCACCCGCTCCGCTGCGCTTGGTCGAGCCTCTGCTCCCGGCGGCCGTTTTCGCCTCAAGTCGCCGCGCCTGCGGATTCGACCCCGGGCCGCCCGCGGCCGTGGCTCGACTCCAGCCACGGCCACACCAGCCACCTGCGAGCCGCCGCCTCCGGTTGCACAACCGGTTCATCCGTGCGGTTTTCTACAATGACTGCCAGGCATAGTTCATGGTGGACCAGTTACAGACAATGGCGCACAGGTTTTTTTTTTTTTGACGGGTTTACTTGAGTTGAAGAGATCAGTGTCTTTTCAGCAATGTGATGCTGCAGAACCATTGACGAAGCTTCTGCGTGTGGACCAGTTGCTACCTGAAAGTGCGCTTAGGCAAGGAAGAATTATGAGTTGCAAGTCATTTTGATCAAATGTTGAAAGGTCCTGCGCGAGCTCCAATTGGGATACTCTTTTGTGAGGCAAGTGTAGGTGGATCAAGGAAAGTATTACTGCCAGCAATTAATGCAGGGGCAGATCGCTTCAGCAGCTGTTATGAGCAAAAACCTGATTAGATCATCTGTTGAGTTAAAAAGAGCTGGGTACTATTTAGCAAGAGATAACCTGCCGGCAATGAGTGCAGTAGCACTCCTCACGTGGATCCCAAGATTTAATCAAAAACCAGTGTCACACGCACTAATAGCGTCACATGCACTGCCAAATACTACTGGGAGCTAATACATATTAAGAAGACAAGAGTAATATTCATCATATCTGTCAGACTATATGTCTGCTGTAAAATAAAAATCAGGTGATATTCCTTCTATATGTTTTATCAATATACTCCCTCGACAAGAATTTTGGGACGGAGGGAGTACTTTATTTCCTTCGAGCACTACTACTTTATCCTACGGTATTTTTATATGCAGGATGATTATTCACTGCAAAAAGTGGTGTTATACCGCGGATACGGAGCACGTCAGCATCATTTTGCACTGGCGTTTGTCTTTTCCGCGCTGTTCGACGGATGTGTGCAAGTCGCCGCTCTTGCGGCCCGGTCTACATTGACTCAATGGGACTGCACCTGCGCATTTCACAATGGACGTGCGCAAGTCGCCGCCCCTGTGGTTCGGTCTACATCAACTCGCCGGGACCGCACCCGCGGTCGACTCACCTGACTGTGTGAGCTTACAACCTCGCGGTTGACTCATCTGTCCGCGCTCACGGTCAACTCACCTATATCCGTGCCGCCTTCAACGCCGCGGCCGTCTTTACGCCCGTCTCGCGTGGTCTGGTCTACATCAACATACCGGGCCGCACCTATGTGTACAAGCTACTTAATGAGCGCACGCAAGTTGCCGCTCCTGCAGCCCGGTCTATTCCAACAGCTCTGAAGTAAGTCATGATATATTATTAGCCTCTGCCTCCACCAGATGGATCAATAGATAGGCGTATAAGTCGCCGCCACTGCGGTTTGTTTAACTTCAACAACCAGCTGGGATAAACAGCTGGCCGGATTAGTGACACAAATCATACGGGGTCATTTATAACCCGCCGAGGTCAGCCTCAACTTTCTGTGGATTCACATCGCGTTATCAACACCAAGGATATACAATGAGTGTTGCGAAGATCATCAACTCGCTATCTTGCCTCCAGCTTCAACATATTACAGTGTTCCGCTGTTCAACTCTATGCCGGTTTATATCACGGTCAAATATGGAGAATCTCAAGACAACTCCTCGAGTCGTCTTAAGACTCAGGGACTACAATGACATGACTTAGTAAATTTTGCCAGTTTCAGCAAATTCAAAGAACTCTGGGTCATTGGAGGGAAAATAATCTGGTCCCGGAGGCTACTGCCACATTGGTGAAAATTTAAAGGCTGTCAGACAATTTCCGGCTTAAAAAGTGCCTGGCAATCACAAAATTCCGGCTCAATAGAAGAGTTCCGGGTTATCAAAAAAGATTTCGGTTTAAAATCCGGCTCAATGGAAATCTGTCTCCCACAAAGTTTTGGGCTCTCAATGTCTGGCTCAACATCCGGTTCAGGAAGAATGCACTTCTTGCAAGTTCGAGTTCTCAGAAAAAATTAAAGATTGCCAAAAAGAACTTGCTGTCATGATGCGCGGTTCAAACATGGGTAACCTGCCTTATGGGCTTATTATATTATGATCAATATAATAAAGCCGGCATCCCTGATAATTCAGGGCCTCTGTCATTTCATCTCTAAGTATTTGAGTCTTTATTATTTGTTCATAAGGTCACTTGGGGGCTTCCAACCCACCGGGTTTAGCTTTCATACCCTCTTGACCAGGCGTGGATGCCGAATCCTGAGTTCTCCTGCCTGTTTGCATGATGCTACTCCGCCAGGTAATCCTGAGTGACCCGCCGTACTCTTAACAGTCAATCTTTTTCAAGACCCTGAACTCGTTAAGGTTAAAATGGCGGTTTGTCACCTGAGGGCCGGCTTACAGTGAGCTAGGATTAACTCTAAGGCTGTGCGGCCTATGAAAGCACATGGCTTTGCTAGCCAGTCTGGCCGTGCTTTGGTGAGCCAGCCAGATAATTCTTTGAGATTTTTTGAATCTTTTGGATTTGTTATTTTTTCTGCTAAGTGCATTTTTCAACAATCCGGGTCATGTAGCCCTGATTGTATGACTCATATTTAAGCATTTTTTAGGTTTAATGACCCGCCCTGGCTATGGACTTTAAGTCGCCAACATGCTTTGGTTTGCGCAATTGGGGTCATCCGCTTACAAATCTTTGGGTTGTCACCCTCACTGGATATGGCGATGTAAGCCGGTAGTATGAGCCAATTTTACAGGTATGTCTTTAATTGTTATACGAATATGCGAGGTTTGATAACCCGCCCTGGCTTTTGACTTTAAGTCGCCAGTATATTTTGGCTTCGATGGCCTTAATTCTAGTATTTTCCATAATTGCATAAGACTATATTATGTTTGGGTTGTTACCCGCCCTGGCTTTTGACGTTAAGTCGCCAGGGCATATGTAGTTTAACCTTTGTGCAGGACATGCAGAGCTATGGCTTACATAAATGATTAAGTTTAAGCCCATCATCAAAGATTAAAATTGGTGTTTCAAAAGGATTATCAGTTCTTGATTTTTACAAAGGCTATAAGCCGCCGGGTTACAAAAATCCTGGATTACAATGAATGCGCATTAAGTCGCCATCGGCCAAGAGCCACTGAGTATTTAACTCTGGATTTACTTGTCAACAGACAATATCTTGTATTGTTTTCATCCCAGATTATATTATTCCAATCTTTAATAGTCAAACATGGCTGGATTTTTCATTATGGTTGTCATAACCAGTATTGAATGATTGAGATTTTCATACCGGATTATATTATTCAAATCTTTAATAGCCAATATGGCTGGATTTTTATTATGGTTATCAATAACCAGTATTATGATTGAGGTTTTCAAAGCCGCTTCAGAGCAATGGCTATTATTTCTTCATCCAAGAATATCAGTTCACAGCAGAGAGCATGGTTCAATATTGATATGCAAGGCTTTCAGCAACATCATCCAGACAGTGGATATGATTTATTCTACAATGGAAGGAATAGTCCCGAGTCGCTGCAGGCATACGACCCAACACTTGGGGGCTACATTATTCAAATTAAGATTACATCAAGTATGCAAGTCCCATGTCACTGCAAGCGTGCACCATGGCACTTGGGGGCTAATACAAGTTGCTTTTCAAATCATCACATTGTCAACACACTCGGTTATATCAGGAAGATGAGCCGGCCTTCTATCTTTTTCTAAGTCCCAACCCAGTATTGTCTTACTGAGCCGGCCCTTGGGGGCTACATGTTGCTCCTCAAGTTTATATGATCAGATCTACAAAAGTCCCTGCTCATTATTGCATAATGACCCGGCCCTTGGGGGCTACACTGGCTGAAGTTTTATGAGTATAAGGCATTTACAAGTCCCAGGTTGCTGCAGGCAAGACAGCCCGGTACTTGGGGGCTACATATGTGGAACATTCAACTTCTAACTGGTGACTCAGATGAACAATCCGGATTTCTCTTGAACCGCAAAATTTATATTGAAACAAGTCTTAAAGCTATCACTACGTTCCCCACTTAAGACTTGGAGGCTACAGGCAATATGGATATAAGGAAGGTATGCCTTCAAATTCTCAGTTATGAGTAAACCAGGTCTCATATTTTTTGATGAAGAAATTTGCAAAGGTTATCTCCTCTGGGCTATTCAGACAACTTAACATCATACAGATTTTTCATCGAAGTATGAAGTATTGAAAGTTGGCACAACATCAGATGAATTTTATCAAGCCAAGGCAGTTGAAGATAATAAGGGTTATTTTTTCTATAAGAAGCCGGCGTCAGTTTATTGATATGACAGAGATTCAGAATTTTCAAGAGCTGGTCAACTGGTCTTTTTGAGTGAGCCGGTCCCTTTACATATTCTTATTTCAAGAGTTTAGCATGAATAAATTCAAAGCTAAACTGGGGGCTAATGTTGGGGATATTCCCCACGACCAAGACCCGACTCATAAGGATAAGCCGCCTTAAGACTTAAGTTATTTCTGGGTTTAAGTCGCCCTGTCGTTAAGTCATCTCTAGACTTAAGGCAGCCCTGTTAAGTCATCTCAGATCCTAACCCGGCAGGTGAGACCCAGCTGGTGAGACCCGGCAGGTGAGACCCGGCAGATAGTTATGACCCGGAAGATAGTTATGACCCGGAAGACAGTTATGACCCAGCAGACAGTTATGACCCAGAAGACAGTTATGACCCGGCAGACAGTTATGACCCGGCAGACAGTTATGACCCGGCAGACAGTTATGACCTGGAAGATAGTTATGACCCGGCAGATGCATGGAGTCATGGAGATGAGTCGCCTGGGGTTAAGAAGCCCAAGACATTAAGAAGCCCACGGAGAGAAGCCCAAGACGTTAAGAAGCCCACGGTGAGAAGTCAGAATAGTTTAAGTCTTAATCTGACTTGGACTCTACATGTAACCCGCCCCTTCAACTTATATAAGGAGGGACGGGGCGCCCCAAGAGGGTAAAGTTTTTCTAGATGTTTCAATAGACAGGTCTCAATAGACAAGTCTGAGACAAGATCAAAATAGATGCTCTCGAGATGAGAGGTGTTGAAACACCACCCTTGTAACCGAGATCGTCATCATGATCAATATCAATCAAGCAGGATGTAGGCTTTTACCTCCACCGTGAGGGGCCGAACCTGGGTAAAAACCTCACGTCTCTCGTCCCGTTCAACCCCTCTCAAGCTATCACTTAGATGCGTTGGCCTCACGACTAAGTCCTCACACTAGGACATCTGCCGTGACAAAACCATGACACAAGGCCCAAATTCAAAGATTACATGGTTCAAACTATTCAGACACATAAAATTCACTTCTTCAGAATCTTTTCCATGCATTATTTCTGCGAAAGGATCAGCCACCGACAAGTCATATAGCGGCTCAATACAGTGACTTCCGAATAATCTGTCATATGAAGTTACAAACTGAAATTCAGCTTGTGCAGAGCCTTTTCCATTCAGCTGTAGACGCCTGCGCTCTTTAGCAATCCATTCACTTCTGTGCAGTAAATATAGGGCAAACCTCATTACCTTGAGCAACCTTGCTTTCTCAACAAAGAACCTGGCGAATTTAATTTCTGGTGTGGTGCCTCGGTACTCGTTAGAAGTAATTTCTGTGAGATGAAGATCAAGGCATTCAATGGGATTGTTATATTTCCCAACATTTTCTACTTTCGGGCCTGCAAGTATTTGCAAACGAAGACAACATATTAGTGCCTAGCTACAGATTTGAACACTTAGGGCCTCTTTGATTTGCAGGATTTTTAAAATACACGAAAAGAGTGAAATGCCACCTTCAATCTTTCATGATAAACGTTTATCACGAAAGCATGTCGGGCGAAGGAATAAAACGCGCACAACACTAGCATCTCAAAAAATATATGTATTAAAATCCTCCAAATTCCTTTAGAAATCATTCTACATTTGTCATTGTAATCATGGGTAAAAGTAACAAAAAATTGAGCTCCGTTGTGGTTAACAATTAATAGGAAAGGAGCATCACCTCGATGTATAGCTTCTCTGTGCAAGGAAAGCATCTAAGGAATCTAACAACTTCATCCAGATCGGGGCCGACAGATTGTAGTGCCAAGTTCTTCACTGTGCGCAGAGGCCGGGTGCCAATGATCGGGGCCGACAGATTGTAGTGCCAATGATCTTCTGGATGACAGATGGACATATAGATCAACAACAATTAGATAAAATATGCTGTCCAATAATATATAAGAAGAAGAAGAAAAAGAATGTTGTACCTAAATGGATAATGATCCAGTAACAAGTTCATTGAATTCAGCACACGAATAGCCCAACACTGTCAATTTCGGTGCGTGAATGACCCTGATTCTTGCTGGACCTAATTTATCAAGTACATACAATCTCTCGAGGAAAGGCGCATTCTCAATGACAATATCGTGAAACACCTCAACTGACAGCCTTGGGCGGCGCCAGCAATGCACATAAATCGCACGGACATTCGTTGAGGTGATGTGGAGGCTACTGAACCCATCCATCGCATGAAGACGAAGGTACTCGAGCGATCTATAGCCGACGAGCAGGCGCTCCAAATCCTCCTTCGAGATGCGGATGGTAATGAGCTCGAGGTGCTTAAGTTTAGGGAGATGAAGAGCGCGCGCGGCATCGATCCGGGGGAAAATGCACCGCCTAAATGTAGCGCAGTGCAGCGTGGGCGCGAGGCGGAGCACGGACTGCGGCAGTGAGCATGGACGTTCAGCATGAAAGCTGAGCTCCTCGAGCCGATCCAGGGCTGGGGATAGGAACCAGTAGTGCAACCTGGGTTCGGTCTTGTTGTGGGGACTGAGCCTGCCGATAGCAAGGCATCTGACCGGCCCAGGGTGCATGGCTAGGACGTGGGACAATGCGTCCAGGCGTTGCTGCTCCCCGCTGCAGAACTCGTGGTCGACGATGAGGTCCAGGGGGTGGAGTGCCAGAGGAGGCACCGCGCCGTGAGAGGACAGTGGTCCGCACGCCATATTTGATGGGGAGGTGGGATATGATGGTTACCAACATCTCGTCGGGGAGGCTGCTGATGAAGTCCACGTTCGCCGAAGGCTCTTGAGGTTCTGGCTCGACCCGGCCCCGCTTGTGGGCTAGCTCCTCCTCCATCTCGCAGCAGGCGGCGATCCTCGGCGGCAGTGCTTGTAGATGAGAACGGAGGACTGTTCTACGTACCTTCCTGAGGCGGCCAAAACAAAAGTCCAATACCAGTAATAAATTGCAGTGCTCGCGACGTGCGCGGCGGACTGCTCACAGTCGTCCCGTCTAATCAAACAGCTGCCTGTGGTAGTAAATGGTTAGTTGAACGCCCACGGTTGGACTAATACGACCATTTGCGATAATAACATGTAGGCTATTTGTTAAAAATGCCTAGGAAAATCAATGTATAAAAAGGCGAAACGAACCCTGTATAATTTCATATGTTTAGCACAGTTGCATGTTGCCTCTGTAAAATAAATCAAGGCGGGAAGATACAGCGTATGTTGTTTCACACAGAGACCATGTGACCAAGTTCCCTCTCGGAACCATGAGGCTTCTTGATAGAAGCTCCGGTTTGTATGAAAGAAAATATGGGTCAAAGCCAAGTTGAAAAGGGCAGCAATATCTAACCCCAGCTTACAGAAGGTACAAAAGCACGATGATTAATTGTTCATCAGGTTTACGCAAAATCCAGATTGAACAGGATAATAATAACTAACTCAACCAAAGTTTTCGGCAGTCACAATCAAATGGATCGGTCTGATCCATAAAATCAAGATCCTGGACCAGAAAATCTACTGGTACATGAAGGCAAGTTGTTCTAAATAGAAGTCGAGCACGTTCAGAAGCCCTTTTGTCCATCTGACACTTCTTTTTATGCTGTTCAACGTGTCCATCCATGAGAAAGTTTTTGTTAAAAAACTTAATCCTCATGGATAATAGTACTCTCGTAGTCAACAGGAAGAATGTGACAAAGCTAGTGTTTGCATGGTTGGATGCATATCCTTCCAGCATTATTTTCCTCAAACAAATGTCATGAGAATTGAGAAAATCCCGGTGCTTCTTATGCCACCGATTGGTTATACCTTTTTGTCCATGTCCTTTAGCTTAAATAGACATGAAGACTGAAAACAGTTAATGTCTAAAAAAAATAGTACGGCTGAATGGTTAGTTCTAGTAAAGTATATCAATGTGTTTGATATGATAACCTCTATATACAAATTCTCCAGACATGGAAAGCATCACAGCAAGCCGATAATCATGTTCAGATCAAAACACCACGTACTGATATGTAAGGTCTTGACAGAATCCAACACCATTGATAGGGTACCCAGGGACAAACTCTTCATTGAGCATAGAACATAATATTAGTACCAAAAGCGTACTCCAAGATTATATAAAACTTATGCGCACAAATGAAAAATGCAGCTTATGATTACTAAAGTGTTTATGATATAAAACTAACGCACACAAATGAAAAATGCAGCTTATGATTATAAAAGTGTTGATGATAATATACAGTACCTGAATAAGTGTGGAGCCAACCACCATCTTGTAACCTTCAAACAGATCAGGAATTACACCCAAGGTCTCCAGTTTAGGCGCAGAGACCATAGTTATTTGCGAAGGTGCATGACGATAATCAAGGAGCAGCCTTTGGAGTGAAGGGGCGTCTTTGATGATTAGCTCCTCTCCTTTAAAGCAAATTCCAATGCTTACAACATTAGGCGACTTTATTTGGAGACAACGGATACGGATTTCTTTTCCAAAAACAAGGAGCAAGCGCTCCAGGGCAGGGCAGCATGAGTTGATGATGCTGTGCAGTGAGGCCTCCGACAGATCGACCACCACAAGCGTGAGTTTTTATAGCAGTGGGAGTCGAAGCATTTGTACCAGATTGTCTGGTAGATGACACCGGGCCAGTGTGGTGCTGTGGAGAGAGGAGGAAAACCATGAGATGGACATTGGTGGTGAGGGCACAACTACAATGTTTGGTGGACAACTATTTGCATAGTAATGGTAGAACTCAAGATGCTGGAGTTTTTTGAATTGACGGGATGTCAGCCAGGCGTCCACCGTGCAGGGTATGTGCAGCAGGTAGCATGCCGGGATGCATAGGCGTTGAACAGAGCCCTGGTGGGAGGAGATGATGGCTCCGTGGAGTTCAAAATCATGAACGACAGATAGCCGGCGACAGTCGAGATTAAGAGGTGTGGCGCGCCACAGAGTGCGCCACCGATATGTGAGGACCTGTGTGCGGCAGCCATCCTTGGTGGGGAGAAGGAAGATGATCTCCCCAAGGATGGCGTCCGGGAGATCGCTGATGCGGTTTGCCCGATATTCTACGGGTTCCTCAGATCCAGGGGGCGTGGCCGCTTCTGCCCGCGCTGCCGGGTGCAGGATCTAGAGCCGGCGGTGCCGCTGGCCGGAGCCTCATCTGTGTCATAGCAATCAAGAAAAAAGGCAGAAACATACACGTAGGACATTCAAAATCAATTCTCAAGATCTGGAAGAAAAAAAGGGCATAAACATATATGTACGACATCCAAAATCAATTCTCAAGATCTGGCTACGAATTATTAGCACACATGCTAACTCTAGTCGGATTATTAGCAAAAAAATCATTTGTACAGAACAAACAATTAATCACTAACCATAGATACCATTCAAACAATCAATACACTACACAGATCTAATGAATCTTACTCTGATTTCATGGACTGGGTGAACATAACCAAGGATTTCTATTCCCAACAAAAGGGGCGGGGGGGGGGGGGCTAACCGGTTTTCCGTCGGAGTTGGAGTAGCTGTGGACCTCCGGCTCTGGCTGGGGAGGCACGACGACGGCGACGAAGTCAAGGTTGCGTTGCTGCCCGCGTGAGACCTCATCGGCGGCGACAGCAACCTCTGCTCCCAGCTTCAGGCGTTGCACGGGTGCTTCACCAGCCCCGGCGTCGGCACTCCCACCAATGGTGTGCTTCGGCAAAATCCTAATACACTCCATGCGGCGGTGACAACTGTGGATGGGGTGTGCGGCCGCCTATTATGACCAGCGGATCAGGCGGGCCATTAATATGGAGCAGTGGGAGCGAGCTGGGCGGCGGTCAAAGGCTGGCTCGCCACCCGGTGAGCCTGCGCAGCGGACTGCTGGCATGCCCACCGTCATTTCACACAGCTACTAGCACGTCCCACGGTGGGTGCGTAGCGAACACGCGCATGCCTCGGCCTCCCGGTCTGCCTACTAGCATGCGTCTCGTCAACTCACGCATGCTCGTACGGCATGCGGGACGCGTTCGCGGCACGTATTATATTGATTTTTTCATTTTTGATAATTAATTCTGCTGCTTTATTGCTTAACCGAAGCACGTCACATACATTGTTGGTCTAACGCGCACACGGTTCAAATAAAGAGTCCGTTTGCGATATTGGTTGATAATTATTTATAATTTCCTGTATGTATAAAGATTATATCAAAACTTGTCTCAAATTTGAAAAAAAATATCACAGTCTATTGGTGTCCATGTGACACCACGATAAGTTTCATGAATTTCAACTTAGTTTTGGATTTACTGGATTTTAAAATCAAGATTCTCGATGTTAGAAATTTCTTGCATGGGGACTAAACATGCACCCAGGGACACATACACATATGATTTTGCAATCCATTTTCATGCACTATCACGGGTCTCATGTAGATCAAATTTGGTTTTTGCACATTAAATCCCTGGGAAATCAGTCAATGTATAAAAACGGACAAATGTTATCTATTTTTTTTTTCAATTTTCAACACTAAACTCCTTTGGTCGCATGTTCACTGCAGAAAAAGTTTGACATGCATCTTTGGGCCACATGCACGTGGTGGTCCTAGGACACTCACTCTCGTGGGCCCGCGAGGTCGCCGTCCAACACTATGACATGCGATGAGAGAGGTTAATTTAACCAACAAGGATGGTCATTTTTTGGTTTTTGTTATGTACGGTAGGAGTATATATATAGTACGCGTTGAAGAGGGTGGCTGGGGGCAATACTACGCGTCATATAGGACAGTCACTCGCGTGCGATGCTTCCATCCGTGGGCCCGCGAGGTTGTCCTCCATCACTTTGACCTAACACAAGGAGGTTTCTTTTTGGGTTGTGTTGCGGTAGGAGTATATAGTACGCGTCGAAGAGGGGAGGAGGGGGCCGTGGCAGCACATACTACACACATGTCATGAACGATCTCGCTCCGTGTGGGGACTTTTCGGTTTTTGAGGCAGGTGCCACAAAGAAGTTGTGCATATTGGGTATTAAAAACATCACCAACACATTGGGCCACGTGCAGATGATGGTTGTCACTCATTCGCCTACGACTCTTCCCTTCATGGGCCCGCGAGGTCGTTGTCCATCTAATACATGACACAACGAGAAAGGTAATTTGACGAACAAGGAGGATTATTTTTGGGTTGTCTTACGGTACGTAGGAGTATATATTACGCGTCGAAGAGGGGAGGGGGGCAACATATATATACTGCGTGTCATGAACCTTGGTTCGTGTGGGGGACTTAAAGGTTTCCGAGGCACGTGCCACATAAAAGTTCTGCATATATATTAGGTATTCAAACATCACAACCACACATCTCCATACATGTGTTTGGCCCACAAGCAAGCGATGGTGGTTGTCCTCTAGCACTCACTCACGGGGTTATCGGCGAGAGGCTTCGTCCATCTCTGTGTGCCCGCTTGGTCAATCACTTCGACCGACATCGATAGATGTTAATTTGACTTATAGTTAGGAGGGGATTAAATTTTGGTTCATCTTATACGGTACGGTACATGCAACTATACTTCGAGCGCATGTGTACGCACGAATCCCTCCCACCGGGTCGAAGTGGGGGGTGGGGGGGCGAGCATGCGATGCGTCATGAACCAGATCTGTGTGGGGACTATGCGATTTTCGACGCATGCATGCGCCACATCAAAATGTTGTGCTTTTGGTATTCAAACATATATGCATGCATCACGCATGTCCATACATATGTTTGGGGCACATACATGCAGTGGTTGTCTTTGGACACTCTCCCTCGCTTGTTTATCATCGACGGCCTATATATTCGTGGGCCCGCGTTGACGTTCATCACTTCGACCAACAATGCGAGAGAGGTTACCAGGGTGGATTCTTCTTCTCTTGGTTCGCGTTACCGTATAGTCGTACATCGATCATGGTGAGATTCGAGACCTAAGTTCGAGGGCTCGCATACACATGAATCCCTATATATATATAGTATACGCGTCGTGAACCCTCGCTCCGTGTGGGGACTTTTCGGTTCCAAAAGCACGCTGCCACATCAAAGTTGTGCATTGGGTATATCCAAACACCACATGACACTTCATACATATGTTTGGGCCACATGCACATAGTGGTTGTCTTTAGGCACTCCCTCGTGTGGTTATCGGCCACAAGCTAGCCTATTTTCTGGGGCCGCATGTGGACGTCCATGCATGACTTTGACCCAACAACAAGAGAGGTTATACGACCAAGGTGGTGATTCTTCTTGGTCAGTCTTACAATACGCCTTGGTGAGATGCCTCCTCCCACCGACTCAAAGTGTGTGTGGGGGGCACAGTACTACTTCGCACTAGATGAACCTCCGTGGGGTCAGGGATGTCTGGTTAATTTGCGATGCACATGTGCCACATCAAATTTGTGATTTGGTTATTTAAATATCACACCACATCGTTCACAAACACACACACACACACACACACACACACACACACACACACACACACACACACACACACACATATCGGGCCACCCGCAGGTGTGGTTCGTAAGTGGTCTCACCCATCTAACGCCAGAAGAACACATCTGTGGGCCCTCACACGGTCCACATTTGATCGGAAGCAAAGGGGAGGGGGTTGACCATGATGTACTCCTTCCGGTTTTGTGTTACGGTAGGGTGAGATGTTAGACCTAGCTATTTGGGGGCATGCATTCATAGCGAGGATTCCCCTCCCGGCAACACGAAGTGTGTGTGTGTGGGCGTGTGTTTGTTGGGGGGGGGGGCTAGCAATAATAACGTGCGCTTTGTGCGACAGGTGCCACATCAAAGTTGTGCATTGGGTATTTGAACATCCAACCACCCTTTTCATACATTTATTTGGTCAACATGCAAGTGTGTTCGTGTTCTGACCCTTTCGCGCGTTTTTTTGCCAAATTTATAAACAGCAGATGAGTCGGATGCAGCAATCGTCTGCGATTGGGTACGAAACAGACACGGTTCCCTAGGACTACCCATGTGCCACGCCCCTGCCCCTGTCACCCACATGATCACAATAGATTGGGTTCCACGAGGCTTCCCTCCCCCTCTCAAAAATATCTACTACCTCGCAATCTCGAAAATATTTACCCGCCTAGATGGTTTTTCTGTTTGATAGCACACAATTAGTATGTGTGGACCGTGTGCGATGTCTATTACTCCCGCTCTGCTTCAATCAGTAGATCCAAATTTTCAGTAGCCCCGATATTTTATTCCCGCCTGCATCCCTCACAATCTGAAAAATATCTGCTCGGCTGGAGTGTTTTCTGTTTGATAGCACACAATTATTATGTTTTAACCGTGTGTGATGTTGGTTACTCCCGCCCCGCTCTGCTTCAATCCCTTGATCCAAATTTTCGGTAGCCCCGCCATTTTCCTCCCGCCTAGTAAAATTTTCAGTACCCGCGGCATTTCCTCAAACACCATCTTGGACCCCCTCCACACACACCCCAAATCCTTCGCTCACCCCAAATCCCCCGCTCACACACATACAGACCACCCCTCCCTCGCTCCAAACCTAGCTAGGTCACCGCCGCTGCCACACCGCTTCCATCGTCAACCTCTGCCGGTCTGCCCGTGCAGTTTACCCACCGATATACATACCCTTGCTGCCCTGAGTTTCTTAGATGACGCATGCGAAATGCCCCCTTTCCCAGAGATCCCCATCCCCACCCCTCCCCCACTCCACAGCATCACAGCCAAAGCCAGGCTATGCTTCTCGGGGAGCTCGCGGAGCGAATGGCCTGAAAGAGCTTTCCCGCGACCTCTTCGCCCGATGTCGGCGAGGTGGCCGCCGAGGAAGCTGACGACGATGACTGGACCTAGATTGAGCCTTTCAATCAGCGGGCTAGAGTATTCTGGCGTGCCGCGAACGCCGGCTACGACATCGAGGTCATCGACAACGACGGCTTGACGCGGGCTATGTCACATGTTAAGTTGCCCACCCCCAACCCTTCGGGTTTGACATCCATCAATCTCATCGATGGCCCTGCTACTGATCTCCTGCGGCTTGTTATGAACAATTTGCCATCCTTCATCAGCATGGAGCCCCTTTTGTCATTTCTGAAGGACACGTTCTGCGACGCTGGCTTGGGATCCTTAGCTAGCAAGTCAGACCTCATCGACGGCGACCACGAGGAGGAGCCAATCTGTGACAAGTGAGGAAACCCATGATTTGTTTTCTCGAACCCCTTTTGTAGTGAGAACCTGTCCAGTATTTATTGCTATATTTGGTTGTTTGCATTACGCCTTGTTTATTTCTACAGTTTATGGTTGTTCGATTGTTTGTTGTTAGCATATGTCCAGTTTCAATTGCCATCTTTGGTTGTTCATAGTATGCCTTGTTTATTTCAGCTATTCACAGTGTGATGTTCTATATGTGCTAGTATGAACTGTGCAGTTCAATTTCATCAATACCAATTTTAACAATAGCTCTATGAATGACTATATTTGGTTGCTGTTAAGCATGTTGTACTCCCTCCGAATCTTTTTAGTTCGCATATAAGATTTGTCTAAAGTAAAGCCTCGTAAAGTTTGACCAACTTTATAGAAAAAAAATACCAACATTCACAATATGAAATCAATAGCAGTAGATGTGTCATGACTTAAATTTTCATATTGTATAAATTTAGCATGGTAGATGTTGATATTTTTTCATATAAATAAGGTCAAACTTTATGAAGTTTGACTTCAGACAATTCTTATATGCAGAGTAAAAGGACCAGAGGGAGTATTTAACATGCCTTTCCTTTTGATTTAACAATGGCACTGTTTGGATACTCTAACTTAGCTAGAGGTTAGAGTTAGTTTCTAGCTCATGACAGTTAAAATGGAGAGAGAGATTGGTGGAATAGTTGATTGTATTGCTTGAGCCTCGTGGGCATATATATAGGAGTACATGGTCATCTTGCAGTACAAGTCAAGGTAGAATAAATCCTATGCTATCCTACGTTTCGTAAATAACAATGATACCCAACAATGACTAACCCTAAACTAACTCTAGCCAAAGAGGTGTTTGGATGACAGGGTTAGATTGACAATAAATGCACTAGGAGAACTAGTCCCAATTAGCACCTCTTGGGTGGGATAGTTGTTTTGGGTGGGTTAGACACAACTAGCTCAATCTAGCCCTCATGTTTGGATACTTTAGGGCTATTTGAGCCCAAATTAGCTCAAACTAACACTAACCCATGGATCCAAACAGGGCCAATAACTAGTGTACTTAGACCTGCACAATACAAGTTTGAATGACTATGTTTGCTTGTTTTTAAATATTAGGCCTGTTGCAGTTAATAACACACCTTTCCACTTCTTGTTTAAATATTAGGTTTTTAACAATTTGGTCTTGCACATGTAGGTCCTGCTATCAGAGGTTTTGACCCACTGTTCGACCGTTTTTGCATATGGGGAAATGAGTTGTCCATGAATATCAGTCAAGTCAAGAAACTCAGAAAGATTGTTAGGATAAATAAATTAGCGACAAAAAACAACAAGATCTTTATCTGCACAATGAAGAAGACATCAGTTCACTACATCATGGTACTAACTGTTATACCTTGTCTTTTTAATTCCTTTGCGCCATTTCAAATCTAGAGAAGATATTTATGCATATCCTTGTTTTCAGGCCTTTCCAAAGCAGTTCACTGATGATTACCTCTCAAACCACCTGTATGGTCAGGAGGCGAGGAAGGTATTCATACAACACCCACGGTTCAATATTGAAGTCTTCCTGAAGAGGACGAAGGATGGACGGTCAATCATCCACATGCACTGGCCTAAAGTTGCAAAGACGCTCAACATCAATGAAGGCTCAATATTCGCCTTCCGCTTCAGCAGTTTTCCAGATGGGATTCATCTGTCTATGTACTGTCTATGATGCTAATTTCCAAAGGTTATAGATGTTGCATGTTAAACTTGGTGCTGGTGCAGTTGTGTAATGGGGTAGCTGAGTGCTGAAGCTATATGATGTTGTACTCTGATGTATTTCAATTATGAAATCCCGCTTCCTTAATACGAAAATGAAATATATTGTGTGCTTAATATGAAATGTCACTTAGATTAATAAATGGATTATTAATAATAGGCCAATTAGCCTGCTTGCTAATTGGGTTTTTCTATTGCAAACGGTTATTGAGAAAACACCATGGGCGATGACCTCAGGCAACACACATAGTTTCTAGGAGTAAACCGTGTTGGATCAATGAACAATCACACACGACATCCTCTTGAAAACTGTTTGCGTTAGGCCACCTTGCGCCAATGTTTACCATATAAAAAGTGTGTGTGATGGACAGCCTATGCCACACAGTTTCTTCTATGCACCGTGTGTGATGCATTCAATAACGCAAACGGTAAAATTGTTAATATTGTCTGCAATGGCAACACTATCACAAATGATTTAATGGGAAAAATTGTATGTGATGTACATGCGAACGAAAACGTTTCCCTTGGAGTGACTGTGTGGGATGTATATATGAACGGAAAAATACTTCTTGGATTGACTGTGTGGGATGTACATACTAACGGAAACGTATTCCTTGGATTGACTGTGTGGAATGTACATACGAACGGAAACGTTTAACCGAGACTGACTGTGTGGGATGTACTTATGATTGGAAACAATTTAGCCTGTATAACTGAATTTTTTAATACAACTGTACGTATAATCGTATTTGATCGCTCGCCCGTCACACACGACCTCATTTTGCCAAGCATGTGTGGCCAGAGGGCCTATACCTGACGGTTTCTGGGTCGTGTGGGAAGGACCCCCCTATCGCAGTCACTCACTTGGCAACGATTCAAAACGCCGTCGCGAAAGGGGTTAAAAACTGTTTGTATAGCACTTCACTGTACCAGTGGCAGTTATATACTGGAAGCATGCTCACCCTCAAGGCTGTCATGGGTGAAAAGGACCTGCCACAATTCATAAAGGATGTGTTGAAGAGGCTGTCAACCATCCCAAAACAGGTCGAAGAACTGAAGAAATCAGCTTCCTGATCAGGATCCACAACCGCATTGAGCCGGGCTATGGCTTATGCACCAGAGCTAGATCTTTCAGAAATAGTCGGTGGGTTCCCGGAATATAAAGATGACAGGTCTGAGTTTTCATAGGAGGACTACACCTGTTGCGTGAAGGAGTCACGAGTATTGGTGAGTCAGCTTGTTGAAAAGATGGAGCTGAAAAAATATCAGCCGGCTTACGATGCCAACAACACGCGAGTTCCATCGCCAACCCTGATATCGTGTGACTTAACTCCGCAATGGCGTAAGAATCTCTTTGCCCCTGATGTTGACCCATCTCCTATCCTTCATGACAAAGCCATCTTCCAAGATTTAACAGATATCGACTGGACTCTGAACAACTCTCAGATCCGAGAAGCAGAGGAGCCGGTGCAGGATAACCCGGAGGCGGCAACCGCTGGGGTCATCAAGGGGCTAACCCGGACGACATAGAGGCCGGCTTGCAGGAGTAGGTTACACTCTGCAAAAATCTTTGAATATTCTTGGCTCAGCTATAGCCATGTAATAGGCTTAGATGAAATACTTGGTTGATCTTGCCGTGCCTTCGTGCATGTTGAATTATTGCGCAAGCACTTATCTGCCTGTTGGTTGAAAATGCTTGGACTAATACATGCTACTTGACCCACCTTGGTCGTCTTATGCTTAAATATCTAATAACCATTGATTGTATCTATGTTTGATAAGTTGCATGTAGCAACCTTTAAATGCAGAGACGTCTAACATCTGCAAACATTTCACCAAGTTATAATTGGTGTGAAATAATCCGGCGAGTTATGCGCCAGCGACTTATAGTTGTAATGAACAATTGTGGAAACACAATGCTGAATTGACAATTTGGCGATTCATGGTCAAAAAGGTCCATACTCAACACAAGCAACCCGGAGTTCTTTTGACTCGGAGACATATAGTCATAGCCATAATGTGATTAAGAGCAAAAGATTTTTGTAGTTATAGAACCAATATTGATATATATATATATATATATATATATATATATATATATATATAAATACTGAATAAATAGTAAGTCGGCTTTCGAGGATCGACAAAAAGACTGGCTTTCGAGGCTCAAGTCTTGCTACGATGAAGCTGGCATGATAGCCTTGGTTTATCCTCGCTTTTCTTAAGCCGGCTCTCACATGACTTAAGTCGCCGTTTGAACCTTGACAAGTTCAGGGTCATAAAGATTGACTGTCAAGAGCACGACGCGTCATCTTTTGGAGTAGCATCAAGCATACATGCAGGTTTAACCAATAATGTGGCGTTTTTGCCGGGTCAAGAGGGTGAGAAAGCTAAACTTGGTGAGTTGGAAGCCTCCAAGTGACCTATGATCAACAAATAAAAAGCTCATGCACAATATATGAGATGAAACGACAGAGGCCCCGAGTTTCGGGGATGCCAGCTTTATTATATTTGATCATAAAATATATATACATGATATGTATGTACAATGACTGGAGCCAGTGTCTCAAGTATAGTAAGGCCGAAGATGAGCAATATTCCAAGGCCTGTTGGTCCCCTCCTCAGAGGTACGTGACTTATTGTGTTCATGAATATCGATGAGATAATATGATCCATTGTTGAGGTTCTTGACAACCACAAAAGGCCCTTCCCAAGGAGGTGAAAGCTTATGCATGCCTGTCTCATCTTGAATCAGCTGGAGTACTAAGTCACCCTCCTAGAAAGTGCGGCTTCGAACCCTGCGGCTATGATAGCGACGGAGGTCTTGCTGGTAAATCGCTGACCGAGCCATCGCAAGGTTACATTCTTCCTCCAAGGAATCCAAAGCGTTCTGACGAGCCGTCTCATTATCGGTTTCAACATAAGCCGCCACCCTGGGCGAGTCATGCCGGATGTCACTTGGGAGAACCGCCTCGGCTCCATAAACCATGAAGAGCGGCGTGTAGCCTGTTGATCTGTTTCGGGTAGTCCTTATGCTCCAAAGAACTGCAGGAAGCTCTTCAACCCAACAACCCAGAGTGCGCTCCAAGGGAACCATGAGCCGGGGCTTGATCCCTCATAATATCTCCTGGTAGGTAGCACACTCAGCTTGGCCATTGGACTGTGGATGAGCCACAGATGAGACATTAAGCTGGATGTGCTCTCTTTGACATAATTCTTTCATAGCACCTTTAGATAGATTTGTCCTGTTGTCAGTGATGATAGTATGAGGATAACCAAAGTGGAAATCAGCTTCTTCACAAACTGAACTATGTCGCCGTCTCACAATTGCTAACTGGCTCTGCTTCAATCCACTTTGTAAATTTGTCGACTGCCACCAAAAGGTGAGTCTTCTTGTCCTTAGACCTCTTAAAGAGCCCGACCATATCAAGCCCCTCAACAGCACACAACCAGGTTATTGGAATCATTCGCAATTCCTGAGCCGGCAGATGAGCCTGTCGTGCAAATTTCTGGCACCCATCACACTTACAGACAATATCCTCTGCATCGGCGTGAGCCGTCAACCAGAAGAAACTGTGCCGAAAAGCCTTCATGACAAGAGACCTTGACCCGGCATGATGACCACAATCACCTGCATGAATTTATTGTAAGATTTCTCGGCCTTCATCAGGGGAAACACAGTGCTGAAACACGCTAGTCACACTACATCTGTGTAACTCGCCATTGACAATTGTCATGGACTTAGACCGCCTTACGATCTGACGCGCCAAGCTTTTGTCTTTTGGTAACTCGCCCCGAGCCAGGTAAGCCAGATAATGCATCGTCCAATCTGGGATAGCACGTAGAGCCGCCACCAATTGTCCCTCTGGGTCAGGGATGGCTAGGTCTTCCTTTGAGGGTAAATTGGCAGAAGGGTTATGCAGCACATCAAGGAACACATTAGGGGGAACCGGCTTACACTGAGAGCCTAGTCGAGATAGAGCATCAGTCGCCTCATTGTGGCGCCGGTCTATGTGATCCACTTGATATCCGTTAAAGTGACCTGCAATGCTGGTTACTGCTTGACGATAAGCCGCCATGAGCGGGTCTTTAGAATCCCACTTCCCTGAAACTTGATGTGCAACAAGGTCTGAGTCGCCAAGGCATCTAACCCGGCTCAAGCTCATCTCCTTTGCCATGCAGAGCCCATGTAGCAAAGCCTCATACTCAGCTGCATTGTTAGTACAGGGAAACATCAGCCTTAAAACATAACAAAACTGGTCACCTAGTGGGGAAGATATAACAACTCCATCCCCCCGAGCCTTTCAATTGCCTGGATCCATCAAAGTGTATCATCCAGTATGTATGATCTAGTTTCTCCTCAAGTGTTTGCAGTTCTGTCCAATCATTGATAAAATCCACCAAGGCCTGAGACTTGATGGCGGTTTGGGGCACATATTTCAGATGATGTGGTCCAAGCTCAATTGCCCACTTAGCAACTCTGCCCGTGGCTTCCTTGTTTTGTATGATATCCCCTAGAGGAGCAGAACTGACCACAGTGATTGGATGCCCAAGAAAATAATGCTTCAACTTCCGGCTAGCCATGAACACCCCAAACACCAACTTCTGCCAATGTGGGTATCTCTGTTTGGACTCCGTTAAGACTTCACTGACATAATAAGCCGGCCGCTAGACTGGATACTCTTTGCCTGCCTCCTTGCGCTCCACGACCACTTGCACGCTTACGACCTTGTCATTTGCCGCCACATACAGGAGCAAAGGCTCCTTGTCGATCGAAGCAGCCAAAATAGGCGGCTCAGCCAACTGCTTCTTAAGTGCGTCAAACGCCTAATGACCCACAAGTATAGGGGATCAATCGTAGTCCTTTCAATAAGTAAGAGTGTTGAACCCAACGAGGAGCAGAAGGAAATGACAAGTGGTTTTCAGCAAGGTATTTTCTGCAAGCACTGAAATAGTCGGTAACAAGTAATTTGATAGCAAGATAATTTGTAACGAGCAAGTAACGGTAAAGGTAAAAAGTATAAAGCAAGGTAGCCCAATCCTTTTGTGGCAAAGGATAGGATAAAACGGTCTCTTATAATAAGCAAAACATTCTTGAGGGTACATGGGAATTTCATCATATCACTTTCATCATGTTGGTTTGGTTCGTGTTCGCTACTTTGATAATTTGATATGTGGGTGGACCGGTGCTTAGGTGCTGTTCTTACTTGAACAAACCTCCTACTTATGATTAACCCCCTCGCAAGCATCCGCAACTATGAGAAAAGTATTAAGATAAAATCTAACCATAGCATTAAACTTTTGGATCCAAATCATTCCCTTACGAAGTAGCGCATAAACTAGGGTTTAAGCTTTTGTCACTCTAGCAATCCATCATATAATAACTACTCCACAATGCATTCCCTTAGGCCCAAATATGGTGAAGTGCCATGTAGTCGACGTTCACATGACACCACTAAGGGAATCACAACATACATATCATCAAAATATCGAACACATATCAAGTTCACATGATTTCTCCTGTGACCTCAAGAACAACAGTAACTACTCACAAAGAATAATCATGCTCAAGATCAGAGGGGTATTAAATAGCATAATGGATCTGAACATATAATCTTCCACCGAATAAACCATATAGTGATCAACTACAAGATGCAATCAACACTACTAGGCACCCACAAGTACCAATCTAAGGTTCCAGTACAAAGATTGAACACAAGAGATGAACTAGGGTTTCAGAGGAGATGGTGCTGTTGAAGATGTTGATGGAGATGGCCCTCCCAAAGATGGGAGAGTTGTTGGTGATGACGATGGTGATGATTTCTCCCTCCGGGGATGGAAGTTCCCCCCGCGGAATCACTCTGCCGGAGGCCAAAAGTGCTCCTGCCCAAGTTCCGCCTCGAGACGGCGGCGCTTCGTCCTGAAAGTCCCCTCCTAATTTTTCTAGGTCAAAATGACCTATATACCAGAAGATGGGCACCGGAGGTGGGCCGAGGAGGGCACAACCCACCAGGGCGCACCCAGGTGGGTTGTGCCCACCTGGTGGGCCTCCTCCGGTAGTTATTTGCTCCAGTATTTTTTTTATATTGCAAACTAACACTTCGTAAATTTTCAGCTCATTTGGAGATGTGCAGAATAGGTAACTCTGACGTAGCTTTTTCAGGTCCAGAATTCCAGCTGCTGGTATTCGCACTCTTTGTGTAAACCTTGCATATTATGAGAGAAAAGGCATTAGAATTACTCCCAAAAGCATTATTATGCATAAAAGCCTTAAAAATAACAGTAGGAAAACATGATGCAAAATGGACGTATCAACTCCCCAAAGCTTAGACCTCGCTTGTCCTCAAGCGAAAAGCAAAATCGAAAAACATTCCCTCATGCTTAGAGAGAGAGGTGTCAATAAAAACAAAATACGGACATAAAAGCATCATGCATATTATTATAACATCAAGGAACTTTAACATAAAACTTTATCAAATAACTTTTATCATATAACTTATTATGAACAAGTAACAATTCGTCACAACAGTGAATTATAAAGCACAAACCTTATTGAAAACCAACAAACTATGTTCTCAGTCAACTTCGCAACTACAATTCATCATATTTTCAGGAAGGGTCATGTATAGGAGCCTTTTGGCAAGTCCACATACTCAACCATCATTTAATCTTCTACGATTGCTAACACTCACAGCATACCCATGAACAAAAAGTTTCAACCGGACACATAGAAAGATAGGGGCTTATAGTTTCGCCTCCCAATGTATTCACCTCAAGGGTGATGTCAACAATAATAACTCATGCCCACTCCTATCCAACTGGATATATGTGTCTAGATCTTTCCTCACCACATGATGCTTGCAAAAAGGAAAAACAAATAGGAATAGGGGAGAATACTTTGACTCTTACATAAAAGTAAATGCATGAAAGTAAAAGATAGGCCCTTCACAGAGGGAAGCAGAGGTTGTCATGCGCTTATTTGTTTGTATGCCAAATCCCTTAATGCAAAAGAACGTCATGTTATATTGCCCCTTATGATAACAACCTTTATTATGCAGTCCATCACTTTTATTACTTTGTCATCACAAGTTCGTTCAACGCTCAATTTTCTCTTACACTAAACGATCCAACACTTTTAGAAGCAATTTTTATTGCCTTATTGCACCGATGAAAACTTACTTGAAGGATCTTACTCAATCCATAGGTAGGTATGGTGGACTCTCAAAATAAGATTTTGGTTTAAGGGTTTTTGGATGCACAAGTAGTATCTCTACTTAGTGCGGAATTTTTGGCTAGAAAAGATATTGAGGAAGCACCACATGTTGAAGGATCAATGACAATATAACTTCTATCTGAATATGAACAAACATAAATCATTACGTTGTCTTCTTTGTCCAACGTCAACTATTTTGACACAAAATATTTAATGGGGGCTCACAATCATAAAAGATGTCCAAGATAGTGTATTTGCATGTGAATCTTCTCTTCCCTTATTAATTCTTTCAAGAGTTGCATCATTGACCAATGCTATGTTTGTCAATCTCCAACAAATTTTACCACTTATACTTTTCATTATGTGATGTCATTACTTACCATAAGATTAGCATATGATCTTTTTCATTTATTTTCCTTTCTTTTTATTGGAACAAAAGAGTAAAGAAACAAAACTCAAACTACTCTTTATTATATATCTCGCACACGATTACATCGATATATAGATCACTAAGCGAACACTCGAAAAGAAAAGGATCGAACTAAACTTTTTATTCAACTAAATCAAAGGATAACTAAAGATCGAACTAAAATAGATAAAAGCAAAGATAGTGGTGGTTATACGATACCAGGACACCTCCCCCAAGCTTGGCACAAGCCAAGGGGAGTGCCCATACCATGAACTCAAGTTTCTTTTGTTGGAGAAGATGATGAAGGTGGTGGTGAAGTAGTAGCGGGCTTATCCTTCTTCCTCAACTTATGCTTGAGGATGGAATTTTCCTCCCTCAAGTCATCAATCTCCTGCTCAAGCTTTAATATCTTTTTGCATAATTCCTGCTTGTTTTCCTGCAAGAGACGAAAGGGATAAACTGGATCTTAGGTTTATTTGCTTTATTAGGAAGACTTGACTTCTTGAATTCCACGTGCATGTCCCCCGGTTGGGGTAATGGAACTTCATCTTCATCTGAGCTTGTCTCTTCTTTCCCTTTCGGATCATAATCTTCTTCTTCCTCCGTGGTCCAACCATAATGTTCCACATGTCCATAAACCTCGGGGTTTGCAATATAATCAACAACATAGCTCTCACCCTTCGAGTCTTGAGATGACATATTTTCAGATCTGCTAGAAAACAGCAAGAAAGAAGAATATGAGATTTCTCCGCGATATGGTGGTCAATACGTTCGGGGGGTATATAAAGATTTTTTTATCTTGGGAAACAAGCAAACGGGAGGAAAACGGAGTCGGGAAGGTTCCCGAGGTGGGCACAACCCACCTGGGCGCGCCAGGGGGCCCAGGCGCGTCCTGGTGTCTTACGCCCTCCTCGGTTGCCTTCCTGGTTATTTCTTATTTTCCTAATTTTTGTAATATTCCAAAACTGACAGAAAATATTTTTGCGAATTTTTCGGAGTACGTTTACTTACCGTATCATGTACCTCCTCTTTTTCACGATTCTGGAGTGTTCTGGAAGGTTTCTTTTATATGTTCCTCCGGTGTCATAGTTTGAATAATATTGCTTTCAATGTTAACAGGCGTACCTGAGATATAGTGTTTAATTCTTTGCCCATTGACAACCTTCGGGTTAGTACCTTCGGCATTATTAATTTTGATAGCTCCAGAGCGATAAACCTCCTTGATAATATATGGTCCTTCCCTTTTAGAGAGAAGTTTTCCTGCAAAAGAATCTGAAACGAGAGTTGTACAAAAGAACATATTCTCCAACTTTGAATTCCCGCTTCTGGATTCTTTTGTCATGCCATCTTTTAACCTTTTTCTTTAAATAATTTGGCATTTTCATAAGCTTGGGTTCTCCATTCATCTAATGAGCTAATATCAAATAACCTCTTTTCAGCGACAAGTTTGAAATCATAATTGAGTTCTTTAATTGCCCAATATGCTTTATGTTCAAACTCTAGAGGTAAATGGCATGCTTTTCCATAAACCATTTTATAAGGAGACATACCCAAAGGATTTTTATATGCTGTTCTGTAAGCCCAAAATGCATCGTCCAATTTCTTAGACCAATTCTTTCGGGACCTATTAACAGTTTTTTGTAATATTAGTTTTATTTCTCTATTGCCAAGTTCGACTTGACCACTAGATTGAGGATGATAGGGTGATGCAATTCTATGGTTAACATCATATTTAGCAAGCATTTTATGGAAAGCACCATGAATAAAGTGTGAACCACCATCAGTCATTAAATATCTAGGGACTCCAAACCTCGGGAAAATAACTTCTCTAAGCATTTTAATGGAAGTGTTATGATCAGCACTACTAGTTGAAATCGCTTCTACCCACTTAGTAACATAATCAACAGTAACCAAAATATGTGTATACCCATTAGAGGAAGGAAAAGATCCCATATAATCAAAACCCCAAACATCAAATGGTTCAATAGCAAGTGAATAATTCATAGGCATTTCTTGACGCTTACCGATATTACCAATTCTCTGGCATTCATCACAAGATAAAACAAACTTACAGGCATCCTTGAAGAGAGTAGGCCAATCAAAACCAGATTGCAATACCTTGTGAGCAGTTCTATCTCCTGCATGATGCCCTCCATAAGCTTCGGCGTGACATTTTCGTAGGATTTGTTCCTGTTCATGCTCAGGTACACAACGTCTAATAATACCATCTACTCCTTCTTTATAAAGATGTGGGTCATCCCAAAAGTAATGTCTTAAATCATAAAAGATTATTTTCTTTTGTTGGTATGTGAAACTAGGTTGTATATATTTGGCAACAATATAATTAGCATAGTCAGCATACCAAGGAGTATTATGAGAAACATTTATTGCAGCTAATTGTTCATCAGGAAAGCTATCATCAATAGGTAGTGGGTCATCAAGGATATTCTCTAACCTAGACAAGTTATCAGCTACGGGGTTCTCAGCTCCTTTTCTATCAGTAATATGTAAATCAAATTCTTGTAGCAAGAGAACCCACCTAATGAGTCTAGGTTTAGCATATTTCTTTTCCATGAGATATTTAGTAGCAGCATGATCGGTGTGAACAATAACTTCAGAATCAACAATGTAAGATCTGAATTTATCACAAGCAAACACAACTGCTAAAAAATCCTTTTCAGTAGTAGCATAATTTCTTTGGGCACTGTCTAGAGTTTTGCTAGCATAATGGATAACTTTTAATTTCTTATCAACTCTTTGTCCTAGAACAGACATCATAATCACTAGCATCACACATGATTTCAAAAGGCAAGTTCCAATCAGGTGGTTGGAAAATAGGTGCAGAAGTTAAGGCTTTCTTAAGTGTTTCAAAGGCTTCTACACAATCATCATAAAAAACAAATGGAACATCCTTTTGTAAAAGATTTGTAAGAGGCCTAGAAATTTTAGAGAAGTCTTTAATAAACCTCCTATAGAAACCAGCATGATCAAGGAAACTACGAATACCTTCAGTATCTTTAGGACATGGCATTTTCTCAATTGCATCAACTTTAGCTTGGCCCACCTCAATACCTCGTTCAGAAATTTTATGCCCAAAGACAATACCTTCATTAACCATAAAGTGACACTTCTCCCAATTCAAGACAAGGTTAGTTTGCTCACATCTCTGCAAAACTCGATCAAGGTTGCTCAAGAAATCATCAAAAGAAGTTCCATAAATGGAAAAATCATCCATGAAAGCCTCAACAATCTTTTCACAAAAATCAGAGAATATAGTAGTCATACATCTTTGAAAAGTAGCAGGTGCATTATATAATCCAAAAGGCATACGTCTATAAGCGTAAGTTCCAAATGGGCAAGTAAAAGTTGTTTTCTCTCTATCAGGTTGTGAAACAGGTATTTGAGAAAAACCAGAATATCCATCAAGAAAACAAAAGTGTGTGTGCTTAGATAATCTTTCCAACATCTGATCAATAAAAGGCAAAGGGAATGCTCTTTTCTAGTTGCTTTATTTAATTTTCTAAAATCAATTATCATTCTATAGCCAGTAACAATTCTTTGTGGAATGAGTTCATTTTTATCATTAGGAACAATAGTAATACCTCCCTTCTTAGGGACACAATGAATGGGGCTTACCCATCTACTATCAGCTATGGGATATATTATACCTGCTTCCAGAAGCTTTAATATTTCAGTTCTTACCACTTCTTTCATCTTAAGATTCAAACGTCGTTGATGATCAACAACGGGTTTAGCATCAGGTTCCATATTAATCTTGTGCTGACAGAGAGTGGGACTAATGCCCTTAAGATCATCAAGAGTATATCCAATAGCAGCACGGTGCTTCTTTAGAACTTTCAATAATCTTTCTTCTTCATGTTCTGAAAGGTTAGCACTTATAATAACAGGATATATCTTTTTCTCATCTAGATAAGCATATTTCAAAGTGTCTGGCAATTGTTTTAATTCAAACATAGGATCACCTTTAGGTGGAGGAGGACCTCCTAGAGTTTCAATAGGCAAATTGTGTTTGAGCAGAGGTCGTTGTTCAAAGAAAATTTTATCTATCTCATTTCTTTCATGCATATGCATATCATTTTCATGGTCTAGCAAATATTATTCTAGTGGATCTGTAGGAGGCATGACAATAGAAGCAAGACCAATTATTTCATCCTTACTAGGTAATTCTTTCTTATAAGGTTGTCTATTAAACTTGGAAAAATTAAATTCATGAGACTCATCACCAAAGCTAACACCGACAGTTTGTTTATGACAATCTATAGTGACATTGACAGTGTTCAAGAAAGGTCTACCAAAGATAATGGGATAGAAGTCATCTTGTGGGGAACCAAGAACTAGAAAATCAGTAGGGTATTTTATTTTCCCACGCAAGACTTCAACATCTCTAACAATAGCAAGTGGTGTGATGGTGTCTCAATTAGCAAGTTTAATAGTGACATCTATGTCTTCTATTTTAGCGGGTGCTATGCCTTTCGTAATTTCTTGGTATAAGGTAAAATGAATAGCACTCACGCTAGCACCTAAATCACATAAATCATGATAACAATGATCTCCTATTTTAACTGAGACAACATGCATGCCAACAACAGGTCTATGTTTATCTTTTTCATCGGGTTTGGCAATTCTAGCAGCTTCATCACAAAAGTAAATAACATGCCCGTCAATATTTTCTACCAGGAGATCTTTAACCATAGCAACACTAGGTTCTACTTTAATTTGTTCAGCAGGTTTAGGTGCTCTAATATTACTTTTGCGAACCACAGTTAAAACCTTAGCATGTTCCTTTATCCTAACAGGGAAATGTGGTTTTTCAATATAAGCATTAGGCACAACTAGATCAACATTGTAAATAATAGTTTCATCTTTGGCCATGTCAGAATCTTTAATTTCTTCTTTGATAGGGGGATGATATTTAAACCACTTCTCTTTGGGGAGATCAACATGAGTAGCAAATGATTCACAAAAAGAGGCTACTATCTCAGAGTCAAGTCCATATTTAGTGCTAAACTTGTGAAAAGCATCGGTATTCATAAAAGATTTAACACAATTAAATTTAAGCTTAATACCTGAATCTTTACCTTCATCGAGTTCCCAATCTTCAGAGTTGCATTTAATTCTTTCTAAAAGATCCCACCTGAATTCAATAGTCTTCTTCATAAAAGAACCAGTACAAGAAGTATCGAGCATGGATTGATCATCACGAGAAAGCCGAGCATAAAAATTCTGAATGATAATTTCTCTTGAGAGCTCATGATTGGGGCATGAATATAACATTGACTTAAGCCTCCCCCAAGCTAGAGTGATACTTTCTCCTTCACAAGGCCAAAAATTATATATATAATTCTGATCACGATGAACTAGATGCATAGGATATTTTTTTGGTGAAATTCCAATTTCAATCGATTCTAGTTCCAAGATCTAATATCATCGCATAGCCTATACCATGTCAATGCTTTTTTCTTCAAAGATAAAGGGAAAACCTTCTTCTTAGCTTCATCTCTGGATAAACCTGCAAGCTTAAATAATCCACAAATTTCATCCACATATATCAAGTGCATATCAGGATGTTCAGTTCCATCTCCTGCATAAGGATTAGCTAGTAGTTGTTCTATCATACCCGAAGGAATTTCATAAACAATATTTTTAGTAGGCGCAGTAGGTTGAGGGGTAGCTAATTGTGATTCCGGTTGAGGTGAAGATACCCCGCACAAACGCCTCAAAGGATGATTCTCCATAGTAACAACTGACAATAAATTTCAGCACGTAGTAATAATTTTTCCTTACCAATTTCCACTTACCAAGAGCGCTTCACTCCCCGGCAATGGCGCCAGAAAAGAGCCTTGATGACCCACAAGTATAGGGGATCAATCGTAGTCCTTTGGATAAGTAAGAGTGTCGAACCCAACGAGGAGCAGAAGGAAATGACAAGTGATTTTCAGCAAGGTATTTTCTGCAAGCACTGAAATAGTCGGTAACAAGTAATTTGATAGCAAGATAATTTGTAATGAGCAAGTAATGGTAAAGGTAAAAAGTATGCAGCAAGATAGCCCAATCCTTTTGTGGCAAAGGACATGCCAAAACGGTCTCTTATAATAAGCAAAACGTTCTTGAGGGTACACGGGAATTTCATCATATCACTTTCATCATGTTGGTTTGATTCATGTTCGCTACTTTGATAATTTGGTATGTGGGTGGACCGGTGCTTAGGTGCTGTTCTTACTTGAACAAACCTCCTACTTATGATTAACCCCCTCGCAAGCATCCGCAACTATGAGAAAAGTATTAAGATAAAATCTAACCATAGCATTAAACTTTCGGATCCAAATCGCTCCCATACGAAGTAGCGCATAAACTAGGGTTTAAGCTTCTGTCACTCTATTAACCCATCATCTAATAACTACTCCACAATGCATTCCCTTAGGCCCAAATATGGTGAAGTGCCATGTAGTCGACGTTCACATAACACCACTAAGGGAATCACAACATACATATCATCAAAATATCGAACACATATCAAGTTCACATGATTACTTGCAACATGATTTCTCCCGTGATCTCAAGAACAAAATTAACTACTCACAAATACTCCCTCCGTCCCATAATATAAGAGTGTTTTTACACTACATTAGTGTAAAAAACATTCTTATATTATGGGACGGAGGGAGTAATAATCATGCTCAAGATCAGAGGGGTATTAAATAGCATAATGGATCTGAACATATAATCTTCCACCAAATAAACCATATAGTAATCAACTACAAGATGCAATCAACACTACTAGTCACCCACAAGTATCAATCTAAGGTTCCGGTACAAAGATTGAACACAAGAGATGAACTAGGGTTTGAGACGAGATGGTGCTGTTGAAGATGTTGATGGAGATGGCCCTCCCAAAGATGGGAGAGTTGTTGGTGATGATGATGGAGATGATTTCCCCCTCCGGGAGGGAAGTTCCCCTGGTGGAATCGCTCCGCCGGAGGGCAAAAGTGCTCCTGCCCAAGTTCCGCCTCGAGATGGCGGCGCTTCATCCCGAAAGTCCCCTCCTGATTTTTTCTAGGTCAAAATGACCTATATACCAGAAGATGGGCACCGGAGGTGGGCCGAGGAGGGCACAACCCACCAGGGCGCGCCTGGGGGGCCTGGCATGCCTAGGTGGGTTGTGCCCACCTGGTGGGCCTCTTCTGGTAGTTATTTGCTCCAGTATTTTTTTATATTGCAAAATAATTCTCTGTAAATTTTTAGCTCATTTGGAGATGTGCAGAATAGGTAACTCTGACGTAGCTTTTTCAGGTCCAGAATTCCAGCTGCCGGTATTCTCCCTCTTTGTGTAAACATTGCATATTATGAGAGAAAAGGCATTATAATTACTCCCAAAAGCGTTATTATGCATAAAAACATTATAAATAACAGTAGGAAAACATGATGCAAAATGGACGTATCAACGCCTCATTAGCAGCATCACTCCAGACGAAATGATCAGTCTTCTTCATCATCTGATACAGGGGATCGCCTTCTCACCCAGGCGGCTTATAAACTGGCTCAGGGCTATGATACGACCCGCCAGGCGCTGAACATCATTAATACAAGTCAGCTTAGAAAGAGAGGTGATAGCCTCGATCTTCTCCTGGTTAGCTTCGATGCCCTGTTCCAAAACCAAAAAAAGAGCAATTTACTTGCTGGTACACCAAAAACGCACTTGGCCGGGTTAAGCATCATCTTGTACAACCAGAGATTGTCAAAGGTTTCCTTCAAGTCATCAAGCAAGGTTTCCTTCTTCCTTGACTTAACGACAATATCATCGACATAAGCATGAACATTGCATCCAATTTTCCCATGAAAGCAATTTTGAACACAGCGTTAGTAAGTCGCCTGAGCACTCTTGAGCCGAAAAGGCATAGAAACATAACAGAACGCTCCAAAGGGTGTGATGAAGGCTGTTTTCTCCTGATCCTGAATGGCCATCTTGATCTGATGATAACTAGAATAAGCATCCAGGAAACACAAACTCCCACAACCCGCCGTGGCATCAATGATCTTGTCAATACGTGGGAGAGCAAACGGGTCAGCTGGACAAGTCTTGTTTAGATCTGTGTAATCAACACTCATACGCCAAGTGCCGTTCTTCTTGAGCACAAGCACAGGATTAGCCAACCACTGCGGGTGGAACACTTCCACTATGAACCTGACAGCCAAGAGCCGGGCCACTTCTTCTCCAATGGAGTTACATCTCTCCTCATTAAAACGACGGATGAACTATCGGACATGTTTCATTTTAGGATCTACATTAAGGTGCTGCTCAGCGAATTCTCTTGGTACACCTGGCATGTCAGAAGGTTTCCATGCAAAGATGTCCCGATTCTCATGGATGAATCGATGAGCGCGCTTTCCTATTTGGGATCCATCCCTGTCCCAATGGTGAACTGCTGAGAAGAATCACCAGGAACAAAGTCAACTTGCTGTGTATCTTTGGCCGACTTGAATTTGAGCAGAGGGTCCTTCTCGGTGGTAGGCTTCTTCAGAGGGGTCATATCAGCCGGGTCAACATTATCTTTATAAAACTTGAGCTCATCAGTGGCACAAGCCGACTCTGCGTAAGAGACATCTCCTTCTTCGCATTCTAGAGCTATCTTACGATTTCCATGAACTGTGATCGTCCCCTGTGGCCCAGGCATCTTGAGCTGCAAACAGACATAACAAGGGCGAGCCATGAACTTGGCGTAAGCCGGCCGTCCAAACAGTGTATGATATGGACTCTTGATCTTGACCACCTCAAATCACAGTGTCTCCGCTCTGTAATTATATTCATCACCAAAAGCCACTTCCAGAACAATCTTTCCAACAGGGTAAGCCGACTTGCTGGGCACAACTCCGTGAAATACTGTAGAGGACGGCTTAAGATCCTTTTCTGTATGACTCATCCACCTAAAAGTGTCTTAGTACAATATGTTGATGTTGCTGCCACCATCCATAAGTACCTTGGTGAATTTATAACCGCCCACTTGAGGGGCTACGACCAGGGCCAAATGACCCGGATCATCAACTCAGGGCGGCTGATCCTGCCGGCTCCAAGTAATCGTGTGCTCAGACCACCTTAAATATTGTGGTACAGCCAGCTCAACTGGATTGACAGCCCGTTTATGAACCTTCCGGTCAAGCTTGCAAGTGCTCGTAGGGAAAACATGGTACTGGCCACAGTTGAGCTGCTTAGGGTTACTCTGATACCTAGACTGATTATTCTGCTGCTGATTACTTTGACCAGACTGTTGATTATGACCACCATGATTAACTTGGTTCTGGTAACCAAAATTTGAGCCGCCACCACCAAAGCCGGCTCCCTGAAAACCTCCTGAGCCTGACCCACCGGGCGGCCCATTGCCATGATGCTACTAAAATGACTAGTTCATGTATTCTTGCATGATATTGATATGTCTCCGTCGTATCTACTTTTCCTAACGCTTTTGATCTTGTTTTGGACTCTAATTTGCATGATTTGAATGAAACTAACCCGGACTGACACTGTATTCGGCAGAACTACCATGGTGTTGTTTTTGTGCAAAAAATAAAAGTTCTCGGAATGGAACGAAACTTTTTGGAGAATTTTTATGGAATAAAAGAAAAACACTGGGGCCAAGAACCACCGGAGGGGGGCCCCTGGGTGAGCACAACCCACCAGGGCGCGCCCCCTCTCTAGGCGTGCCCAGGTGGGTTGTGCCCACCTAGTGGACCCGCAGACCCTGACTCCGATGCTATAAAATCCTATTTTTGGAGAGAAAAATCAGGGAGAAAGAATTATCGTGTTTCACGATACGGAGCCGCCGCCACCTCCTGTTCTTCATCGGGAGGTTAGATCTGGAGTCCGTTTGGGGCTCCGGAGAGGGGGATCTTCGATCTTCATCATCACAAACCCTTGTCCATCGCCAATTCCATGATGCTCCCCACCGGGAGTGAGTAATTCCTTCATGGGCTCGCTGGTCGGTGAGGAGTTGGATGAGATTCATCATGTAATCGAGTTAGTTTTGTTAGGGCTTGATCCCTAGTATCCATTATGTTCTGAGATTGATGTTGTTATGACTTTGCCATGCTTAATGCTTGTCACTTTGGGCCTGGGTGCCATGATTTCAGATCTTAACCGTTTATGTTATCACCATTATATCTATGTTCTAGATCCGATCTTGCAAGTCATATTCACCTATTACGTGTTATGATCCATAAACCCCGGTGTGATAGTAATCGGGATACTTTCCGGTGATGACCGTAGTTTGAGGAGTTCATGTATTCACTATGTGCTAATGCTTTGTTCCGGTTCTCTATTAAAAGGAGGCCTTAATATCCCTTAGTTTCCTTATGGACCCCGCTGCCACGGGAGGGTAGGACAAAAGATGTCATGCAAGTTCTTTCCATAAACACATATGACTATTTACGGAATACATGCCTACATTATATTTATGAATTGGAGCTAGTGCCGTATCGCCCTAGGTTATGACTGTTATATGATGAATATCATCCAACGAATTCACCGATCCAATGCCTACAAAATTTCCATATATTGTTCTTGCTATGTTACTACTGTTGTTGCTACTAATTACTTTGTTGCAGATATTTAATCTCCAGGTGTGGTTGAATTGACAACTTAGCTGCTAATACTTACAAATATTCGCTGGCTCCCCTTGTGCCGAATCTATAAATTTGGGTTGAATACTCTACCCTCGAAAACTGTTGCGATCCCCTATACTTGTGGGTTATCAAGACCTTTTTCTGGGGCCGTTGCCGGGGAGCATAGCTATATTTGTTGAGTCACTTGGGATTATTATCTATTTATCACTATGAAGAATCTGAAAGACACCAAGACTAAGATTTTTTCCCTCTAAGACGAGGGGAGGTAAGGAACAGCCATCACACTCTGCACTTGATTCACCTTCTATATTGAGTAGACTTGCAACACCACCACATGCTATTAATCCTGATATGTCTCAAGTTAGTGATGATGCTACTTCTGCTATGGATGCTACTCATGATGATGCTAGTATCTTGCTTGATGATAATATGCCACTAGGTGAATTTCTGGATGAACAAATTGCTAGATCTAAAGATATTGAGAATGCTGAAACTGATGAAGTACTTGAAACTGAAAATCTTGAAAGACCTATTAGGCCTAGCTCTCGTAGATATGAATTGCCTAAGATACCTGAAGGTTATGTTATGGATGAGGAGACAGCTAGAGATTTTCTTGCTTGGAATGATAGATATGATCTTAAGAAATTATTATGCAAACTGAAAAAAAATTCTTTGAATTCTAGAATGAAATGTGATCCTAAGTTTGCTACTTCACCTATATTTGTTGATGATAAGGATTATGAATTCTCTGTCGACCAAGAGTTAATTACTTTGGTTGAATCTGATCCTTTCCATTGATGATAAGGATTATGAATTCTCTGTCGACCAAGAGTTAATTACTTTGGTTGAATCTGATCCTTTCCATGCCTATGAAACTGAAACTGTTGTGGCACACCTCACTAAATTAAATAATATAGCCACCCTTTTTGCCCATGATGATAAAATTCACTACTATTATATTCTCAAATTATTTCCGTTCTCATTAAAGGGTGATGCTAAGACATGGTACAATACTCTTGCTCCTCGTTGTGTGCGTAGTCCCTAGGATATGATTTATTACTTCTCTGAAAAATATTTTCCTGCTCATAAGAAACAAGCTGCCTTACAGGAAATATTTAACTTTGTTCAAATTGAAGAAGAGAGTCTCCCACAAGCTTGGGAGAGGCTTCTCCAATTGCTTAATGCTTTGCCTGATCATCCTCTTAAGAAAAATGAAATACTTGATATCTTCTATAATGGACTAACCAAAGCTTCTAGGGACTTCCTAGATAGTTGTGCTGGTTGTGTTTTCAGGGAACGAACTGTTGAACAAACCGAGGAATCATTGAATAATATATTGAAAAATTATGATGATTGGACTCTTCCTGAACCACCGCCTAAACCCACTCCAAAGAAGAGGGGTATCTTATATCTAAGTCCTGAAGATATGCAAGAGGCAAAGAAAAGTATGAAGGAAAAGGTATTAAAGCAGAGGATGTTAAAAATTTACCTCCTATTGAAGAAATACATGGACTTGACAAACCACTACCAAAGGTGGTAGAGGTAAACTCTTGAATGAAATTTGATGAAAGTGATATCCCTTATAATAAACATCCTAGTCAATGCCTTTATGAGTTTGACAAATACATTAGAAAACAAGATCACTTGAATGAAAATGTTATGAAACAATTGAAATACAACCCCAATATGATTGCTCGCTTGAGTGACTTGTTATTTAGAATCTCCAATGATGTTAGAGGTGTAGGAAAACATGCCTCCATGGTTCAAACTAAAATAGGACAAGTTGCTAAATCTCAAAGACAGTTGCTTGATGAAATGAATAATAATATAAATGAATTTGCTGTTAGAGTAGCAACTAGAGGAGGTAAAATGACTCAGGAACCTCTTTATCCTGAGGGACACCCTAAAATAATTGAACAAGACTCCCAAAGAATTAACACTGATGCACCTAGTGCATCTAAAAAGAAGAAGAAAAAGGAAAATGACTTTGCATACCTCTAGTGAACCTGAAGTAGAAAAACCTCCTGATAATAATAATGATGCTTCTATTTCTGATGCTGAAACTCAATCTGGTAATGAACACTCATCTAGTGATAATGAAAAAGATAATGATGATGTTCATGAAGACACTCAACCAGACAATGACAAACAACCAGACAATGATGTTGAAATAGAACCAGCTGTTGACCTTGATAACCCACAACCTAAAAATATAAGATCTGATAAAAGAGACTTTGTTGCTAGAAAACATGGAAGAGAAAGAGAACCATGGGTTCAAAAGCCCATGCCCTTTCCACCTAAATCAACTAAGAAGAAAGATGATGAAGAATTTGAACGCTTTGCTGAAATGCTTAGGCCAGTCTTTTTGTGCGCTCGCTTGACTGATATATTAAAGATGGCCCCTTATGCAAAATATATGAAATACATCATCACTAATAAGAGAAAAATACCGGAAGCTGAAATCTCCACCATGCTTGCTAAGTATACTTTTAAGGATGGAGTACCTGAAAAACTTGGAGATCCGGGAATACCAACTATACCTTGCTCCATCAAAAGAAATTATGTCAAAACTGCTTTGCGTGACTTAGGAGCTGGTGTTACTGTTGTGCCTTTATCCTCATATAAAAGAATTAATTTGAATAAACTCACACCTACTGAAATATCTTTGCAAATGGCTGACAAATCAACTGCCATACCTATCAGTATTTGTGAGGATGTGCTCGTTGTTGTTGCAAATGTTACTATCTTAACTGACTTTGTTATACTTGAGATGCCCGAGGACGACAACATGTCGATTATCTTTGGTAGAGCCTTTTTGAATACTGCAGGGCCTGTTATTGATTGCAATAAAAGCAAGGTCAGTTTTCATATCAATGGTAATGAGCATACGGTGCACTTTCCGAAGAAACAATTCCAAGTGAATGGTATTAATGTTATTGAAAAATCTCCGACACTTACTATTGGAAGTTTTCAACTACCTTTACCTACTGTCAAAAAGAAATATGAAATACTTATTGTTGGGGCCATGCATATCCCCGTTGAGGTAAATTAGTGTTTTACGAAAGTTCTTCGGTTTCATGCGAATTGAAGGTGGTTGTTAATAAGACTTGATCAACCTTATTAATGGATCATTTTTTAGAGGTATGAAGTTGATGAATTTAGTAAGCACAACCTTCTGCTCCCAACTTTTGTTTTCTGTTTTTTTAGTTAAATAAAATAAAATGCCATGTTTTGTCTATTTTCTAAATTTCCCGTGTAATAAAAAAATGACCCAAAAACAAAGGTTCTCAGAATGCCCTGAAAATTTAATACGATTTTTTCTGAATATTTCTGAATTTTTAGTACAAATTACATCAGAGGGGGTGCACCAGGTAGGCACAACCCACCTGATGATGACATGTACCTGGGGTAGGGTCTTAGGCCTTACCTAGACACCCTACCCAAGGTAAGTGCCCTAGAGTCAAAGACATTCAAAGATCAACAGAAGGTACCGACTGAAATCACTTCGAAGCACAATTCCACTCGACGACAGATTCCACTCGGGTACCTTAATTCTACTCGACCACAGTAGCGTCACTCGACCATACGAAGGATCACTCGGAGTACAGAAGACCTACAGTCATCTCAGGATGCCAACGGCCAAGCGATCACTCCATAGCAATCAAGACCATTAATAGCTGGCGTTACCTGTAACGCCCCTATCTTAACTCTCATTGAACCCCTGTGTAACGAAGGGCAGTGAGGGGTCAGGCGTACTCTATATAAGCCACCCCTCCCCTCTGGCACAAGGGTTCGCACCCCCTGTAACTTTCACGCATAATCCAGTTGACAAGCCTCCGGGCACCGAGACGTAGGGCTGTTACCTCCTCCGCGAGGGGCCTGAACTCGTAAAATTGCGTGCACAACCCCATCGTAGCTAGGACCTTGCCTCTCCCTTAGTACCCTATACTGTTACTGTCAGATTCATTCCCACGACAGTTGGCGTCCACCGTGGGGCCGGCGTCTGAGCGACTTCCGGTGAGGTTGCAAATTTCGTTCTCCATCAACATGGTTTCCAGCGGTGGCTTGGCTTTGGGTCGCGAGATCCATCTCGGCGCGCTTGTCTTCATCGCCAACGACTCCGCCTGGCTTCAAGAAGCTCCCCTTGACGTTGAGACCCTCCCCATCCGCGGGGCGGCGCACTTTCGTGCGAATGCCTGCGGCGTCCTGCTGCGACAGCCGTCGACTCAGTATCGGTCGGCTCCCGTGGCATCTTCGCTCCCCGCCGTCCGCCGTCGCAAGTGATCCGGTTGTTCGCGGCTTTAGCGGTGAGTGAAGCACGCGGTGGCTCGTCAGTCGACAACCCCGCAAGTCGCGGTGATTGAGCCCAATGAATCCCTTTACGGTTTGGTTGATCTGCCAGCTGGTCACTCGGATTCGTTTTCCGAGTGCGAGAGCAATGATCCAGCAGTGGAAGTCCTCATGGTCGACCCCCATCGCAGTCCGCCTGGATTTTGTCGTGGCGGCGGCGGCAGTGGTGGCCCGTCAATCGATCATGATGAATATATTCCCGAGGCCCTCACTGCGGAGCAGAGGGAAGAGCTGCATCGCCGCAACGTCCAGGCGCTCCAGACCCCCATCGTTGGGGAGACCTCCGAGGCTTGGGCTTTGGAGGTTGCACGCTTAGCCACCTTGGCTGAGCGGGCGCATCTGGAGAATCTCCAGCGGGCACTCGACGAACGCACCTAGAGGATGATCCCTAGTTCCAGTCGACGTCAGCGACAATTGTTTCTGACTGGACCTCTGGAAGAAGTTCAGGTATACCGTACCCCGATTCAAAATGTTGCAGCAGCTGCCCGTATCACCGATTCAATTCAGTCGTCTCAGTCAGAAGCTGGTAGAGGCCTGCAACAGATCCGGGCGCTGCTCCGAGCAGCAGGGGAACATAATTCAGCTGTTTTTCAGTCGCGCAACAGGATTCATAGCAGGTCTGTAGTTGCGGACACAGTTCAGTTGGCACATAGTCCAAGATCGCCTCCGCGGCGTGAAGACCGTGGTCACCGTCAGGATCAGTACCTGGGTCGAGGCCACAGACAGTATGATCATCGATATCCCCGTGATGACCATCGTCGAGTGCCTACGCCCCCTCCGAGGGGCGGGTCGTACGCGCCCCGGCGATATGACGACAGGCGCCCGTATGGTGACGAGCGGAGAGCCCCAGTCGACCCAAGAGAGCCTGGGTTTGATGCGAGGTCACTCCTCGTACAAGGTTTGGTCGACAGAGGCAGGGCAAACAGAGAGGGACAAGACAGAGAACGTCCGATTGGAAGCAGAGCATTTGTTTCTGGGCCCGAGTGTTTCAGTAGAGCCATCCGAGCCGCTGAGATCCCTCCCAACTTCAGATTGGCTACGGGCGTGAGCAAGTTCACCAGTGAGTCAAAGCCAGACACGTGGCTAGAAGATTACCGAGTGGCGGTGCAGATTGGTGGGGGCAACGATGATGTAGCCATGAAGCACCTCCCCTTGATGCTTGAGGGTTCAGCCAGAGCTTGGTTGAATCAGTTGGCCCCTGGGAGTATTTACTGTTGGGAGGAGTTAGCCCGAGTGTTCATCAAAACATTCGAGGGCACCTGCAAGCGACCTGCTGGGCTGACTGAATTGCAATACTGCGTCCAGAAGCCGGATGAAACTTTGAGAGACTTCATCCAGAGATGGACTACACTTCACCATACGGTAGAAAATGTGTCAGAGCACCAGGCAGTTTGCGCCTTCAAAGAGGGCGTCCGATACAGAGAGCTCAACCTGAAGTTTGGTCATTCTGGAGATATGTCTCTAGGCCGAATGATGGAAATTGCCACTCGGTATGCTAACGGCGAAGAGGAAGATCGACTCCGCAGTGGCAAGGGAAAACCAGTCGGCCAGGACACTGGAGGTGGAAACACCAGTCGGAAGCAAAAGCGTAAGGCCGAACCTGCAGGTCCCGCCGAGGCCGCAGTTTTGAATCAAGGAAAGTTCAAGGGAAAACCTAAAGGGTCGTGGGTTCCCAAAAAGGTGAAAGATCAGTCAGGCCAAGACGTCTTGGATTTCCGTGTCACATTCACATGAAGAAAGATGAAGAGGGTAACTTGATTTTGCCCAAGCATACCACTCGACAATGTCGACTCTTGATTCAGCAGTTCCGAGAGGCCCAACCCAATGAGAAGTATTCGGATAAGGATGAAGAAAAGGAAGAAGATGATGGTTACCCTAAAGTCAATGCTACCTTGGTGATTTTTGCTGATGTCGAGAGCAAAAGTCGACTGAAAGTTATCAACAGAGAAGTGAATATGGTTGCTCCGACAACTACAACGTACTTAAAGTGGTCGAAAACCCCCATTACATTCGACCAGTCGGACCACCCAGTGCACGTGGCTACTCCTAGGCGGCAAGCGCTGGTGGTCGACCCAGTCGTTGGGAGCACCCGATTGACTAAAGTCCTTATGGATGGTGGCCGTGGTTTGAACATTTTGTACGCTGAGACCCTCCAAGGGATTGTCATTCCGATGTCCAAACTCAGTGAGAGCAACATGCAGTTCCACGGCATCATTCCCGGGAAGAAAGCAAAGTCACTCGGACAGATTACTCTTGACGTGGTTTTCGGTGATTCTAAGAATTACCACAAAGAGAAGTTGACATTTGAGGTGGTGGATTTCCACAGTGCCTATCACGCTATTCTGGGCAGGCCTGCTTATGCTCGTTTCATGGCCCGACCATGTTACGTGTATCTCAAGTTGAAGATGCCCGGACCCAGAGGTGTGATCATAGTCACGGGGAATAGGCAGAGAGCAGAGGAGTGCCTTAAAAAAGGCTCAAAAATTGCTGATGAACAGATGGCAGCAGTCGAGATGGAAGAATACAAGAAAAATGCAGATCTGAGTGATTTGTTGCGGGCTAAGAAGCCTGCCTCGGAGTCCGCATTTCAGTCGGCCGGTGAGACAAAACCTGTCCATATTCACCCGGAAGATCCCACTGCTGCTTCGACTCACATCTCAACAACACTCGATAGCAAATAGGAAGACGCGCTCATCCAGTTCCTCCGTGAGAACTGGGACATCTTTGCATGGAAACCATCAGACATGCCAGGTGTACCCAGGGGGCTGGCTGAGCACCGTTTGCATATCGACTCGAAAGCAAAACCCGTCAAAGAACATCTCCATCGGTCCACCGCAGAGAAGAGGAAGGCGATTGGTGAGGAGGTGGCTCGGCTCCTGACAGCTGAGTTCATCCATGAGATATACCACTCCGAGTGGCTCGCCAACGTCGTCATGGTCCCCAAGAAAGATAAATCACTTCGTATGTGCATTGACTTCAAGCATATCAATTGGGCCTGCCCGAAAGATCATTTTCCTCTCCCCCGCATCGATCAGATTGTCGACTCGACTACGGGGTGTGAGCGTTTGTCGTTTCTGGATGCATATTCCGGGTACCATCAGATCCGACTGTTTGGACCCGATGAAATAAAAATAGCCTTTATCACCCCTTTCGGGTGTTTTTGCTATATCACCATGCCTTTTGGTCTCAAGAATGCTGGCGCCACGTTTATGCGCATGATCCAGAAGTGCCTTCTCACTCAGAACAGTCGGAATGTGGAAGCATATATGGATGAGATCATGGTCCAGTCACACAAGAGTTCCGACCTGCTGGCTGACCTCGCTGAAACATTTGCCAATCTGAGAAGATATGATATCAAGCTGAATCCGTCCAAGTGCACGTTCAGAGTTCCTGGGGGAAAGTTACTCGGTTTTCTCGTTTCCGAACGAGGAATCGACGCGAACCCCGAAAAGGTCGGTGCAATTCTCTGAATGAAACGCCCTGTGCATGTGCACGATGTTCAGAAGCTTACAGGTTGCTTTGCTGCTCTAAGTTGATTCATTTCTCGTCTCGGTGAAAAGGCACTGCCTCTTTACCGACTGATGAAGAAATCTGATACATTCGAGTGGACTCTTGAAGCTGAAGCAGCATTTGAAGAGCTCAAAGCCCTGCTTTCCACCCAGCCGGTGCTCGCTGCCTCGATCAGCAAGGAGCCTCTACTGCTATATATTGCAGCTACCGGGCAAGTGGTCAGCACAGTGCTCACGGTCAAGCGAGAGGAAGAAGGAAAAGCCTACAAAGTTCAACGCCCAGTGTATTACATTTCCGAAGTCTTGACTCCGTCCAAGCAAAGACCACTCAGTTTCAGTCGTCAGCGACGCTCCATTGTCAGAGATTTCGAATAATCGAGATGCAACCGGTCGAGTGGCTAAGTGGGCGATTGAACTTCTCCCTCTGGATATCAAGTTTGAAGCGAAAAAGGCAATTAAGTCCCAAGCAATTGCAGATTTCCTGGCCAAGTGGAGTGAGCAACAACAACCGACTCAAGTTCATTCGGAGCACTGGACCATGTTCTTTGACGGATCTAAAATGTTGAATGGTTCTGGTGCTGGAGTGGTTATGGTGTCCCCAAGAGGCGACAGGCTCAGTTACGTCCTCCAGATTCACTTTGATTCCTCCAACAATGAAGCTGAGTACGAAGCACTTCTGTATGGGTTGCGTATGGCCATCTCACTCGGCGTCCGTCGCCTGATGGTTTACGGCGACTCAGATTTGGTGGTTAATCAGGTGATGAAGGAGTGGGATATCAGGAGCCCCGCTATGACTGGATACTGCAATGCAGTGAGAAAACTAGAAAAGAAGTTTGAAGGGTTGGAGCTCCACCACATACCTCGACTCAAGAATCAAGCAGCTGATGATCTGGCGAAAATAGGTTCCACTCGGAAGCCTATTCCCAGTAATGTGTTCTTGGAGCATCTCCACACCCCGTCAGTACAAGAAGATCCCTTTATAGAGGAGCCCCCACAACCAATAAGTGCTACCAATCCGACTGAGGTCGAAGTGCCAGCAGTGGTCGACTTAATTATGTAGATCGTAGTAATCACCCCCGACTGGACTGTGCCATACATTGCATATTTGCTCAGGCAAGAACTCCCGAATGATGAAGTTGAAGCACGTCAGATTGTTCGCAGGTCGAAAGCCTTCACAGTTATAGGTGGACAGCTTTTCAGGGAAAGTGTTACTGGCGTAGCTCAGCGATGTATCTCTCCAGAGGAGGGTCGATTGATCTTAAATGAGATCCACTTGGGGACCTATGGTCACCATGCGTCCTCTCGGACCATCGTGGCCAAAGCATACCGAGCTGGATTCTACTGGCCACGGGCAAATGAAATGGCAAAAGATATCATCGACAAATGTGCAGGTTGCCAGTTCTACTCAAACTTATCTCACAAGCCCGCATCTACTTTGAAGACGATTGCACTCATCTGGCCATTTGCCGTATGGGGTTTGGACATGATTGGGTCATTGAAGACGGGCAGGAGTGGTTTCACTCATCTGCTCGTGGCAGTCGACAAGTTCACCAAGTGGATTGAGGCCAAGCCCATCAAGAGTCTAGATTCAAGCACAACAGTCAGTTTCATCAGAGAGTTGATATTCCGGTATGGAGTTCCGCACAGCATCATCACAGACAATGGCTCAAACTTCAATTCTGATGAGTTCAAAGCCTTCTGCACTTCCCAGGGCACTCGAGTTAACTACGCATCTGTTGCGCACCCGCAGTCGAATGGACAAGCCGAAAGAGAAAACGGTTTGATCCTTCAAGGGCTGAAACCTCGACTGATGCGTGACTTGAAGCCTGCAGCTAGAGCTTGGGTAACTGAGTTGCCATCTGTTCTGTGGGGATTGAGAACAACGCCTAACCGGTCGACTGGCCGAACCCCCTTCTTCATGGTATATGGGGCTGAGACAGTGCTTCCAAGTGACTTGTTTCACAATGCTCCCCGAGTGGAACTCTTCTCAGAAACCGAGGCTGAATAAGCACGAGAGGATGCCGTGGATCTTCTCGAGGAAGAGAGAGAGAGATGGCTTTGATCCGGTCGACCATTTATCAGCAAGACCTTCGGCGTTTCCACGCTCGGAACGTCAAAAGTCGAACGTTTCATGAAGGAGACCTCGTGCTCCGAGTGGATCAACAGCGGCCTCATAAGCTCGCTCCAGCTTGGGAAGGCCCTTTCATCATCACCAAGGTAGTCCACAATAGAGCATATCACCTTTACAACGTCGCCAAGAAGAAAGATGAGCCACGTGCTTGGAATGCGGATCTGCTCCGCCAATTCTATACTGAAGAACACTCGGATCCTCGAGTTGTAATAAGAATACCTTCAGTTTGTCTATCAAAACATGATTATCACAGTTTGTTAACGATTGTTTATAGACCAGCATGTGTTCTAATCCCCTAGTGGGTGGCTTAGTCGCGAACCTGATTCGCCTAAGTTAAAACCTACACCAAGTGAAGAGCAACCCTCTCACTTGGTGGCTTAGTCGCGAACCTGATTCGCCTAAGTTAAAACCTACTCCGAGTGAAGAGCAACACTCTCACTCGGTGGCTTAGTCGCGAACCTGATTTGCCTAAGTTAAAACCTACTCCGAGTGAAGAGCAACCCTCTCACTCGGTGGCTTAGTTGCGAACCTGATTCGCCTAAGTTAAAACCTACTCCGAGTGAAGAGCAACCCTCTCACTCGGGGGCTTAGTCGCGAACCTGATTCGCCTAAGTTAAAAAATCTACTCTGAGTGAAGAGCAACCCTCTCACTCAGTGGCTTAGTCGCGAACCTGATTCGCCTAAGTTAAAACCTACTCCGAGTGAAGAGCAACCCTCTCACTCGGGGGCTTAGTCACGAACCTGATTTGCCTAAGTTAAAAAATCTACTCCGAGTGAAGAGCAACCCTCTCACTCGGGGGCTTAGCTGCGATCCCGCATTCACCTAAGTTAAAAAATCTACTCCGAGTGAAGAGCACCTCTTCACTCGTGGGCTTAGCTGCGATCCCGCTTTCACCTAAGTTAAAAAATCTACTCCGAGTGAAGAGCAACCCTCTCACTCGGGGGCTTAGCTGCGATCCCGCTTTCGCCTAAGTTAAAAAATGTACTCCGAGTGAAGAGCAACCCTCTCACTCGGGGGCTTAGCTGCGATCCCGATTTCGCCTAAGTGAAAAAACCTATTCCGAGTGAAGAGCAACCATCTCACTCGGGGGGCTTAGCTGCGATCCCACTTTCGCCTAAGTCAAAAACTACTCCGAGTGAAGAGCAATCCTCTCACTCGGGGACTTAGCTGCGACTCTGTACTCGTCTAAGTTTCAAACACCCCGCCTCTGAGCTGCACCACAAGTACAACATCATTTCCGAGTGGAAAGCAATTCACTCACTCGAGAACTTGGCTGCGAAACAGCTTCGCTCAGTCTAAAAATCCGAAGACAATAGAAACAAAACAACTGCATTCAAATAAAGCAACCAAGTATGGATAAATCCAGCAAGGTTCAGAACCACCAGTAGAAGTATTCGAGCTCAGGCCCGAAAGAGTTTAACGACTACAAAGTCACTCGGCATTCCGAGGCAAATAAAGTCAAGGTTTTTCACTCAGTGGGAGGAGGACTTGCTGGCTCGACGAAAGCGTCCAGGTCAATGCCATCTGCGATGCGAGTGGCCACGTCGATGAAGGTCTCCATGAAAGATTGAAACTGAAGCTTCTTAGTATTTGCCACCTGAAGGGCCTTCAGCTTTTCTTCTTTGACGTCCTTGCAATGAATGCGGATGAGTGATAGAGCCACATCAGCACCACAGTGCACAGCTCACTTCTTCCACGCCTGCACTCGGTCAGGAATGCCGTTGAATCGAGTCATCAGTGACTCGAGGTCATTCAGAAGCGTATCCTCCGGCCAGAGTTCCTTGTCGATCTGTGACATTGCAACTTTCAGTCTGGCGACGTAGTCCAAGACGCTGGAGAGGCGAGATTCCAGTCACAGCACGTTCATGGCAGCTTCATCCTTGATAGGAGAGTTGATGGGGTCCAGTCATGTCTTGATCCGCCCAGTTTCCAGCTTCTTGTCAACGACAATTTTCAGCTTGGCATTTTCCTCTTCCAGCTTTCCGACTGAAGCCAGCTTCTTGTCAGCAAGTTCAGTCTTCTCCCGCGCCGTCTTCTGCGCCGCTGCAAGGTCAGGATCCTTCCGCTCCAGAGCCTGCTTCATTTTGTCTAAAGAAATAACATTCCTCAGACGAGCTTGGAGTTGACGGTTTTCACTATGCACATTTTCTCGAGTGAAGTCACTCGGTTCAAAGAATGGAAAGGAAGATATGGCAAGGCAAATAGTCAGTGAATTGTTACCTCCCATAGCGGCTGCTTCGTCCTGGGCTTTCTTCAGGTTCCCTTTAGCTAGCTCCAAGTCGAGATTGAGTTGGATTTGCTTCTTCTCCAAATCAGCAAACATGGTCCCAAGATCACAAGATTTCTGCAATCAGTAAATAGGACACGTCAATCGACAGAAAAAAAGATCAATTACTTTCGAGTGATAAGGTGCAAGATCAAATTGCCAAAAGGTTCTAAAGACTACTGCCGAATCAAACATTCAACAGCAGTCTCGGGGACTACACCAAGTGGGTGCACTTAGCGTGCCCCCACTGGTTTGATTTCCCATTCGACATGGTCCGCCCAGCCCGAGTGGAAGGAGTAAAAGTTCAGTAACTTCCAAGCGAAGAAACATGAGATCGGATTACTACGAGAAAAAGAGTTCTAAGACTACTGCCGAATTAAACATCCAACAGCAGTCTCGGGGACTACACCCAGTGGGTGCACTCAGCGTGCCCCCACTGGTTTCCCACTTGTCATGGTCAGCCCAGCCTTAGTGGAAGGAGTAAAAAAAAACAACAACAACATTTGTTCTCAGACCACCGCCGACTGCCCGCAGTCGACCGCGGTCTCGGGGACTACACCCAGTGGGTGCTCTTAGCGTGCCCCCACTGGACCCAGAAATCACTCGACACGACCTGTCTAATTCGAGTGGAAGAGCTACACAAAGCTACACGAAACACCCACTGGGTGTATAGATGCAAAAAATAGCTTGACATCTTACGAATAATAAAGCAGCAGTTTTCAGCTAGCATATCCTAACAGAGCAAGAATTGAGTTGGTTGGAAAGTCAATCGGAAATCAACTTACAATCCCACTTACTCGGACATTAGCTTGAAGAGCAGAGCTGGCATCGTAAGCAGCCTTACTAGTGTCATACACCAATTTCAATCGGTCCATCATCAGACCCGCCTGGATCATAGCTTCTTTGGCAGCTCCCACTTGATCCTCCGAGGTGCGGTGCAGGGCAAAGGGCACAGATGAGGGAACTGATGACATGGTTGGTAGAGTTGGAGCTTGAGGCGGTACAATGGGGCCAGGAGTCTAAGCAGTCGACGTCGCAGGCTGATCAGTCGACACGGGGTCAGCAAAAGAAACAGTAGTCCATACTGGATCATCAAGTTGCTGAACCATGGGTTCAGATGCCGGGTGAGGTACTTTGCTGGCGGGTACCCTCCTGCTCAGAGTCTTACTCCTTCTACCTGTATTCCTTTGAGGCACTTCTTCATCATCATCATCGTCTGGAAGTTGGATAACGTTTGTTGGTGCTGCAAAATACTCGACCATAAGGACACAGTCGACCATCAAAACAGGTGGCGGAGTGAGAGCTTGATTGTGGGGTCATACCTGGCTGGGAAGTGGCCGCGTCACCCCGCTCTTCGTCAATGTCCATGGAGGTTGCAGAAGTAGCAGCACTGAAAGTCCAAAATTTCACTCGGTTAAACAATAACATAAGCTCGCAGTGGAAACGAAAGAGAAAGAAAAGATACACTTATGTTGAAGCCACAGGCACCGTCACCTTGATCCTACGCAAGGCCTTCCGAGGTTTGGGTGGGACAACTTTGGCCTGCTTCGCGGCCTTCTCTGATCGTTCTGGAGTCAACGTCCGAGTGCGTTTTGAAATTTTCACACTCGATGCAGCCACCTTGCCATGCCCTCCTGCAGGGTCTTGCGACTGTTTGGAACGATGCTCCGAGCAGGGCGGCGAGTCAACCTCTTCACTGCTGCCCGTGTCCTCACTGTCATCTTCGCTGTCGTCTGCGTCTTGAAAATCGCTGCTCTCACCATCACTCTCAACTCCTTCCTGGTACTGCTCTCCGTTTGGCATCGAGTACATCTTGGTGAAAACCTGCAAGATACAAGTCATGAACACCAGTCGGATTCAAGAACAATCATAGATCAGAAAGAGAAACACTCAGTATATTGGGCCTGACCTCATCGGGAGCATGGTTGGAGTCGAATGGCTGAATTCTCCTAGATCCCCTGGGGTTGTCCTTGTTTCCAGTAATGCTCCTGAGCCACTGGGCCACCGTCTTCTCGTCTACCTCCTCCAGATGGATTCGAGCCATGTCTTCAGGACCCGAGTACATCCACATCGGGTGATCACGAACTTGGAGAGGCTGGATGCGTCGACTGAGGAACACCTCCAACAGATCCATGCCGGTCACACCTTCCCGGACTAAATTGACGACCGCGTCGACTAAAACGGCAACCTTGCCTTTCTCTTCCGCGGTTACGACCAGAGAAGAAGGCTGACGGAGTCTTTCTATAGTAAAAGGGGGAAGGCCGGTCGACTGACCAGGAGTCGGGATGTCCTTGCAGTAGAACTAGGTCAACTGCCAGCCCCTGACTGACTCGGGAAAGGTCATAGGAGGAAAAGTACTCCTACCTCTAATTTGGATCCCTAACCCCCCGCACATTTGGATCACGTGTGTCTTTTCATCACTCGGATTCGCCTTTTTCACCGACTGAGAACGGCAAGTAAAGATATGTTTGAATAGGCCCGAATGCGGCTCGCAACCAAGGAAGTTCCCGCACATAGAGACAAATGCAGCGAGATATGAGATTGTGTTGGGTGGGAAGTGATGGATCTGAGCGCCAAAGAAATTCAAAAAACCCCAAAAGAACGGATGTGGAGGCAAAGAGAAACCCCGATCGACGTGGGTGGTGAGGAGGACGCACTCACCCTCGCGCGGCTGGGGCTCGGATTCATTCCCCGGCAGCCTCCAGGACCCGTGAGCAATCAAGCCGTCATTGGCAAGATTCTCCAAGTCCTCCTTCACAACGGTGGAGTGGATCCAGTCTACCCGGATCCAACCTGGCGGTAGACCGGACCGCGACGACGACCCCGGAGCCATCTTCTTACCCTTCGCCGCCGCCGTCTTCTTCGCGTGCTCCAGGGCCGTGGTCTTCTCCTTCACCATGGCGGCGGAGCTCGAGAGGAACGGGCGAAGGCGTAGAGCGCAGGAAGCGGTGAGGCGGAGAAGTGGAGAGAAAGGGGATCGAATGAGGAGCACTGTGCATTGCATCGGCCTCGACGCCTTTATGGGGACGCTTCCAAGTGACTGACCCATGGGCCCGAGAGATCCTATCGCATCCCGCAACATACGCTCGCTCGATACATGGTGAAAAAGGCGGCGCAGAAATCGAGGTGCCTCTGTCTATCCGTCCCGTTTACTGCGCCATGTTCCATCCCGCGCGCTTCTCCAAAATTTCGAATCCCGTGAGATCCGGGAACTGCAGAAGCAATCAATCGCACCAAAGATTTCGCACTCTAATTCACTCGAAGATTTCCAGCATAATTCACTCAACGATCTCAGAAGCCAGAATCGATCAAGGCGACTGATGCAGGGTTAAAGTTTCAATGTGTTTCCCAGGCCTTGATGAAATGCCTCCGAAGCATAAGATCGAGTCGGAACCAACTTCAACCCTTCTTCACTCGGACCTCAATCCATTCGGGGGCTAATGATGATGACACGTACCTGGGGTAGGGTCTTAGGCCTTACCTAGACACCCTACCCAAGGTAACTGCCCTAGAGTCAAAGACATTCAAAGATCAACAGAATGTACCGACTGAAATCACTTCGAAGCACAATTCCACTCGATGACGGATTCCACTCGGGTACCTCAATTCTACTCGACCACAGTAGCGTCACTCGACCATACGAAGGATCACTCGGAGTACAGAAGACCTACAGTCATCTCAGGATGCCAACGGCCAAGCGATCACTCCGTAGCAATCAAGACCATTAATAGCTGGCGTTACCTGTAACACCCCTATCTTAACTCTCATTGAACCCCTGTGTAACGAAGGGCAGTGAGGGGTCAGGCGTACTCTATATAAGCCACCCCTCCCCTATGGCACAAGGGTTCGCACCCCCTGTAACTTTCACGCATAATCCAGTCGACAAGCCTCTGGGCACCGAGACATAGGGCTGTTACCTCCTCCGCGAGGGGCCTGAACTCGTAAACTTGCGTGCACAACCTCATCGTAGCTAGGACCTTGCCTCTCCCTTAGTACCCTTTATTGTTACTGTCAGATTCATTCCCACGACACCACCTGGGCACGCCAGCAGCCCCAGGCGCGCCCTGGTGGGTTGGGGTCCCCACGTGGGCCCCCTCACTTATCTCCTTAGCCCATGTCATCACCTACCTCCAGAAAAAAATCACCATTGCTCTCTCTCTCTCTCATGTTCTTGCTCTCAAACCCGTGGATTTCGATCTCTTTGCTCAAAGCTCCGTTCGCGAAACTGTTTTGGGGGATTGCTACTTGGTATGTGACTCCTCCATTGCTCCAATTAGTTTTTGCTTTAGTGGTTTATATTTTGAATAATTAGCTACTCTTGATGCTGCTGTAGATGAGCTTGCATGTTGAATTCTTAGAGTTCTAAGTAGTTTGAATGCTCAATATAGCCCCTTATGCCTCCTTATGAGTAGTTGCTTTCATTCTTGGAAGTTTTGTTGACAAAAATTTTGTGGACTAAAATTTTCAGAATTTTGTTCATAGGAATAAGATGAGTTTCTTTAGGAAGTTTGCCTCCAAGAAGAGCTCTAAGGGGGTCATTGGGGAATCATCGGACAATGACCTCCGTACTCGGAGAAGGGCAGAGGTGCGGCCGTGTGAATGGCCGCACAACCCCTTCATGGATGGAGCCGGGATCTGTCAAGAGTTCGCACAATTTGCCGCTAATGCTGGGCTTACCGACTTCATCGCAGCTGAGTGTGAACAATAACATCTCCTCACAAATTCCTTTGTGTAAAACTTTCATTTTCTGAGTAGGAATAACCCCCCTAAGGTGCAGTTTAATTTATATGCTGAAACCCGTCAAATGAGACTCATTGATTTTTGCGATGTATGCTTGATCCCTTCTGACGGGGAAATAAGAGAGCCTAGGCCTGCAAAGTTTGAGGACTTTTATCGCACTCTGTCAGTGGGAGATGAGAGAGGCGTGTCGAGTGTCATCGCTACTAGTTTGCAGTTTCCTGTTGTGCATTATTTTGCTCTATTTATTGCTAAGTGTTTAATTTCTAGAGAGAAAGTCGGTGCACTCAGTGCTCCTAACTTTGCCATTTTACGCCACGCACTTTACGGCGATAACACCTATAGCCTCGGGGCTATTATTGCACGTCATTTGCACCTTAACAGAACCAAGGGCAAAATTCATGGCGATATTTATGATACACGTTTGGCGAGTCACTTTAATGTTCAGATCCGCCAACATGATTATCGTTTACCCAAGGTTTATTTAGATTACCAGGCGATGGAGGATCACTAGTTTACTGATATTGATTATTCTATTCATAATATTCCTTACAACCTAGTTTTCAGTGTGGAAACCCGTGATATTATTCCGTTGCCTGCTCATGCTTTGTTTGATCCTATTGCCAGGGGTGGGTACAGGATCATGCTTGAGGATATTATTGCCTACCAGAACGCCCAGGCAGAGGCAGAGGAGGAACCTCAGGAGCGGGACGCTCAGGTGCCCACACCCCAGCACTTTAACGTGGGACCTGATGGCTACTACGAGTGGTGATTGCCAAGCTAGCCCAAAAGCCTAAGCTTGGGGGAGTACGTATTTCCACCGACATTACATTCATGTTCACACATTTCATTCCGGTTGTCGGTGTTCACACTTTTTCATTGTATTATCCATGCTAGATTTATTTTCTCGCTTTCTTCTTGTGTGTTTGAAAAACTTTGAAAAAAAATCCAAAAAATGTTTCTTGCTTCTTTTCGGTTTTTCTTTCTAGTTTAGCTAGTTGCATTATTAAAAAGAAAACCCAAAAAGATTTCCTTGTTCTTCTTTTGCTTGTTGGGAGCTCTCCCGTGTAAATAGTTTTTCTCGTTTTGTTTTTCTCTTTAGTTTGCTTTCTTCAAGAAAAACTAAAAACTCCAAAAATATTTCAGTCCGTTTCTCTGAAATTCTTTTCCGTTTATTGAGTCATACCAAGGAGAAGACCACGATGAAAAGGTTGAGTGGCTCTCATATGCATTGATATTGACCTAACAAAGAGCCCATATTACCTTGTCTTCTCCTTTTTGAATAAAATGTTTGCAGATTCCAGCTTAGTCCACGACACTCTTGCACTATTATTATTTTCATATCATTCGGCCGTGCAAGTGAAAGGCAATAATGACGATATTTGATGAACTGGCTGTGGCAGAGAGAAACGGGTATGAACTCAACTTGTTCTATTTTTGTAAATATGTTTAACCTAGTATCCATGATTCAGCATAGTATGATCAAACATGTTTGCAATGACATTTAGAGATTATAGTTTCTCATGCCAAGCTTAAGTAGCTAGGAGTGGATAATGATTTATCTTGGATTTCAACATGCATTGAAATGATTGTGATGTGGTATGATGATATGGTATCATTCTTTGAATGTTTCGAGTGGCTTGACTTAGCACATGTTCATGCATGTAGTTGAATCAAAACCAACATAGCCTCTATGATATTTATGTTCATGGTGTTCATATCCTACTCATGCTAGTATCCAATGTTACTTATGCATAATGCATGTTCATGACCATTTTCGCTCTCTAGCTGGCCGCTTCTCAACCTATTTGCTAGCCTTTGCCTGTACTAAGAGGGAATACTGCTTGTGCATCAAAATCCTAAAACCCAAGTTATCCCATATGAGTCCACCATATCTACCTATATGCGGTATTACCCTGCCGTTCTAAGTAAATTTGCATGTGCCACCTCTAAGAAAAACTTCAAATAAACATCCGTTTTTGTGTGCTTGGATTGTTCATAGAGCGACAGGGGGTAGTCAGTATCTTCCATGCTAAGCGGGTTATTCTCATGATGAGTGTTTATTCACTCGTCCTTGCACGAGAGGGGCGGTAATAGGGATTCCCAGTCCTGAAATCAAAAATTGCAAATAATTAAACAAAACTCCCCCAGGAATGATGTTGGTATGGACGGTACCCGTGGATTTTGCTAGCCGTGGAGTGTGTTTGTTGGTGGAGGGGGAGTAAACCTTTACTTTTATCGCTTGGGAACCGCCACTAATGTGTTTAGCATGGAAGATATTGATAATTTTTGGTCATGACGTGAGCAGGATGGGTGCATTTCTGAAAATTTCATTTATCTCTGTTTTAAAAATCTGAGCTATGGCACCGCTGCAAATCACTGCTTCCCTCTGCGAAGGGACTATGTATTTAATTTTATGTTGTGTCATCACCTTCTCAAATAAGCGCTAGATCTGAGAGAACTATTGTCATCCTCATGCATTGTGTATAGGTAATGTTGGCTGCAACATGACTGGATCTTTTCTACCATGAATTACAATGTTTAGTCGCTACTTGAACTTTGGAGGTGCTCTGTATTTATGTTTTGCAGTCTCAGAAAGGGCTAGCGAGATACCACTATTGTCATATTATATCACAATTGTTTTGACAAAGTGTTGTCATTTGAGATATTTTATTATTGCTCGCTAGTTGCTTATGCCATTGATATGAGTTAATCTAATTTCGAAGAGTTATTGTTGACATGGTTAGTTATAATCTTTGCTAAAAACCTGGGTGCTACTTAAGCTTATTTATGTAAACAAGAACAAAAGAGTTCGTAAAAGTTTTTCTTTTTCACTTTCAGTTTATCAACTGAATTGCTTGAGGACAAGCAAAGGTTTAATTTGGGGGAGTTGATACATCTCAGTCGTATCTACTTTTCCTAACGCTTTTGCTCTTGTTTTGGACTCTAATTTGCATGGTTTGAATGAAACTAACCCGGACTAACGCTGTTTTCAGCAGAACTACCATGGTGTTGTTTTTGTGCAGAAATAAAAGTTCTCGGAATGGAACAAAACTTTTTGGAGAATTTTTATGGAATAAAAGAAAAATGCTGGAGCCGAGAACCACCGGAGGGGGCCCCCTGGGTGAGCACAACCCACCAGGGCGCGCCTAGGTGGGTTGTGCCCACCTGGTGGCCCCGCAAACCCTGACTCCGACGCTATAAAATCCTATTTTTGGAGAAAAAATCAGGGAGAAAGAATTATCGTGTTTCACGGTACGGAGCCGCCGCCACCTCCTGTTCTTCATCGGGAGGCAAGATCTGGAGTCCGTTTGGGGCTCCGGAGAGGGGGATCTTCGATCTTCGTCATCACGAACCCTTCTCCATCGCCAATTCCATGATGCTCCCCACCGGGAGTGAGTAATTCCTTCGTAGGCTCGCTGGTCGGTGAGGTGTTGGATGAGATTCATCATGTAATCGAGTTAGTTTTGTTAGGGCTTGATCCCTAGTATCCATTATGTTCTGAGATTGATGTTGTTATGACTTTGCCATGCTTAATGCTTGTCACTTTGGGCCCGGGTGCCATGCTTTCAGATCTGAACCATTTATGTTATCACCATTATATCTATGTTCTAGATCCGATCTTGCAAGTCATATTCACCTATTACGTGTTATGATCCGTAAACCCCGGTGTGACAGTAATCGGGATACTTTCTGGTGATGACCGTAGTTTGAGGAGTTCATGTATTCACTATGAGCTAATGCTTTGTTCCGGTTCTCTATTAAAAGGAGGCTGTCGGGGGGATGGACCCCGGGTAGCCTCATCTGGACCCAACAGCTTTTCAAGACATCAGGGCTAGCGAAGCGCCTCATACCAGCTGGCCACGCGGGCCGGCTTCCAGAAGAAGGCGCACCCATAGAAGGCGGCTTTGGGTGCGGGCCGGCTTCCAGCAGCCGGCCCCTCCTTCCCCTCAGAGTCTGCACTCACCTACTACGACGGATGGGGCATGGCAACAGTGCCGCCTACTCCCCTGAATCCCGGAGGAGCGTGGCTACAGTATGAACTGACCCAACGGCCACCAACCCGCCTGGCGCGGGACTGTCGCCATGCGACTCATGAGACGGCCCATGTCAGCAAGGACCGTGCTACGATAGAGGACCGTCAGCGTGGCCCACAGGCTGCCAGAAGACGGCGCATCCCTCGAAGGCGGCCTCGGGGGTGGGCCAGCTTCCAGCAGCCGGCCCCTCCTTCCCCTCGGAGTCTGCGCTCACCCACTTCGACAAGACGGAGCATGGCTACAGTGTGCGCTGACCAAGCGGCCACCTACCCGCCTAACACGGGACTGTAGCCATACGACTTGTGACGCGGCCTCCGTCATCAGGGGCAGAGCTACAGCGAAAGGCAATCAGCGTGGCCCGCAGGCGGCGGGCCCTACCTATTGGTCGGATTCTCGGCAACCAGCGGGGCCCTCCAAAGGCGTACCCCAACAGCCGGCGGAGAACCCGGCGACCTTAGACACTGACGTCCGGGTCCTACACCCGGCCGTATTACCATTGTACCCCTGGGGGGTTGGCCTATAAAACCCCCAGGGTTCACCCATGCAAAGGGTTCAGCCCTCATTCCACACCCACGCCATAGCTAGGAGAAGAGAGGTAGCTCTACCCTTCTTCCTCCTCTAGCTACACAGCTCAAGGAGCAACCTTGTACCCTCTTGATCATAGTCATCATGCGGAGACCCCGCAGAGCAGGACTAGGGGTGTTATCTCCCCGGAGAGACCCGAACCTGGGTACGTCTCATGTGCGATCGAGCTCGTGCTCACTCCTGCTTCCAGGGCCCGACGACGTCCTCTTGGCTCCACCCATGATAAGCCACCCCCTGGCATCTGACGTGAGAATACCACGACAGTTGGCCCCCACCGTGGGGTCATTCGTGGCATCGGTAGGAGACACGTTCTGGACAGGAACCGCCTTCCTCTTCGACGAGCACATCGCGGCGGCCTGATCAGCCTGCCCGATGCGTTCACTTGCGCTTACACCGGCGCATCGCCCGATGCGGGAGCCGTTTGCCCCGTGAGCTGCCTCGCCGTCCTCTTCGGAAAGCTCAGCCTCTCCGACGCAGACGCCACCGACGGGTTCCCGGCGACGTGGTGGTAATCGACGACCCACTCCCTCCCGTCTCTAGCATCGCCTCTGCTGGCGCGCTCGACGCCGGCGTCTTCGTGGAGGTGATGGTCACTGGCAACAGCCAGGCCTCAGGCGGGGCCGTCCAGGACCCATTGTGAGCAGCGATGCAGGACCTGGCGGCTCCCGTCGGAGCCAACGCCAACGCGGCGGCGCTAGAAGAAATCCGCGTCAAGCTCCTCGACAGCGCCACCAAGATGGCGGCCATGAAGCACCGCGCTGAGGCCAACCAGCGCGAGATCGACCGCATAGCTGGTGGCACGTCGGCTGCGGCCGAGCCGAGCTGAGCCGGCGCCATCCGGCAATGCGGCGCGGCCATCGCCAGCATGCTGGGAGTCGAACGCCCGATCTACGACACCCCCGTGCAGAACCTACGTGCCGCACAGGCGGCAGCAGAAGAACTCGAGAGCCTGGAGGGCGACAAACGGCGGAGCCAGCTAGACTGCCTCCAGGAACTCCTCAACGTTGCGAACACGCAGCAAGACGTGTGCAACCGCGTGGTGGGAGCCGGCCGGCGGGCCGAGCTCCCGGAATGAAACCCCCCACCCTTCCGCGAGAATGGAGCGATCTCCCGGTCCCCTTGTGGCGGCGGCCGTGGCCAGCAGAACCCAGAGCCGGTAGCTAGCCACAGCCGACACTCTCACCTGATGGTTGTGGGCAGCCGGCAAGTTCCTCCGAACCCAGAGGGCCGGCGCCAGCAGGATGAACGACCGCCTCCCCCCCCTCCCCCGCAGGGAGAGGTTGGCTTCTCCGGTGCCGGTTGAGCACCCGACTTTGGGGGGCCGGCTAGGCCCCCGTGAAGCAGTCGGCGAGAATGACGCTCGCCGCCAGATCGAGCAGCTGGCTCGGTCCCTGGCAATGGAGGATGAGGATACAGTCGGCCCGGGCTACTTCGGCCCCCGCATCCGCGACGAGCCCTTCCCCAAAGGGTTCTCGCTTCCTCGCGACACTCCCAAGTACAACGGCGCCGTGAAGCCGGAAGATTGGCTAACCGACTACGCCACCGCAGTCAGCATAGCAAACGGCAACAAGCGTGTTGCCGTGAAGTATGTTCCGCTCATGCTGCAGGGCATGGCCCGGACATGGCTGAACAGTCTCAAGCCCAACAACATCAACAGCTGGTTGGACTTCAGCGACGTCTTCATCCGCAACTTCAACACCACCTACAAGCGCCCCCCCAAGCCTCGCCAGCTCTCCATGTGCGTTCAGGGCCCGACCGAGTCCACTCGCGACTACCTGACGCGCTGGGCCGAGTTGCGCAACTCCTGCGAGGGGGTGCACGAGGTGGAGGCCATCGAGTACTTCACCTCCAGGTGCAGAGAGGGCACCCTGCTCAAGCACAAGCTTTTGTGTGACGAGCTGGCTACCTTGGACGAGCTCCTGGTTGTGGCGGACAAGTATGCCACGGTCGACTCCTCCATGAAGTCAGAGATCCGGATCGACGTGTCCGGGAAGGTGATCCCACCGGCTTATCAAGCGCCTGATGGTGACTCCAACCGGCGCCAGCAGCCGAACGACAACAAGCGCAAGGCCCAGCAGCCGGCTTCTAACAGGCGGTAGGTGGCAACCGTCGAGGACTAGCAGCCGGCATGCCAACCCGGCCCCAAGCGTCAGCGGGGCGGCAAGGGGGCTTGGCTACCGGCCTTCTCCTTTGCGCAGACCCTCGATGCCCCATGCAAGTTCCACAGCGGCGCGAAGCCGTCCAACCATACAACCGGGCAGTGTAGCTGGCTCACCCGAAGCACTAAGGGTGAGGGCTTGCCGCCTCCTCCACCCGGCCCGGCGGCTCCGGCCCCTCAGCACCCGGCCTGCCCTGTCGGCATGCTCCAAGATGAATTCCCCAACGAGAACGCCACTTACATCGTCTTCACCAGTGAAGCCGATGACAAGCACAGTCGGCGTCAGCAGCCCCACGAGGTGAATGTTGATATTCCAGAGGTCCCCCAATTCATGCACTGGTCCGAGAGGCCCATCACCTAGAGCCGTGATGACCATCCGGCTGTGATGCCTTCGCCGGGTGCTTATGCCATGGTGCTGTACTCTACCTTCTCAACCAAGAGGCGGGCTTGCCGCTTCTCCCGAGTCCTGATAGACGGTGGTAGCAGCATCAACATCCTCTACCGCGACACCATGGAAAAGTTGGGCATCAAGGAGAAGCAACTCCAACCCAGCTGGACCGTGTTCCATGGCATTGTCCCTAGGCTTTCCCGCTCTCCAATCAGCAAGATCAAGATCGATGTCCTGTTCGGTGACAAGACCCAGTTTTGCCGCAAGCCTATCTGGTTCGAGGTGGTCGACTTGGACAGCCCCTACCACGCGCTCTTGGGCCGGCCTGCACTAGCCAAATTCATGGTGGTTCCGCATTACGTGTACCTGAAGATGAAGATGCCGGGTCCCAAGGGCATCATCACCATTGCCGGCGACTACAAGAAGTCGCTCACGTGCGCCGCGGCCAGCTCCCGGCTGGCCGAGTCCCTCATCATCGCCGAAGAGAAGCGCCTCCTTGACCGGGCTGTGGCCATGCCCAAGGAGCAGCCTGCCATGCCATCTGACCCCAAGGAGGTTGAGGCCGAGAGCTCCTTCCAGCCGGCCAAGGAAACCAAGAAGATCATCTTGGACCCGGCGCACCCGGAGAAGTACGCTGTCGTGGGGGCTAACCTCGACAGCAAATAGGAAAGCGAGCTCGTCGACTTCCTCCATGAGAATCGGGACATCTTTGCATGGTCCCCCAAGGACATGCCGGGTGTTTCGAAGGAGTTTGACGAGCACAAGCTGCATGTGCGGCCGGATGCTAAGCCGGTCAAGCAACCCCTCCGCCGCCTATCAGAAGATAAGAGAAGGATCATTGGTGAAGAAATTGCCTGGCTTCTAGCAGTCGGCTTCATCATGGAAGTGTTCTACCCGGACTGGCTTGCCAACCCAGTCCTCGTTTTGAAGAAAAAAAAACAAGTGGCGCATGTGTATCGACTACACAAGCCTCAACAAAGCCTGCCCCAAGGATCCGTTTGCCTTGCCCCGGATTGATCAAGTGATCTTTCAGCGCTGCATGCAGAAGTGCCTCTTGAAGCAACTCGGCAGAAACACCCACGTCTATGTGGATGACATAGTGGTGAAGACGGAGAAGCACGATACACTTTTGGAGGATCTCAAGGAGACCTTCACCAACCTACGCCGTTTTCAGATCAAGCTCAACCCAGAGAAGTGCGTCTTCAGAGTACCAGCCGGCTAGCTCCTTGGCTTCCTTGTTTCTGAGCATGGGACAGAGTGCAACCCCGTAAAGATCAAGGCCATTGAGCGGATGAAGAGACCGACCTGACTGCGGGACGTCCAGAAGTTCACTGGGTGCCTAGCATCTCTCAGCCGGTTCATCAGCCGGCTGGGCGAGAAGGCCCTCCCTCTGTACCAGCTAATGAAGAAGACCACATGCTTCGAGTGGACCAACCAGGCGGACGAGGTGTTCCTCCAGCTCAAGCGGATGCTGTCCATGCCGCCTGTTCTGGCCGCTCCGGCTGCTAAAGAGCCCATGCTCCTCTACATCGCCGCCACCAACCGGGTCGTCAGCACGGTGATTGCTGTCGAGCACCCAGAAGCCGGCAGGGCACAGCCGGTCCAGAGGCCGATCTACTACCTGAGCGAGGTGTTGTCTGCCTCCAAGCAGAACTACCCCCACTACCAGAAGATGTGCTACGGCGTGTACTTTGCCGCCAAGAAGCTGAAGCAGTACTTCCAGGAGCACACCATCACGGTCGTCTCTACCGCCCCCCTTGCTGAGATCATGGGCAACCGAGATGCCTCGGGCCGGGTGGCCAAGTGGGCCATCGAGCTGGCTCGCCACACCATCCTCTACCAGCCGCGCACCGCCATCAAGTCCCAAGCACTGGCTGACTCCCTTGTCGACTGGGCAGAGACCCAGTACCCGCCGCCTGCACCGGATTCCACGCATTGGCGGATGCACTTCGACGGCTCGGAGATGCGCACCGGTTTGGGAGCCGGCATCGTCCTTACCTCTCCCAAAGGCGACAAGCTGAAGTACACGCTACAAATCCACTTCGCCGCCTCCAACAACGTGGCCGAGTACAAGGCACTCGTCCACGGGCTCCGACTGGCCAAGGAGATTGGCATCCGCCGCATCCTGTGCTACGGCGACTCGGACCTTGTGGTCCAGCAGTCCTCTGGCGACTGGGACGCCAAGGATGCCAACATGGCCAGCTACCGCTTCCTCATCCAGCAGATCTGCGGATACTTTGATGGGTGTGAGTTCATCCATGTGCCACGGGTCGACAACGAAGCAGCCGATGCCCTGGCATGGATTGGCTCCACTCGGCAGGCCATTCCAACCAGCGTCTCCCTCGAGTGCCTGCGCAAGCCGTCTATCCAACCTTCGCCGGAATCAGAATCCATCTTCGTGCCGGCTGATCCTGGAGCAGTCGGATCCGGCTCGGGGACTTCAGCAGCCGGCCCGGGAACTTCTGCAGGTGGCCCAGGGGCTGCAGCACCTAAACCCGGCCCAGGAACTCTAGCACCCGGCCTGGGGACCCAAGCACCCGGCCCGAGGACTGCTATAGCCGGCCCAGGGACTTCCACGAAGCAACAAGGAGCGGCCAGCTCCAACCCGCTGCCTCCCAACCCGGCCACCCCAACACCAGTTGCCGTCATGACGGTGGTGGAAGCCCCGTCTTGGGCACAACCCATCCTCAACTTTCTGGTGAGCCGTGAGCTCCCAGCCGACGAGGTCTTGGCCAGGCAGGTGCAACGCCGGGCGGCGGCGTACATGATCATCAGCAGAGAGCTCGTGAGGCGCATCACAACTGGTGTCTTCCAGCGCTGCTCGAGCCGCAGAAGGGCATTGCAATCCTCAGGGACATTCATCAAGGTGAATGTGGCCACCACGCCGCCACCAGAGCCCTCGTCGCCAAGGCTTTCCGCCACGGTTTCTTCTGGCCGACTGCTCTGCACGACGCCAAGGAGTTGGTCCGGAAGTGCAAGGGGTGCCAACGCTTCAGCACCAAGCAGCACCAGCGGGCCTTGGCACTCAAAACAATTCCCATCACCTGGCCGTTTGTCGTATGGGGATTGGACATGGTGGGGCCATTGAAGACAGCACGCGGCGGCATGACCCATCTGCTGGTTGCCGTGGACAAGTTCACAAAGTGGATTGAGGCAAGGCCAATCAAGAAGCTGAATGGCCCCACAGCCGTTACATTCATCGCGGACATCACCGTTCGATATGGTATCCCGCACAATATCATCACCGACAACGGCACGAACTTCGCCAAAGGTGCCTTGGCTCGTTTCTGCGCAACGCAGGGCATCCGAATGGACCTCGCGTCGGTTTCTCACCCACAGTCAAACGGCCAGGTGGAGCGGGCAAAAGGCCTCATTCTTTCTGGCATCAGGCCTCGGCTGGTCGAGCCGCTGGAGCGCTCGGCCGACTACTGGATTGAGGAGCTGCCGGCCGTCCTTTGGAGTCTCTGGACCACGCCAAACAGATCAACCGTCTTCACACCTTTTTTCCTCGTGTACGGGGCCGAAGCCGTCATCCCAACGGACATCAAGTTCGACTCGCCTCGCATCACCCTGTACACGGAGGCAGAAGCAAAGGAGGCCCGCGAAGACGGCGTCGATTTGCTTGAAGAGGCCCGGCTGCTAGCACTCAGCCGGTCCGCCATCTATCAGCAGAACCTGCGCCGCTACCACAACAAGAAGATCAAGACGCGTGCTTTCTGCGAGGGCGACCTTGTGCTCCAGCTGATCCAGCGAACGGCCGGCCAGCACAAGCTCTCGGCTCCTTGGGAGGGGCCTTTCATAGTCAGCAAGGCCCTGGGTAACGACTCCTACTACCTCATCGACGCACAGAAGCCCAGGGCACGCAAGAGGGACACAACCGGCCAGGAGTCGGAGCGCCCATGGAACACGAACCTTCTCCGTCCGTTTTACAGTTGATGCAGTGTATGTACCATGCTATCTTTTGTACTAAGTAAAGACAACAGGTACCCCGAGGCGCACTCGGGGGCTACCTTTTTATCTATATGATAAGCTTCGCATATGTGTGAGTATTCATTCTTTGGCCCTGCCCGGGTCTGGTCAGCCGGCCTGGGGGCTCGCCGACTTGGCCCAAGTTGGTACCATTCGAAGTCGGCTCAATAGTGTGCCGACGCCAAAGCCCCCTCTTCGCCCCAGCCACAGCTCGGAGTGCGACTGTCCGGCTGGCAAGAGCCAAAGGCCGGAAACGCTGTCCACACAAAAAACGACTAAGGAAGAATGCCAGTTCAGGCCAAGCCGGCCTCCGGCCTACCCCGTCCGACTGCTCAGCAGCCGGCCGGAGGGCTTCTCGCTTGACTAGCTACGCTTTAAGCGGCTGAAGTAATTTGCCTACTCTAAACGGCCAAGTCCTTGACCCGGCCACAGACCGCAGCGTGGCAGTCTGGCTGGTAGGGCGGCAGCCAAAGGAACACGGCAAAAGAAAAAGCCAAAGAAAGCAAAGGCAAAATTGAGTCAGAACTCGGCAAGGCAGACAAGCATGCAGGGAAAATAAATTTATTTACATCGCAACAGGCCAGCGGCCAGAATTCATCAAGGTTTAAAATACACCCCAAGTGGGTGGAATTGCGAATAACTAACTTGATCTTGAGCACAAGACAGAAAAACTTAAAAGATAAGGGCCGCCTAGGCTGGAGGCACTGCGGGCTGCTCGGACAAGTCGGCGGTGGCGGTAGCGTCGGCTGGCGGGGCCTCCGGCTGGTTGGTCTTGGTTTGTTCGGCTACTGAGGCCGGATTGGGGTGATTCCAGCTGGTCGCTCCGTCATCTGGCGCGACGCCATCACCTTCCTTGTCCACGTCCTCCTTCGTGGCTTTGTCGCTGGAGGCTATCTCCTCCGCCGGGCTCTCCCCCTCATCCGGGTTCAGCCCGAACCAGGACGGCGGCACCTCGGTGCCGTTTTCCACCCGCTCCGGGATGAAGACGCTGCCGTCGGTGTACTCGGCGAGGGCCGACGCGCGGATGGCAATCTCCTCATGCTCCGCTTCCAGTTCCGGCGCCGCCTCCTGGCGGAAGGTGGTCAGCTGCGCCAGGCTCACGCCCGGGTACCACGCCTTCACGAATTCCAGCGCCACCTTGGCGCCGGCCCGTGCCGCGGTGCCCTTCTAGGCGTTGAGCCGCTCCCCTGCCACCTCCAACCAGTCGGCAGTCTGACTAGGAGTCTGGGGGACCTGCACACCCGGCCAGAGCCCTTCCAAGACCTGCGATTCGGCACGCTGAAACAGGCGGAGCAGTAGGCGCGCCGGATCAAGACGCAGCCGAACGGCCAGGAACTATTCGCCCAAGTTCCGGGGACGGTCCGGCGCAATCTCCATGCCCACACTCCTCCGCTGGTCGCGGCGTGCCTCAATCGCCTGGCCGATGGCACCAGAATGATCCGGGAAGTACTCTGTCCAAAAGAAGACAAAAGGATTAGAAGCTGGCGGACCACGGTAGCCGGCAACTAACCAATCAGGGAAGAAAGAAGATCTACCCTCGAGCAGATCCTCAATCACCAAGTAGCCCTCCAACAGGTACTTCTCCTTTTCGGCCCAGCCCGAGCGCTAGGACTCGAACTCGGCCTTGAGGCGCTCCTCCTCGACCTTCAGCTGTTGGACCTACTCCGCATGCCGGGCCGCCTGGTCAGCCAGCTCCTTCTCGAGCCGGTTGCACTCCGCGGCCGCCTGGCTACGCTCCAGCTCTTTGGCCTGAATCTAGCCCTTGAGCTCATGCACGCGGACCCGCAGATGGGTGGCGGCCTCTGCAAAGGCAAAGAGGAATCATCAGCAATAGCATCAGCAAAGACAAGAAGTCGCCGGGAAGATCCGGCCCGACTATTCAGTAGTCGGCCTGAATCTTGGGGGCTACACCCAGTGGGTGTGCTTACGCGCCCCCACTAAAAGCCGGCCTACGTACCTCGGCTCTTTTGCAACTCGGCGGTCCGGTTGGCGAGCTTCTGGTTTTGGGAGTTGAAGGCGGCCGCACGCAGGTTGTGGTAGTCCTGCGGCAAGCACGACATCTCAGCATTCGGAAACATGCCTTAAAGTTCCAACCCGCCTGCACAGCAGCCGACTTGGAACTCGGGGGCTACACACAGTGGGTGCGCTGGCGCGCCCCCACTGAAGATCGCAAAAATAAAAAGCAAGATCAAGAGCATACCCGGACAGACATCTGCATTGCCACCATCTCGCTCCTCGGCTTTAGGAGGGTGGCGCCGTGGGCAGAGAACTTGTCCAGGACGTCCTGCACCGCGAGGTTCAGGGCGGCCGAGCCGGCCGCTGGCGCCCAACCAGGCGGAGCGGAATTCGTGGCCTTGGCGTCGGCTCCCTGCGAGCTCGCGGCGGCCTTGATTTCTACCGGGCTCGGCGTGGAGGCTGCCCGTGCCGGCCAAAGGCACGTGGGGGCGCGTGTCGTCATGGCCTGGCTTGTCGCCAGCCCGACGCCGGCTAGCGACATCTCCAGCCCTCCGGGGTGACCATCACCTCGCCCGCCAGCACCCGGCGCGCGCTGAGCCACTTCCGCCTCTGGCTCCGGCTCCGGCTGGGCCAGTCGCCGCCTGGGCCTCCACCACCGGCACCTCCGGCTGCTCAAGATTTGTAGCCTCTGGGATGCCGCTGCCGGCCGGATCCTTCGCGGCCTTGGCGTCGGCCTCCGCCTGCGCTGATGCGGCGGCCTGGGCATCGGCGTCCGCCCGCGCCGCGGCAGCTTCCCGCTCCTCCCGCGCCTCCCGCGTGTTCCTTTCCATCGCCTCCCGAAGGGCAGCGGCCGGGTCCACGTGCCGGGCCTCCTTAGAGCCGCCTGCTGATCCGATCAGTGAGGCGGATGGAGCCCGGGATATGGAGATGGCGGCCCTGCTCAGCAAAGCAAGTAGAGATGAGTAGTTTGCGAGAAAGAAAAGCAGCCAAGGCGGTGCGCCTAACGCACTTACCCGGACACCATTGGGCGATCCTTTGGGGCCCTCCGGATGGCGGCCACCTTCGCGGCCTCCTGCCGCTTGGTCGCGGCCGCTTGCTTGGTCTTCTAGGGTGGCCGGTTGCCAAACAGCCCTTCGCCGTGACGTTTAGGCGCGCCGGGTGCACCAGTCGGCGCTCCGCTTGGCGGCCGCGCTGTCGAAGGGCCGGCGCCTGCCCCCTCGACACCTTCGGGGCGGCGTTGCCCCTCGTCATCCTCATCATCATCCGGCCAGGACCGGACGTCGCCGTCTCCTCCTGCACCGCCTCCTGCGGCTCCGCCTCCTCCGTCGCCGCCTCCCCTGGTGGCGTCGTCTTCGCCTCCATCTTCCAACGCGGCCGCCCCTAGGTCGGGGTCGCCCATGTCACTCTCCTCGCGGTCCGGCATCCATTGATGGCCCGGAGCCGGCACGCCGGTTGCTGCCTGACCAGGAAAGCGCTGCCCCTTGTCCGGGTGGTCAGGTCGGATGAAGAGCACCGCATGAGCAAAGAATGGGGACCAGATACTAACCGGCGGTGGCGGATTGGCGTGACTGTACGGCTACTTTCCGAATTGCCAGTCGGTCTCGCTGAGCTTGCTGTGGGAGAAGGAGTTGACATGGCGGACCACCTCCACCATCGGCAGCTCCTTCATGGACATCCGGCAGGGGTCCCGGCGGCCGCTCATGTCGCAGATCAGGTGCGGCCGGGCTTGGAGGGGCGAAACCCGGCGGTAGACGAAGGCGGCCAGCAAGTCCACCGACTTGAGGCCTTTTGAGCCCGTCATCTCCTGAAGCCGGACGAGGACGTTGGTGATAGAAGCCGGCACCGGCTTGGGCTGTTGCCCCCAGTTATTCTGCGGCTTGCCAGGCTGGCCGATCGCGAAGGCCGGCAGGTTGATGTATTCACGAGTCAGGTGGAGGTTGCGGACGTTGAAGTACGACTTCTGCCACAGCTTCGCTGACTCCAGCAAAGCGATGGGAGGAAAGTGGGTCCCGGAGCCGGTGCACCGCACGGCAACGCAGGATCCGCACTGGGCCGGCTCGCCCTTGGCCTGGGTAACCAACTTCAGGTAGAAGAACCTGCCCCATAGCTCGAGCATGGGCATGACGCCGAGGTAGCCTTCGCAGAAGGTCATGAAGGCGGAGAGAAGTGCCACCGTGTTGGGAGTAAGGTGATGAGGTTGGAGACGATAGAAGTCGAGGAAGTAGCAGAGGAAGCCACTCACGGGCAAACCAAATCCACAGAGGAAATGGCTCCGGAAGATGACGAATTCGCCGGCCCTCGGCGCCGGTGAGATCTCCCTCTCATCGGGGATCCATGTCCCCACGAACGCCTCGATAGGAAGCCTCCGTGTCGCGTGGAGGAATTCGACGTGGCCCTCATGGACGTTGGAGCCATCCCACTCGCCTCGCGCCATGGCTTGCGGTGGCCTGGAGGCGGAGCGGTGAGGTTGGGCGGTAACGAAGCCGCGGCGACACTTCGGCAGCATGTGGCCTGGCGGCGAAGTGGCAGTGAGGAAGCAAAGGAGCGAGGAAGAAGAAGAGAGTGGAGGGGGCGCGCGTGCGTTTGGCCGCCCCCCTCCCTCCTATTTAAACGGCCGAGACGGCGGGGCCGAGGCGATGCTTTGTGGGGGGGGGGGGGTGTGGGATTAACTGCGCCCATGTCCCGCACGCCCCCGCAAATCCCGTGCCTTAATGGCGCGTAATCATTTTGCCCCGGAAGGGCAAACGTCCGCCTCGGCCGCAGTGGATTCGCGCGCGCGCCGAGGCAGTGTAGTGGTGGGCCCAGGCCTGTGGCGGTGTCCCATCATGTGCGTGGGCTGGCAGGACGGCCCGACCTGCTGGCGGTGCGTGGTGTGCGTACAACGGGCGGCAGGTGCGCCACCCTGTGGTGTACCACCCGGCGCCCCGCCACGACGATTCAAATTCACCAAGCGGCTGGCTTCGCCTCTGCCGGTTTCTGGCACGCGGCTTTTCCCAGCCGGATGAAGCAAAGGCGCAGGGTCTCTCGGAGGAGGAAACTGTTGAGGCACTCCGACGTTGAACCGTGACACCTCACCAGCTTCGGGGACTACTGTCGGGGGGATGGACCCCGGGTAGCCTCATCCGGACCCAACAACTTTTCAGGACATCGGGGCTAGCGAAGCCCCTCATACCAGCTGGCCACGCGGGCCGGCTTCCAGAAGATGGCGCACCCATAGAAGGCGGCTTCGGGGGCGGGCCGGCTTCCAGCAGCCGGCCCCTCCTTCCCCTCGGAGTCTGCACTCACCTACTACGACGGGACGGGGCGTGGCAACAGTGCCGCCTGCTCCCCCGAATCCCGTAGGAGCATGGCTACAGTACGAACTGACCCAACGGCCACCAACCCCACCTGGTGCGGGACTATCGCCATGCGACTCATGACGTGGCCCTTGTCAGCAAGGATCGTGCTATGACAGAGGACCGTCAGCGTGGCCCACATGCTTCCAGAAGACGGCGCATCCCTCGAAGGCGGCCTCGGGGGCGGGCTGGCTTCCAGCAGCCGACCCCTCCTTCCCATCGGAGTCTGCGCTCACCCACTACGACAAGACAGAGCGTGGCTACAGTGTGCGCTGACCAAGCGGCCACCTACCCGCCTGACACGGGACTGTAGCCATACGACTCGTGACGCGGCCTCCGTCATCAGGGGTAGAGCTACAGCAAAAGGCAATCAGCGTAGCCCGCAGGCAGCAGGCCCTACCTGTCGGCCGGATTCTCGGCAACCGGCGGGGCCCTCCAGAGGCGGGCCCCAGCAGCTGGCGGAGAACCCGGCGACCTTAGACATTGACGTGCGGGTCCTACACCCGGCCGTATTACCATTGTACCCCTGGGGGGTTGGCCTATAAAACCCCCAGGGTTCACCCATGCAAAGGGTTCAGCCCTCATTCCACACCCACGCCATAGCTAGGAGAAGAGAGGTAGCTCTACCCTTCTTCCTCCTCTAGCAACACAGCTCAAGGAGCAACCTTGTACCCTCTTGATCATAGTCATCATGCGGAGACCCCACAGAGCAGGACTAGGGGTGTTATCTCCCCGGAGAGCCCCGAACCTGGGTACGTCTTGTGTGCGATCGAGCTCGTGCTCACTCCCCCTTCCAGGGCCCGACGACGTCCTCTTGGCTCCACCCATGATAAGCCACCCCCTGGCATCTGACGTGAGAATACCACGACAGAGGCCTTAATATCCCTTAGTTTCCTTATGGACCCCGCTGCCACGGGAGAGTAGGACGAAAGATGTCATGCAAGTTCTTTCCATAAGCACGCATTTCTATTTACGGAATACAGGCCTACATTATATTTATGAACTGCAGCTAGTGCTTTATCGCCCTAGGTTATATGACTGATATATGTTGAATATCATCCAATGAATTCATCGATCCAATGCCTATGAATTTTCCATATATTGTTCTTGCTAAGTTACTACTGTTGCTGCTACTGATTACTTTGCTGCAGATATTTAATCTCCAGGTGTGGTTGAATTGACAACTCAGCTGTTAATACTTACAAATATTCTTTGGCTCCCCTTGTGTCAAATCTATAAATTTGGGTTGAATACTCTACCCTCGAAAACTGTTGCGATCCCCTATACTTGTGGGTTATCAGATATACCAATCCTTCCAAGCGTGACTTGACGGCTTGTTAGGATAACTGTGTTTGGGACACGGCGCATTAAGAGCCTCCTCATAATTCTTGGGCTTCCCCCCATTATAAGGCTGCTTGCCATTGCAACGCTAATTTTTGAACCCTGCATTGGTGTTAGCCACAAAATCTGACCCGCCATTGGAGTGTTTGCGCTTTCCACCGTTCTCCGTCGGGGCATTTTGCTGATGACCCTTGCCACCACCATTTTTCTTGCCCTTGCCAGATTTGTCATCATCAGAGCAAGGATCCTTCATAAGGTCTGAATCAGCATATCTGGTAAGTACGTCCATGAGATTGCCCATATCCATGCACTTGCGCTTAAGCCGGCTGAGCTTCTGCACAAGAGGCTGAAAGTGACAGTTCTCTAAGAGCAACTAAGCTTGAGCCGCCTGGATGCTGTTCGAAGAGTGGATAATACTCGCAACGTGGCGAGCCCAATGATGGGCTGACTCATCCTCACGCTGCACACAGTGATGCAAATCAACAATTGTCATTGGCTGCTTGCAAGTTTCTTGAAAATTCTTGATGAAGCGCTCCTTTAATTCTGCCTAGGTGTTAATAGAGTTGGGGGGCGGGTTCTTCAACCATGTGCGAGCCGGCCCCTCCAACATCATAGTAAAATATTTTGCACATACGGTATCACTTACGTCCAACATATCCATGGCCACCTCGTAGCTCTTGATCCAGGGCTCCGGAGGGAGATCCGCCGTGTAGTTGGGCACCTTGTGAGGACCCTTAAAATCCTTAGGCATGCACTCGTTACATAAAGCTGACACTAGGCACGACACTCCAATGGTTCTGGTACTCGACCCGGCTCCCATCGACGCTGAAGGAACTACCGGGGGCGGCTGAGAAGCCCCCTGGTTTGCTGCTTCGGCCTCGCGACGGGCCTGTGCACCCTCCACAATTGCTTGAGCATCAGTCTTTGGGTTGAGGGGTGGGTTATGGCATCGTTCGCTACTCAAAACCGCCGGTGACTCAGCATGCCGGCTGTAACTACGACTCTGCAGCGATGTAGAGTGTACACGATGCCGGCTGTACGAATAATTGGCCTGCTGAGCAATTGTCGTCTGCAATAGCTCAATGGCGTTCCGGGTTTTAACCGCAACCGGCGACTCGCCGATGATAGGAATCGCAGTAAGCTGGGTCGCTGCTGCCACCATGTTATCCACTGGGCTGGAGAAGTGACCCAGTGTTGTCGAAAAGTGCGGCGGCGGCGGCCGAACGGGGGGCAGGTTTGCTCCTGGCTCCTCCCTTCGGGTCGGCTCTTTTTGGTGAGGTTGGGCTGCTGCTTTGTTCCCAGGTGCTTCCATGGTTAACTGGGGTATAACCGGTGCTCCTGGAGTACTTGGGCTTGCCTCGGGTGTGTTAAACAAATGTGTTGGCTCATAACCCGAGGGTAAACGACTCTAATATCTCCACTGATTAACTGTGTTGGAAGCGTTCTGCTCAAGGTTTAGACGCCAAGCCTGCGTTTTCAGACGCTCTGCCACTTGATACGTCTCCAACGTATCTATAATTTTTTATTGTTCAATGCTATTATATTATCTATTTTGGATGTTTTATATGCATTAATATGCTATTTTATATTATTTTTGGGACTAACCTATTAACCTAGAGCCTAGTGCCAATTTCTGTTTTTTCCTTGTTTTTGACTTTTACAGAAAAGGAATATCAAATGGAGTCCAAACGGAATAAAACTTTTCGATGATTTTTCTTGGACCAGAAGACACCTACGTGACTTGGAGAGAGGGCCAGAAGAGTCCCAAGGAGGCCACAAGCCTGTAGGGCGCGCCCCAAGGGGGGCATCCTGAGGGCTTGTGGGCCCCTCGGGTGTCCTCCAACCCTAATTCCACCTCTATATATTCTCAAATATTCCCCAAACATCAGAAGCGTCCACAAAAATACTTTTCCGCCGCCGCAAGCCTCTGTTCCCGTGAGATCCCATCTTGGGGCCTTTTCCGGCACCCTGACAAAGGGGGATTCGATCACGGAGGGCCTCTACATCAACCTTGCTACCCTTCCGATGATGCGTGAGTAGTTTACCATAGACCTACGGGTCCATAGCTAGTAGCTAGATGGCTTCTTCTCTCTCTTTGATCTTTAATACCATGTTCCCCTCGATGTTCTTGGAGTTCTATCCGATGTAATCTTCTTTTGCGGTGTGTTTGTTGAGATCCGATGAATTGTGGATTTATGATCAGATTATCTATGAATATTATTTGAGTCTTCTCTGAACTCTTTTATGCATGATTGAGATATATTTGTATTTCTCTTCGAACTATCGGTTTGGTTTAGCCAACTAGATTGATTTTTCTTGCAATGGGAGAGGTGCTTAGTTTTGGGTTCAATCTTGCGGTGTACTCACCCAGTGACAGAAGGGGTAGCGAGGCACGTATTGTATTGTTGCCATCAAGGATAAAAAGATGGGGTTTATGTCACATTGCTTGAGTTTATCCCTCTACATCATGTCATCTTACTTAAAGCATTGCTCTATTCTTATGAAATTAATATTCTAGATGTAGGCAGGAGTCGGTCGATGTGTGGAGTAATAGTAGTAGATGCAGAATCGTTTCGGTCTACTTCTCACAGATGTGATGCCTATATTCATGATCATTGCCTTAGATATCGTCATAACTTTGCGCTTTTCTATCAATTGCTCAACAGTAATTTGTTCACCCACCGTATGTTTTCTTTCAAGAGAGAAGCCTCTAGTGAAACCTATGGCCCCCGGGTCTATTTTCCATCATATATTTTCAGATCTACAAACCAAAAAACCCAAAAATACCTTGCTGCAATTTATTTATATTTATTTTAGTTTGCTCTTTTATTTATCTTTTATACCCATCTCTATTAGATCTCACTCTTGTTCGTGACTGTGAAGGGATTGGCAACCCCTTTTTCATGTTGTGTGCAAGTGTTTGTTAGTTTGTGCAGGTGCATAGATTGGAGACTTGCTTGTGCCTTCTATTGGATTGATACCTTGGTTCTTAACTGAGGGAAATACTTATCTCTACTTTGCTGCATCACCCTTTCCTCTTCAAGGAAAAAATCAATGCAAGCTCAAGAAGTAGCACCACTACATTAATCTTCGCTTGCAACTTGGCTGTCCGCCTGTTTTTAGCATTGATATCCTCCAAGGCATTGGTCATCTGCTCCCGGTGCTTTGCAATCTCCACATTGCGCTCTGCCTGATTTCCGCAGTGACCTCAGTCGCCAGCAATGTGGTCAGTGTGGTCATTAGCTCAGATAGGACCTGAGCTAGAGGCCTGACTGAGCCAGAGGCTAAAGGATCTGTTGTCACTGTTGCCCTGGCTGCCGTAGTATTGAGAGCCGGCGCCATCCCTGCCATGAAGATGGCGGCCCGGCACGGCGGCTCGTAGGGGTCCAGAATAATGTCGCCTTCGGATTAGCCCCCAAGCCCGCCGTCTTGAAGTTGGTAGATTGACTCCGTCTTGCCGGTCGAGGACTCATCACCTGAGTAGGCGAGAGTCTCTCCTCCAGATACAAAATTCTCCAGGAGTTCTATGCCCTGCGTAAAACCAACGAAGACATGCTTCCGGCCGGCTTGGATCCGGGCGGGTTGCGCGCGCCAAGCCGGCTTGACAAGGTCGGTGCAGATGTCTGGCACAGGCTCAGATCCGCTGATTTTGCTAATGAAGTCGTGGATTCCGCCGAAGGGGACCCGGTACCCGTACTCGATTGAGTAGACCTCGGGCCCCCAGCTGACATCAATGATGTAGAGCTTGCCGCGGTGACTCTTGGTCATCCTGCCAACGGCGTATCCCTTGATCCCCGGGAAAGAGCCCATCAAGAACTTGAAACCACCGTGTGCTGGCCCCACGGTGGGCGCCAACTGTCGTGGTTTTGTCACGGCAGATGTCCTAGTGTGAGGACTTAGACGTGAGGCCATCGCAACAAGGTGGTTAGCTTGTCGGGGATGAGCGGAACTGAGAGACGCAAGTTTACCCAGGTTCGGCCCCTCACGATCGAGGTAATAGCCTACTTCCTACTTGTTTTCTTATTGTTGGATGATCAATTACAAGGGAGCGGATTTGCATGACCTATCTATTGATCGATTGTAACTTAGTCCTATGTGCCCCTGAGACCCGCTTTTATATACAGGTCGAGACCCAGGGCTTACAAGAGTCCGGGTCGTACTACGATCCGTGACTTAATATGTTTAGAACTTCTCCTAAGTAAGGAAAATCCTGGCGACTTGGACTTTGGGACCACAAGCTGCTGTCTTCGGATGCTAGGCCCTAAGCTGGCCCACTCTATGAGTTGGCCAACTGGTCTTGCTTCTGGGCACCTCGGTCCATCTGGGTCCATGCTCCCAAGCCGCCCCTGGATGACCGGCCCAATCATGGCGGGTTATATCACGGGGTTATATCCCCAACATTTAGTTTCTACTCTTTTTATCAGCAAGCTGCTTCTATTATTATTCAAACGATCAAAGAGCATGGTGCCCCTTGTTTGATTTTTGTAATTGATGACAATCCCTATGGATTACTTGTTGCCTTGAGTTATATTTGAAGGGTTTGTCTATAGGCATTGCTTGAAGACCATTTGTTGATTTCAACGTTATTAGAAGAAGATTATGTGTTTACCAAGGTGCTATTCAAGAAGTTATCCAAAGATTGGTCATGTGAGAGTTGAGCCTATTGTAAGCATGTCTTGAAGAAGAAGATTCTGTGAACATTCATGAGTACCTTCAAGGCATTACATTTGTGAAGAGAGAAGATAAGATTTAAGGTTGATCAAGACTAAGTACAAATAGTGGATTCAAGTTGATCAACACAAAAAGCATTGTCGAATTCAAGGCTCCGCAGACCCAAGAAGGTTCGAACTCTGGGCGTGTGCGAAGAAGTCAACCTATCAAGCCTACCAGCTCGTCGCCCCATAGCCTAGCCTAGCCGGACTCGCGTGAGCAGGGAAGAAGATGAACACGGCAGTTTATCCAGGTTCGGGCCACCTTGCGGTGTAAAACCCTACTCCTGCTTTGTGGTGGATTGGCCTCACGAGGGGCTGAGGATGAACAAGTACAAAGGATGAACAACCTCGCGAGGACTCAGGGGTGAGAATGAGTCGACCCCTTCTATGGTGGTGGCTAACCTATCTTTATAGTGGCCTCAATCCTCTTCCCCCAAAACATAGGCAGGAAGGGATCCCACAGTGGCCAATTTCAAAGGGGACAAGTAGTACATCTTATCTTGATGAAAGGTGGTCTTCGCCTGCAAAGCTTCTGTTCATGATGCATCGGTGGGCTCGGCGATGACATCCGCCCTACCATGCTGGTGGTCTTGGTCTTGTAGCACCGGAATGAAAACCTTTGGCGGATTCCTCGGGAACCCACGCCTGTCCTTGCCTCCTTAGCACCAAAGGGGAAACTGCCTTCTCTGCGCCCGCTGGCGCCCGCCTGGCCTTGGTCGTCATGGCTTGCGTCATTGCACCCTCATGAGGCTGGTACCTGCATAGAAATCTCCGCTCCTCGGGAGGCACCCTGGGGAGGCCGCTCCCTCCGAAGGTCTTGGTGTCGTCCGCATCGTGAGGCCAGGGGCCCCGCGAGGGTATTGTCTTGGCGGTCTTGTAGATGGGCCGTACCACATGGATTGAGCCACACCATGGGCCACAGGCAGGCAAGTCTGGGTACCCTGGTTCCCAGAACACCGATAGTAGCCCCCGGGCCCAAGGCGCGCTCGAGCTTGGCTTTGAGGCGGAGCCAAAGGGCAAGGGTGAAGCGCCGGGGGCCCCAATCGCCTGCGGGCCAAGTCGACGCATGGCGCTTGACAGGACGTGGGCGTCTCAGCTTCCCCATGTCACCTCGGCAACTGCCCGACTTGACAACTGCCTGGCGCATGCAGCGGGGCCATCATTGCCCAGAACGTGAGAGGCCACGGGTCAGCCTTCCTTCGCCTATAAATGGGGAAGGGGGCAGAGCCCCCAGCCCATCTTCTTCTTCTCGCCGCCTGCCCCTTCTTCTTCTTCATTGTCCCGCCGTCTTGCCGAAGCATCCATGGCGCCGGTGAGGAGGTTTTCCGCCGAGGAGAAGGGCAAGGCCCCCAAGGAGGGACCAGGCTCGCCACCGCCCAAGAGGGGCCGTGGCCGTCCCCGTAAGTATGCCGCAACACCGGCGGTGGCTCCCCGAGGGTGCGGGCGCACCCCCTCGAAGGTCGGTGCCACCTCTGGCGGTCGTGGGAAGGTTCCCTCCCACACCGGAAGCTGCCGCGGCCAAGGCGGCCATGGCCAAGGGGGGAAGCATGCGGCGGCTGTCTGGCCACCGCGCCCGCGATCCCACTCGGCTGAAGCGTCCTCGGAGTTCATGGTGTGGGCTGAGAGGCCGACAGGCATCTGGTTCTAGCTCCCACGATTCTTCACGGGCGCGCTGCCGGCCGGAGGGCCTGGCGGCCTCTTGCTGTAGGCCGATGGTTGCTGCAGCAAGGCTTCGTGGGTGGAGGTCGAGGTCACCCCTACCGGTAACATGTTCCTGAACTGTGGGTGGCAGTCGTTCGCCCGCGCACGCGGACTGGAGGGGGGATGTACTCTCCACTTCAGGCATGACAGAGCGGCGACCCTCTACGTCAGGATCTTCGGGGAAGATGGCAGGCGCCTGGGGTGTTGCCCGGCGGGCGACGATGATGACGATGACGTCCACCCCTCCGACGACGACGGCCGGAGGGGCGGTAGCATCCTCGGTGGTGAACTCGCCCTTGACGACGGCCGCGATGCACCCATCGGCGGCGGCTCTTCCTCTGGGAGAGCACGAGCGACGATGACTACGATGAGCCGCCTCGCCGGCGAGCCCGGACCAGGGAGGGTGATGAGGCGCCTTGCCACCGCGCCCTAGTGAAGCAGGAGGAGGACTCCGACTGAGCATGGGCGTCGCTGGAGCCAGGCCTCAGGAGCCGCAGTGGTGGTGCGGCCGCTTTTGCTTTTTTTTCTTTTCTTGCATCAAGAAATGTAGAAAGCCCTGCTGGGGCGTGTAATGGACCATGGCGCTTGCGCCGTTATGTTAACATTCTTACATCGTATCCTAGTATTCGTGTTGCTATTAATTGACTGGTTCTTGTTGATCACGATTAGGATAACTTAGCTTGGTGTGCTCGTGGTAGACTCCTGCGCCGCGAGGGCGTGCTCCTTTGGAGCCTGGACCTCCTGTGTGCCTCCCGTTCCAAAGGGATCTCTTGCCGGGGGTTTCCTTCTTGAGGGTCCAAAGGTTCTCAAGTCTCAGGAGGCGCCCAACGGCCGCGAGGTCCCTAGCGGGCCATGAGGACATGGGGCCTCCGAAGATGTTTCACAGGGCGCCGCGCCCCATGCGAACCCCCGGGCGAAGGCCGGTCGTCACTGGTACACCGGGTCGCGATGCCCGGCGAGGCCAGGAGATGAGGACTTGGGAGAGTGCGCATGCCCGTTGGCTCATTTAAGAGCATCACGCGAGGATCAGGACGCCAAAGTGAGACGCCAGGGCTTTGGCGAGGTGTGTTCGCGGGCTGCCCCGGACGTACACACCGTATCCAGCCCCCACTCGCGAGACGCGCGGAGAGGAGTGACGGGCAACTGCAAGACTCGAAAGAGCAAACGCTGCAAGGAGAAAAAAATCCCAACCCTTTCAAATAAAGATGCGAGAACTTTGAATTTCATTCCAAGAAGTGGGAAATCAGCTACAAAAGCAAGCAAAAGAACAGCCGCGTCCGGCGCCTACACTAGTCTTCTAGTCTTCCTGCCAGCGCGGAGCATGGGGCTTCCACTAGGCGTGGGCATAGTCGTTGAAAGACCGTGTCGTCCGCCCGCGCGGAGCATGGGGCTTCCACTTGGACGTGGGTGGGAGCCCCCGTGAGGCCCCAGGGCGGCACTCAGGAGACTCCGGGGCATGTACAGCCCCACTCATTATTACGTGAGAGTGTCACAGGTAGAACTTCCGGAGGTGCTGGATGTTCCAGGCATTCTGGATGGGGACCCCGTCCTGCGTCTCCAGGCGCGTGACGCCAGGCCTGGAGACACGGGAGATCCTGAACGGGCCCTCCCACATGGGTGAGAGCTTGTGAAGCCCCTCCCTGGAGAACACCCGCCTCAGGATGAGGTCACCCACCTCGAGGGTCCTGGAGCAGATGCTGCGGCAGTGATACCACCGCAGCGCCTGCTGGTACCTCGCGGCATGGAGCGAGGCTTGGCGGCGGCCCTCCTCCCCGAGCATGAGATCTATCCCCCGCGAGGCGTCCTAGCGTGCCTCGTCAAATGCCAAGACCCGCGGGGAGCGATGTTTGACCTCGTGTGGGAGGACCGCCTCAGCCCCGTAGATGAGGAAGAACGGGGTCTCGCCGGTGGGCTTAGTCGCGGTGGTGCGGATGGACAACAGCACGGACTGAAGGTCACCGAGCCAACCCCTGCCGCAGGCCTCAAGCTTCTTCTTGAAGCTCCTTGTCTTGAGGCCCCTCAGGACCTCCGCATTGGCGCGTTCGGCCTAGCCGTTGCTTCGTGGGTGCGCCACTAAAGCGTAACATATCTGCGTTCCAAGGTTAGCACAATATGTCCTGAAGGGATTGCTTGTGAACTGAGAGCCATTGTCAGTGATGATACGGTTAGGGACCCCGAAATGGCTCATGAGGCCCTTGATGAACTTGACGGCTGAGTCAGCAGGAATGGTGCGCACGAGCTCCACCTCCGCCCACTTGGTGAATTGGTCGATGGCGACGTAGAGGTAGCGGTAGCCCCCGGCCGCTCGGGGGAACGGCCCAGGAGTCCAGCCCCCAGACCGTGAATGGCCACAAGAGCGGGATGGTCTGGAGGCCCTGAGCGGGCTAGTGGATCTGTTTGGCGTGGAACTGGCAGACCTCACAGGATCGCACCAGCTCGGTCGCATCATTGAGCGCCGTGGGCCAGTAGAACCCGCTGCGGAATACCTTGCCCACGAGGGTGCGTGCTGAAGAGTGGTGCCCGCAATCTGCGCCGTGGTTGTCAGCCAACAATTCGCGCCCTTGCTCGTTGGATATGCATTGCAATGAGACATCGTTGGAACGCCTTCGGTAGGGCTCGCCGTCCTGCAAGCAATAAGCGGTGGCCTAGCGGCCCACGTCTTCCGCGTCTTCCTCCTTCTCCGGCAGGGTGCCACGGAGCAGGTACGCCTTGAACTCTTCGGTCCAGCAACCCTCCTGAGGTTCCAGCACCAGGAGCAGGCGGACTCCTGAGGTAGGGCCGCATGCTGGGGCTCCTGAGGAGGGGGCCTGGGGCGGCTCCTCCCGAAGCAGCGTCGGACCTGCAGCGGGGGGAGTTGGCGACGGTTTGAAGAGCCTCTCCTCGAAGACGCCAGGCCTCTAGGGCTCGCGTCGCGACGCCCTCTTGGCGATATCGTCCGCCTCCTTGTTCGTGCCACGTGGGACATGGTGCAATTCCAAGCCCAAGAAGCATTTTTCAATTTTGCGTACCGCTTCTAAGTATGCCCCTATGTGCTCGTCCTTAGGCTTGTATTCCTTGTTGGAGAAGTTGACGAGGAGCTGAGAGTCGCCCTTGATAGTGAGACACTTGACCCCCAGGGCCGCCGCAGCCCTGAGGCCAGCGATCAGGCCCTCGTACTTCGTGATGTTGTTGGAGACCTTCTCGCCATGCTAAAAGCAGAGCTGCACATCGTAGTATAGCTTATCCTGAGTCGGCGAGATGAGCACGGCTCCAGCCCCCGCGCCTCGCCGCGCAAATGCGCTGTCGAAGTACATGACCCAGCCATCGGGCGCCTCGTCTCCGGGTGTGAGGGACAGATCTTCGCCCATCCCCCGGTCAGGGGCATCCATCTACTCTGCCACGAAGTTGGCGAGGGCCGCGCCCTTGATGCCCCTGGTGGTGCTGAACTCCAGTTGGAAAGCTTGCAGCTCGATGTTCCACTTGGCAACCCTCCCCAATGCATTGGGCTGCAGAGCACCTTCTCCAGGGGATATGCAGAGACGACCTTGATGGGGTGGCCTTGGAAATAGTGACGCAGTTTCCTGGAGGTGACGAGGAGCGTGAGCAGGAGCTTCTGTGGCATGGGGTAGCATGCGCGCGCGTCACGCAGCACCGTGCTGACGAAGTACACCGGGTACTCGACGAGGGAAGAGGCATCAGCGACATTCCGCTCCACTTGGGTCGAGGGGGCCTTGAGAGCTTTGCAGTCCGATGGAGTGGTTGTGGCCTCAGGAGCGCCATCCTAAGGCGGCGATGGCATGGTTGCACGCGGGGCGCTATGCTGCGCGCCCGCACTTGCGCGCTCCTCCCTGACCGCCATGAGCGCCGCGCTAGCCGAGTGAGGTGTGGAGGCCAGGTAAAGCACCAATGGCTAAAGGGGGCGAGGCGTCACCATCACCGGCGGGCTCGTGAGGTACCTCTTGAGGTCTTGGAAAGCCGCCTTAGCCTCTGGGGTCCACTCGAAGGGGCCCTTCTTTTTCATCAGCTTGAAAAACGGGAGGGCGCGCTCACCAAGCTTGGATATGAAGCGCCCCAGCGAGGTAACGCAGCCCGCGAGCTTCTGCATCTCCTTGAGGGTCTGTCGTGGGCTCATCCTTTCTATTACCTTGACCTTCTCGGGGTCAGCCTTGATCCCTCTATGCGATACCAGGAACCCCAGCAACTTGCCGGACGGGACACCGGACACGCACTTCTCCGGGTTGGGCCGCAGGTTTACCTTGCGCAGGTTGGCGAACGTTTCTTCCAGGTCTTCGACAAGGGTTCTTGCCTCCCGCGACTTGACTACTATATCGTCGACGTACGCCTTGGTGTTCCTCCTGAGCTGCCGGCCTAGAGCGATGTGCATCAACCACTGGAAGGTCGCGCCAGCATTCCGTAGCCCAAAGTGTAGGGTAAGGCAGCAGAAAACAAAAAAATTCCGACCTACGCACTAGCCCAGGATCACTATGGAGATTGCATACAGGGTTTTTGATCATTTCGTTACCGACTCGTAGCGCAGCGGAAGTAGAGTCGATGACGATCGTCGGTGCAGACCCCCGCAGCTAGGATTTACAACCTCCCAACCGCGAGGATGTATTCCCTCATCTGCCACCCGGACAGCCCTCCGGGAGGCGGTCGGACAGTCCCCCGGACGGTGTCGTGGACAGCCCTTCGGGAGGACTCACAGAACTCAGACTGTCACTTGGACAGCCCTTCGGGAGGCACTCACGAACAGCCCCACGGGCACTAAGATCGAAACTACGACCTCTCTACAGAGTTGCACACATACGGTGTCATCTATCCGGCAGGGCTTCACCGTCCAGAACTAGTTCCCACCGGAACCCAGACAGCCTTTCGGCACTACGAAACTATTTCGTGGGAGGGAGAGAGAATGCCAGATCATGCATGGCTTGTGTGTGAGAGCAAGGGATGAAGGAGATGGCAGCCCCAACTCCTCCTTTTATAGGCCAAGGCAAGGGGTGGGGTGGGATGTTGAAATACCAAAATACCCAAGCTTCATGTCACACATGAAAGGGCATAATGGTAACACAAGGGGGGCACCAAGGGGACACCACCATGGCAGCCCTTGGGCTGGCCCACATCTTGTCCCCCCCCATGGGGGGGCCCCCCAACAAGCCACCAACATGTCTCCATGAAACATGCATGCTCCCTAGACAAAAAGCCACCAAACATGCAACCCCCGATTCGTGGGATCTAGTCCCCTCGCGCTGAGACAAGATGTTTTCCGCGAAACTTTTTCTGAAAAATTCCAGAAGGTCCCAGAACATTTCTAGCACCCTCTAAAATTATTCTGTGCACGATTCGAAACATTTTCGGTGCGGTGGTTTTTATCAGCGGAAAGCATCAACAGCGGTTACGGCAGTTTCGGAACATTTCCGGTTTTTCTCTCTGAAAATTCCCAGAGGTTCCCAGACCAATTCTGGCATCCTCTGAAAATTTCCAGGCGGTGCCGAAACCCTTTTTGACCAAATAATATATTCCGAAACAACTTTTCGGTTTTACCGAAACTCTTTCGGTGTTCTCTCTCTCGGAACTCTTCCGTTGTCTCCGAAACATTTTCGGTGACTTTCTCTCAGACTCCCTGTCTAGCGTTCAATAGATAGATGACCCTTAAGCGTGTGACCCTATAGGTTCGGTGAAGTATAGACATGACCGGAACACTTTCCGATCAATGATCAACATCGGAGCCGTGGACACCCATATTGACCCCTATACCCACACGAATGAATATTCGAGTGAACCTCCAGTTGCCGTGTGCTATTCCTGTTGCTTCGTGATATGTTACAAATACCCGAGGTGAGACATGTTGGCATTCCCGTGGATCAACAACTTGTCCACTAAGCCAGTTACCTCGTTACCGGTATTGTTCTCTTTTCTCGTTACCGTGTTCCGGCATCCCCGTGATCAAATCACAAAGTGTCTGGCCAGACGATGATGGATACCGTAACACTGAGAGGGCCCAGAGATATCTCTCCATCGTCGGAGGAGCAAATCCCAATCTTGAGCTATCAAGTTACTTGACAGCCGCCGTAATAGCCACCCATTTACGGATGACGTTTAACAAACCCCAAAGTTCATGAAGCAAGCATGAAGAAACCCGATACTCTCATGGTCTAAGGAATCATGCAAACGTTAACTATCTCTATGTTATTAACCATTAACTCATGAAGAATGTATCTCATAGCATAACATCAATTCGGGTCGATTCAACACAAATGTTCTTCTAACATTGTGCCCTCAAAGTTGCTGGCATAGACATGCCCATGATCAGGAAAACAGAACCATCATGCAATACTTGAGCTAGTCTTAGAGGCCAGACTAGGAATACATTTTATCATTTATTATTCCACACGTGCATATGAGTCTTCCTCCAAGCCTCGTTTTATTTGTAGACTCGAGAACCATAGCAGTTATAGCATGGAACATAAACCTAATTATGAACAGGGAGATAATCAATAACATTTATTATTGCCTCTAGGGCATATCTCCTACACAAAGGGCATGCAGGTGTAGCAGTACACCCCGCACGAGGAAAGGAAGGCTGTTTTCTCGATGTCCTGCACCGCCATCTTGATCTGGTGGTAGCCCGAGAATGCATCTAGGAAGCATAGCAGGTCGCACTCGGCGGTGGAGTCAACGATCTGATCGATGTGCGGAAGAGGGAACGGGTCTTGAGGACACGCCTAGTTGAGGCTGGTGAAGTCGACGCACATGTGCTCCTTCCCGTCCTTCTTGGGGACGATGACCGGGTTGGCCAGCCAATCCGGGTGCCGCACTTCCCGGATGACGCCAGCTTCTTGCAGCTTGCGGACCTCCTGGACGATGAAGGACTGCTTCTCTTGGGCTTGCCGCCGCGCCTTCTGCTTCACCTGGCGCGCACTGGGGCACACCATCAAATGGTGTTCGATCATGTCCTGCGGGATGCCGACGAAGTCCGTCGCCCCCCATGCAAACACATCCTTGTTCGCACGGAGGAAGCCGACCAGCACCTCTCAGTGGTCCGAAGGGAGGCCGGCACCTATGGTGAAGGTGGGGCCCCAACCTCCATCGTCGACGGGCACCTGCTTCGTCTCGGCCCGGTCTTGGGAGAACAATTGCTTCTTCTTTGCGGGTGCGGCCTCCGGGACCTCTGGAGCTTCCCCAGCGACCGGCTGCGTGGCTGCCATGGCTTTGTAAGCGAGCTTGAGGGCCAGGAGTGCGTCCCTGGTGTCCCCCACCACGGTGATGATGCCGCTGCTCCCAGGCATCTTGACGATGTTGTAGCCGGGGTGTGTCGCCGCCATGAACTTGGCAAGGGCTGGATACCCAAGGATGGCGTTGTACGGGAGGCCGATGCAAGCGACGTCGAAGTCAGTGAGCTCGGTTTAGTTGTTGTAGCGCGTGCCGAAGGTGACTGGGAGGCGTATCTTCCCCAAGGGGGCTATGGAGCCGCCGACCACCACTAAGAAAGGCCTGTTGGTCGTGAGCTGGTCGTAGGGCACTTGAAGCAGGTCGAAGGCTTCCACGGAGAGGATGTTGAGGCCAGCGCCACCGTCAATGAGGGTCCTGGTGACGGCGACATTGCTGATGGTGGGCGTGCACAGCATGGGAAGCGCACCGGCGCTGACCGTGGTCCTGAGGTGGTCCCTGGGGTCGAAGGTGATGTCGGTCTCAGGTGCTGCGCGGCTTGGAGGAGCCCCCTGCCGCGGGCGAGCAGCTCCCAGCTGATGGAGGAGTTGCTTGGCATGGCGGCCCGAGGATGGCACCTGCGACCCGCCGAGGATAGACGCAACAACGTGGTGCGCTGGCGCCGCAAAGCGCGCGATGAGCAGACCGCGCAGTTCCTCCCAGGAGGCCACCAAAGACTCCGGTAGGCTGGGCATTCAGGAACGCGGCACGCCCGTGAGGGCCATGGGGAGCCAGTTCGCCATGACCTTGTCATCGCCGCCCGCCGCCTAGATGGCCTACGTGTACAACCGGACGAACTCCTCAGGGTCCGCTGCGCCGTTGTACTGTGGGGGCAACGCCGGCCTGAACTTCTGCGGCCACTGCCCCCGCCGTATGTCGGGGGCGAAGGCCCGGTGGCCCACAGTGCCTCTGTAAGCGCCCTGCGGCCCGGCGGACGGGGCGGCGTCTTCCATGGGAGCTGCAAGTCGCGGGAAGAACATGGTTGGTGAAGAGGCTGAGCTTCGACACACCCCTACCTGGCGCGCCAAATGTCGGATTCAGGGCTCTGCAGACCCAAGAAGGTTCGAACTCTGGGGCGTGTGCGAAGAACTCAACCTATCAGGCCTACCAGCTCGTCGCCCCACAGCCTAGCCTAGCCGGACTCGCGTGAGCAGGGAAGAAGATGAACACGGCAGTTTACCCAGGTTTGGGCGACCTTGCGGTGTAAAACCCTACTCCTGCTTTGTTGTGGATTGGCCTCATGAGGGGCTGAGGATGAACAAGTACAAAGGATGAACAACCTCGCGAGGACTCGGGGGTGAGAATGAGTCGACCCCTTCTATGGTGGGGGCTAACATATCTTTATAGTGGCCTCGGTCCTCTTCACCCAAAACGTAGGCGGGAAGGGATCCCACAGTGGCCAATTTGAAAGGGGACAAGTAGTACATCTTATCCTAATCAAATGTGGTTTTCGCCTGCAAAGCTTCTGGTCGTGACGCATCAGTGGGCTCGGCGATGACATCCGCCCTGCCGTGCTGGTGGTCTTGGTCTTGTAACACCGGAATGGAAACCTTTGGCAGATTCCTCGGTAACCCACGCCTGTCCTTGCTTCCTTAGCACCAAATGGGAAACTGCCTTCTCTGCACCGATGGTGCCCGCCTGGCCTTGGTCATCATGGCTTGCGTCATCGCAGCCTCATGAGGCTGGTAGCTACGTAGAAATCCCCGCTCCTCGGGAGGCAGCCTAGGGAGGCCGCTCCCTCTGGAGGTCTTGGTGTCGTCCGCCTCGCGAGGCCAGGGGCCCAGCGAGGGTCTTGTCTTGGCGGTCTTGTAGATGTGCCGTATCAGGCCGTGGAGGGTGTCACGCCATGGGCCACAGGCAGGCAAGTTTGGGTACCCTGGTTCCCAAAACGCCGACAAGCATAGAAGATGTACCGAGTGGGATCAAGTGATCTCGTCGTATGGTAAGCATTGTCCATTACACTTTGTGTACTATCCCATGGTCTATGTAAGAGTTCTTTTTGTGGTTCGGTATGTTTCCATGGGCGTGCATCAAAAGGAACATATCATATAACCCAAGGAGGATGACATCAAGTGGTGATCATCATCAAGATTGTGGTGTGCAAGTTCAAGTGGAGCATCACGAAGAGATCATGCTTGAAGCTTGATGTCCATTCTCGTGATAATGGACATGTGAAGATGTGCCTAAGAGAGGATCACCCATAGTGGAGTATGGGGGGCAATCTACTAGTCTTCATCGAGCGTGGGAAATAGAGAAAGGTGGTCCAACTTGAGGAGATCAAGAGTGTCATCATCTAGCTCAAGTGGATTATGCGCAAGGCAAAGGCTTGACCTTGATGGCTTTTCTATTTTACCGGTCTCATGGTGCTAGTTGGGAGACCGGGTTATAGGATTGATTGCCGTACTATCAAGGGGGGCGCTCGAGTGAGTAGCTTGATCATATCATTCATCGAGAGCTCAAACCATTGCATCCTTGGCATCATCTTTCTTGGTTCTTGTTTGGATTGTCTCTATGTGAGTTTTGGAGCTAGTGATCTTCTCCATGACAAGCTCGAGTTCATTGAAAACGGATTTCGTATGCATCATCTACTGTGCTATTGATGTTGGAGTTTTTGCCGGCTCTTCACTCATGGAGGTTTCACACCTCTATATCATTGGCATATCTCTCTTGCCAGTTCCAAAGATTTAACAGCTCTTGTTGTTGGCTTTATATCAAGCTTGAGTTTGTCGAAATCAGAGTTCATTTGTAGAAGTTATGGCAGTTTTGGTCTTCTTGCATCCATCTGTTTTGCTTGGTTAATTCTGTAGCACTCACACTACAAAAAAAAGACACATCCGTGACATTTTGGCCCGAACGAAATTTTTTTCTGTCATGCTTATGACACTTCTCTGACGATAATTGTGACAAAACCCGGTATCATCATAGATGTGGTGGGCTCCTACTGCTATGACGAAAAATCATGACAGAAAATGGGCTTTTCGTCCTGGGCGGGCCATGGATGCACCTGCATGACATTCTTTAGGCCGTCCATGACGGAAAAAATTGTGGTAGAAGCGAGGGCAAGGAAAATTTCGGGGAGTTCCCGGTTACGGTGGGTGGTCGGGGCCGAGCGATGCAGAAAGGGATTGCCCGTTTCTCTCGTACACGTACGCGTGTGTGTGTGAGGCGTTAGGCTCTAACTGAACCCGAGTGAGGCATTCGCTTACTGTACCCGAGCGATTGCACAAGCTATGTTACTGAACCCGAGTGATCGATCCCTGGCTGTTAACTGAAACCGAGCGATTCCTTCACTACTGCTGCTAACTGAAGCCGATCGAAGCTGCCTCTTGATGAACAGTCCCCGGTGGGGGTTGGATGAACAGTTCCCGGTGGGGGTTGGATGAACAGGATTCCGTGGTAGTAGAGGCCATTGCCGCTGGATGAACAGGACCCCGATCAAGGAGGTGGGGGTGGATGAACAGTAGCCGGTGGAGGGACCCCGTGGAGGGCTGGTTGAACAGTAACCGGTGGAGGGCTGGTTGAACAGAACCCCATAGAGGGCTTGTTGAACAATAGCCGGTGGAGGCTGGATGAACAGGGCCCCATCAATGAATAGTAGCTGGTGGAGGCAGGAGAAAGTCAACGGTGGATGAACAGTAGCAGGTGGAGGCTAGAGGAAGTCGACTGTGGATGAACAGTAACCCATGGAGTCCCGTTTTGTGGTACGCCACACCCCTCCCGATGAACAGGACCCCGTTTCGACCGTAGGCACTCGAACAGAAGTTCGTTTCCTCCGTTCTGCGGTACGCCAGACCCTTCCCAATGAACAGGACCCCATATTGACCGTACGCAGTCGAACAGAAGGCCGTTTCCTCCGTTCTGTGGTACGCCAGACCTCATTTCGGCTGTTCTGTCCAAGCCGGTTGGCTCCCGATGAACACGCGATGCTGTTTACTCCGTTCCGACCCAGCCGGTTGGCTGTTGATGAACAGGACGACGTCGTTGTATGCGTTAGAGACCCCGCCCGTACGTACGTACGTAGCCGTATTTACTATCTTGCAGCATGGCCATACGTACGTGTACGCGATATAGACGGGACTACGTGACATGCTACGTCTGCGCCTCTACTTCAACACGTGCCGCTCCTTACTCGGCCACGGTACATCGCTGCAGAGAGACCGATCGACCGCTATGTACGTACACGTTCGCGGCCGGACAGATAACGCTACCTTCGATTCAACCTGGTGGGTCCCAGCTGTCAGGGGGTAAGAAGGAAGTTCCTTCCATGTGAAGATAAAGCTGGTGGGTCCCAGCTGTCAAGGGGGAACGTTTTTTTTGTGAAATACAGAGGCCCTTCCGGTAAGTCCGAGGTGTCAGGTGGAGGAATCATTATTTTGCGCGTAATAAGGAGGCACTTCCTTGCGTGCGGCCATGGACCTAGCCGTCAACCTCTCCACTTACAGTCCTCTTCTGATGGCTGTCGTTTTGTTGACCGCGTTGATGATGCCGTACCGCCCGAGAGCACCAAGGTGGTGGACGACGGCGCGACCTAGGAAGGGAACGACCCAGAGCCGGGGAATACGCAGCAGTGGATGCCCACGCGGAGGGGAGTACGAGGGTTGACTGCTTCGGCTGCGATTTGAGGCTGCCGTCGATGGAGAATAACAGGGGGTGTGGGTGAGTAGAGGGAAGGCCTGGCCAGCGGTGGGAGTAGGGTGGGGCGGTGAGGCCTGCGTGGCAGCACAGACGACCACGAGAGGCAGGAGCAGGCGGCATGGCTGGCGCGGGTTTGGGCAGCTGGAGCAAGAAGACCAGAGGTTGAAGAAGCATGACGACCGTTGGATGGACATCGTACGGTCACCGCAGCTAGAATCATTTATATTGACTAAGTTGACAAAGCCCTGCGTCTGCGTCAACTTAGTAGGCCCACAATTCAGCCTCCAAATATGGTGGGACCAACCTAGCAGCGGGGGTATTCATTATTTTTGTGTGTAATTGCTGGTGGAACCGAGCTATCAGCGGGGTGGGGGGATGTTTCTTTCGCGAAATACAGAGGCCCTTCCGGTCGGTCCCAGCTGTCAGGAGGAGGAATCATTATTTTGCGAGTAATAAGGATGCACTTTCTACTCGCAAAAAAAAAGAGGCACTTCTTTGCGTGCGGCCGTGGACCCAGCTGTCAGCCTCTCCACGTACAGTCCTCTTTCGATGGATGTCGTTCGTTGACCACGCCATGCCGAGAGCACCAAGGCGGTGGATGATGGCGAGGCCAAGTAAGGGAACGACCCAGAGCCGAGGAAGACTTGGCAGTTGTTTCCCACGCGGAGTGGGTACGAGGGTTTACTTGTTCGGCCGTAGTGTGAGGCTGTTATCGCTGGAGAATAACAGGAGGTGTGGGTGAGCAGAGGGATAGCCAGGCCAGGGATGCGAGTATGGTGAGGCCGTGAGGCCTGCCCGGCAGCACAGCCGGCCACGGGAGGCGGGAACAGGCGGTTCCGCCAGCGCTGGTTTGGGCTGCTGGAGCAGGAAGATCAGAAACTGAAGAAGCACGATTGCCGTTAGATTGACTTCTAACGGTCTGACGCTGGTAGAGTCGATTGTTGACTAAGTTTCTTTTTTTTGAGAAACCTTATGTACGCATGAGCTTAGTAGGCCCACAAGTCAGCCTCCAAATCTGTGGCAGACAACATAGAGCCCATTTGCTATTTTTTTAATAATTTGCAGCCCATTTGCTAATTCTTAAGAAATTTATTACAGCCCATTTTCTGCCCAGGACCACGGTCAAAAAGTTCAACCTTATTTTGCATATTTCGGTGGAGTCCAAACTGTTTTAATCCAGAAATGATAAACATTTATTTTTTAAGAACTTATTGTTTTGCCAAATAAAATACTGTTTTGTTTTTGTAAGCTAATAAGACGTGGGACAATTGAGTTGGTTTTAGGGAAAACCAGTGGTAAAAAAATCAGCGCTGGGAGGGAAAACAACAACAACAAAAATAAGGATATAAAGATGGAAAGGGAACTTTATGTATTTTCAATATAATAATACATGTATATGAACTAGTAAAACTATAGGTAGAGATTAGAAAACGAAAGTAGGACATGGCATTTCAAGAGGAAAATAGAACTGGGCTGTGTGTTTGATTCAGTAAAAAAAACTGCCTGCGGATGTTCTAAGAGAAAATTTAACTAAGGCTGGCAGGCCAGAGGCCAGTTGATACCTGCTGGATCTTTGTGCCCCGTTGTCGTCATGGGCTGGGCCTATTAAAAACAAAATCAAGCCTGGGCAGTCTACAGCCCAGTTGAAACTTGCTTGACCTGAAAAAACAATATACCTGCTGGATCCCAGTTATCAGTCTGTACTTGCAGAATTCTCTTGTTTATTGACTACGTTGAAAACTTCATGGGTTTCACCGTCTCAGACGTCAGCATTATTTTTCCATCGTGATAATAAGTGCATGCACTTGCTTGCGTACGGCCGTGGACCTGCTGGTTCCGTACGGTTAGGCTCTGTATGGACAGCCGTCTTGTGGTTCCATAGACGAATTTCATGCTGAAAGTGGAGTAAATTCATTGCATTTTACATATTTGTTTTCATTATGGAATATTTTACATATTTGAACTAATTATAACGGACTAGGCCTTTTTTTAGTCCACGGGAGGCGCTTCACGATCGAGGTCGCGACACTTAACTGTTCTGGAAGGCCCAAATCCATCGCTCCACTCTTTTAACAATTTGCAGCTGGGCTTGGCATGCCACAGCCCAGTTCCGATGTTTTGCATCCAACTATCAGCATGTGAAACCGGATGGATCCCCTGCGTACTTCAAAGATGTAAAAAAAATTGAGAACTGGGAATTCGAACGGCAGGTGCTGATGCTACCCATCAAATAAAAATCAGGTGCCTGAAAATTCGTTTCGAAACAAATGATTCAGCTTTATATCCATGTCGACCCTTGACATGATGGTCGGAAGCAAATGCCAAGTTCATACCGAAAGATCCTTAACAACAATTCCAACTTGCAGATGACCAGGTAGTACAAGTACCAATACCAAACTAACTTATAATTTTTTTAGTCCTGGCCCTAGTGTTCGTTTGGTAGAAAATCTTGCAGAGGACCAGCTCCCGCTCCTTCTCTTGCTCCAGGTCCCCGAGGTGGTACTGGTGCATCACCCAGTTGGTCCTCTGCTGGTCGAAGTTCTTGTTGGTGTGTAGCACCAGAACCTTTTTGCTGCCCATCTGCCGGCCATTGACCATCACCGGCAAGGTATTGCCGGTCTTGTGCCACATCGCGTGCATACCGCACTCCGACTATATCTTGCGATGCGTCCGCATGCCCCTTTTGAACGCCCTGGAGTTGTGCTGGAAGAAATGCTTGCTTAGGCCACTCAGTGTGATACCTGCAGTATTGTCGAATACAGGTTTTAGTGTACGTAGTTGGCATTTTCATAACATCTTTGGCATGTTGCAGTCAATTGTTTCAGTTTTTATTAACTGTCAAATTGTAATTGCTTCACTAGCTCTGCGTCTAAAAAGAAAAATAGAGCTACAAACAAAGGAATATGTTTGTGCAAGTAGACGGCCGATCGGTGTCTCACCTGGAAGTTTCTCAGGATGGGTGTAGCATATGCCGTGCTCGCTGTCGATGGTTGGTATGAACAAATCAATGAGAGGGCGAGATCTCGCACTGTCAGCACTCACTTTGGCCTCAAGGTGCTCGATCAGCTCCTGATCCGTGGGATCAAACTTGACGCCAGCCGGCAGCACCGGCCAATCCTTCTTGGACTTGCATCGGTTAATTCCATTTAAATGGTACTCAATGTATGATCAATCAACTGTTTTAAGTAAATGATGAAAGATTTCAACAGATAAGTGGTACTCCAAATCTGAAGTCCACAATACCCGAACAAACTGGGGTCTCAGCTTCATTACTACATGTAGACTCTAAAGACTTGAAAACTCCCATAAAGATCGAAATCATAATACAGGGCGACGGGACGAATACTCACAGGAGCGGCCTCGCTGGTTCCTTCCTTCATCCGACTAGCTTGAAGAGCATCCTTGTTGTGATCGATGTTTTCAGCATCTTCCTTTTGAGTACTTGCAATGATGTATAGCAACTCTAGTAGCTGATTGCTCATCGTACCAAATGGATCGGAACAAGGCGGCGGCTGGCAGGCGGGGAGACTGGGAGAGAATGGGAGAGTGATTTTGTAGAGAATGCGAGAGTGCTGTTGTAGTACAAGAGGGGACTCTTGTGTCACCTTGGTGAACCGAAGACGCCGCCGGGACTCTTGTGTCACCTCACGCGCAGCGTGTTGTCATGTCAATTCAATGTGAGGACATGATGAATAATTTGACCGACGTATACTAGTACTACTACTGTACTACTTACTAGTCGTATTTAGTGTCACATTTTAACCATAGGTTTAACTAACAAAATGTCAATGCATGTCACCGAAAATTATACCATTGGAAACTATGTTCAAATACGAATAGAACGATATAATTTTTTGTGACATGCATTAACATTTAGTTAGTTAAATTTATGGTCAAAATTTGATACAAATTACGAAGGGGACCAATAAACCAGGAGGGAGGTAGTAGTACGAGTAGCGCAATATATGGTATAGAGGACTAGTACAAATTTAGAAATGGAGTACGAAGTTACAAGGTTGTGCGATAGACTTTGTAGGCTACATGAGTAATACAAAATATAATTCCCATTGGACAACACTTTCACCAACAAGTACGCACTGGAAGCCTAATTGATATATATATATATATATATATATATATATATATAGATATATATAGATATATATATATATATATATATATATATAGATATATATATATGGCTTCTGCACAACATCTCCATCATCATTATCAGTACATCCTACGCAGGTGAGTTAGGATGCACTTGATCCCAGAAAGGTATCTATCCTTCAAACTAACTATAGTACACAATATCCAACAAAAGAGGGTCATGCTACAGCAGAAGGATACATGGCTCAGTCTAGATATCACAACGAATCAAGTTGTGCATATTTGCTGTTGGCATGAACCACATCGCCGCATGTCGGGTTTGCAAAAGCCATTCATCGCATGGAAGCTTGATGCCTTTCACACACTGAAGATTATCTGGCAACAAGTTGTGTCGACGAATCTCTGGATATGGTGATTCATGAAACCCATGGTACGATGTGTAAATACAGTTCAGTTCCCCCTGGCGAATGGAAGTTGCATAGCACGGTAATCATCGCCGGTGATATGATCGATGATTGGTTGGATGATCGAATAATTGAGCCCGAGGAAGATGGAGTGGTCACCGAGGCTGTAAACCCGCCTCAAGTTGAATACGCCTGGCCTAACGGAGCTGGGATCTTTCTCGAACACAAAGCAGCCATAGCCATCACAGTCACGAACGCCCCAGGCTTTGTACTGCATGTGGGTTGATGAAATGGTTTGGTCAATTTGGTACGTGCGAATGAGCATCAAATGACCGCCATTAGTTGAACGAGTGATAAACCACCACCCATTGACTTGTATATTTCCAAGTCCTGGAATCATGAAGGCCAGCGCATTTGCGTCTGCTGCAATAAATCAAATTGGAGACCAAAAGGACAAAAATATACAATCATGTTCAGAGTATGTGTGGAATTAAGATTATTATAATAGTGACACATATCATAGACAGAGAATTGCAATGCCGTGGTCATAATCATACCCCAAGTTAAAAAAATTACGCCAATGGCTTTCATATTCTAGCAATATGTCATGGTTCAAACATCATGTAAAAATGAGAGAAAAACAGCTATGACAGGGCCTACTCATATTCTACCATAGCAGTTACTACTATTCTCATATCAACTCTAACAATAACATGCGTGGTTATAAAAATCTTGGAAATGAGAGTAACATATAGCAATCATGAGGTTATACTTATAATATCTATTCTAACAATCATTAGATGCCAATTGTTCTCATATCAACTCTAACAATAACATGTGTGGTCATAAAAATCTAGGAAATGAGAGGAACCTATAGCAATGATGTGGTTATAGACATACTATCTATTCTAAATTTCTAACAATCAACAGGCAGTCATATTCATAAGGTAAAGATGAGATGAGATAGAACAATTACACGACGATAGATTCCACCTGTATAGGCAGCCAATCTGTGCGTCGACCGCGTAAACGATGCCATCGTGCACTATAGCATCAGACAGACATGGAGGCTCAACAGGATTGATGATGAGCCATAACCATGTATGGCGACCGGATTCCAGATAGACTAATCCCATGTTGAACAAGGCAATGAGCTTGTAATCCATGTAGTCTTCTGATGGTGTGGGCACTTCGCAGATTACAATCTTGAGCAAACGGAGGTCGCACCAAAAGCTCGACGCGTCTCGTGCGTAGTAGGCAGGAGTGTCCGGCGGGCCGCGAGGCTCGATGGCGGTGGTATCCAACGATGGAAGGGTGATCTCTCGATGGGTGTAGATATCCATGAGACGCCACAGACTACCAGATTGGTGGATGAGGACGATCCAGTTGGCCTTCATGCCCGCCCAGTAGTGGCCGCGCATGAAGGACAGGTGGATGGGTAGTGGTAGCATGTCGAGGGGCACCACGGCAACCTCCGTAGGATCGTCAAGTCGGTGTCTGGGCCACCTGCGAGGATCAGGCATCAGCAAGCAGGGTGTCTTGAAAAGGGCCGGCCGGTTGCAGACGAGTAGACGGTACAAAGACACCAAGCATGCGGCCAGACGCACGGTGCTGAGAATGTCCATACGATTACAGATCTGCTCCAAGAGAACATCGGGGAGGGAATTCCAATCGCGGCTCTGCATGCCAGTCGATTCTGCCATAGGGTTTTTTATGGCGCTGAGTGATTGGGGTTTTCGGTGCCTGCGAGCGAGCGGGGAAGTGGATTCGGGCGGGCGAGTGAAGAAGATGGCGTGTGTGGCTGAGCAGTGAGCGGGGGGGATACGGTACGCGTGAGCTACCAAGGAAGATGGCGCGGGCGGGCGAGCAGTGAGCGGGGGGAAATGGTGTGCGGCCGACGATGGGGAAGAGAGGAGGAAGAAAAAGAGAGGAGGAAGAAGAGGGAAAGACGGGGAAAAAAGTGCATTAAATCTCAATTCTACTAGTACTAATACCAGGATATACCATCCTTCGGAGTGTAAATAGTTAAGCCGATGACATGTGGGTCCACCTCAAGAGGGCCCATATGTCAGTTAATGGAAGAGAGAGGTGCGTAGGCGTATTTGCGGAAGCATGCTCCACTGGCAAACATGATGGCAGTACTGGGTAAGGCTGATTTAGTAACACCAACACGCTGGTTCAGCTTATTAATTAAGTGTCCCATCTGCTGCAGCGTGTATTGTCACTTCACTGTGAAGACTAGTTGAATAGTTCTCTCTAACCGAGATGGGGAATAACGGATCGCCAAGACTTCCTATCTACAGTATCCCTATGCCTCTACTCTCATCCTGTCCAACAAGATGAAACATTGGCCAAGGCACCCGACACCAATAATGTAGGAGTACTAGTAGTATTTTGTGTCAAACTTTGACCATCTATTTAACTAACAAAATGTTAATGCATGTCACCAAAAATCATATCACTGGATTCGTATTTGAACATAGTTTTTAATGGTATAGTTTTTTATGACATGCATTGACACTTTGTTAGTTAAATTTACGGTCAAAATTTTAAACTAAGTACGAAGGGGACCATTAAACCATGACGGAGGTTTATATACATGTCAATAAAAAAATCATCAACCAAGGTAGTAGTAAATGATGAGTGCCCGAAGATTTTTTTTCTGAAAGTACTCAATAATGGGCTCGTTTTCCTCAAGAAAATTGTGTTTACGAACATATTAATTGGAATGCGTGCGTGAGGAACAAATGACCAGAACTTTTACATGCATTGGTGAGTTTTCTCTTAATTCTTGCATGCAACGTTTTAATGAAGCTTGAAATATGAACATGTCAATGGGAGGGAGTAAAAGCCTCATGCGTGCATGCATGCATGCAACATGCAACACTCAGACATACACATGCACGCACGCAACACTCACACATCCATGCGGCACACAGCACACGACGCAACACACACGCTCACGCTCAAGTGCTCAACCTAGTCCCTCCATCCGTGAAAGACTGTACATATAGAGATTTACACATTGACCAAGAGGAACCGGAACTTCATGGCATAATTAACGCCCAAAAGTAGCAGACTTATGTGTGCATGCGACCATTGAGAGAAGAAGATTAAATGAAGGTTGTTGCATGCTGTAATTAAGGATAGACATGTAACTTATAGCTAGAGCACAAGTTGGTAGATTAGTCAATCAATATAGATTAGATTAAAGGCTAAGTGCATTGGAAGTGTAGATGTACACACTTTGCTGGAAAATTTTCTAATGCTAGATGGAGTATAGTTTTTCACGGACCGAGGGAGTACACGTGCATGTACTCACATACACAGCCAGGGTGGTTCGTGCGCAAGGGTTGGACTTCTGTCGCGCCTGCGTAAAGTTTTGTTTAACTGATTTCTTTGCTCTGCCAACTGACAAGTGGGACCCAGAAACCAGGTGTCAATTTAACCAGTCAACAAAGTGCCACGTCGACTATGTGGCCGGTCAGTAGGGTGCAATACGGTGCTCTACGATGAGCTAGTGACCGTATAATCACCGCAAAACTATATAGTGACCGTAATGAGCGTATTGTTACATACGTTGACCGCCAGTGTAGTATTCTCGTTTCAAATTAAGCCATATTAACCGAAAAGGACGCAGTATGGACTAGTACTACTACTTTGATGTGTCCTGTCAACTAGCCGAACAAGGAGAAGCTTGCTTACTACGCCCTCTCCCTCGCGCACGCACGGTGGCTCACTGGACGAGGAGAAGCTTTCTTACTACGTACGCCTACGCCCTTTCCCTCGCCCACACGCGTGGTGGCTCGCAGGACGAGGAGAGGGTTTTGACTACAGCACCCTCTCCCTCTCCCTCTCCCTCGCCCTCGCCCTCGCGGTGGACGTGCAGCAGTTCATTTGGTGTCAGATTGCCAGAAGCATATTGTATTGTAGTATCATCATTGTTGGACCTTCCGAAGAGGCGAAGAGCCAAGTGCAAGGTTCACAGGAGTACGAACTGTTGAACCTCCCGAAGAGGCAAAGAGCCAAGCGCAAGGTTTTATAGGAGTTATCGTCCTAGTAGGAGTACTACAACTATATCGAACGATGCTACTGTATGATGCCGCCACGTCACCTATATCCAAAGCTGTGCCACCTTTTTTTCTCACAGAGCATGTTGGAGCCCGTGCAACAGCCACACAAGTTGCACGTACACATAACACATTTACTAGTAATAAATTCTAAAGGACAAATGCCAGTATGCCACACAAGTTCATCTCCACTTCATGTGATAAATTTGTGCACGACTAGTCTACATATATTCACAGCACTACCATTCACAATTTACCATACTCCACTTACACGTTATAGATGGGCTCCATGTCCTCCTCCAGGTTCCAGTCCCAGGTGTTCTTCATAGATGGCACAATCCATAGCGGTGGGCAATGGGAATCATTGTTGCATCTTTCTAGTCCGGTTCCACACGATGGAGACTCATCCAAGCTGAAGCGGCATAAATCAGGGATAGCGTGTCCCAGCATGTCGTTCATCTGGCGGTCACTGAAGACACAACCATGCTTCATGAACGGCAGGCCTTCGGCGTCGTGCACGGAAGGTGGCATCCGCTTCACAATGGGGTAGCTGTCCCCAATGAAAAGCGAGTACTCTCCAAGAGTGTTCCTCGGCACCCACATAGCATCACAGGGGTCGAACTCGGTGCCGTCCATCTGGTACACGCGGCATCTCAGATCTGGACACATGGTGACATACATGGTCAAGGTCCATGCATAATAATGTTGTGCTCAAATATGGCGGCCAGTAATATTGTGCAGCAAATAGTACAACCCCGGTATAAAGGAAGTAAAATAACCGGCTTATTATATATAGCCACTCTTGGCAACATGGATGAGATAGTAAGACATGGAAAAACAAAAATGGTGGGAGCTAGTGGGTTCAAGTCTTCAAGGGCCTAGCTAGCTATACGCGTCCTCCAAGGTAAAAAGTACTAGTACTAGTAAGTAGTACTACAATGAAAGAGAAGGCGAGAGGGTTAAAAAATATAATACTAAATTGTAGTACTAGTACAGTAAACATGTCCCAGTCAAGAAAAGAAAATAACTAACAAGTACTACTACTCTAACACACAGCAATGAGAAAATGGAATACATGGGTAGATGGTGATGGTCCGATCGTGATAGATTGTGTGACCATGTTGCACATCAGTGGTACCCTGGGTAACGACTGCAAAGATAGTTGATTCCAATATGCCAAAGTCAGCTACAAGGTTCCAGGTTAGACCGAATCGCAGATGCAAATGCACATCCAGGATCGGCGATCTTATTTTGATCGGGGGATGACTGGTCCCTACAAAATAATGGAGTACCGTTAGGGATGCAAATGATGGCTTATGCATTCCGTTTGTAATCTCCCATACCGTAGGATGGCAACCAGATGAAACAAGTCCCCTGGCTTGTCACCGCAAAGATGCGGCCTACATGGCACATGGCGTTTTTGAACGTGTAGGTGTACAAATCTGCCGCGACCAACATGTCCCAGCCTCTGCCGTTACTGCCCTCTTATATTGATGGCAATCCTTATGTCGAACACCGTGATGAGATAGTAATCGTCGTAGCCGCGTCGCTTTGTCGGCGGGTCCGCAATTGCTATCTTCTTCAATCTCATGTAGGCATCATCATACGTATTCAAGCCCAGCCAGTCCGGAAGGCCGATCCCAATGGTGGAGAAGGGGTCTACGGGAACGGCCGCACTGCTGTGGATGTTGTGCAAAATGATGGTGGTATACGGCCGGAGGTATGCAAGCCAATCTTCGTTGGCACCAACCCAGACCTATATATAAGACGGTGGGCAGCGGAGAAATTACGGGATGGAATAACTAAGTACTATATTTAGAATATACGCTACGTGATCAAACTCCATGACTGACCTGCTCATCGGACAAAATCTGACTACCTCTCAACATCGGCAACTCTAGCGGAGTCAACGTGCAACCATGGTCAGGGAGCGGTGGACTGTTCGATGGATTGTCCCATAGAATAACCTTCTCTTCGAGGACGCATGGAAGACCAACCAGCATGGCCTTTTCCCAAGCCTGTTTAAGCATCGTCTTAAAATAGTTGGTGCATGAAGCACCGAGTCTTGCGGCGGTGAGGATGTCAGAGTAGCGTGCGATTTCTCCCAGAGGATCGTCTTTCAAGGTCTCCCAGCCCCGACGAGGAGGAGAAACTCCTGGCGAATCCATGGGAGCAGCGACGAACTGCCTTGGTCTCTTCGGGGTGAGGGGAACTGGCGACGAGGAGATAAGGAAGTTATGCGGGCACGCATAGTGGTAGTGCCTAGTGCCTCGCGATGGTGAGGCTATTATTTACTACATAATCGTACTGTAGCAGTAGTAGTACTAATTTCTCAACTAGTAGTGCGATGTACTGTACTTCTATAGTGCACCAGTTTTGAACTCTTGAATCTCAAGGCCAAGGAGCTACAGTTGCAAGTGGAGGGTACTACTGTTCTCTAGAACCATCGCTGTACTATCAATGTAGGGAAAGTACACCTGCGTAGTGCATACTCTCCGTGCTCTATTCAAGTGCGTAGCTGGCCTACTCAGCCGCTCCTCTCACGCACACACTAGCAGCCTATTTATCAGCGACGGTTATTGCGGGGGCAGAACATTTGAGTTCTTTGATACAGCGAGACTAGGCTTTTCGCTTCCATTTGTGTAGGTGTAATGGATCTCGTCGAACTTTGTTAGTTCCTTCTTTATGAATGAGATGAGGCAAAGCTTTTGCCTCCGTTTCAAAACAAAAAAATCATGTCAAGAGGAATTTCTTTTATAGAGCCGATAATGGAGCGAAGTCCATGCGTGCAATGCCACAAGCTACAGAGTAGTAGAGTAGCACTTTACGTACAGAGCCATATTGCACAGTTCCCAATGCCACGCCAGGCTTTTCCGGCTCCTCGGGCTTAATTGGGAGGCACTAGTTTAAATATGGTAGCTGATGAGGAAGCTGCAAGTGAGGTGCGGCTAGGGCGAGCACGCAGGCGAGAAACTTTGCATGGTGTGAATTGATATATAGGAGTACTACTCTAGTACGCGAGCCACGAGATGATGGGAGGGAAAACCCGTTCACGTGGCTGGGCTATCCAGTGCACCCAGATTGTGGTGCGACACGTCCGTTCAACTTCAAAAGTCAAACTACCAGTGTACAATATTGGCTCGTACCGAGGTTACTATTTTAAAAAAAGGCCGCCGTGCGTTCGGCCGGGATCAAACCCACAAAACGAGCTATACACTCCCGCGACCACTAGTAGTACTCGTTGGAGTACAACGCAACCCAGAATCGCCTTTTGTCGCTAGTACATTGTTCCTTACAAGAAACCACTAATACCAAGAAACTACTACCACTTACCAACCAGCCCTACCAAGAAATGACTACTCTACAAAGTGCCCTTATAGGCACGTTTCAACCCATGTCGTCCCTTAAGTCAACGCCTTCTAGTCGACCAGCAAGTTAGGCGTTATGACTTGTGGGACCTACATGTCAGTCTGGACAAAAATCCCAGAGTGACCTCCTACCTCTGGCCCGTCCACCTAGTCATCCTCGGCCATGGGACGCAGCTACCGCCGTTGGCAGAAGGCGAGGTCAAAAGCGCCGGCGGCGCGGAGCCCATCTTGCGGCAGCCCGGATGCCAGCTTCGTCCGGCGCTCGCGGCCGCTAGCTAGCCAAGATGGCACACACCCTGCTGGATGCATCCAGCTGCTTGTCTGTAAGGCTTGCTAGCTAGGTTGGCACGGCGGTGCGCTGGCTTGCTCGCGCGCGCCGCGCTAAGGCCAGCCATCTGGCTCGAGCGAAGGCCAGCGCGGCAGCTTGCTCGCACGTGAGCCACGCTCGGGCCAGCCAACCCATCCGGCGAAGCGGCAGCCAGCTTGCTCATCATCGGCGCCACCGATGAACACGCATAAGAACTGTTTGAAGTAATGTTCAGGAAAAATAATGATTGGAGGAGGAAGAACAGGATAGAAGGTCAGATGTGGGTCCCTCGTGTCAACAGTCAAACAAAATGTGTTGGTTTAAGCTGCCTTGTCAGCATGGACGTGTGGGCCAACCCTGTCATAAATGGGTTTAAACGAGCCTAATCGGCACTAGGTAGTAGTTTTTTGGCGCGGATTAAGAAATTTTGGGTATGTTTTTGCTATTTTTTGTACAATAGTTTCTTCCTAGGGCTCGTTGAAAGTGGTAGTTTTTTGTTAAATACTCTACATACTGTAAGTAGGAGTGAAAGTTAAGCTTTGGAAGCCAATAAGCACGGCTAGTTACATAGTGCCTATGTGTACGTAATTCAAACTAAATATCAACCATGAGTGACTAATATCTTGATCGAAAACTCGAAACTATGGAAATACTAGCATTTTTTTATGGTTGGAAATACTAGCAATGTTCACGTGCGTTGCAACGGGTCATAATTAGAATAATACTTATTCACAAACTTGATAGAAAACACTCGAATTTTGATATACATATATCACTAGAAATATATTATGTTTCAATCAGAATATATTTCTTGGGCTGTTTTGGTGAGGTGAGGGAGGGATGTGGTTGGTTTTAAGATACTAATTAAGGGTTTTTCTGCAAATTGGTAGAGAAGTGGGATGTTGTTGAGAAAAGGCAACAACTTACCTCACAGTCGTTAGATGTAGATCTAATGGTCAGAAATGACGGATGGCAGACACACCATCATCACCAACTAAGTCTTCTGTAGGAGTACTAGCAAGATGCCCGTGCATTGCACGGAACATCAAGATGCATTTTTTTTATAAAACACCTGTTGTGATTGACCCATGCGGGAGTAATCTCATGTGTAAAAACTAATGATATCTCGAGAAAGAGGAGAGATAAGGTGAGGAGGAGTGGGGTGTGGTGGTGATTGGTGGTCGGACTGAGCGGAGGTATGGGGATGGACGACGTCGGCAGCGACCACCATGCCAATTTGTTCCAGAGTCTTCCTTTTTTAATTGCTCAACAATGAGGTTGTGGTAGATAAGGATGAACGATGGAAGGCGTTGTCTGCAAATGTGGAGAGAGGTGCGGGTATCTTTTAGTTTAATTTCTATCCGTTAGATATAGATCGGACGGTCTATATTGCAAGATGGCAGGCATACCATCGTCACCAACTCGGTTTTTTTTATAAGAGAAGAGATATAAGTATGGAGATACAAACGTATTATCGATACTTGGATCTATATTCTATTCAACAGCTGAGCATGTGGGGCCTTAGCACGATGACTTCTTGACTGTGTAAAACAAAGGTTTTCCCGTTGCCGATAAGGAGGGGGTGACGGCGGCGTGCTTTCGGCTTGCTCTAGTCCTAGTAGTCATACTAGGTGGTCTACGCACGTGTAGATTTATTCTTTTTCACGTCTCGTGTTCGCCGTACTGCCATGACTGTTGATGAATAGACGGTAAGTTATTCATGGGAAAACCTTTCTTGAGCGTGTGTGCGAGAGAGAGACAGCGTGCGTGTGTGATATGTGTAGAGACTGAGGCAATGATAAGAGATTCTTTGTGTCTCTGTATGTGGAGGATAGAGAGAGACTTGTGCATGGGGCTTTGTGTCGTGTAACGTGGAATAGACATAATCAGAGAGTGAGTGTGTGAGATACACATGCGGACACGGGGAGAGATGTGTGAGTTAGAGAGATGGAGAATTTTGGTGTGCATGTGAGCTAGAGAGAGGGGGGATATATACATACCTAGAGCTAGAGAGAATATGCAAGGGTGTGTGTCTTAAAAGAAGGATCCAGATAGATGGGTGTTTGTGTGTGTCTGTGTGTGTTTGTGCGCGCGCGTGTGTGTGAGAGGGAGTGTGTGTATGTGGAGAGGAGAGACCACTAATGATGTAAACCTAGTAGGGAAGGGGGAATGGTGAGACAAAGGCATGTGTAGTAGCGGGATAGCATGGGTGCGGGTGGGGAGCAGACTATTTGGAAGAGACATCGAGTGTGTGTGGGAGAGGGGTGTGAGAGCGAGAGAGAGAGCTAGCGAGGGAGAGAGAGAGGAAGAGAGGGGGAGAGAGAGGGGTCGTTTGTGTGCGGAAGTGGCGTATAGATAGGGAGACAAGGTTGATGTTGTTCGAAAGTGGCCTATGTACGGAGACGCAAGGGAAGTGAGTCATCGTGTGTGTGATAGAGACTTCATGAGAGATCTAGAATAGATGGTGTAGAGAACAACGTGCGAGATTGAGAATGATGATACATTAGGGAGCTATGGAAAGAGTCACGACATATATGTATATAGGGAGGGAGCTGGGGCGGGTCCGCATGTGGGAGAGATAGAAAGAGGAGAGTGGTGCACAAGGAGACAAAGGGTGCTTGTTTACAGTGGGGGTGGTTAGTGAGGTGAGTGTGCGAGAACCACATAACTAGGGAGATAGACGTTTGGGGGTGATGTTTTGTGTGTATGGGAAAGATACACTCTATATAGTGCGTGTGCTTGGGAAAGAGAGATGCCGGGAGACCTAGAGAGTGGGGGAAGAGATGTGTGCATGCTCGAGAGACAAAGTGATAGAGACCTATATTGGGGTCCGGACTTTAGAAGAGAGGGGGGGTGTTAATGTGCTCCTGTGTTTGTGTCCGGGGGAGAGAACGACTTGTGGGGGGGGGGACGGGGTGGGTGGCTTCAGATAAAGAGTGAGGTGTCTATATTTGAGAGACTTTAGCGTAATTGAGATATATATGGTCAATAGTGTGTGCACTCATGGTTGATCAATTTGTTTCACAGTTTGGACTATGAGATGACGATACTTTTGAACATGCGTGATATACTTTGAAGTAGCAGAATTACAAACCTAAGATTGGAATTTTGGAATTCGACTCCATCATTAGCTTTTGTAATTCATTTAAACGGAGGTACATTTTTTAAGCCGGCATTTCATGATTTCAAATTCATATATCAAACCTAGAGGTGTACACATACGGGCATGTTCAAACTTTATAATCATCCACTTTATTCATACACATACACATTTTTGTTTTCGTCATCATATTTAGGATAAACACATTTGGAATTTCATTTGAATTGGACCATATGATGGTATTTGATTCCACTAGCTCAATGATCCATATTTGAATTGAATGGACAATCTAAGTTTTGAGTTGGAGACATTGATTTTCGAAACTCGCACTTTTTTTGCGTGCAAAACAAATAAATTCTCGGCCATGATATCATAGTTGGCCGTACAAGAGCAGAACACTTAATTTCAGGTGCCAAAAGCTTTCAAACTTCCCGCTCACATCGGAATATCTCGCGCCCGAAAGTTTAGCCCTGCGATATTCCTGTTTTACCCGTGCCACATGAACGGAAAAGGGCTGCTTTGGTAACTCCATTAATTTCCCCTCTTTGCCCCCAACATTCTTCCCTAGAGCCCCTCCCCTTCCCCTCCCCGCCCCCCCAACCACGCCAAGCCGCCGAATCTAGTCCTTCGCCGCAGCGGTGGACCTCACACCCCGCCGGATCTACCTTCCGCACCTTGGAACCCCCAACTGCCAACTCACCACTTCACCGGAGCCGCTTCAGCGACTGGCTTTTCCACCGCTCCAGATCTCCTTGACCGCCATCATGGTCCACCGCACCGGATCTGCTTCACTGGTGCCCTCGTCCACCATAGTGTAGGCCCTTCACCGACTCCCTTGTCCGCCCCATCGCTGGCCCTTCATACAAGCCCTCGTTCGCCGCAACAGATCCGCCTCACCGAAAGCACTGTACACCGCGCCGGATGTGCTTCGCCGACACCTTCGTCCACTGCATAGGACCCACTCCACGGACACCATATTCAACTCCACCGGCCCTGCTTTACTGACGCCGCAGCCTCATCAGGTTATTTCGATTTGTACTCCTTTGGTTTTTCTCGTCTTTATCGTGGAACTGTTCACTTACCACAGATGAGCTTTCTTGTATGTCGACAGGCGCCGCAACCGAAGCACCGGAGCCGCTTGAGCAATGGCGATAGCTGGCCCAAACTCAACCGCAACACGAGCACCATCAATGATCCTTAGCTATCAAGTATGACAACGATACCCATACGCCGCCGAGAATCAGGTACTATTATCCAACGGCCGGCGCCTACGTTCACTTTCTTAGCATAAGAACTGCACCTTTGAATTTCTTCAGAGCATCATTCAATTTTCCATGAGACGCGTTATTCTGCTTGCACCTGTAGGGCCATACTTCTGGCAGTGAACATGTTACATGTGCTAAATTCCAAACCAGTGCACATATAGTTACAATGCTTTTGTTTTGTCCTAAGTATTACTGTACTTCCTAGATATCACTGCGTACTATTTTACTTCTTGCATGGTATATTTATGATAATGGTGTTGTTCTGATGCCACCTGTTGGTTCCATCAGACTACTTCATGTTCTCTATGGTTAATTACACATCAGCAAACTAGCATGTGGTTCCGCTGCTTTTTGTTCGTTTTACCCTACATTTTCTGATGCTAGCTATTACATCACTGCTCCGAGCCTCTGTTCATTACTTTTTTGTGCGTTCTTGATCTTCCCAAGTTGCATGACTAATTTGATGCTTCTATTAATTATGGAGCTGCCAACCCCATCAAGCAAAATATTTGTTCTTTTGGGGCTGGCACCTCGAACAAGCATAAAAATAGAGTGAAGCACATATATTGTCGTGTAAGCACACACCCTTCTTTCATTAGTTTAGATGAACCATTGATGATCAATTCGAACCAGTGCATGCGATTAAAATTAATTTTACCTAAATAGAGGGTGCAGAATAAACTACAACAACTAGATTTGCAACCACGGGCTGCTGACGATATCTTCAAAGAACATTGCAACAGCAGCGAGGCTTCACAGCAACATATGGTAAGCCAGTGTGTTTTAGTACATGTGAAATGTAATGCGTGTGGGCTGCTTTCTTGGCTTGTGCCCTCAACCTGTAATCCTACAGAATTACAAATAGTTCAGTTGTCTGCTTTGCTGTATTGCTTGATTCGAATGCTTGTTTGTTACTTGTTAGGCTATACCTGAGTTGGCCAATATGTCAGCAGTGCCTGCTGTACTATGATACGTCTCCAACGTATCTATAATTTAAGAAGTATTCATGTTGTTATATTATCATTCTTGGATGTTTTACGATCATTTTATAGCAACTTTATATCATTTTTTGGGACTAACCTATTGACATAGTGCGCAGTGTCAGTTGCAGTTTTTTGCTTGTTTTTACATCGCAGAAAATCAATACCAAACGGAGTCCAAATGCAGCGAAACTTTTTGGAGATTTTTTCTGGACCAGAAGACACCTGGTGGGCCAAAGAAGTACCAGAGGGGAGCTCCGAGGAGAGCACAACCCACCAGGGCGCACCTGGGGCCCCAGGCGCGCCCATGTGGGTTGTGCCCACCTCGGTGGCCTCCCGCACCGCCTCTTCGCCCTATAAATTGCCAAATATTCCAAAAACCCTTGGGGTAACCCTAGATCAGAAGTTCCACCACCGCAAGCCTCTGTAGCCACGAAAAACCAATCTAGACCCCGTTCTGGCACCCTGCCGGAGGGGGAAATCATCACCGGTGGCCATCTTCATCATCCCGGCGGCCACCATGATGAGGAGGGAGTAGTCCACCCTCGAGGCTAAGGGTTTATACCAGTAGCTATGTGTTTAATCTCTCTCTCTCTCTCTCCTGTTCTTGAGATGTCACGATCTTGATGTATCGCGGGCTTTGTTAATATAGTCGGATCATATGGTGTTCTCCCCTCTCTATCTTGTTGTGAATTGAGTTTTCCCTTCGACATTTCGTTCTTATCGGATTGAATACTTTTATGGATTTGAGAACACTTTATATATGTCTTGCTATGAATACCCGTGGTGACAATGGGGTATTATATTGATTCACTTGATATATGTTTTGGCACTCAACTCACGGATTCCCGAGGTGACATTGGGGTAATCTATGCATAGGGGTTGATGCATGTTTTCATCCTTGTTTCTCCGATAGAAATCTTGGGGCACTCTTTGAGGTTCTTTGTGTTGGATCGAGTATTATTAATCTGAAATTGTTTGATGCGTATCGTATAATTAACTCATGGATACTTGTGGTGACATTGGAGTTTCTAGGTGACATTAGAGTTGGTTGATGCGTATCATATGGTGTTATTTTAGTACGAACTCTTGGATAGATCGAACGGAAAGAATAACTTTGTGTTATTTTAGTACGAACTCTTGAATAGATCAAACGGAAAGAAAAACTTTAAGGTGGTTTCGTACCCAACAAACAATTTCTTCTTATGTTCTCCGCTAGATATGAACTTTGGAGTGATTCTTCGTTGCACGTTGTGGGATGGTTATGTGATCCAATTATATTAGCATTGTTGAGAGATTACACTAGCGAAAGTACGGACCCTAGGCCTTGTTTTTAAGCATTGCAATACCGTTTGTGCTTCGTTTTACCAAATGCTACCTTGCTGTTTTTTATTGTTCCTATTACAAAAATCAATATCTACTATCATTACTACACTTGTATCACCATCTCTTCGCCGAGCTAGTGCACCTATACAAATTACCATTGTATTTGGTGTGTTGGGGACACAAGAGACTTTTTATTATTTGGTTGCAGGGTTGTTTGAGAGAGACCATCTTCATCCTACGCCTCCCACGGATTGATAAACCTTAGGTCATCCACTTGAGGGAAAATTGCTACAGTCCTACAAAACTCTGCGCTTGGAGGCCCAACACGAGTCTACAAGAATAAAGTTGCGTAGTAGACATCAAGCTCTTTTCTGGCACCGTTGCCGGGGAGGTGAGTGCTTGAAGGTATATCTTTAGATCTTGCAATCGAATCTTTTAGTTTCTTGTCTTATCACTAGTTTGGTTTATAAAAAGAAAACTACAAAAAAAATGGAATTGAGGTGGTCTCATATTATTCATCTTTATCATGTCTTTCTTGAAAATGATGGAAAGGAAAATTGTGCTCAATTGATAGAAGAAGAATTCAATAAAATGTTTGGCATAAATGATGAGCATGATTGCAATGTTATTAGTGTGAATTCTTTGAATATCCATGATGCTAATGATATGCAAAGCCATAAGCTTGGGGATGCTATATTTGATGAAGATGATATTTTTAGTCCCCCAAGTTTTGATGAGAAAATTTATTATGATTATTGCATGCCTCCTATTTATGATGATTATATTGATGAAAGTGAATTTGGAGAGGTCATGACCTTATTTAATGATGAATCCACTATTTTGGAAGAGGTTGCAATCGATTATGACAACAAAGTTGCTATATATGATGATTATGTTGATGACATGTATGTTATAGAGAGTAATGATACCATGAAACTTGTCATCATGATTTTAATTTTCAATCCCATGGTAGTTATTTTGTTGAGTTTGCTCCCACTACTATTCATGAGAATAAATTTCCTTAAGTGGAGAGTAATAAATTTTCTATGTTTGTGGATCATGAAAAGAATGCTTTATGTGATAGTTATATTGTTGAATTCATTCATGATGCTACTGAAAATTGTTATGAGAGGGGAACATATGCTTTTACATATTGCAATAATATCAAGTTTCCTTTCTTCATGTTGAAAGTTTCGAAGTTGTGCTTGTTTTGCCTTCATATGCTAGTTGATTCTTGATCCCATAATTTGTTTGCTCACAAAATCCCTATGCATAGGAAGTGGGTTAGACTTAAATGTGCTAGTCATATGCTTCATGATGCTCACTTTATGTTTCAACTCTTAGCTTTTATGCGAGCATCATTGAAATCATCAGGCCTAGCTAAAAGGCATTAAAGAAAAGCGCTTGTTGGGAGACAACCCAACACTTTTACCTACTGTTTTTGTAGGTTAACATGATTAGGCTACTGTAGTAATCATTTTTTATAGCTTTTGTTTAATAAAGTGCCAAGTAAAGCCTTTGGGATAGTGTGGATAATAGTTGACTTGATTCTGTGCAAAAATAGAAACTTTTGCGTCCAGTGCAGAAAATTCTGTCTTTTACTGGAACGTGGTAAAATTCTGAATTTTTTACAGTTTATGGGCATGCAAATTGTATACGCTTTCATAATATTTTAGATTTTTTGGAGTTACATAAGTATGATCTTAATTCAGATCTTTACATACTGTTCTGTTTTTGACAGATTCTGTTTGCAATGCATAGTTTGCTTGTTTTATGGTTTCTATGGCTTATATTGCTGAATATAAATTGTGGAAATTTTAGAATGCAGTAGGAATTGTGTGAGAACAATTATGAATCTTGTCATTGATAGTACCCAAGTGAATGATTAGTTTTATCATACTAACCCATCTCACGAAGTTCCGTTAAGTTTTGTGTGATTGAAGTTTTCAAGTTTTGGGTGAGATATCGATACGAGGAGAACAAGGAGTGACAAGAACCTAAGCTTGGGGATTCCCAAGGCACCCCAAGGTAATATTCAAGGAAGATCTAAGCAACTAAGCTTGGGGATGCCCCGGAAGGCATCCCCTCTTTCGTCTTCAAAATTATCGGTAACCTCACTTGGAGCTATGTTTTCATTTGTCACATGATATGTGTTTTGCTCGTAGCATCATTTTTTTATTAGTATTTGCATGCTGTTATCTGTAATAATGTTTTGCATCTTTTACTTCAATAAAAATGTCAAGTATAGCCTTTTCCATGCTTATTTTGCAAGTATATGAGTTGCTGTTTCAAAACAGAAAGTTTATTGCTGTTGCAATAATTCTCCAGAAAAGTCAGAGTGTGATAAAATGTTGAAATGTTTTGCACAATAAGCTCTGATAAATTTTCTACAGTGTAATGAATTTTCAGAATTTTTGGAGTTAGGGAAGTATGAGTACAATTGCACTCTTTACAGACTGTCCTGTTTAGACAGATTATTGTTGTTTGCATATGTTTGCTTGTTTAATGATTCTATTTGAGGATAGGACTATTAAATATGTAGAGGCATTTAGTATGCAATGTTAAATAATAATTTTAGTGATTTTCTACAGTAGAGAATGATAAGGTTTTGCATTGATTTATACTAACTTATCTCACGAGTTCTTATTGAGTTTTGTGTGGATGAAGTTTTTAAGAATTAGGGAACCCGTGAGTTGAGAGGAATGAAGAAGACACAAGAGCTCAAGCTTGGGGATGCCCAAGGCATCCCAAGTTAATATTCCAAGAAGTCTCAAGCATCTCAGCTTGGGGATGCCACGGTAGGCATCCCACCTTTCTTCATCAACAATTATCGGTTAGCCTCGGTTGACCTAAGTTTTTGTTTCTTCACATGATGTGTGCTATTCTTAGAATGTCATTTTATTTTGTTTTGCTTGCTATTTTAATAAAATACTTAGATCTTAAAGTTTTAAATAAGAGACAGTCCTCAATTAGCTACCCATTTACATAACTACTCGCATGATCTTCACTTATATCTTTGGAGTAGTTTTCATTTACTCTCGTGCTTCACTTATATCCTATGAGTAAATTGTTGAATGAATTGAATATCATGAAGTTAAAATTATATGTCCATATCATGCCTAGTAGTGGCTTCATATTGGGTTTAGAAAGTTAAATCTTTTGAAGTTTTACAATCACAATATTGGTCATACAATTAATTCAGGAATGATTAGTACAAGGAAGAGAACTTTCACATGCAAATATATTATCTTGGACATCTTCTATGATTGTGAATACCCATTAATTATTTTCAAACTTGAGCAAATTAGTTGAAGTTGGACAAGGAAGACAACGTAATGAGTTATGGTTGTGTATATTTGCATAGAAGTTATATTGTTATGGATCCTCCAACATGTGGTGTTTTCTTAGGATCTTTTGCTAGCCAAAAATTCGTACTAAGTAGAGATACTACTTGTGCATCCAAAAACCCTTAAACCTAGTTTCTTGCCATGAGTGTCCACCATACCTACCTATGGATTGAATAAGATCCTTCAAGTAAGTTGTCATCGGTGCATAAAGTAATAAAAATTGCTCCTAAATATGTTTGATCTTTTATTGTAAGGGAAAATTGAGCGTTGTACGAACTTGTGATGGCAAAGTAATAAAAGCGACGGACTGCATAATAAAGGTTGCTAGCATAAGGGGCAATATAACGTGACGTTCCTTTGCATTAAGAGCTTGGGCATCCAAACAAAAAGCGCATGACAACCTCTACTTCCCTCTACGAAGGGCCTATCTTTTACTTTTCAGTATTTACTTTTATGCAAGAGTCAATAGTATGCATCCTCATTCAACCTCAATTATTCTCTAGTTGGCAAGCATCATGTGGTGGGAAAAAATCTAGGCACATATGGCCAGTCAAATAAATTTGATCATGATTTATTATTGTTGACAATTATCTCTATGATAAATGAGTTGGGAGGAAAAAGATTAAGGCCCTATCTTTCTATGTGTTCGATGGATGCCATTTGTTCTAAAAATATGCTTTGAGTACTAGCAATCATAGAAGACTATATGATGATTGAGTATGTGGAGCTCTTACTTAGACTTTGTTGAATCAGTTGAATTGCAATTGTTTGGTGACTAAGAATATAGGTTGTTGAGTGTCAATAGAATTCATTGTTTGAATCTTAACATGTGAATTGGTTACTACTTTAACATGAAAAGTTTTATGAGAAAGAATTGCTGTTATGATGCTAGGAAAAGTGATTGATCAACCGTATGCACTATGCTAGCATTCACACTTCATAAATTATTTCTTTTACCATTTACCTCCTCGAGGACGAGTAGGAATTAAGCTTGGGGATGCTGATACGTCTCCAACGTATCTATAATTTTTGAAGTATTCATGCTGTTATATTATCATTCTTGGATGTTTTACAATCATTTTATAGCAACTTTATATCATTTTTTGGGACTAACCTATTGACATAGTGCCCAGTGCCAGTTGCTATTTTTTGCTTGTTTTTTACATCGCAGAAAATCAATACCAAATGGAGTCCAAATGCAGTGAAACTTTTTGGAGATTTTTTCTGGACCAGAAGACACCCGGTGGGCCAAAGAAGTACCAGAGGGGAGCTCCGAGGAGAGCACAACCCACCAGGGCACGCCTGTGGGCCCAGGCGCGCCCAGGTGGGTTGTGCCCACCTCGATGGCCTCCCGCACCGCCTCTTCGCCCTATAAATCGCCAAATATTCCAAAAACCCTTGGGGTAACCCTAGATCAGAAGTTTCATCGCCGCAAGCCTCTGTAGCCACGAAAATCCAATATAGACCCCGTTCCGGCACCCTGCCGGAGGGGGAAATCATCACCGGTGGCCATCTTCATCATCCCGGCGGCTACCATGATGAGGAGGGAGTAGTCCACCCTCGGGGCTGAGGGTTTGTACCAGTAGCTATGTGTTTAATCTCTCTCTCTCTCTCTTGTTCTTGAGATGTCACGATCTTGATGTATGGTGGGCTTTGTTAATATAGTCGTATCATATGGTGTTTTCCCCTCTCTATCTTGTTGTGAATTGAGTTTTCCCTTTGAGATTTCGTTCTTATCAGATTGAATACTTTTATGGATTTGAGAACACTTTATATATGTCTTGCTATCAATACCTGTGGTGACAATGGGGTATTATATTGATTCACTTGATATATATTTTGGCACTCAACTCGCGGATTCCCGAGGTGACATTGGGGTAATCTATGCATAGGAGTTGATGCATATTTTCTTTCTTGTTTCTCCGATAGAAATCTTGGGGCACTCTTTGAGGTTCTTTGTGTTGGATCAAGTATTATGAATCTGAAATTGTTTGATGCGTATCGTAATAATTAACTCATGGATACTTGTGGTGACATTGGAGTATCTAGGTGACATTAGAGTTGGTTGATGCGTATCATATGGTGTTATTTTAGTACAAACTCTTGGATAGATCGAACGGAAAGAATAACTTTGTGTTATTTTAGTACGAACTCTTGAATAGATCGAACGGAAAGAATAACTTTAAGGTGGTTTCGTAGCCTACAAACAATTTCTTCTTATGTTCTCCGCTAGATAAGAACTTTGGAGTGATTCTTCGTTGCACGTTGAGGGATGGTTATGTGATCCAATTATATTAGCATTGTTGAGAGATTGCACTAGTGAAAGTACGGACCCTAGGCCTTGTTTTCAAGCATTGCAATACCGTTTGTACTCCATTTTACCAATTGCTACCTTGCTGTTTTTTATTGTTCCTATTACAAAAATCAATATCTACTATCATTACTACACTTGTATCACCATCTCTTCGCCGTACTAGTGCACCTATACAAATTACCATTGTATTTGGTGTGGTTGGGACACAAGAGACTTTTTATTATTTGGTTGCAGGGTTGTTTGAGAGAGACCATCTTCATCCTACGCCTCCCACAGATTGATAAAACTTAGGTCATCCACTTGAGGGAAAATTGCTACTGTCCTACAAAACTCTACGCTTGGAGGCCCAACACGAGTCTCCAAGAATAAAGTTGCGTAGTAGACATCATACTATCGTAAATAAATGCATGCCTAGTTCATTTGACTCCTTAACTTTTCCTATGAACTTCATCACAAGACTGTCTTCGTAGTTTATATGAGGCCACACTGTTAAGTGCTTTCTCAGATTATTTCAACTGCTTAGATGCCTTGGCAACTTAAATATAGCGGTGGTACACTCCCTTTCAACTAGGGATGTCAACTGGGTCCCGTTTAATCCCGATTAAAGTACACTAGTGGTATGATAGTTCAAAAGAGTTTTTGTTTTTTGAGGAAAATGAACTAGCGAGCAAGCAAAAACTAACTAGATGGGACTGGCGGATGCCGTTTATTTGCCACTTACATCCCTAGTTTCATATTACCATTTTAATTTCTTTTCGGCTGATGCTGCGTCGGACCATTTAAATATAGCTTGCCATGCTCGGCAATAATTCGTATGTCGTTTACCATGTAAGCTTACTGCCTGGATCATGCGATAACTATCTCTTACTTATGTCCAACGAAAACCTTTCAGGATGCTGTTCACACTAGGACACAATGTACAACCCCAGAATCTATTTGTGGAAGCAGTGCGCCATCCATGTTACCAGATGGTAGCAGTTCAGAGGAAACACCGCCGGAGAGGAGTCTGAGCACATATATTATAGTTCTTAAGGCTCTACTAGAGGCAGAAAGAGATGGTGTGGCTGCCATGAATGAGGTAATCTTGATCTCGAGGCTGGAAATTATGCAATTAGCTGCATGCATTATGCAAGCAACCCAAGAATTGGAGGAAGTAAGAATGTTGCATTTGAAGACGGAGGAGGTCCTGCTACTTCTGCTATCTGAAGCCCAGGGTAATCCCAGTTCTTCTTTAGATACCAGTTGAAATTGTCATTAGATTAGTATACTTGCATGTTGTGTCATGTCTTTGAATGGATTATGTTGTAAGACCCCGTATGTTGTCCATGTGTTGTAATGATCTGAATTTTTTAGGCGAGGTAATCCTCAGTACTTGTATGATTGACATAAGGTGAACTATTTTTCGTGTGAGCATATTGTATTGGATGAAATAACTGTTTGACTCAAAGTGTATCCAACCTACTGAATTCAAAGATCACGGCATTTCTAAATCATATTCATATATAAAGGTGGAATAAATCTTTGTCGTGGTTTTGAAGAAATAAATAACAAAATGTAGAATGATGTATGGATATTCGTAATCGAATACAAATTGGATTTGAATTTAGTTGCCAGGGCCCAGGGTAAACGTGAATGCTAATTCTCCCAAATTTTGAACGAAGCGGCAAAACACCCACTATCATTTGTCGGCTGCCCGAAGCAAGTGTTTGCGAGATGGAAATTACTGTCTACCACTGACACTTCACATCCTAATCGACCCGATTTCCACTGCTGTCGATTGGGGTAGACTAGTAACTTCAATCAGACGTTACACGACCGCCTCTGAGCCCATTCAAACACGGTGGGCGCCAAACGTGGGCGGCAAAACACATTTGATTCAAGCTCGTCCGAAAGACCTATGTCTCTCCCTCCATTTCCCCATTCATACACGATGGGCGGCAAAACAAACTCTCCTCGTCCGAAATTGATGTAGGAAAATATTTTAAATAGGGGCAGATGTGTAACTTCCCTCAGACGTGACACAACCGCCCAACCTGTCAACCCCATTCATACACCGTGGGCACCAACCGTGGGCGGCAAAGCACCCTCTCCTCGCCCGAAATCGCTACCGGCAAATATTGGGGAGATGCGAGATTACTGTCCTATCCCCAACCGACGAGATGTCCGAAATTTTAAATGGGGGATAAGTTCGTAACTTTCCCACATTTCAGACAAGCGCGTCCCAAAGTTTCAGATCCCCCTCCCCCTCCATTTCCCCATTCATACACCATCGGCGCCACAACAACCTCCCAACTCCGGCCAGCCCCCTCCGTCCGCCACCCCATCCTCCACCTTGCCGGAGCCGCTACCCCTACCCCGTCGTCCACTGCAAGAGATGGACGTCTCTCATCCACGGCGCCGGACCAGGATCCTTTCATCGCGTCCTCTCGCTTCATCGGTGCCACCATCCACCTTGCCGTTGCCACTCCTACGACCGCCTCGTCCACGGCAACAGGACTTATCCCCCGACCCGGCCGTGTGCCGTCTAAAGTCTTCTTCCGCGCCACCAACATCCATCACACCCGCAGCACCCTCAACGTACCAGCAGGGGCCTAGACGGCATCGTAAGAGAGGTGGTACTCTTTCATATCTGCTTAAGTTATTGATCTCACCCGGAAAATAGATCGTAACTTGTTTACTGTACTTTTCTTGTCCGTACCAAATCGTAGTGGCTAGTTGAAAGCAAACATTGGTTGCGAAGTAGCCTTTGTCCGGTTTGCACCTTCAGATCCGCCATGGCACGATCACTATACTCATTAAGCTTATGGTTTTCCCCCTTTATATTCACTACCATCATCGTAGGTGCTTCGTGTCGTGCTAGCACTGCTCCTCAAGACCTCAACCCATCAAGCGAAACAACATGCCACTCATAATTCCAAAGCTTAGTTGTTGAAATATGAATCTGATATGATGCTCATATTACTAAAACAGAGAACGTTTAATTGGTCAGCTAATGTTCCTATATTCGTTTCGAAAAGCATCTGTGCCACATATAGAGAGACAACAGGGATTTGCATTTCTCTGTGCGCTCTGGTTCATCATGGGTGGGCAACACACATTGTATTATCTAACTAGCAAGATGCCCGTGCGTTGCACGGAACATCAAGATGCATTTGTATGAGTAGTTTATCTTGTGGGAGAAAATGATGAACGTGGGAAGGCCTTATTTGCAAATGTGGAGAGGGGTGTGGGTATCTTTTTGCAAAATTGCCATAGTTTCCTTCCTATCCGTCAGATATAAATCGTACGGCCTATATTGCAGGATGGCAGGCACACCATCTTCACCAACTCTGTTTTTTATAAGAGTAGATAGAGATAAGAGTATAAGAGTAGAGAAAAAAGTAGAGAAATCTGCTTGCTCTATGTTATCATGTTCCTCTTCTGTTCTTCTTAATAAGTATATTACTTCCTCCATTCCTAAACTACCTTGGGTGCATGCGTGTGTTGTGGTGGCGTGCGTTTGTACTGGGTGTTGTTCATCGTTGCTTTATTTATAAAGCAGGGCGAAAGACTTTTTCGGTAAAACATAAATCTTTTTAGATATTCCAATAAGAACTACATACGGATGTATATAGACATATTTTAGAGTGTACATTCACTCATTTTGCTCCGTATGTAGTCCGCATTCGAATCTCTAAGAGATTTATATTTAAGAACGGAGGGAGTAGTACAGTATGTTCCTTGTCGGGAAGCGGAGCAGGGACATTTGCAGTCGACAGGTCTATTGGGTCGCTTCAGATGGATGCTTTCAATGATTCTAGATGGTCTGCCATAATATCTGGGAAATGCTAGGAGCTATGCCGTCTTTTATAGTCTAGGATGATAGTAACAGTGTTGTGCCTTCAGTTGAATAGAGCTGCCCCTTTTGGGGCCAAAGCCTTTCCGAAGCCTTTCCTGCCGTACCGGCGATACAAGCCCATATGGTCCAGCAAGTTCCACTTTCCTGATTTTACTCTTGACGCTTAGGGTTTTCACCTTTTATCTACCCTACTATGATCTACGTAGGTGCTTTCTGTCGTACTAGCAGTACTCCACCCTTCAAGCTAAACAACACAGCACTCATAATTCCAAAGCTTAGTTGTTCAAATATGATTGTGATATGATACTGATATTAGTTAACAGACACATTTAATTGGTTAGCTAAAGGTCCCACTTGAGTTTCCAAATGCATGCCGCGACATATAGAGAGACAGCAGAATTGCATTTCTTTGTCACTTGTTGACTGTACTTTCTTGTCCATACCAAATCTTAGTTGTTATTTCAAAGCAAAAATCGGTTGCTAACTACCCTTTGCCATCCCACTGCCACGGTCAACACTATACTCATCATGCTTACGGTTTCCCCATTTTATGATGACCACGATCAGCCTACGTGGTTCGTGTCGTAATAGCATTGCTCCACCCATCGAGCTAAACAAGCTTAGTTGTACAAATTCGAATATGATATTATGATGATATTAGTAAAACTGAGACATGTTTAATTGGTCAGCTAAATGTTCCTACTTTAGTTTCGAAATGCATGTGAGCCACATATGGAGAGACCGGAAGGAATAGTATTTCTCTATGCGCTCTGGGTCATCATGGGTGGGAAACAGACATTGTATAGAAAGACTTGTAATATCTTCAATCTGATTGATCTTCTGCTCTTCTTTAATAAGTATGTTCCTTGTTGGGAAGAGTAGCAGAGACGTTTGCGGTCGACTGGTCAAGTCGAGTTGTTCTCCCTTAGTATATATTGAATCTGTCAGGTCAGGTCGACTTGTTCTTCTTTACTATATGTTGAAGCTGTCATCTGCGAAGTATCATCACTTCTGGAGCTCTCATATTTTGAGTGGTAGGCCACATTATATTAATGCACACACCAAATTACAGCATGCATGGCATCTCTCAGAAGAATTGCAGAGATAGCACAAAGGGGTTTATAGGGAGGCAGTATTGGATTAGAATCACTTCTGCATTACAAAGATAATCTCACTTGTTTTTATGTTTCCATGCATGTCAGGTATTGAACATGATCAAAATGAATATGAGAATGGGCGCACGAGAGGAATATTGCGGAACAATCCACTGGCTAACAAACTTGGCATGGTGGAGGATGGCCTATCTTATTCGCCCATCAAGGTGCTTGCTCTAACTTGGCAAGGTTGTATTGGTCGCACATATTTTGAATATGACCTCTTGCATTACTTCTACTTTGTTACACCACCATCTGCTTAGTTTAAGCATCATATATGAGTATATGCCATACCTATCCATTTTCTGTACCTATTCCATGTGTCATCATACTATGTTTTTCCAGTCATATGTTTTTCTTTCATAATAGATGTCCAAAAGGAAGAGGGTGAGTGCAGATCCTCAAGGAGTACAAACTAGGTATTTGGAAAAGGTAGTGATACCTGTTAAATCAGATATATCAACAGCCACAGAAAACATAGGCCCAACTGTACCACACTTTACCCCTACTCCACTGGCCAAACCCCTATTAGAACTGCAGAGAGCCCAGTGTCAGGTACTGTCTATGATATCAATTCAAAATTTGAACTCCTAAATTTCTGCATGTGCCTTACCTTCTCTCTTGTATGAAAACTAGATTCAGATGAATCTCCTTTCTCAAAGGATCATAGGATCTCACAACAATACTGGGCACTGCATTGCTCTTGTCAGTACCTCTTGCCCTTTGTCAGCATACTTACACTCATTGCTGTTTGATTATGTAGCATCACTGTAAATGTTCGCTTCTTTATCCTCCCTTTGCTCGAAATTATAAGATCTATATTTACTCTTAGATAAATGTAGAATTAACACAATGATTATGAAGTTTTGGATTGCTCATGTAAGTACCTGTTGTCATGTACTCCCTCTGTATCGAATTAATTGTTGCTCAATTGGATGTATTTAGAACTTAATAGTGCTAGATACATCCATCTGAGCGACAAGTAATAACGAACGGTGGTAGTATTACTGTACTTGCATTGCGAGATAGTTGATTGTCTAGCATTACTCTGCATCTTATCTGCCCTGCCCTCCACTTACTCCAAATTATCAGATCTACATTTACTCTTAACAAAATGTTGAATAAAGCCATTGCCACTACACACATTGATGTCTGCATCCCTCTTGTCAGTACCTTTTGCCTTGTAACGCTGTACTTAATTAATTGCTATTTGATTATGTATCATCACTTTGCATCTGAGCTTCATTATCCTCTATTTCTTCCAATATTATTTGATATATATTTAATTTTTACAAAATGTAGAATAATGGCAATGCTTATAAAGAAGTTTCTTTGGGGAATTTATTGAATTATCCTTCCATCGACATGGAGAAGGGCTTTGTCCAGCCCATGTTAATATGTAATGTAAGTTCATCCTTCTCAAGCCTTCAAACTTTGTTCTAGTATAGATTTGGATAGGCATCATTTCCTCCACTGCTGTTTACTTTGGTGTTTACATCTGATTGGATGTTTGCAACAACTACCAGTTTTAAATTGTAGTTGTAAAAACATGTTCCTTATGCAGAACAGATCCATTTATTTGCTTATATAATTGTGAAACCTGTTACGTGTCTCCTTGTTTCTCTTTCAGAGTCATATCTCTTATACCAGGCAGAACTTTAGGGAAGATAGTGAGCCAAATCATCTTGAAGAGAGCGAGATGACCCCAAGGTCATGTCTTGATGAAGACAGTGAGTTGAAGCTACTCACCAGCAGCTGTGAGACAACCTCTGTGCAGTTGCTGCCTCAATCAGTTCGACTTCTTCAGTCTCAACTTAAAGCGGAAAGGCTTGCTTCAGCTCAGCTCTGACTTGATGTCAATGATGCAAAGAAGATCTCAGAGGACTGCCTTGCGGGCTTTGGTGCTATACAGCTAGGGATAGAGCATCTATCATTGACACAACTGAGGTCTCATCAGCTTGTTCGGCTGCTTGCGGTGCACGTCCAGGCCAGGCCTAATGCCTTCTGAAGTGCTCTCAGTTTTGTATATTCTTTTGTCGGCACGTTTATATGCACTGGTGGCGACCTTTGATGCCCAGTGTATGTAATCCGCGGTCACGTTGCGATTTATTATCACCGGTGGCGAACTTTGATGCCCAATTGATGTAATATGCCGTAATTTCTTTATTGTATAGTCTAGGTTTATTCTTGGTCAGTATGCTGTAATTTAGGCCGGAAGCTTCAATGGATCTCAATGTTGTTAGTCTTCAGGCCGGCCCGTAACTCGCTATATATCGGCCAAAACGTGGGCCTATAATCATCTTGGGCCATTACCAGGTCTAAACGTATAGTAGTTTTCCGCCTTTAATAGGCCGAGTAAAGTTCTGGCCAGCTGGGCCAGAGAATACCATGGGCTTTTAACAGGCTAAAAACTAGATTGGGCTAGCATTGTGCTGAAAAATTCACGGGCCAATACAGGCCGAAACTGCCTAAGGCCCATGTTTGGCCCAAATAGAACGAGCCGTTAACAGGCCAAAATATATCTCGGGCCCTGTTTGGCCCCATAAAATTATGGGCTTTAAGCAGGCCGGTATCAACGGGGGGCCATAGGCCCAACAGTATCACGGGCCATTAACAGATGGGCTATAAGCAGGCCAGATTCAACACGGGATGTAATTAGGCCCAACTGTTACACGGACCATTAACAGGGCGATAGGCCAGTTGGGCTGAAATTTATCCACGAAGACTACGGGCCGTTAAGGGGCCTAAAGTTACTTCAGACAAGAAATAGCCTAGTTTCTGCATGGGCCGTTAAATGGCCTAAAGTGAAACCGGGCCGACAACGGCCCAGATGCACCACGGGCCACTAACAGGCTGAAACTATTATCGGGCCGAACTAGTAAACGAGCATATAACATGCTGAAATACAAACCCGGCATAGAATTGGCCCAAAAGAACAATGGCCTGTTAACGGGCCTGATCTGATATGGGTCATAATTTAGCCGAAAACACGACAGGCTGTGAATGGGCCTGATCTGATATGGGCCTCAATTTGACCCAAAACATGGCAGGTTGTTAACGGGCGAGCCCGCTAGTGTCAGAAAAAATATGGTGGGCCTTTAGTTGGGCCGGCCTTTTTACCTTAAATGGGCCACTGTTGGGCTGTGCCATGTGTCAACATATCATAGGCGTCTGCCATCCATTGTAGGGATGACATCTGTCCCAACGATGAGCTGACATGTGGATTATCCGGCGAATGAGAATTTTACACGTGGAAAATCCCCATTGGTCGGGGCTGTTAACGGGTTATCGGATCCAAACCGGAACCCGATAGCTTAACGACGACCCGTTATGGTGGATGCCATGTGTCGGTTACACTTGACGAACGCACTTCTATGACGTGCGATTTATCGTCATGGAAGTGGACACTTCCATGATGATAATTTTGGTAATGTCATGGAACACTTCTACGACAGCACAGGTATGACTATCTTGATTCTGTCATAAAATCGTCATGGATGTACATGCATGACAGAAAACGTGACCTACTATGACAAACACGTATCATCACGGAAGTGTATTTTTTTGTAGTGTCAGGCGGTAGTACCGCTTAGGTGGTACTTCTGCAGGATGGTGCCGCTCCTACTTTCGCTTGAGAAATGCCTTTTGTTGCTCTCTTGATTATAAGCGGTAGTGACATGGTAGTATCACGGTAGTACCGCTTGTGCGGTACTTCCACTTGTTACTGCCACCGCTACTTCCACTTTTGTTACGGATGCTCAAGCTGTTGTTGCCCATTCAGCTCGTAGTACTTGAGCGGTTCTTACATGGTAGTACCACTCTATACGGTACTTCAGCTTTGGCACCGCTCCATTATCGATGGTTCCTTTGTAAACCTTCGACTATTAGCGGTCGCTAGTCGGAGGCGGTATTACTGCTCCTGTGGAATTACCATTCTTGTACTTTTGTACTCATTGGGTTACGTTGACCAGGCTAAGCGGTACTAACGTTTGAGCATGACCAGTGCACTTAACGGATGGATTCTTTCCCCCACTATAAAAGGGGGTCTTCTTCCGCATTAGCCTTACCGACTTTGGGCAAGCTTTCCCCTCCATCGTTGACCTCCAAAAGCTTTGCATTCTCTATATTCCTCTCGTGAATCTTGCATCTTTTTGAGGGAAAAGAGAGAGGAGATTTAGATCTACATTTCCACCAATCCATCTCTCCTCTAAGTGAGGGTAACCTCTTGGATCTAGATCTTGGAGTTCTTTGTGTCCTCTTGTTTGTTCTTCCTCTTGTCTTCCTCCATACCTTTTGTTATTGTGTGGGGGGGGGGGGATTTGGGAGAGAAGGACTTGAGCACCTCATGTGCTTTTGCCATTGCATTCGGTGCATAGGTTTGAGTTCTCGACCATGATACGTGGAAGTAAAAAAGTTGAGTAGCTTATTACTCTTGGTTGTTTGGGCACCCTAGAGCTTATGCCTCTTAGGTGCTTGGGCGCCCTAGACGTTTGGTGGTGTCACAGAGCTCAATCATTGTTGTGGAAAGCACCGAGCAAGTGTCGGAGTCTCCAATTAAGTTGTGAAGCAAGTTCGATGACCGCCCCCAAGGGTTGCCCATTGTACAGGTTCTATGACTGCCCCCAAGGGTCACCAATTGTATGGGTTTGATGATTGCCCTTAAGGATCCCTTGGTGGAATCACGATCTCTTGCATTGTGCAAGGGCATGAGGAGATTACGGTGGCCCTAGTGGCATTTGGGGAGCATTGTGCCTCCACACTGCTCCAAACTAAGATTAGCATCCGCAAGGGTGTGAACTTCGAGATACATCATCGTCTCCACGTGCCTTGGTTATCTCTTACCCGATCCCTTTACTTATGCACTTTACTTTGTAATAGCCATAGTGTTTCATGTTATATATCTTGCTATCGCTTAGTTGCTTATCTTGCTTAGCATAAGTTGTTGGTGCACATAGGTGAGCCTAGTTGATTAGGTTTTGTGCTTGACAAATTAAATGCTAGTTTTATTCATCATTTTTTCAAGCCTAAACTGTAATTATTTTAAAGTGCCTATTCACCCCTCCTCTAGGCGACTTCCACGATCTTTCAAACGTCGATTATTCAAATTGAAGGAAAGGAAATCCTATGCTGGAAACTTACTCCTGCAGGTAAATGTACTAATAAAAGCGCTTATAAACTTTGTAATCAAAATATGATTGATGAAGGAGCTCTGCAGCCAAGGCAAGCTTCTCCCCTAGTTACTTCTCTGCTTACTCAGGTTTAGAATGATAAAGATATTGTACCTAGGGTAAAAACTTTTGCCTGGAGGCTGCTAAGGAAAGCTCTCACCACACGTAGTAGATCAGGTAGGTACACCACTCATATAAGCAAATTATGCTCAACTTGTGGTGTTGAGGAAGATGATGTTCATTTGTTTTTCTCTTGTCCCTTCGCTAAAATTATATGGTTCTCTAGTCCTTGGTTTTTTAGATTAGAATTTCTTGTTCAACATTATAGGACGACACCGGAAATTATCCAGGCTATATTGAGTTCAGATCATCCCCAGGTTTTGACATGCTTCTTAATGACCTTTCTTTGGTGTCTTTGAAAACACAGGAATGATAGGCATTTTGAGAGGAAACAGGGGCACCCCTCGCAGGTTCTCTTTGTTACTGATGCTCTTATATAGGGACAAAAGGTAGAAGAACAGGTCCACAAAGACATTCATCGTCAAGAAAATAATGAACAACTGATTAATTCAACACCACTCAGGGTGCCTCTTGCTGGAAGCACCATCAAAACTGATTTGAATCTTACAGGTTTCAAGATCTTCTCGGATGCCACTTGGAAGAACAAATCTCTTCAGCCTTCTACAGGGATTGGTATATACATATGCAATGAACAGGAGGGTCACAAATTAAATATTATGATCATGGCTTGCTATGATGCAGTCAACTCCCCTCTTCAAGCTGAAACCAAAGGCCTCCTACTTGCTTCCCGCATAGCTTCAGCTCTCCATCTTCAGTAGGCACCACTTCTACCAGATAATCAGATTCTTGCCAAAGTTATTGCTTCATGGGATATTTATTCAAATCCAGGCCACTGGGAAATCGGGTCGAATGTTGCTGAACTCATAAATGTATACATAGCTCTCTCTCTCTCTCTAAAGATCTATCATATCGAAAGATATTTGAATGGGATTACTCACATCTGTGCAAAAGATGCTCTTAAAATAATTTCCACTGTCTTCCCCTCATCCTATTGTATGAATTCCTCTCAAAGGGGTATGCAATGCCTGATGTTTCTCTCCCTAAGCAACTTTGTAGCTGATGGATTCAGAATCCTTAATGTAAGATGTGTTTAAAGTTTAATATATGGCGACCTGAGGCGCCTTTCTAGTTCAAAAAATGTTATTTTGAGCAAGATCATAAATCGAGATGGCAGTATTACCGCAGAAGGAAAACAAAACCAAAAAAAAGAGAAAATAAAGGGCCATGCCGAGATCATTGCTACTTCTTGAGCTTGCGTTGGTTTTTCCCTTGAAGAGGAAAGGGTGGTGTAGGAAAGTAGAGATAAGTATTTCCCTCTGTTTGAGAACCAAGGTATCAATCCAGTAGGAGGAACACACAAGTCACCAATGGTTGCACCTACACAAACGAACAACTTGCACCCAACGCGATAAAGGGGTTGTCAATCCCTTCATGGTTACTTGCAAGGATGAGATCTGATAGAGGTAGGTATAAAAGCTAAATAGAAGTGCAAAACTAAATACAAGTAAATAAATTGTAGCAAGGTATTTTTGGGTTTTTGGTTTTATAGATCTGAAAATAATATGATAAAAATAAACCCGGGGGCCATAGTTTTCACTAGAGTCTGCTGTCTTGAAAGAACGCTTACGGTGGGAAAACAAATTACTGTTGAGCAATTGATAGAAAAGCGCATAGTTATGATGATATCTCAGGCAATGATCATGAATATAGGCATCACGTCCGTGACAAGTAGACCGACTCCTGCCTGCATCTACTACTATTACTCCACACATCGACCGCTATCCAGCATCCATCTAGTGTATTTAGTTAACAAGAACGGAGTAACGCCTTAAGCAAGATGACATGATGTAGAGGGATAGATCCAATCAATATGGTAAAAAACCCCATCTTTTTATCCTTAATGGCAACAATACAAATATGTTCCTAGCTACCCCTTCTGTCACTGGGTGAGGACACCGCAATATTGAATCCAAAACAAAGCACCTCTCCCATTGCAAGATAAATCAATCTAGTTGGCCAAACCAAATCAAAAGATCGGAGAGAAATACAAAGCTACCTTAATCATGCATAAAAGAGTTGAGAGAAGACTCAAATAATATTCATAGATAAGCTGATGATAAATCCACAATTCATCAGATCTCAACAAACGCACCGCAAAAGAAGATTACATCGAATAGAACTTTGATGACCCACAAGTATAGGGGATCAATCATAGTCCTTTCGATAAGTAAGAGTGTCGAACCCAACGAGGAGCAGAAGGAAATGACAAGTGGTTTTCAGCAAGGTAATTTCTTCAAGCACTGAAATTGTTGGTAACAGGTAGTTTGATAGCAAGATAATTTGTAACAAGTAACAATTAGTGCAGCAAGGTAGCCCAATCCTTTTGATGGCAAAGGACAGGCCAAAACGGTCTCAGATAATAAGTAAAGCGTTCTTGAGGGCACACGGGAATTTCATCTAGTCACTTTTATCATGTTGGTTTGATTCAGGTTCGCTACTTTGATAATTTGATATGTGGATGGACTGGTGCTTGGGTGTTGTTCTTACTTGAACAAGCCTCCGACTTATGATTAACCCCCTCACAAGCATCCGGAACTATGAAACAAGTATTAGGATCAAATCTAACCATAGCATTAAACATGTGGAACCAAATCAGCCCCTTATGAAATAGCGCATAAACTAGGGTTTAAGCTTCTGTCACTCTAGCAACCCATATTCTAATAACTACTCCACAATGCATTCCCTTTGGCCCAAAGATGGTGAATTGTCATGTAGTCGACGTTCACATAACACCACTAAGGGAATCACAACATACATATCATCAAAATATCGAACACATATGAAATTCACATGATTACTTGCAACATGACTTCTCCCGTGGCCTCGAGAACAAAGGCAACTACTCACAAATAATATTCATGCTCAAGATCAGAGGGATATTAAATAGCATAATGGATCTGAACATATAATCTTCCACAAAATAAACTGGCTACCATCAATTACAAGATGTAATCAACACTACTAGTCACCCACATGTACCAATCTGAGGTTTTGATACATAGATTGAACGCAAGAGATGAACTAGGGTTTGAGATGAGATGGTGTTGTTGAAGATGTTGATGAAGATTGGCCTCCCAAAGATGAGAGGTTGTTGGTGATGACGATGGCTTTGATTTCCCCCTCTGGGAGGGAAGTTCCCCCGACGGAATCGCTCTGCCGGAGGCCAAAAGTGCTCCTACCCAAGTTCCGCCTCGTGACGGCGGCGCTCCATCCCGAAAGTCCTCTCCTTAATTTTTTCTAGGTATACCAAAAGATGGGCACCGGAGGTTGGCGGAGGGGCCCACTACCCACCAGGGCGCGCTCGGGGGGCCTAGGCGCCCTGGTGCCTTGTGGCCACCTGGCAGCCCCCCTCTGGTAGTTCTTTTCTCCAATATTTATTATATATTCCAAAATAATTCTCCATAAAATTTCAACTCATTTGGAGATGTGAAGAATAGGTATCTCTAACATAGCTTTTTCAGGTCCAGAATTCCAGCTGCCGGTATTCTCCCTCTTTGTGTAAACCTTGCATATTATGAGAGAAAAGGCATTAGAATTACTCCACAAAGTGTTATAATGCATAAAAACACTATAAATAACAGTAAGAAAACATGATGCAAAATGGACGTATCAAACTCCAAGAACATTGAGGAGAACATTGTATTGAAGATCAAAGAGAGAGAAGAAGCCATCTAGCTACTAGCTATGGACCCGTAGGTCTGTGGTAAACTAGTCACACATCATCGGAAGGGCAACAAGGTTGATGTAGAGGCCCTTTGTCGTTGTTTTGTCATGGCAGATGCCCTTGTGAAAGGACTTAGGGGTGGAGCCATCGCAACATTGGTTAGCTTAAAAGGGGTTGAGCGGGACGAGAGACACGAGTTTACCAAGGTTCGGCCCCTCACCGACGATGTAAAAGCCTACTTCCTGCTTTGTACTATATTGATTGAGTATCGATTACAAGGGAGCGGAATCTCCTAACCTAGCTCTCGATTGATTGTAACTTCAGTTAACCCGCCATAGGATCTCGCCTTTATATAAACAGGTCGAGGCCCTAGGCTTACAAGAGTCCAAGTCGGATCGTACAACGTGACCGACCCGGGTTCTAAGTCGCCTTGCCTTGCTAGGCAAGTCGCCATCGGGCGGCTCACACCTCCGGGTTATGACACCATCGCCTGGTCTTGGGCCTTCAACATGCCCACCTTGTGAGCCGCCTCCATTCTTCATATCTCCTCTTCTTAGGCCTACTTAGGCTTTTACTATTGAGTCACCAACAGTGTAACCCGGCCCTTCCTAGGCGGGTCACACCGCGGGGTTATGTCCCCAACATTAGGCCCTAGATTGATTTGAACTTTGTTCATGTCAATCTTCATCCTCTGGTTGGAGAGTCTTCTTCAATTCTTGTAAAACTTGACCTTGAATAGATCTTCACAACCTACCATAAGAAAAATATGACGTCATATTATTAAATTAAGAAGAATCATCATGACGTCCCAACGGATCTTTGCATTAACCATCCATTCCGAAAATCGAGGCGCCTCTTTTGGTGAGATAATTATCATGCCTCCTCGATCTCCGCGCATGCCTTTTAATGTTCTATCTCTTCCTTATAAATAGGGACAGGGCCCCTGTCTTTTCACTTTTTACCCCCATCTCCTCTTCTTCTTCTTCCTTGCGCCGCTCGTCGCGACCGGAGCTCCGCCGGCCCAGCCGAGCTTCACCAGCGACTCCACTCAAGCCGCTGCATCAACCTATTGAGACCAGAAATCGGCGGCGCTCATCCGCTCTTCATCGACACCGTCAGGTATCCTTTCATCTCCGTCCTCAGATCCACATTAGGGCAGTCGTGTTCATGGAGTTCATCGTTGTGCATCCAAGTTCATCCATCCCCTGCTTGGAAGTCGTATTTCAATCCAAAAACAAAATAGGAACAGAGCGGTAGCAGTTTTAGTCCTTATTTGCATCTTGGATAGATCCCCTTTCTTCCTCAGAATCAGTATTCAGTCTGTTGGTTCTTCTACTGCCATCTGTTAGGTTTAATATTTATTCTCCTTTTTTTGAGCTGTTGTAGATACGTAATTATAGCTGCAATCTGCAAAACTTGTTTGCCCCACACTTAGCAAAATTTCAACTATCTTAGATCCATAGATAATTGACCTGCTCTTCATTGTTCAGGCGGCTTGATAATGACTTTGTAACCCGCCAAGATTTCCAAAAAATGCTTCTCTTACTTCACCCGCCAACATGTTGCCGGCTCATACTTTCACAACTTAACCCGCCATGCTCTCATAACCTGTTTACTACTCCACTGCATGGCTAGGGCGGCTCATAATCACTTTAATGGGTCACCATAATATGTAGCACTTCAATTGTAACTAGCTCACTTATCATTGAATCATCATATAATCATTTCGACGGCTTATCATAGCAATTTTAACCTGCCACATCCTTTTTCTGGTCACAACTTTGTTAATCCGGCTCATCATGACTAAAACACCCACATCTTGTGATTGGATCGCCTCCAAAGTCACAGAGGACACACTCAATGATTATGTGAATATCGGGGTTTTACCTGCCAAAGAGGTTATTCACTGGTGGGTTCCTGGACCCGAAACTACTCCACAACCCGAGGAGGGTGAAGTTGTAATTTTCACGGATCACCTCCTCCGTGGTTTTTCGCCACCCGGGTCAAAGTTCTTCCGGGATGCTCTAATTTTTTACAATCTTCATCCACAACACATCGGCCCCAATTCTGTGTCCAATCTGTGCAACTTCCAAGTATTTTGCGAAGTGTACCTTGGGGAAGAACCCACTGTTGATCTCTTCAGAGACTACTTTTATATCAACCACTAGACTGAGATGTCGGATGGCCCAACCTTGAACTTGGGGGTGTTTCCATTCAGAGGCAGAGAGATGTTACTTTTCCTTCAGCTGCACTGCCCAGTCACCCAAAGGACTGGAACTTTACTTGGTTCTACTGTAAAGAAACCTCTCCAGCTGGAGAGAACCCATTGCCGGGTTTTCGTCCCTACCGGCTCACCACCACCGGCATGCTTCCAGGTCGATTAACTGCTACAGAGCGTGCCCCTTTAGCCTCCAGCTTTTCAAAGGTAAGGGCTTTGATCGCCAATGGCCTAACTGGAGTTGACCTGGTCCGCTGCTGGGTTGCATGGAGGATTTTACCACTGAGCCGGCGCGGCGGCTTAATGTGCCAATATGCCGGTGATACAAAAGACCAACAATGTTTCAACCCAACACATCTAACTGACAAAGTGATCAACGACACTGTTAAGTCGCTGCTTGGGGAGTTACTGGAAAACTGTAGCAAAGCAGGTCTGAACCCTTTCTGCGCTCTTAACCCGGCTCCTCCTGTAAGTATTAAAAACACTTCACCTTGTTTATCTATCTTTTGTGCTTCATATTATTTCAACCATTACTTATGTTCATATGTATATAGGCCGACTCTCCTTTCTGGAACAAGAAGGTAAACACTGCTCAGCCCGCCAAGAAGACTAGGGTAACTAAATCTCGTGGCACGAATCGCCGCAAGAAAGCAACAGCACAAGAGCTCTTTGAGCTAGATGAGTCGGAGGTAGAACATGACTCCCTTGGCCTTTTCTTTATACAACTTATTGATGCTGATTCTTCTCAGGACAAGGTAGAGACAAGCCACGCCGATGCAGCAGAGGTAATTCCTGTCTCCTCCGACTCAGAACCTTTGACAAAAAAAAAACACGGTGGGTCATCCGGAATGTAAGATCTTCTCATCCTCTTGCTTATTTGGACCCCAACTTTCTTTTGAAGAAACAACAACATGAATCAAGGCGTATGACCCGGAGTGATGGCACTGGAGATCTTGTGTCCGGCTTACCCAACACCCCAACTCCTCGAAAGCGCCGTAATGAGGTGCCACATAGCCTGACTCTTTCCCTTCCAAAGGCCGGCCTTATTCGTCAACCTCTTAATCCTTCCGACTCAAATTATCAGGGGACGCCTCCGTCATCCGATGACTCTACTGGAACTCAAATGCCTACCTTCGTTGTTGCCCATGGGTAAGTATTTTCATTTGTTCATAAATGACTTGTGGCGATATACTCATGAACTCCTGTATTCTTGTCATAGAGGCGTAGCGAAGGCAGGCAAGAAACAAAAAGTGGGCGGCTCTTCCAAAGACCCCAAAGCTTCTGAGCCAGAGAAGCAAGCAACGGAGATCTCTGAGGCCCCCATCCAAGACCCCAAAGAGCCTGTCAATGATCCGCCACCACAAACTAACGCTACAATTTTTGAGCCAATGTACGCTGAAATTAACCCGGCCGCCAGTCATGACCCGCCAAGTCCTAGCCGCCCACTCCTGCCAAGTCAGCTGACAAGAGCCCTGCCGCAGCTGATGTTGATGACATTGCTATTACCGGGTCGGCCTTTAAAGCGCCCGAGGTCTCCAACGTGCTAACCAAGCACTCAACAAAGGAAGAGATACCTTCATTGGAGAAGGGCAAAGAAAAATTGGACCTGGAGAGTTATTCCTCTTTCAATGCAGGCGAAGTGTACGCGGGCTATTTAAGCCGCCTTCACACAAGCTGGGACTTGGAAGCTGGGCTAGTCAAGCTGATGAAACAAAAGTATGAGGTATGAATACGTCAAACCCCTTTTTAGCCTTGCTCACATATATATCCATAGTAGCCCCCAAGTCTTAAGTATTGGAATGATATTGAGTATGCTTGAGACTTGTGAAAATTCCAAAATGTAACCTCCAAGGGCCGGCTTATCTGAATAAGATGAGCTGGGTCTTATAATCATTGCTTAGAACCAAATCCGTAGCCCCCAAGGGCCGGCTTATCTGAATAAGATGAGCCGGGTCTTATAATAATTGCTTAGAGCCAAATCCGTAGCCCCCAAGGGTCGGCTTATCTGAATAAGGTGAGCCGGGTCTTATTATAATTGCTTAGAGCCAACTCCGTAGCCCCCAAGGGCCGGCTTATCTGAATAAGATGAGCCGGGTCTTAGAGATTGAAATGACCTACATTAGCCCCCAAGTGCCAAGTGTATTGCTCGTAATATGCTTGGGACTTGAATATCATTCATGATCATGAACTGAACCATCTTGACATTATGTGCTACCCTTTTGCAGGAAGCATTGAGTGTGGGCGAGTCAAACATCACTGAGTAAAAGAAGAATCTGGAAACTCAGCAGGCTGAGTGCACAAAGGCCGAGTTAAGCCTGAAATCATCACTAGAAGATATTGAGAAAATCAAGGCCAAGTTTGATGAAGAAAGAGCCACCTTAGAAACTGAAAAGGCTGATCTTCTGAAGAGGGAAGAAAATGCTGAGTCTCAGCTTAAGCCGGTGACTGAAGAGCTATCCGGCTTAAAGCAACACATCTCTCTCATGACAGCCGCCATCTTTGGTAAGTTTAATGTATAACTCATTCACTGTTGTCAAATTCTGTAACTCGCCTGGCGACTCACAATATATATGAACTCTAACCCGCCTGGCGACTCTTGTTCAAAAATGTTAACAGGCTCCAGATGTACTAGTCTTGGTCAGAATATGCTGTTAAAGCTGAAAGTAACTTATTCATTGACCGAACAACTATATGTTGGAACTCTACGCAGCCTTGTGGCCTTATCAGGTGGCAAAAAACCTCCGACCCTCAACAAGACTGTGCTGGATCATCTTTCAACAGTGCCAGCTCAAATTGAAGAACATAAATTATCAGTCGCCCGTGCAGGAGCCATTGTTGCTCTATGCCAGGCGAAAGCTTGGCAATCAGAGCTAGACCTAGAAGAAATGGCTACCAGGTGTCTAGAGTTCAAGTCTGACGTGTCAATCTTTCAAGAAGAAGACTTCAAAAAATGTGTCAGAGAGATGTGGCCCTTGGCGTGTAAGCTTACCAAGGAGCTGGATCTGAACAAGTACCAGCCGGCTTATGATGATAACAATGCTAAGATTAAGCCGCCGTCACATGATGTTATAGACCTTATCCCGCCAATGCGTAAGCATACCTTTGCCTCTGATCTTGATCCTTCTGTTATGCTTAATGTTGAAGCCACATTTGAAGCTTTAACCAGCATCGACTGGACCTCGGCCAATCTCCAGATGGCCATCGACGAAGAGCCAGCACAGGATGACCTGGGGGCTTCAAGCTCAAGGCAACAAGATGACAACAACCCGCGAGGCCAAAACCCGGACGGCGCTGACATCGGCTCACTGGAGTAACTTAACTCCAAGAAACACTTGGTTAGCAATTTTTTGGGCTCAGCTGAAGCCTTGTAATAGGTAGTTGAAAACAAGTATCTGCTCTACCATGCCTTCGTGCATGTTTTATTAACTTATGTTTCAACCACTTCAATTTCTGTGATCCTATCATACACAACTAGTCTTGCAATCTGGTCAAAACACTTTGGCGGCTTAGATAACCCATCCGAAAGCCAGTACTTTTTAAACTTGCCTCTTGTAATCATAATCCAGGGCGAGTTAGATAATTCCTCAACCAGGGCGACTTGTAGTCCTATCCAATTTTGGAAAAGATCACCTGGGCGGCTTATAACCTCAATAAGCTCAACATAGAGCAATATAACCCAGATCAGCATGACCCGGCGACTTCTCTTCTGTAAGACGTTTCTGCAAAACAAAAATAAAGAGTATGCATAACTCAAATATTTATTAAGCCGGCATATTAAGCACAACCGAAATAGATTGATTTTTGAAAAAGCTCAAGTTTTTGCTTCAAAGAGGCTTGGCATAAAAGCCTGTAATCCCGTAAGCCAGCTCTCACGTGACATAAATCCGTTGTTTAAACCTTAACTAGTTTAGGGTCTTATTGAAAGATTAACTATTAAGAGTACGAACGGTCCACATAGCGGACAGACTACATCAGACAGGTGGGTTTATCCTAGCTCAATGTAAGCCGGCTCTCACGTGACATAAGCCGCCGTTTTAACCTTGACGAGTTCAGGGTCTTTAAAAGATTAACTGTCACGAGTACGGCGGGTCACCTGGCGGAGTAGCAAGTTGCAAACAGGCAGGTTTAACCTAGTCATGGCATCAAAGCCGGTCAAAATGGGTTATATGCTATACTCATTGAGTAGGAAGCCCCCAAACGACCCATAACATGGCATAAAAGCCGATCAAGAGGGTTATACGCTATGCTCATTGAGCAGGAAGCCCCTAAGTGACCTAACATGGCATAAAAGTCGATCAAGAGGGTTATACGATATACTCATAGAGCAGGAAGCCCCCAAATGACCAATCATGGCATAAAAGCCGATCAAGAGGGTTGTACGCTATGCTCATAGAGCAGGAAGCCCCCAAATAACCAATCATGGCATAAAAGCCAATCAAGAGGGTTATACGCTATGCTCATAGAGCAGGAATACCCCAAATGACCAATCATGGCATAAAAGCCGATCAAGAGGGTTATACACGATGCTCATAGAGCAGGAAGCCCCCAAATGACCAATCATGGCATAAAAGCCGATCAAGAGGCTTATACGCTATGCTCATAGAGCAAGAAGCCCCCAAATGACCTTATGACGAATCCACAATCAATCTTGCTCATAAATTTTGAGATGAAACGATAGAGGCCCCGAATTTGGGGATGCCGGCTTTATTATGTTGACTATAAGAAAGGTATGTACATCAATGAAGGTATATACAATGATGAGAGCCCATAACTCAAGTATATTAAGGCCGAAGATGAGCAATGTTCCACGGCCTACTGGTCTCTTGCTCAGAGGTACGTGATTTCTTGCGCTCACGTATATCAATGAGATGATATGAACCATTATTTAGATTCTTGCTAACCACAAAAGGTCCTTCCCAAGGTGGGGACAGCTTATGCATATCTGTCTGACCTTGAATCAGCTGGAGTACCAAGTCACCCTCTTGAAACGCCCGGGTCTTGACTCTGCGGCTATGATAGCGATGCAGGTCTTGTTGATAAATCGCCAAACGGGCCGCTGCAAGATCAGGTTCCTCATCAAAAGCATCAAGTGCATTCTAACGTGCCGTCTCATTATCAGCTTCAACGTAAGCCGCCACTCTTGGTGAGTCATGACGGATATCGCTGGGGAGAACCGCCTCTGCGCCATAAACCATGAAGAAAGGCGTATAGCCTGTTGATCTGTTGGGGGTAGTTTTGATACTCCAAAGTACTGAAGGAAGCTCTTCAACCCAATAACCCGGCGTTCTCTCCAAAGGAACCATAAGCTGGGGCTTAATACCTCTCAAAATTTCTTGATTAGCCCGTTCTGCTTGACCATTAGACTGTGGATGAGCCACTGAAGAAACATCAAGATGGATATGCTCTCTTTGACAGAACTCCTTCATAGCTCCTTTGGACAGATTAGTGCCATTATCAGTGATAATACAATGAGGATAACCAAAGTGGAAGATCAACTTCTTAACAAATTGAACAGCAATCACCGCATCACACTTGCTAACTGGCTCTGCTTCAACCCACTTGGTAAACTTGTCAACCGCCACCAAAAGGTGGGTCTTCTTATCCTTAGACCTCTTGAACGGTCCAACCATATGAAGCCCCCAGACTGCAAATGGCCAAGTTATTCGAATCATCCGCAATTCTTGAGCCGGCACATGAGCTCGTCTGGAGAATTTCTGACACCCGTCACACTTGCTAACAATATCCTCTGCATCAACATGAGCTGTTAACCAGTAAAACCCATGACGGAAAGCTTTAGCTACCAAAGATTTTGAGCCGGCATGATGACCACAATCACCTTAATGAATCTCTCGTAAAATTTCACGGCCCTGCTCCAGAGAAACACAGCGTTGGAATATGCCTGTCATGCTGCATCGCTGTAACTCGCCGTTGATAATGGTCATAGACTTAGATATCCTGATAATTTGTCATGCAAAAGTTCCATCCTCGGGTAACTCGCCCCAGGTCATATAAGCCAGATAAGGCAATGTCTAATCAGGAATAGCATGAAGAGCCGCCACCAACTGTGCCTCCGGGTCAGGGACATCAAGGTCTTCCTCAGACGGTAAATTGACGGAAGGATTGTGTAAAACATCGAGGAACACATTAGGAAGCATCGGCTTACATTGAGACCCAAGTCGGGATAATGCTTCAGCCGCCTCGTTCTTCCGTCTATCAAGGTGATCCACCTGATAACCATTTAAGTGACCAAGAATATTATCAACTGTCCAGCGATAAGCCGCCATGAGCGGGTCTTTAGAGTCCCACTTGCCTGAGACTTGCTGAGCCACAAGGTCTGAGTCGCCCAGGCACCTGACCCGGCTTAAATTCATCTCCTTAGCCATACGAATGCCATGGAGTAAAGCTTCATACTCAGCTGCATTGTTAGTACAAGGAAACATTAGCCTTAATACATAACAAAATTTGTCACCTCGTGGGGAAGTCAAAATAACTCCAGCCCCCGAGCCCTCCAACTATCTTGACACATCAAAGTGGATTGTCCAGTATGTGTTGTCAAGTTTCTCCTCTAGGGTTTGCAACTCTGTCCAATCATTGATGAAATCCACCAAAGCTTGAGACTTGATGGCTGTTCTTGGCACATACTTCAGATTATGAGGTCCAAGCTCAATTGCCCACTTAGCAACCCGGCCCGTGGCATCTCTGTTTTGAATAATATCTCCTAAAGGAGTAGAGCTGACCACAGTAATAGGGTGACCAAGAAAATAATGCTTTAGCTTGCGACTCGCCATGAACACTCCAAACACCAGTTTCTGCCAATGTGGATATCGTTGCTTGGACTCAGTCAACACCTCACTAACATAATAAGCCGGTCGCTGAACTGGGTACTCCTTACCTGCCTCCTTGCGCTCCACAACAACTGCCACGCTGACAGCCTTATTATTAGCCGCCACGTACAGGAGCAAAGGCTCTTTGTCAATAGGGGCAGCTAAGACGGGCGGCTCAGCCAACTATTTCTTGAGCGCCTCAAACACCTCATTGGCAGCATCACTCCAGACAAAATGATCTGTCTTTTTCATCATCCGATATAGAGGAATTGCGTTCTCTCCCAGGCGGCTTATAAACCGGCTCAAAGCCGCAATGCGACCCGCTAGACGCTGAACATCATTAACACATGCCGGCTTAGAGAGTGACGTGATGGCTTTAATCTTCTCCGGGTTAGCTTCAATACCTCGTTCTGAGACCAGAAACCCCAACAGTTTACTTGCAGGCACACCAAAGACACATTTGGCTGGGTTAAGCATCATTTTGTAGACCCAGAGATTGTCAAAAGTTTCCTTCAAATCATCAAGAAGAGTATTTTTCTTCCTTGACTTGACCACAATATCATCCACATAAGCATGAACGTTGCGTCTGATCTGACTGTGAAAACAATTCTGAACACAGCGCTGATAAGTCGCCTGAGCACTCTTGAGCCCAAAAGGCATAGAAACATAGCAGAAAGCTCCAAAAGGTGTAATGATGGGCGTCTTCTCTTGGTCCTTAACTGCCATCTTGATCTGATGATAACCAGAATAAGCATCCAGGAAAGATAAACTCTCACAACCCACCATTGCATCAATAATCTGGTCGATACGGGGGAGAGTAAACGGATCAGCTGGACAAGCCTTGTTAAGATCTGTGTAATCAACGCACATACGCCAAGTGCCGTTCTTCTTGAGAACAAGCACAGGGTTAGCCAACCACTCAGGGTGAAAAACTTCTACGATAAACCCAGCCGCTAAGAGCCGGGCTACCTCTTCTCCAATAGCCTTACATCACTCTTCATTGAAACGACGAATGAATTGTTTAACCGGCTTAAACTTAGGATCGACATTAAGAGTGTGCTCAGGGAATTCTCTCGGTACACCTGGCATGTTAGAAGGTTTCCATGCAAAGATGTCCTGATTCTCACGGATGAACTCGATGAGCGCGATTTCCTATTTGGGATGCATATTAGCCCCACAGTGAACTACTGAGATGAGTCGCCAGGGACAAAATCAACCTGCTTGGAATCATCAGCCGACTTAAACTTCAACAAAGGGTCATGTTCAGTGGTGGGCTTCTTCAGAGGAGTCATATCTGTCGGGTCAACATTATCCTTGTAAAACTTAAGTTCCTCAGTAGCACAAGCTGACTCTGCATAAGCCGCGTCTCCTTCCTCACATTCCAAGGCGACTTTCCGATCACCATGGACCGTAATTGTACCCTTATGCCCTAGCATCTTTAGCTGTAAATAAACATAACAACGGCGAGCCATGAATTTAGCATAAGCCGGCCGGCCGAACAAGGCATGATACGGACTCTTGATTTTGACTACTTCAAACCACAATGTCTCGGGTCTATAATCATAGTCATCACCAAAGGCTACTTCCAAGGCAATTTTTCCCACAGGATACACCGACTTACCAAGCACCACACCATGAAAGACTGTGGAAGATGGCTTAAGATCCTTGTCAGTCAAGTTCATCCGATGAAAAGTGTCATAGTACATGATGTTGATGCTACTGCCACCATCCATCAGCACCTTAGTGAATTTATAACCGCCCACTTGAGGGGCTACCACCAATACCAGATGACCCGGATTTTCCACCCGGGGCGGGTGATCCTCCCGACTCCATGTGATCGGATGCTCCGACCAGCATAAGTATTGGGGTACGGATGGCTCAACAGAACTAACGGCATGCTTGTGAACCTTCTGATCTCTTTTGCAAAGACTTGTACTGAAGACATGATACTGGCCACTGTTGAGCTGCTTTGGATTACTCTGATATTGTGACTGATTACCTTGCTGGTGGTTGCCTTGACCAGACTGTTGATTATGACCACCATGGTTACCTTGGCCTTGATAGCCAGAATTTGAGCCACCTCCACCAAAACCGGAGCCCTGAGAGCCAGAACCTGACCCGCCGGGCGGTCCGTAGTCATTGCCATGATTCTGACCGAAATTGTAATTCCTGAACTCTCGCATGACCCAACATTCTTTCCATTCATGAGTGGATGGCTTGTCTGGAAGATTGTGCTTCGGGCATGGGTCATTAAGCGCCGCCTCAAGATTAAAAGGTTTTCCCTTGCCGTACGGCGGCTTACCATTACCATTGTGACATTGATTCTTGTACCCAATGTTGGTGTTAGCTACTAAATCTGACCCGCCATCAGGGTGTCTGCGCTTACCACCATTGCCCTGGTTGTTGCTATTATGCCCTGCCACATTCTGCTGCTGACCCTTACCATTGCCACTCTTCTTGCCCTTGTTGGATTTCTCATCATCAGATTCAGGGTCCTTTGTGGTATCAGAGTCGGCATATTTAATGAGAGCCGCCATGAGCTCACCCATGTCATTGCAATGACGATTAAGCTGCCCAAGCATCTGTTTAAGGGGGGGGGGGGAAGTGATAGTTCTTCTCCAGAACCAGAACCGCCTGACCCGCCGCAATACTATCCGATGAGTGAATAATAGCAGAGACCCGCCGGACCCAATGATGGGCCGACTCATTGTCGGTGAACTAAAGTTTGGGCCCCTTTGGTACCCCTTACTTGTGCATGGGCAGTTGCAGCCACGCCCATGGCAAGGCCTGCCAGGGACAGCTGGGAGCAAATACGAGGCAACCAAGACGGCATCCGAGCCAGTAATCAGAGAGCAGAAGACAAGCTGAGCCCCAGGCAAAGATTCTTGCCAGGGTGATTTGCGAGCCCCGGCAAGCTCCTTGCCGGGATGGTTTGCGAAGCCTCAGCAAGACCACCACCCTTGAGGTTGAGAGCTCTGACACATCGACCATGTCAAGTCCAAGATCCAGGGGCACCTGCATGGTGGCATGTAGATCTTTGTGAAGAACATAAGGCAAGTTCCCAGCAAGGCTCTTGCCGGGGACATTTGCGAGCCACGACAAGGCTCACATACGACAAGGCTCCTCGTCCCGCCACCGCTCCAGCGTAGCAACTAGCCTGACAGCCAAGCAAGCACCTACGTGGTGGCATGCAGATCCTCAGCGGCCCGAAACTGGGTAAAAATCCCTTGTGTTGATCGTTAGATCTGCTCTTTGCGCACTCCTCTTCCCTGCCAAACCGTAGAAGGGATCCACTCGATCCCATAGGTGTCGTTTCCCCGACATCTTTGGTGCACCAGGTAGGGGAGAGTAGGTTGTGCAAACCTGATCTAGCAGTTAGCGCATCAGTTTCTCGATCACCATGGCTCCCAAGAAGAAGGCGATCGCGGCGATCGGTTCGTCTATGGCCGATCTGCCCATGCCAACACAGACGGGCGATGGGGCAGACGCTGGTGGCGGTGAAGATCTCGAGCATCCACGACGCTCTGGCGACCGAAGCCAGGCGAGAGGCATCGTCCGCGGCCGCGACGACGACCCGTGCACCGCTGGATCCAAGGACGGAGTCGTGCTGCCTACGGGCGGTGCGGGGACCTCCAAGGGTGGGAAGGTGACCTCCAAGACGCCCCCGCCGGCGCATGCGCCGCGGTCCCCCCAGGTCGTGTGCGATGAGCAACGCCGCGACGTTGCTGACCCCGAGCGTCGCCGCGGAAAGAGCCCTCAGCATCATTCTCGAGATGCACAGGGCCGGCATGCACGCCAAGATGCTGGTGGAAACGGCGCATGGCCGCGGAACCATGACGGGGCTCCTTCTAACATGGTTCGAAGTCCGAGCATCTCCCGTTCTTCGCGCCTGTCGCTGCCACCTACACCAGCCGAAGCGTTGGCGCGAGCACAGCTACTCCTGGATTTCCCTCCCGCTGAGGAGAAGCAAGAGGAATGGAGAGCTACTATTCATAGCCTCATCGGTCTCGCCAATAGAGATGGGCCGCAGCAGGCGGAGCCTTCGCGACGGTGGTCCACTGAGCCGGCGCGTGCCGATGGCGGAAAGAACAGAGGCGCCGCGACCACGGTGCACTCCCCTCCACCACGACAGCAACGGTCGCCAGCTCGGCGGGTCGATGCCCATGATGATGGGTCCACGGCATCGTCCGATCCACGAGCTCGTCGCGACCAATGTAAAGTTCTTCGGGAACGGGTCAAAGAAGACGCTCGAACCACCATCGAGCAGCGGCGGGAAGCGCGCCATCAATCTGATAGGCGCGCAGGGCCCACTGCGTACAAACCTGTGCCGGGGGATTCTGGTGACTTGCCTTACGAGGTAGGTTGTCCAGCTTTTACCCGTGAACTACGGCGGTTCCAGTGGCCCACTACCCGCACGTTCAAACCAGAGGTCCCGGAGAAATACGACGGCAAGACTCATCTGTCCGAGTTCCTGAGCATCTACAACATTGCGATGCAAGTTGCTGGGGCTCTAGACGGCAAGGTGCTCGCCAACTACTTCCCGTTGGTGCTCAAGCCCAACGTCAGGTCGTGGTTGATGCACCTGCCAGTAGATTCCATCTCTTCTTGGTCGGATCTGTGCCACGAGTTTGTTGGCGCCTTTACCGGAGGCCACCAATCTCCTGGCCAGGCAAGTGACTTACATATCATCCCCCAGAAAGATAGCGAATGCTTACGCAAATACACACAGAGGTTCAGCCGTGTGCAGTACAGCATCCCAGATGTTCATCCTGCCGCTGTTATCAGCGCATTTCATCAGAATGTGCGCAACCGCAAGATGCGTGAAGAGCTGGCGATGAACAAGGTTACGGATGTTGCCGAGCTTTATGTTTTGGCTGACAGATGTGCTCGGGCTGAAGAAGGAAGGAAGTACCTCGGCAAAGATGCCAGCGCGGGAACTGACTTCGGAGACGAAGACGTCATCACCCCGGCAAAGAAGGGCCGATGGCGTAACAGGAAGCGCAAGGGCAAGACCGTGCTTGCCGTCGAGGAATCCGACAACCCCGGCACCGCCAAGAAGGCCAAGGTTGACGAGCCCGGCAAGGAGGTTGCCGGATGCGTCGCCTGGCAGGCCTTGGCGGCTGCCGACAAGCCAGAGAGATCCGACAAGCAATATTGCAAGATCCATCGCACCAAGGGCCATGGCCTCCAGAACTGCCGGCAAGTCGATCAGCTTGTGGAGAAGCAGAAAGCTGAGTACAAAAGGCGAGACAAGGAGAAGGGCCAGGATGGTGCTGAGGGGTCCGGCAAGAAGCATGGTGGCCGAGGAGGCCGCCGCGACAAGGACAAGCAACAAGAGAGGCCTGCCCGAGGCTGCGATAAAAAAGAGGGGGATGATGACCACGAAGACGATGACGACTCCAGTGAGCATGAGTTTCAAAAAGCTACGGAGGCCATGTATATTGATGGTGGTGCCTCATTACATTCTTCTCACCGCCAACTTAAATAGTGGGAGCGCGAGATTAATGCGACAGAGCCGTCGATCGATGCCCAGAAGCCACTGAAATGGTCCCACACGCCTATCATTTTTTACGCCGAGGATCAGCCTGATCGCACAACTGCGGTCGGGTGTTTGCCATTGTTGGTTTCCCCAACAATTCGCAACCTCAAGGTGACCAAAATGCTAGTTGACGGTGGGGCTGGTCTGAACTTGATCTCGCCCAAGGTGATCAAGAGGTTACAAATTCCCGACAGAGATCTCGAAGAGACGGGCACGTTTCAAGGGATCAATCCGGGAAGAAGCCAGCCGAAGGGTAAGATCACACTATCAGTGACATTTGGTGGTGAGCTGAACTACAGGACAGAGTAGATTGTTTTTTATGTCGCCAAGATCCTATTGCCGTGTAACAGGATCCTTGGCCATCCAGCACTGGCCAAGTTTATGGCGGCATCGCATTACGCCTACAACACGTTGAAGATGCCCGGCCCGATGAGCATCGTCATGGTCAACTGTGACAAGAAAGACGCACTTATTTGCGCCGATCAACTCTACCGGGAGGCAGTTGTAGCACCTGCCGCCAAGGTACTTGCTCCTGCCACTGAAGCTCCCGGGGGGAAGAAGACCGGCAAGACCTCTTGCGCCCACTCCGGCAAGCGCGCCTCCTCGGAGTGCTGCGTTCCCGTCGAGGACGTGCCAGAGAGCTCCACCAACAAGAGCAAGAAATCCAAGGCAGCCCCACCAGAGACTAAAAAGGTGCCCGTCAAGGAGGACGGCACGGGCGGAGCTTTCACTATAAGCTCCACCCTCGACAGCAAATAGGATAGCGCGCTCATCGCCTTCCTGCGGGCGAATGTCGATGTGTTTTCATGACAAGCATCTGACATCCCCGGCGTTCCCAGGGAGGTGATTGAGCACCATCTTGCTGTCTGTCCTCATGCGCGGCCCGTCAAGCAGAAGGTCAGGAAGCAAGCTTTGGAGCGGCAAGCGTTTATCATTGAAGAAATTAGGAAGTTGGAAGCGACAGGTTTGGTTAGAGGAGTGCTCCACCCAACGTGGTTGGCCAATCCGGTTGTGGTGCGCAAGGCGAATGGGAAGTGGAGGCTGTGCATTGATTATACAGATGTCAATAAAGCCTGTCCACAGGATCCTTTCCCCTTGCCACGCATCGACCAGATCGTGGACTCCACTACCTGGTGCGACTTGCTGTCATTCCTTGATGCCTACTCAGGGTACCATCAAATCTTCATGAAAAGGGAAGATGAAGAGAAGACCGCATTTATCACCCCATGTGGTATGTATTGTTTTATACGAATGCCTTTCGGGTTGAAAAGCGCTAGTTCAACGTTTGCCAGAGCAGTCCAGATCGGTTTTGAGCCCTAGCTACATAGAAATATGGAAGCTTATATGGACGACATAGTGGTCAAAACCAAGGACAAGGCGACACTGATACAAGATCTAGAAGAAACATTTGCAAATTTGCGCAAGATCAATCTTAAGCTCAATCCTGAGAAGTGTGTGTTTGGCGTCCCATCCGGCAAGCTTCTCGGGTTCTTTGTGTCTCAGCGTGGGATCGAGGCGAACCCCGACAAGATCAAGGTGATTGAGCAGATTGAAGCACCAAGACGAGTCAAAGACGTACGTCGACTTGCTGGCTGTGTTGCTGCTTTGAGCAGGTTCATCTCCAAATCTGCTGAGTGCGCCCTGCCCTTTTTCAAGATCTTGAAAAAGGCAGGTCCAATGAAATGGACTCCGGAAGCGGAGGCAGCGCTGCAAGATTTGAAGAGGTACCTCTCCTCTACGCCAACATTAGTCACGCCTAAGCCACAAGAGCCGTTGTTGCTGTATCTAGCGGCAACGAATCAAGTGGTCAGTGCCGCGCTAGTGGCGCAGAGAGAAGTTGATGAAGAAGCAGCGGCAGTGGCAAGACCATCGGATGACGAGCCGGAGCTCTCCTCGGCAGGGTCTGGTGCCAGCAAGGCAAGACCCCCAGCAGGATCTGGTGCCGGCAAGGCAGGGCCCCCGGCAGAGTCTGGTGCCGGCAAGGCGGGATCTGCGCAAGCAAATGGAGTGACACAGAAGAAGAAGATGGTGCAGCACCCAGTTTATTTTGTCAGCTCCCTTTTGCAGGGGGCTAGATCAAGATACCCTGGTGTACAGAAGTTGCTCTTCGGCCTTCTTATGGCCTCGAGGAAGCTGTGCCACTACTTTCAGGCACATGAGATCACCGTCATCACTCGCTTCCCGTTGCAATGGATCTTGCACAACCCAGATGCAACTGGAAGGATTGTGGAGTGGGCGTTGGAACTGTCAAGCTTTGGTCTCAGGTTTGAAAGCACTTCAACGATTCAGACCAGAGCCTTGGTGGAATTCATTGCAGAATGGACCTCAACGCCTGACGAGGAAATTCAAGAGACCACTCTCCCCGGCAAGGAAACAAGCCGCGACTGGATTATGTACTTTGATGGGGCTTTCTCGCTGCAAGGCACCGGTGCTGGTGTGCTACATATTGCACCCACCGAAGAGCACCTCAAGTACGTGGTCCAGATGCACTTTCCCCGGGAGAGATCAACAAACAACACTGCGGAGTATGAGGGACTACTTGCCGGTCTCAGGATCGTGGCAGACCTTGGAATTATGAAGCTCATCTTCAGAGGTGATTCGCAGCTTGTCGTCAAGCAGGTTATCAAAGATTATCAGAGCCCGTTAATGGAAGCTTATGTAGATGAAGTGAGGAAGTTGGAGGAGCGTTTTGATGGTCTGCAAGCAGAGCATGTTCCTCGAGCAGAGAATAGCATTGCTGACGACCTGTCAAAACGTGTTGCCCTCAAGTTACCTGTGGAACCAGGAACTTTTGTGCTCCAACTAACTCAGCCATCCGTTGAACCATCGGCAGGACAGAATAAGCGAAGGAAGTTGAGCCCCGGCAAGTACTTTCCCGCCGAGCTCCCAGGAGCCGCCGGCAAGGAAGTTTCCGGGGATGACGGGCTCCGGCAGGGCCTCAAGCCCTTGCCGTAGAGACAACTGCTCCCATGGCAGAAGACAGGCCTTTAGTCCTTGCCGTCAAGCCTCAAGCTCCAGCATGGGCATGGCACATCGTTCAATTCCACCAAACAGGGGAGCTCCCCGAGGAACATGAAGTGGCGGAGAAAGTAGCCCGTCGGTCTAACATGTACTAATTTGTGGACGATGTCCTGTACAGAAAAAGACCGAACGGCATGAAATTGAAGTGCATTCCTCAGGAGGAAGGACTGGGGCTGTTGGCAGAGATACATGGAGGCATATTTGGCTCTCACATAGGATCAAGAGCTCTTGTCGGCAAGGCATTCCGGCAAGGTTTCTTTTGGCCCACTGCCCTCTAGGACGCAACTGCACTAGTAACCAAGTGTGAAGCGTGCCAGTTCCATTCGAAGAAACTTCATCAGCCATCCCAAGTTCTTCAGACGATCCCTCTTTCCTGGCCATTTTCGGTCTGGGGGCTCGACATATTGGGCCCCTTTCCCCGTGCTATCGGGGGCTTTGAGTACTTGTACGTCGCAATCGACAAGTTCACAAAGTGGCCGGAAGTGAAAGCAGTGAGAAAGGTGACAGCACAGTCAGCCGTCAAGTTCTTCAAAGGATTAGTTTGCCATTTTGGTGTGCCAAACAGAGTCATCACCGACAACGGCACACAGTTCACGAGCCGCACCTTCATGCAGTATATCCAAGACCTTGGCAGCAAAATCTGTTTTGCTTCTGTTGCCCATCCAAGAAGCAACGGCCAGGCGGAAAGGGCAAATGCTGAGGTGCTGCGGGGTCTCAAGACAAGAACTTTCGACAGGCTGCACAAGTGCGGAAGGCGCTGGATTGATGAATTGCCGGCGGTCCTTTGATCAATCAGGACGACACCAAATCGAGCCACTGGCCAGACACCTTTCTCCCTGGTATACGGGGCGGAAGCAGTTCTCCCCACATAACTCATATACGGGTCACCTCGAGTGCTCGGTTATGACGAGCTTGAGCAAGAGCAGTTGTAGCAAGATGATGCTACACTCCTTGAGGAAGATCGTCTTCAGGCTGCTATGCGAGCCGCGCGCTACCAGCAAGCCTTGCGCCGCTACCACAGCCACAAGGTTCATGCCCGAAGCCTTGAGGAAGGCGACCTTGTTCTTCGCCGCGTTCAGTCCGCCAAGAATTCCACCAAGTTGACGCCAAAGTGGGAAGGCTACGAGTCACCAGGCCCGGCGCAGTCCGCCTGGAGACTGAAGATGGCATTCCAATGAGCAACTCCTGGAATATCGAACATCTTCGCAAGTTTTACCCATGAGGCGCGGTTGCCGGGACCCCCGGCAACCCCCTTTTTGTACTAGCCTTGCCGGCAAGGCATATAACCCTACGTACAAAGCCAGGCGCAGACCCTGTGTGCAGTTGAATAAGTTTAAGTATGTACAGCTCTTGTTGATTTCCATGTTTATCTATATGCATGCATGTCCAGGATATTGTACTACGTTCACTTCCAGCAAGTACTGATGAACCGCCAAGGTTCCATGTTCCTATTTTCTCTTCTTTCTTTGTCTCAAAGGACAGAAGGTTCCCTCGCAAACAAGCTTGCCGGGGGGGATAGACAGTGTGGGCGCCAGCAGGCGACGTACGAAGTGGCATCTTGCGGGAAAGAGTACAACAGCAAAAAAAAGCTAAGTTGTGAAACATTGAGTGATTTTCTTTTAAATATGAGGTTATTTTCCTCGAACGATTTCGATTCTTGTATGGAAAACCTGCACGCGAAGGAACTTTGTCAGGATTGGTTACGCCTTTGCTCTGTTTCGAGTCCACTCAACAGTTCAAGTGGCTGCGCTAAGAACGGCAAGGTATCTTGCCGGCAGCGAGACCCCCAGCAGGTTGCTAAGGATCCGTTCCTCAAAGCGCTCATGGCAAGGGTGCGCGCACCGGCAAGTTTTTCCCAGTAAAGCATAGGGTGTATGCCATACAAAGAGAGATCAGATGAGAAAGATAGCATGCATTCAATCCAAAACGCAGCAAGTTATATTACATCAATGGTTGCCGCAGTTCTAACTTAAGATAAATTATCTCAGACACGAGTTCATAGTGGAAAGGAGAAGCGAAGCGGCTAGTCCCGGCGCTGGCCTTCCACCCTCTTGACTTGGTCAACTATGTCGACGATGGGCGCGACGAGCTCTTCAAGTGCCTTGCGGTCTGCATCCTCCGGCAAGCTGTCAAGCACGTTGGTGAGGTTGAGGTCAGGGTTCCTGTATGCCACCTTGGTGAGCACCTTGAGAAGGACGCCCCAGCAAAGCTTGCGGGATTCATTGGCCAGCTGGGTTGCTCGGCTAGAGTGGAGTAGCTTTAGGGCATCGAGGATAGCCTCGAAGAACATGGTCAGTCTGGCGCTCATAGTCACCCTCTCCTCGTGGGAATAACTGAAAGTCAACAGGCCCATGGTGGATAGTTGTGATGTGAGCCTCTCTACGACATCGACAAGGCGCTCAGTCCAGATCTTCACGCCTTTCTCATAGTCATTATAGGTGGCAGCGGCGCTCTCAAGCAGTTGCTTCTCCTCTTGGAGGTCCTTAGCCAGGGTCTTCTCATGAGTCCTGCTGCTCTCAAGGGACTCCTTCAGCGTGGTTAGCTTCAACTCCAGATCAACAATGGATTCAATGGCAGAGGAGAGTTTCTGGATCTTTTCGGATATGGCAGTTTGCATCTCCGCCAAGTCATAGAGAGTTTTATCTCTGTTGTCTTTGAGCGCCGAGATCTCCTTGCCGTACTTCTCCAGATCCGCCTCCAGTTTCTCCATCTTGTCGGCCAGCTCGTTCTTGGCGGCCTCTGCAGCTTCGGCGGCATCGGCGGCTTCTTTCAGCTTGCCGGCATGGTCCAGGACCAGAGCGTCAAGCGCTTTCTTGTGCTCCTGCTCCAGTCCTTGGGTCCGCTGCGCGACAAGCTTCTCGATCTCCTCATCCTTGCCACGGACCTTGGCGGCAAGTGCCCCCTCGCGAGTGACAAGGTCTTTGTCCTGAGCATCGAGCAGGATGCGGTGCTCCCTTAGTTGGGTGTCTTCCTTGGCGGCATCTTGAGCGGCCTCCTCCTATGCCTTCTCAATATCGGACTGCTTCAGAAGGAGCTTGTCCCAACGCTGGCCTAGCTGCTCCTGGCCAATCCACAGCTCTTGCCAGGCCTCGACGAACCAGACCTGCATCTGCTCGACGCGCTCTTGGAAATCTGCCTCTGCCACGTCGACAACCGCTGCCCTGGAGTCCAGTTTCTCCTTACGAGCATGGTGGAGCACCTGGAGCTTCTGGAAGTTGTTGCTCATGGCCTGGAGGAGCTGGTCTTCTTTGGATCTGCTGCTGCTGGTGCTTGGCTCGTCGACAACCTTGAGCCCGGTAGCGGCGATGACCTCTTCATCGAAAGCCTCCTCCTCAGTTGGCGCTCCGGTGCTTGCCGTCCCCGGGATGCTGACGAACATATTGTCGCCAATCTTTAGGTATCTGCTTGAGGGGGGGGCTTCGGATGTCGATGGTTGGTCCTCGACCACCATCTCCCCGGCAACTAGGGGCTCCGGGACCGATGCAGCACCAGGCGCTCCTGCGGCAGGAATGCCGTCAATTCGGTCGCCGGTCTCCTTGCCGGCCTCCCCGACAGACCCCTTGGCGGCCTCTTCATGCGCGTCTTTGGCAGCTTCGGCGGCAGCATCCTTGGCGGTCTCCTCGATGGTGGCGTCAACATCCATCTGATCCACCAGGGAAGATCTCAAAGCCAAGGGGGAGAAACAAGATGAAACCAAGATTGAAGTTCAAAGCGGAAAGAGAAGAGAGAAAGGTCATGCAGGAAGGGTAACGGGTGCCCGAAAGCGAACGGCATACCTGTGACGAGCACCTGGGAGGTGGTTCCTTTCCCGGCAACATTCGTTGATGGTATGGGATTGCCGGCACCTGTGCTTGCCGGCCCTTCCTCCACGTGAATGGGCTCGTCGGTGGGAGCCCTTGCCGGGGATCCATCCCTGGGCGGTGTGGTTGACGGAGGCGACATGTTAGGGTTGGCTCTCTGTAGCTCTCCTTGTTGCTATTCTTCTCCTGCAAATCCAGCAAGATCATCAGCAAAGATACACACCCCAACACCCGCCAGCGGGAAATGAGTAACAGACTCACGCTGGGAGCTGAGTCGGGGGCTGCGTCGTGGGCTGGGATCCAGGCTGATCATTATCGTCTCCGGCGCACCTGAGGTGCTTGCCGGGGGCTCATCGCCCGTCAAGGTCTTGGCTTTCTTCGCCATCCTCTGCGCCAATGTTTCCGTGTCTCTGTGGGGACAGGCCAAAATAAGATCAAAACAGGGACTCGAGAGATGAAGAAAGCAGTAAGGCACTTACTTATCTTCTTCTTCTGTCCTCTTCTCCCTCCTCGGGCTGAAGGAGCAAAGGTCGAAGTCGGCCTCCGGTATGGTGTCCGTGCGAGGGGGGAAGATGGAGACCTGGGCCGCTTGGCCGTGGCAGAGGTGGCGGCTGCTTTTTCCTTTGCTGCCGCGATCATGCGCCTCGTCTGGCGCACAGGTTGCGGCTGGACCTCTTGCCATTGCGCAGCCTTGCCGGTCGCCCCCTTGACGGGGACATCTTCGTGTCAGGAGGCTTGCCGGGCTGGCTCGACAGAGCCAACCCGCCAGAGGACATGTTTCTTCTTCCCCGGGAATGGGGGCTCCTCGTGTGGCTCCTCTTCAGCTGCCTCTTCAGCCGTCTCCTCGTCTGTCCCCTCGGCAGAAGGGCCCCCGGCAGCGGTGCCACTGTGTTCCCCGGCAGGCTCCCCCCGCTCAGCAAGATCCTCCTCTGTGCTGGCTTCGTCTTCCACAAAGCCAACGCTGCTGGCCTCCTCGGCAAGGGCTGCCTCTTCCGCCCTGCTGGCAATATACGCCACCTCCTCATCGGTGGTGGGGCAGATGAGCTGCGTTTCTTCCCGAATGGCCCTCTCCAACAAGTTGTCGAAGAACTCTTGCACCCGCTCCGCGTCTGGCTCGGCCTAGGTATGATCAAGGCCATGGGCATTGAACACCGGCATCATGGCGATGATTGAGGTCAGGGCCGAGTTGTTGCACAAAGGGATCACGCCCGCCGGCAACTTGAGCGGCTTGTCGGCCTTTTTGGTCTTGTCGGCCTTGTCGGTCTTCTCGGCCTTGAGGTGGAACAACTTGTAGTAGAGAGCCGCATGCTGCATGACCGTCAAGTTGTTGTTCAGGCCAGGGCGCAGCCTCATGATGTCTGCCACGTTCTGGTATTCCCAAGCTAGCCTCCCCTTGTTCTACAGAGGAGCGATGCGGCGGCGGAGGAAGTTGGCCCCAATCATTTCGATTGTGAGCCCGGTAGCCTTGAGGCGATGGATCCTGGTGGTTGCAACGGTGAGCTTCCCGTCTTGAGGGTCGAGGTCGCCCCAATTACCGCCATGGACCAGTTTCGTCTACCGGGGCATAAAAACGGCTGCGGGTCCTTCTCCACGATCCAGCACCACTTGCCCCGCCATTTGTCCCACTTTTCCTTGTGGGTCTCATCCGGGTACGTCTTCTTGGCCAATGCCCTTGGGATCTAGGTGACGCAGCCAGAAAGGGCCCCTCCGGGCTGGATGCGGGGAACGAAATAATGGCGAAAGAGGGCCGTGTTGGGGACCACCCCGGCGAAGTTCTCACAGAGGTGGGCGAAGGTGGCCATACATGCCACAGCATTCGGCGTGAAATCCAAGATATGGAAGCCGAATGTGTACATGATGTCATTGAAGAAATCTGAAAATGGGGGACAGAGCCTGCACTAGAAGTAATCGATGAAGAAAGGGAATTTATCTGGGGCAGGCTTGACGCAAGAAGCTGGGATGACGCGGGTAGCAGGATGCCTCGTCGTCGCTCTCCCCCACATACACAGATACCGCTCCTTCAGAGCGCGTGCATCGAGCGTCGGAGCGAAGACGACGTTGTCCTTCCAAATCTTCACTAACTCGTTCTCCGGCACTTCTCCCCCCTCTCTCGCCTTGGACGCTCCCTTGCCCTTGCTCGCTTTGTGCGCCATAAGAAACTGGAGAGGAGCGGGAGGTCGAGGATGGTGGGAATGCAGGGGGGGCGACGGATGGATGAGGAAGCTCTGGTTTGGGCCCAAGGAGGAAGACGACGGCGGTTCCTAGATTGGAAAGGGCGAAGGGGGTAAATGAGCAGTGCCTCTGTGGATTCCTCTTTTTATGGGGAAGGCGCGAGGCTGCCTCTTTACTATCCAATGTGAAGGCGTTTTCGCAGGCGTGCTGCTGCTGCGACCATTCCGCGCGCGCACCCCACGTCGCGCACTCAATGCTGATCGTGGGGAAGCACGGCAGACGAGATGAATACAGCAGTTAACCCCTGCCACGTGTGCCCGCGCACTGTTTGGGCCTAGCCCAACAACGCGTCGTGCCCGCGTGTGTGGCTCAGGCCCGGGGGCTCCTGTCGGTGTACTAAAGTTTGGGCCCCTTTGGTACCCCTTACTTGTGCACGGGCAGTTGCAACCACGCCCGCGGCAAGGCCTTTCAGGGACAGCTGGGAGCAAATACGAGGCAACCAAGATGGCATCCGAGCTAGTAATTAGAGAGCAGAAGACAAGCTGAACCCCCGGCAAAGATTCTTGCCGGGGTGATTTGCGAGCCCCGGCAAGCTCCTTGCCGGGATGGTTTGTGAAGCCTCAGCAAGACCACCACCCTTGAGGTTGAGAGCTCTGACACATCGACATTGTTAAGACCAACATCCAGGGGCGCCTGCATGGTGGCATGTAGATCCTTGTGAAGAACAGAAGGCAAGTTCCCAGCAAGGCTCTTGCCGGGGACATTTGCGAGGCCACGGCAAGGCTCGCATACGGCAAGGCTCCTCGTCCCGCCAACGCTCCAGCGCAGCAACTAGCCTGCCAGCCAAGCAAGCACCTATGTGGTGGCATGCAGATCTTTGTGAAGATCCTGCCACCGCTCCAGCGTAGCGGCTAGCCAGTTAGCTTGGCATTTGCATGCCTCATCATCTTGGGTGCGTGTCAAGACGAGGTGAGGCGGCGACGGACAGGACGGGTTCTGTTTCTGTCCCCGATAAAGTTAGGGACACGTAAACAGCTCATTTAATGCGCTTGTCCTAAGGCGCCAGTGATAAGCATGTACACTGTAGCTACTTTACACCTCCTGTATGCCTGTACGCCACTGTGGTAGCCCCTTGGTATAAAAGGAGGCCCAAGGCGATACAGGGGGGGACTTTTGGACTTTCCGGCCCAGTTTGCATAGCAACTAGCCAAATCTCAAGAACACTCAATACACTACAAGCAGGACTAGGGTTTTACGCTCCTCAGCGGGCCGGACCTGGGTAAAAATCCCTTGTGTTAATCGTTAGATCTGCTCTTTGCGCACTCCTCTTCCCTGCCAAACCGTAGAAGGGATCCACTCGATCCCATAGGTGTCGTTTCCTCGACACTCATCTTCATGTTGTACGCAGTTATCAAGATCGATAATTGTCAGAGGCTGCTTGCATGTTCCTTGAAAGTTCTTAATGAACCGTGCTTTCAACTCTGCCCATGAATTGATGGAATTAGGAGGCAATCCTTTTAACCATGTTCGACCTGGCCCATCCAACATCATAGTAAAGTATTTGGCACATACAACATCATTGACATCCAAGATCTCCATGGCTAACTCATAACTCTCAATCCAGGCCTGGGGGGGGGGATCAGCTGTGTAGTTAGCCACTTCACGAGGACCCTTAAAATCCTTAGGCAGATGTTCGTTACGTAAAGCTAGTACTAAACAAGGCACCCCAACAGACCTGGAAGTTACACCAGCCTCTACTGTGGCCGAAGGGGTCACCGGAGGCTGCTGATAAGCCCCCTGTTGCGCCGCCGCTTCTAGCTCACGACGGGTGGGTTATCCTCACGGGTCGGGTTATCATCACGCGGCGGGTTACGGCATTGTTCGCTGCTGGAAACCGCAGGCGACTCAACACGTCGGCTGTAACTTTGACTTGGACGAGGGGTTGAATGAACACGATCACGACTGTATGAGTAAGCTGCCTGCTGTGCGACAGCCGTTTGAAGGAGCTCAACTGTGTTCCGGGTCTCCACCGCAATCAGTGACTCGCCTTCGATCAGAATAGCCGCCAGTCGGGTTGCCGCCGCTAACATGTTATCCACCGGGTTAGAAAAGTGCCCTGGAGGTGGTGTCAGAAAACGCTGAGGCAGAGCTGGATTGGGGGCGGGTTAGGCATCCGCTCCTCCCTTCGTGTCGGCTCAGGCTGACGAGGTTGAGCCGCCGCCCGACTTTCAGGCCCGTCCGGGTTTAATTGGGGATTCACCCGGGCGTCCGGAGTACTTGGACCCGCTCCAGGGGTGTTAAACAAATTCATAAGCTCATAATGCAAAGGCAGGCGAGTTTGGTGCCTTCGACGAAGGACTGCGTTAGAGGCATTCTGATACAGACTTAAACGCCATGACTTTGCTCTCATGCGCTCCGACTCAGCCGCGATCTGAGCCCGTTCCTCTGCCATCCTGGTATTCTCTGTGTTGAGATCCTCTTGGGCCTTAGTTATTTCCGCTTGAACCTTGACAATCTCTGTGTTGCGTTCTGCTTGATTCGCCACAGTAACCTCTGTCGCTAGCAAAGTTGTCAGAGTGCCTATGAAATCTGATAAGACTTGAGCCGGCGGCCTAGCAGAGCCACTAGCCCCAGCTGTCACAGCAGCAGTCGATCCAGACGTCATAGCTGCAGTTGTTGATGAATTGAGGGCCAGCCCTGTACCAGCCATGAAGATAGCAGCCTGGCACGGCGGCTCATAGGGGTATGAAATACTGTCACCATCGGAATAGCCCCCAAGCCCACCGTCTGGAAGCTGATAGATTGACTCTGTCTCTCTAGTTGAGGACTCATCACCTGAGTAGACAAGAGTCTCTCCTCCAGATACAGAATCTTCCGCGAGATCCGTGCCATGTGTGAAACCAATGAAGACATGTTTCTGGCTGGGTTGAACCTGGGCGGGTCGCGTGCGCCGAGCCGGCTCAACGATGTCGATGCAGATGTCCGGCACAGGCTCTGATCCACCGACATTGCCAATGAAGACGTGAATTCCGCCGAAGGGGACCCGGTACCCGTACTCGATTGTGTCGGCCTCGGGGCCCCAGCAAGCGTCATCGATGTAGAGCTTGCCACGGTGACTCTTGGTCATCCTGCCAACAGCATATCCCTCGATCCCTGGGAAAGAGCCCTTCAAGAAATTGAAACCACTGTGCGCTGGCCCCACGGTGGGCGCCAACTGTCGTTGTTTTGTGACGGCAGATGCCCTTGTGAAAGGACTTAGGGGTGGAGCCATCGCAACGTAGGTTAGCTTAAAAGGGGTTGAGCGGGACGAGAGACACGAGTTTATGCAGGTTCGGCCCCTCACCGACGAGGTAAAAGCCAACTCCCTGCTTTGTACTATATTGATTGAGTATCGATTACAAGGGAGCGGAATCGCTTAACCTAGCTCTCGATTGATTGTAACTTCAGTTAACCCGCCGCAGGGTCTCACCTTTATATACACAGGTCGAGGCCCTAGGCTTACAAGAGTCCAAGTCGGATCGTACAACGTGACCAACCCGGGTTCTAAGTCGCCTTGCCTTGCTAGGTAAGTCACCATCGGGCGGCTCACACCTCTAGGTTATGACACCATCGCCTGGTCTTGGGCCTTCAACAGGCCCACCTTGTGAGCCGTCTCCAGTCTTCATATCTCCTCTTCTTGGGCCTACTTAGGCTTTTACTATTGAGTCACCAACAGTGTAACCCGGCCCCTCCTGGGCGGGTCACACTGCGGGGTTATATCCTCAACACCCTCCGTGATTGAATCCCCCTCCGGCAGAGTACCTGAACATGTCTCCAGATGGGATCTCACGAGGACAGAAACTTGCGGCGGCAGAAAAGTATTTTTGGTGTGCCCCTGGTATACGGGGAATATTTGGGTATTTATGGAGCAAGGATTAGAGTTAGGAGAGCCTCGAGGGGCCCACAAGCTTGGGGGAGCCCCTCCTAGGGCATGCCTCCCGAGCTTGTGGCTCTCTCGTGGCCCTTCTGGCCTCCTCCCGAAGCTTCCTAGGTGTCTTCTGGTCCAAGGAAAAAAGTTTTGTTCCGTTTGGACTCCGTTTGTTATTGATTTCATATAAAAGACAAAAACAAGGAAAATACTGGAACTGGCACAGGGCACTAGGTTAATAGGTTAGTCACAAAAAATGATATAAAATAGCATAATAATGCATATAAAACATCTAAGATGGATAATATAATAGCATGTAACAATAAAAAATTATAGATACGTTGGAGACGTATCAAGCATCCCCAAGCTTAATTCCTGCTCAGCCCCGAGTAGGTAAATGATAAAAATAGAATTTTTGATGCGGAATGCTACCTAACATGTTTATCATGTAATCTTTCTTTATTGTGGCATGAATATTCAGATCCATAAGATTCAAAACAAAAGTTTAATATTGACATAAAAACAATAATACTTCAAGCATACTAAATAAAGCAATCATGTCTTCTCAAAATATCATGGCTAAAGAAAGTTATCCCTACAAAATTATATAATCTTGTCATGCTCTATCTTCATAACAAAAAGTATTTATCATGCACAACCCCGATGACAAGCCAAGCAATTGGTTCATACTTTTAGTTTTCTCAAGCTTTTTCAACTCTCACACAATTCATGAGCGTGAGCCATGGATATAGCACTATGGGTGGAATAGAGTATGATGGTGGAGGTTATGTGGAGAATACAAAAAAGGAGAAAGTCTCACATTGACGAGGCTAATCAATATGCTATGGAGATGCCCATCAATTTATATCAATGCAAGTAGTAGGGATTGCCATGCAACGGATGCACTTGAGCTATAAGTGTATGAATGCTCAAAAGAAAACTAAGTGGGTGTGCATCCAACTCGCTTGCTCACGAAGACCTAGGGAAATTTGACGAAGCCCATGATTGGAATATACAAGCCAACTTCTATAATGAAAAATTCCCACTAGTAATGTATGAAAGTGACAAAAGGAGACTCTCTATCATGAAGAACATGGTGCTACTTTGAAGCACAAATGTGGAAAAGGATAGTAACATTGTCCCTTCTCTCTTTTTCTCACTTTTTTTATTTTTTTTATTTTTTTTATTTTGGGCTCTTTGGCCTCTTTTTTATTTTAAGTCCGGAGTCTCATCTCGACTGGTGGGGGAATCATAGTCTCCATCATCCTTTCCGCACATGGGACAATGCTCTAATAATGATGATCATCACAATTTTATTTACTTACTACTCAAGAATTACAACTCGATATTAGAACAAAAATATGATTCTATATGAATGCCTCCGGCGGTGTACCGGACTGTGCAATGATCTAGCGTGACATGTATAAAAAATATGAACGGTGGCCAAGCCACAAATACTATGTCAACTCTATGATCATGCAAAGCAATATGACAATGATGGTGTGTGTCATAATAAAATGGAACGGTGGAAGTTGCATGGCAATATATCTTGGAATGGCTATGGAAATGCCATAATAGGTAGGTATGGTGGCTGTTTTGAGGAAGATATAAGGTGGCTTATGTGTGAAAGAGCGTATCATATCACGGGATTTGGATGCACCAACGAAGTTTGCACCAACTCTCAAGTGAGAAAGGGCAATGCACGGTACCGAAGAGGCTAGCAATGGTGGAAGGGTGAGAGTGCGTATAATCCATGGACTCAACATTACTCATAAAGAACTCACATACTTATTGCAAAAGTTTATTAGCCATCGAAGCAAAGTACTAATACGCATGTTCCTAGGGGGATAGATTGGTAGGAAAAGACCATCTCTCGTCCCGTCCGCCACTCATAAGGAAGACAATAAAAAATAAATCATGCTCCAACTTCTTCGCATAACGAGAGACCATACGTGCATGCTTCAGGAATCACAAACCTTAACACAAATATTCTTACTAATCCACAATTACTCACTAGCATGAATCTAATATCACCATCTTTATATCTCAAAATAAATGCAAGGAATCAAACTTCTCATATATTCAATGATCTTCATGATTTTTTTAATTATATTCCTCTTGAATACCCATCATATTAGGATTAAATTCATAACCTAAGCAAATTGCCATACTATTTTTAAGACTCTAAAAATAATATAAGGATTTGACATCCTCTTTATATGTTTATGTTAATGATTGTTGGGTGAAGTCGAGCATCCAACATATGCCTCTTTTGGACGAAAGTTTGTTACTGTTGGTTCAAAGGTGGAAAGTGGAGGTTGGTAGTGGTAGTGCTTATCTCTCTCCTTCCCGAATTATTGCAGTAGGGGATAAATGAAGACTGCCTTAACTGTGTCCATGGGGAAACTCTTAATTACTGTTTGGTAACCTGAGTGGGCATGAATGGTAGTGGTGCATGGGATACGTGGCTATTGCATGCTTGCACGTATATGTACTTTGCTCCACCCACTTGTAGAAACATGTAAAGTGGCTTAGGAATCTGACTTCAATTTATGCTTAGTCATCGGTCACATTAGACACATACTAGTGGTGAATCTGGACACCCTGAGAGTGCTTCGGTGCTCTTGATTCGAACAACCATTACTTACGTCTCGCACTCTTTTATTTTACTCTTGCATCTTATTACCGTGTTCGCAACAACCCCACAATATTTTAAACTTTCATTTCCGCTTTGATTTGGATCGCAGCTAACTTGCAGGCCTAATACTATAAATTGCTACAAGAGACTAAGTCCAACTCCTGTGCTCCCTGTGGGATTGATATTCTTACTTCAAAAAGGCAACAACTAAACCCTGTGCACTTGTAGGACATCATGGAGCTGGCGCACTTTGCTTATCTAAGTTTGGTTTGACTCAGACCTTCTTGAGGGCCTGACTGGCATGGTTAATGTCAGTCAGGTCTTCACCCTTCTTAAGTTGATGCTCTGAGTCAACGTTCACCAGGGAAGAGGGTGTGGATTCCGCTTCATCATCTGATTCTTCAGTCGGGTCATCTCCCGGAGGAGGAATAAGTGAGTGCATGTTATGGAATTTCTGCAACATTTAAAAATCATTCAAACAATATTTCAGTCGGTTTGGAAGTCAGTTAGGATGCAATCACAGTCGGAAGACAAGGATAAATTTTCAATTGGAAGAAAACTAAATACGCTTATTTAGGAAACGTACCACATGAGGGAGGTTCGAAGCATTATAGGGAGGCACCTGACCTTCCACACGGATGCTGTCACGCACCATGGTCAGATGCCTCATTTTCTCTTCAAATAATTTTGGAGAGAGATATTGTAAACTCACTCAGATGGAATCGTCGTACCCCTTGTAAGTATACATGCATCTGTCTCGAAATTGAAGGGGTTGAATGCATCGGCTAACCCAAGTGGCCACAACATCATTCCTGACCAATCCTTGGTCCTTGAGCGCGATTATGGTATCTGTCAAAATTTCTAATTCTACTTTCTCGCCTTTGGCGAGTCTTAGGTTCCACCAAGATGATTTCGTGACTTGGTTTGGGGGAGTAAAGAGGTTGACCAACACTTAAATATGGCATGGCTATATCATTGTAGTTGAACTAATTTTATTGCCATCCTTTAAGGGTGTTAGGCCTTTTCATATCAAGTAGCAGTCTTTTTAATTAGTAACCCTAACCCAGACACATTTGAGTGATGTTGGTAGTAGGGGCTTCTTAGTTTTCTTTCTTCACCATCTGAGGTTTGGAACTAATGGTGTGTTTTAAGATTTCCCAAAGCGGATCCATGCCAAGAATTTTTTTGCTTACAGAAACAAAGAAAGACGAGTGGCCTATGACATTGGGTGGAAGATGGTGGAGTTGTGAGTCTTGTTATCGAAGAAATGCTTAAAAATGGATGGGGTAGAAGAGAAAAACAATGGCCAAGATGAGTGGTGAGGAGTACCCATTCGCCAAGACATGGGTTGGGCTCTGTCTCGCGGGTGTCGGGAATCCTCCATTTGTCCTTCGGTAGAAGGCCCTCGACGACAGGATTGATGAGCTTCTGCAGCGTAACCATCGATAGGAGTCGGCGCCCAGCTTCCATCTGGGCGGGAGAAGCCACAATGACTTTCTTTAGTTGCTCGATCTTGCGTGCCTAATCACTGGCCATCGAAATAATGGGAGCATGTGAGAGGGGAAGTTTGGATTGGGGATGAGTTTGGCAGTGATTTATCTAAGAAGTTGGGGGAGAGAATGGTTCTTTCTCTTTCCCATTGTCCTTTATATGAAGTAGGCATGGCAACCGCCGCTTCATCTGCACCGTACATCCAGGGATTCAGTCGAATACGTTGATACGTCTCAGTCATATCTATAATTTTTGATTGTTTCATGCCAATATTCTACAACTTTCATATTTTTTGGCAACATTTTATATTATTTTTGGGACTAACATATTGATCCAGTGCCCAGTGCCAGTTCCTGTTTTTGCATGTTTTTTGTTTCACAGAAAATCGATATCAAACAAAGTCCAAACATGATAAAATTTTATAGATATTTATTTTGGAGTATATGTGATTTTTGGGAGGAAGAATCAACGCAAACGAAGGCCCACAGCCTTCACAAGGCATCAGGGCAACATATATCATGAAACAATGATATATCATGTAACAACGGAGTCAAATTCTCTTCCTATGCATCAACATGTCATAAAAGAACAATTCATGCACACATAGTAAAGGCCGATACATAGTATAAATAGTTTCTTGCAATTTTATCGTACTAGAAACATAGAGAGGTGGAGATGTGGTTCCTCTCTCATAATAATTGCAAGTAGGAGCAGGAAGCACATGCATATTATATCCATGAAAATCATCATGTGTAGTGGTAGAATGCAACCCATCAATATAATCCTTAATAAGTGCAAATTTCTCTGATATAGTGTAGTTGGGAGAATTCAAAAAGATAATAGGACTATCATGTATGTGTGCAAAAGCAACAATTTCATTCTTAACATAAGGAACTATAGAAAGTTCATCTCCATAAGCTAATTCAAATTTACATCATGGTCACAAGCATAGCAAGCATCAAGTTCATCAAAAAAGGATATTTCAAATGAATCCAAGGGGTCATAGCATTCATCATTCAGTATGCACGAAGGGAAATTAAACAATGTATGAGTTGAAGAGTTACTCTCATTACAAGGTGGGCACGGGTAGCTAATCCGCTCTTCCTCCTTTTGTTCTATGTCTCCGTCATATCTATAATTTTTGATTGTTTCATGCCAATATTCTATAACTTTCATATTCTTTTGGCAACATTTTATATTATTTTTGGGACTAACATATTGATCAAGTGCCTAGTGCAAGTTCCTGTCTTTTTGCATGCTTTTTATTTCACAGAAAATCCATATAAAATGTAGTGCAAACGCGATAAATTTTTATGGAGATTTATTTTGGAATATATGTGATTTTTGGGAGGAAGAATCAACGCAAACGGAGGCCCACAACCTTCACAAGGCATTAGGGTGCCACCACCCCCTGGGCGCGCGGGGTTACCTTGTGGCCACCTTGTAAGTCAGTTGGAGTCTTCCTTCGGCTGCAAAGAAGCATATATCAAGAAAAAAATCATGTTAAAATTTCAGCCCGATCGGAGTTACGGATCTGCAGATATTTAAGAAATGGTTTTCGGCCAAAAATAGAGAGGCGAAATAGAAGAGAAGCAGAGAGAGAGAGAGAGAGAGAGAGAGAGAGAGAGAGAGAGAGAGAGGGAGAGATCCAATCTCGGAGGGGCTCCTGCCCTCCGGGACCCATGGCGGCCAAGGACCAAAGGGGAAACCCTCCTCCCATCTGGGGGGAGGCCAAACAATAAGGAGGGGCTAGTTTATTGGGAGAATGTCGGCTGCCTTGGAAGAGATTAATATTTTGCAGGAATCTATGGAAGAAGAAATTGATGAAACTGTGAGCTCATTAGATGAAAAAGATGAGGAGGAGAGCGAAGAACAAAAGGAGGAAGAGCGGATTAGCTACCCGTGCCCACCTTCTAATGAGAGTAACTCTTCAACTCTTACATTATTTAATTTCCCTTCGTGCATACCGAATGATGAATGCTATGATCCCTTGGATTCGTTTGAAATATACTTTTTTGATGAACTTGATGCTTGCTATGCTTGTGGTCATGATGCCAATTTGAATTATGCTTATGGAGATGAACTTGATATAGTTCCTTATGTTAAGAATGAAATTGTTTCTATTCCACCCAGACATGATAGTCCTACTATCTTTTTGAATTCTCCCAACTACACTATATCAGAGAAATTTGCACTTATTAAGGATTATATTAATGGGTTGCGTTCTACCCACTACAAAAAAAATACACTTCCGTGATGATACGTGTTTGTCATAGTAGGTCATGTTTTCTGTCATGCATGTACATCCATGACGATTTAATGACAGAATCAAGATAGTCATACCTGTGCTGTCGTAGAAGTGTTCCATGACAATACTAAAATTATCATCACGGAAGTGTCCACTTCCATGATGATAAATGGCGCGTCATGGAAGTGTTTCCATCAAGGGTAACCGACACGTGTCATCCACTGTAATGGGTCGCCGTTAAGCTATCGGGTTCCAGTTTGGATCCGATAACCCGTTAATAGCCCGAACCAATGGGGATTTTCCACGTGTAAAATTCTCATTCACCGGAGGATCCACGTGTCAGCTCATCGTTGGGACAGATGTCATCCCTACCATGGATGGAAGACGCCTATGATATGTCGACATGTGGCGCAACCCAACATTGGCCCATTTAAGGTAAAAAAAGGCTGGCCCAACTAAAGGCCCACCATATTTTTTCAGACACTAGTGGGACAGCCCGTTAACAGCCTGCCATGTTTTGGGTCAAATTACGGCCCATATCAAATCTCACCCATTCACAGCCTGTCGTGTTTTGGGCTAAATTACGGCCCATATCAGATCAGGCCCGTTAAGAGGCCACTTTTCTTTTGGTCCCATTATAAGCCGGGTTTGTATTTCAGCATGTTAAATGCCCATTTATCAGTTTGCCCTGATAATTGTTTCGGCCTGTTAGCGGCCCTTGGTGCATCTGGGCCGTTTTTGGCCCGGTTTCACTTTAGGCCATTTAACAACCCGTGCTGAAACTAGGCTATTTCTTGCCCGAAGTGACTTTAGGCCTCTTAACGGCCCGTAGTCTTCGTGGATAAATTTCAGCCCAGCGTGCCTATCAGCCTGTTAATGGCCCGTGTAATAGTTGGGCCGAATTACAGCCCGCGTTGAATCCGGCCTGCTTACAGCTCATCTGTTAATGGCTCGTGACACAGTTGGGTCGACAGCCTGCATTGATATCGGCCTTCTTAAAGCCCATAATTTTATTGGGCCAAATAGGGCCCAAGATACTTTTTGGCATGTTAACGGCTCATTTGCTATTTGGGCCAAACATGGGCCTACGACAGTTTCGGCCTGTGTTGGCCCGTGAATCTTTCGGCTCAACGCTAGCCCAATCTAGTTTTTACCCTGTTAAAAGCCCATGGTATTCTCTGGCCCAGCTGGCCTGAACTTTACTCGGCCTGTTAAAGGCAAAAAACTACTATACGTTTAGACCTGCTAATGGCCCAAGATGATTATAGGCCCACGTTTCGGCCAATATATAGCGAGTTACGGGTCAGCCCGAAGACCGACAACATTGAGATCCGTTGAAGCTTCCGGCCTAAATTACAGCATACCGACTAAGAATAAACCTAGATTATACAATAAAGAAATTATGGCATATTACATCCACTGGGCATCAAAGTTCGCCACCAGTGATAATAAAGCGCAACGAGACCACAGTTACATACACTAGGCATCATAGGTCGCCACTAGTGCATATAAACGCGTCGACAAAAGAATATACAAAACTGAAAGCACTTCAGAAGGCATTAGGCCTACCCTAGATATGCACCACAAGCAGCAGAACAAGCTGATGAGACCTCAGTTGTCTCAACGATAGATGCTCTAACCCAAGCTGTGTAGCAAGAAAGCATGCATGGCTGTGCTCTGAGGTCTTCTTTAAATCATTGCCATCAAGTCGGAGCTGAGCTGGACCAAGCCTTTCTGCTTTAAGTTGAGACTGAAGAAGTTGAACTGATTGAGGCAACAACTGCACAGAGGTTGTCTCACAGCTGCTGGTGAGTAGCTTCAACTCACTGTCTTCATCAAGACATGACCTTGGGGTCATCTTGATCTCTTCAAGATGGTTTGGCTCACTATCTTCCCCAAAGTTCCGCCTGGCATAAGAGACATGTCTCTGAAAGAGAAACAAGGAGACACATAACATGTTTCGCAAATATATAAGCAACCATAGTCAGGGTGCTGACAATTCTGTCCCATTTTATATTGGCAAATCAGAAAATAAATGAATCTGTTCTGCATAAGGAACATGTTTTTACAACTACAATTTAAAATTGGCAGTTGTTGCAAACATCCAATCAGATGGAAACACCAAAGTAAACAGTAGTGGAGGAAATGATGCCTATCCAAATCTATACTAGAACAAAGTTTGAAGGCTTGAGAAGGATGAACTTACATTACAAGTTAACACGGGCTGGACAAAGCCCTTCTCCATGTCGATGGAAGGATAATTCAAGAAATTCCCCAAAGAAACTTCTTTATAAGCGTTGCCTTTATTCTACATTTTGTAAAGTGTAAATATAGATCAAATAATATTGGAAGAAATAGAGGATAATGAAGCTCAGGTGCAGAGTGATGATACATAATCAAATAGCTATTAATTAAGTACAACGTTACAAGGCAAAAGGTACTGACAAGAGGAATGCAGACATCAACGTGTGCAGTGGCATTGGCTTTATTCAACATTTTGGTAAGAGCAAATGTAGATCTTATAATTTGGAGAAAGTGGAGGGCAGGGCAGATAAGATGCAGAGTAATGCTAGACAATCAACTATCTCGCAATGCAAGTACAATAATACTGCCACCGTCCGTTTCTAACCCCTTTCCGCGACGGCATTTGGAACCGTCACCAAGTGAGTGACTGCGATAAGGGGGTCCTTCCCACACGACCTAAAAGCCGTCGGGGATAGGGAGCCACCCAAACGCTGCATCCTTGCAACTCGTTTGTGCTAGCTTTGCCATCGCAGACGGTATTCTGTGGTGCTACGTTTACGATGCACGACCCATCACAAATGGTTCAGGATTATAGAACGTGTATGATAAGCAGACAATCACACACATTCACTTTTCCTGAACCGTATGCGATAACTAATTAAGAAGATTAGCTAATCATCGTACGAGTGTCGTATAGGATTACGAAACATCGGACCATCGTAACATCGTCGTACATGACAACTATCACACACGCTATTCTGTGGTGCAACATTTACGATGCGTACCACATCAGAAACAGTTCATGGTTGCAAATCGTGTACAATAAGGCAACTATCACAAACGTTTAGTTTGCCCGCACCATTTGTGATATTGTCTGATATCGCACACGCTTTGCAAACGGCAACTGTGTGCATCCTTGCACACGTTTCCTCTCTATGAACCATGTCGGATTATGGTGTATATCACAAATATTTGTGTTTTACCGACCGTGTGCGCCGTAACGACCTGCAGAGCGTAATTTCACCGTAATTTAATTGCTGCTATTTCAAATTGTATCGGATTTGAATTTGAAAGTATACTATAGCTTTATTCATATCCATCAGGTTCAAAAACCCAATGCATTATTCGATTCATAGGTACATATGTTCAAGAATTACATAAGCACCAAATAAAGAATGATGAACCACAGTTGTATACTTGTAGGACGTGGATGTAGTGTTCGACACAGACGGCCACATGTATCTCGCATCGACGATACTTGCTATTTAGGGTTCCATCGACGTCGAGGAACCCCCTAACCCGCTCGTCCCCGGGCGCCCCCTTTTCCTACTTCTTTTTTTCATCTTCTACTTCTACTTCTTTTTTTCATCATCTTCTTCTACTTATTGTTCTTTTTTTTATCTTCTTCTTCTTCCTCTTCTTCTTTTTCTTCCTCTTCTTCTTTTACATCTTTTTTTCATCTTTCTTGTTTATTCTTAAAAAATAGAAAAAAACCCTAAATAAACTAAATGAACCTAAACTAAATCTAAAAAAACAGAAGAAAAAACTCACCACGAGGAGGGGCGGGGCGGCGCGGCCGGGCGGGGCGGCCGGCGACGGGGGTGGCGCGGGGCGGTGGCGGCTCGGGCACGGGGGCGGGGCGTCCGACGATGGGGGTGGCGCGGGGCGGCCGGCGAAGGGGGTGGCGCGGGGCGGCGGCGGCTCGGGACGGGGGCAGGGCGGTGCGGGGCGGCCGGTGACGGGGGTGGCGCGGGGCGGCCGGCGACGGGGGTGGCGCGTGGCAGCGGCGGCTCAGGCACGGGGGCAGGGCGGCCGGCGACGGGGGTGGCGGCGCAGGTGAGGGGCGACGGCGGCTCGGGCAGGGGAGAGAGAGAGAGAGAGAGCGGACAGAGAAAGGGGTGGGGCGCACGCTGGCCGCTTTTTAGTTAGGTCACAGCTCTTTGCCGTCTGCTAGCAGACGGCAAAGATCCTAGCTAACGGACGTTAGGTTGGCCACTTTCTTTGCCGTCCGCTAGCAGACAGCAAAGAAAGTGGCCGTTAGGTGGTTCTCGCTAGTGGGCCACCCTCCCTCTTTGCCATCTGCTAGCGGACGGCAAAGCTTCTATGCCGTCCGCTAGCTGACGGCAAAGAGCTGGCTCACGACAAACATGATCTTTGCCGTCAGCTCTCTCTTTGCCGTCATCTTTCCTTTAGCTGATGGCAAAGAGCTGGCTGACGGCAAAGATCCTGATTCCAGTAGTGGATGCTGGTTCATCGATATCTCATTGCCCCATACGCAGAAAGGGTCGAAGCGCAGATCTTTACCAATGACATATGTACCTAAAAGCACCAAGTTTATATTAGAAGCTAAACATCAATTGCACAATGATGTAGTACAACACTCTTTTATAATATCTTATAACATCCAATATACTCATATATTAGATGAATTAACATCTTATATTATGGGCTGGAGGGATTTTATTAAATTTTTACTAATTATCGGGTGATTAACTGCTGCTGTATCCATGGGTTAGAGTTAGTTTGAGCTAGTTTGGGCTCAAATAGCCCTAAAGTATATCCAAACACGAGGGCTAGTTTGAGCTAGTTGCATCTTGTGATGCCCCCGGCTCAATCATGCACTAATCATACACGCAAATGCACACGATCAAGCCTAAGGACTCACGGGAAGATATCACAACACAACTCTAAAACATAAATAATGTCATACAAGCTTTATATTACAAGCCAAGGCCTCGAGGGCTCGAATACATAGCTCGATGGCATACAAGCGTCAGCGGAAGCATCAGATATCTGAGTACAGATATGAAACAGAAACAGAAAGGCCTTTAGAAAGGCGGGGCAAAATAAAACACTACGATCGAAAGGCGTAGGCCTCCTGCCTGGGACCCTCCGATCCTACTCCTGGTCGTCAGTCAACTCATAGCAGTATCCATCCTCTGGGTAGTAGTAGTAGTCAATCGACGGGGCATCTGTCTCAGGGGCTCCGTCATCTTGGTCACGTCAAACTGATATGGGGAGAAAAGGAAAACAAAGCAACCGTGAGTGCTCAGAAGTACTCAGCAAGCAAGGATCTACACTACATATGCAACATTTTCAAAGAATGGCTGTATATGTGGACTGGGCTGCAGAAATGCCAGAATAGAGAGAAGGCCTAGTCCTATCGAAGACTAGCATCTTCGACAGTCTTGCAGCAATAGAAGAGATTAGAACAGAACAATATAATGTAGTAGTATCATTAAGTCTCAACCTCACCCAGAGATCCTTTCTCGACTCCCTGCGAGAAAGCAATCCCAGAGCCATACAGTCATCAACCTCGTCCTGAGATCCCTTCTCGACTCCCTGCGAGAAGCAATCCCAGAGCCATAGTATCCAAGTATCCAGTTCTAAATTGTATCAATCAGGATACAACTCCGAGTGTCTTTTACCGTAGGACCGGCTATCGATAGAAGTTATCTTCCCTGCAGGGGTGCACCAACTTACCCAACACGCTCGATTAACTCGGGTCGGACACACTTTCCTGGGTCAAGCCCGGCCTCGGCCAAACGATACACCGCAGCCCTACCTACAGCTCAGCAGAGAGGTCCCCGCCGGTCTACATTCTAAGCGCTCAGGTGTCTTGGGCCATCGCCCTGTGCACTCCGGGTCATTGCGAGTAGGGTGAAGCCAGGCACCAGGAGGGCACCGGTCCGTCCTGGCCGCAAGGCTGAACTAGACATCTAACAGAGCTTTCGGCTGATGCTACGATGTAGTACGCCCATACTATGCCCACGTGATGGTTAGTGCTATCAGGCCAGAGGCCTGCTCGAATCAAATATCCAAATCGTTAGTACCTTGGGCTTGCGGTAATGAGCAGAGACTCACGAAAGATGTGACCCCATCGCCCCGTCTCGAGGACTTGCGGCAAGGCCCAAGAATGCCCGGCCACGCCTCGTATTCATCACTCGGGCACCATACAGGCACCCGTCTTCAAAACACTCGCCTCTCAGGCGCACGCGGGTACCCCTCAGGGTCGACCCGCCTATCGAAGTAACATTGTAAAGTCCAAGTATCCGTGTGTCCATAACATGAGAGGAATACGAGGTATCACCCTCGTTGAATTCCCACTCGATGTATCCGTCAAGGTGAACTCGGAGGAATCACCCTCGCTGGGTTCACACTTGAGGTGTCGTACGACAATGTCGTTACCGGAAGTGGTGAATGAGGAATCACCCTCGATGACCACGACCAAATAGCTACTCTACAGAGTTAACATCAGAAGTGTCGTTACAACAAAAGGGGGGGGGGGGGTGATGTGTGGTGTCGGGGCCTGATCTTCAATCCCGTTGATCGGGTCTTCGGATTATCCAGCGGGGCAATCGGGATAAGTGGGGTCACTGATAGGTCTCTACCCAGCCTATACTAAGCAGTTTAGGATATGCAGGTAATTATCAATAGCAGGTTACAATAAACAGGCTATGCATCAGAATAGGTAAAGCAGCAGCAGCAGCAGTTCTAATGCAAGCATGAGAAATAGAATGGGCGATATCGGTATGCTCAAGGGGGGGGGCTTGCCTGGTTGCTCGGCGGCAAGGGCAAGGTCGTCAATAGTGTCTTCGGGCTCCGGAGCTGCGGCGGTACCGGGAACTGCGTCGGGGTCTAACGAGAGAGAAGAGGGGGAGGAAACAGTATAAATATAGAGCAAACATAAGTAACACGGAGCAGGCTATGCTAACGTGCAGTGTAGGGTTGCCTGAAGACATGTCTAAGTCAATTAGTTATTTTAGGAATTTATTCGGATTTATTTAGTTAAGGTTGTGCACTATTCATTTACTGATATCGGCCTAAAAGTTCCACATTCATATAGCTACGGGCGTCTGACAAGAATACGGAGGATGTATTCGGGTTCATATCAAAACTCTGAGCAAGTTTCATGTATAAATTATTTTCATCGGAGTTACGGTTTATTTAATATGATTGTCTAAAGTTTTTATTAAATTCTAGAATTTATTTAATTATTTTAAATTAAACATTATCCGAAACAGTGATTGATGACATCAGCATGGCATCATGCTGACGTCAGTGGTCAACCTGACACGTGGGTCCCACCTGCTAGTGTCAGTTTAGTCTAATTAGGGTTTAGTTCGTTAATTACTGTTTAGTTAGACAAACTACTTAATTAGATTAAGCTAATCAGAGTTAATTAACCTAATTAATCCACTAATTAATCCGCTAATTAATTAATTATTTTTATTTTTATTTTCTTTTATTTTTATTTTTAAAACGTTCTGGCTGGGCCCACCTGTCATAGACACAGGGAGGGTGAGGCCCAGCAGTCAGTGGCCCGGGAGGCCAAACGGGCGCGGGCGCGCGCGTACCGGCCGTGGGCGCACGACGGGCGCGGCGTCGCCCGAACGGCGAGCCAGCGAGGCGCGGCAGGGGCCGAGGCGGGAGCGCGGCCGCGAGCTGCGAGGCGCGAGCGGGGAGCGGAGCGCGCGAGGCCGAGCGGGCGAGTGGGCTGGCGATGGGCGCAGCAGCAGCAGCCAGCGCGGCCGGTGCTGTCCGGAGGTGTGCGTGAGCAGGGAGAGCGGCAGGCACGCGCGGGCGTGCGGGAGCCGCGACGGGGCGCGGCCACGCAGGGGCGGGCGCGCGGCAGGGTCGACTAGGGCGCGGGGAGCACGGCGCAGCGGGCGGGATGGCGATGCTGGGCGCGGCGGGCGCAGCGCGTGTGCGCGCAGTAGCAGACGACAGAGAGGAGGGAAGAGGAGGCCGTGGGCCTCACCGGCGATGGAGGGAAGCGGGCGGCGTGGCTCGGGGTCGAGGTGATGAGGCGATACGGCGACGGGTTCGAGGAGGCGACGGCGACGAGGGCGAGCGGGCGCCCAGCGCTCCAGATCGGGGCCAGAGGGAGGAGCTGCGAGGAGGAGGCCGAGGGGGCGGCGCTTGTTGATCTGGTGACGGGGCGGGGCGATGGTGGTGCTGGGGAGGGGCGCCGGCATCGGGGGCGTGGGATCGGGCTCCTCCCCGATCCAAAACCAGCGAGAGAGAGGGGGAAGGGGAAGAGGAGCGAGGGAGATAGTGGGGATCGGGTGGGCTAGGGTTCGGGGGGGATAAGGGGAGAGCGGGGTGGGCCGGCCTGGTGGTCCAGCTGGGCCATGGTCCAGTGGGGGGTTTCTGTTTTTATTTTGTTTTCTTCTTTTCTTTTCTCTTTTCTCTGTTTTGCAAATAGTTAGGCATCCAAATGAATTTTATAAAATATATAAACTGGTCCATAAATTACAGTGCAATATACCCTATCACCAAAAATTAGTTTGGGGTATTTATCATTTCATATTTATTTTATATTAATTAATAGGTTATTAAATATTGTTTTCAGCCACTGTTTGGGTATGTTTGAGTCACTTACCCAATTCCAATAATTTTGATTTCAATTTTAGAATTGTCTCTGATTTACTTGCTATTTAATGAACAATTTAGTTTCTCATTTGAGCAACTTTTATTTTCCACTTTCAGTTTGAATTTCCATTTGAATTTGAATTTGAAAAGAGATATGATACTAATGATGATTAAGCACTGTTGATCATGATGACATGGCATAATCAAAAGGGTGATTACTGTAGTTTACCACTTGGGGTGTTACACATCTAACCCACCCAAGAGGTGCTAATTGGAGCTAGTTCTCCTAGTGCATTTATTGTCAATCTAACCCTGTCATCCAAACACCTCTTTGGCTAGAGTTAGTTCAGGGTTAGTCATGAGCTAGAAACTAACTCTAACCTCTAGCTAAGTTGAGTATCCAAACAGGGTTGTGTTGTTGTTGTTGCTGCTGCTGCTCTTCTACGTATATCTAGACATCATCAGAACATTAAGGTAACACTCTTCCTTGTTGCTATGTAGCCTAGGATTGCACATTTAGACATTAAGTACAGTGCATGTTGCTATGTAGCCTCAGATATATTACATATGGCCCTAGTTAACCTAACGATAAATGGGTTACAGATATATTCAGTTAAAAGTCTGATTCACTGATTAGTCCCTTATCAGCCCCCGTCCTATATGGTACCAGCTACCGATATCCTCAACAGTGAGTATATATAAGCCATGGGATGAAACTAACCTCGATGGAAAACAGCAGTCGTTCCCAAAATTGTCCTGTGTAAGTACATCGAGAGGCATGTTAAGCACAACAGGCTAAACATCAACCAGATATATCCATGGTAGACAAAATAATCTCCAAAAGATAGCTTCAGTGTGCAGGTTTAAGCACGCTAGTAAAGCAAAACAAGTGGAAAGGTGTGTTAACTGCAACAGGCCTAACATTTAACAACAAGCAAACATAGTCATTCAAACTGGTATTGCGCCGGTCTAAGTACACTGGTTATTGTTAAATAAAAATGGAAAGGCGTGTTAACTACAAGATGCAGCCATCAAATGTAGTCATTCATAGTGGTATTGTTGAACTGGTATTGAAGAAATTGAACTGCACAGTTCATACTTGCACATATAGAACATCACGTTGTGAATAACTGGAATAAACAAGGCATACTACGAACAACCAAAGATAGCATTTGAAACTGGACATATGCTAACAACAAACAACCGAACAATCAAAAAACTTTAAAAGAGGCATATGCTAGCTATAACAGGCTTAACAGCAAGCAAATATATGCATTCCTATCGGTATGTTTTAAACTGGATTGATGAAAATGTACTGCACAATAAATAGTTACACATATAGAGCATCACATTGTGAACAACTGAAATAAACAAGGCATACAGCAAACAACCAAATATAGCAATTAAAACTGGACATATTCTCACTACACTACAAAAGGGACTCGATAAAACAAATCATGGGTTCCCCCCTGTGAAGAGGCACGGCAAAACAAATCATGGGTTTCCTCACTTGTCACAGATGGGCTCGTTCCCGTGGGAAGAGCACGAACCCTGGATGCACTCCATGTTGTCGCAGATGGGCTCCTTCTCCTTGGAAGAGCACGGCTGTAGGGTGCCCTCCCTGATGTCGCAGACGGGCTCTTTCCCCTTGGAAGAGTAGATGGGCTCCTTCCCCTTGGAAGAGCCGGAGAGGGTGCCCTCCTCGTGGTTTCTGTCGATGAGATCTGACTTGGAAGATGTGGATCCCAAGCCAGCATCGTAGAACGTGTCCTTCAGAAATGACAAAAGGGGCTCGATGGCAATGTAGGATGGCAAATTCTTGACAGCGAGCCAGAGGAGATCAGCGGCGGGGCCATGGATGAGATCAACGACGGTTGAACCCGAGGGGTTGGCGGTGGGCCACTTAACCTATGACATAGCCTGTGTCAGGCCATCGCTGTCGACGACCTCGATGTCCTAGCCGGCGTCCGCGACATACCAGGATACTCTAGCCCGCTGATTGAGTGCCTGCGGCCAGTAATGGTCGTCAGCTTCCTCGGCGGCCACCTCGGCGAGGTCGGGCGAAGAGACCATGATACACCTCTTTTGGGCCAGTCGCTCCTCGAGCTCCACTGGAAGCGTAGCCGGGCTTAGGCTGCGACGCTCTAGAGTGGGGGATGGGGATGGGGATCTATGGGAAAGGGGACGTTTGGCAGGCGTCATCTAAGAAACTCAGGGCGGCCTGGGTATGGAGATCGGTGGGTAAGCTGCACGGGCAAACTAGCAGATGTTGACAATGGAGGCCTTGCGGCGACGGCGGCGACCTTGCTAGGGTTTTGAGCGAGGTAGGGGTTGTGGTGGGGGGGTGTGTGTGCACGCGCACGCGCCCGAGAAGGTTCTGGTGTGTGTGTGTGGAGGGGGGCGGGGGTGTGTTTGAGGAAATGACGCGGCTACTAAATTTTTTACTACGCGGGAGTCAAACATGGGAGTGAAATGCTGGGGCTATTGAAAATTTGGATGATGGTACATCGCACACGGTCCGAAAATAATAACCGTGTGTTATGAAACAGAAAAACCCTCAAGGCGGGTAGATATTTTCAAGGGATGGAGCGGGAGCGGGAACAAAAAACATCACACACGGTCAAAACATAATAACCGTGTATTATCAAACAGAAAAAACCTGCAGGCGGGTAGATATTTTTGAGAGGGGAAGCCTCGTGGAGCCCAATGTACTGTGCGGATGTGCGTGACAGGGGCACCGGCGTGGCACATGGTTAGTGTGAGTGAACCGTGTCTGTTGTGTCATCCGACTTGTCTAATGTTCATAAATTTGGCGAAAATGACACGGGAAAGGGTCAGAACACGAACATACTTGCATGTGGACCAAATATATGTATGAAAAGGGTGGTTTGATGTTCAAATACAAAATGCAACTTCGATGTGGCACCTATCTCGCAAAGCGCATGGTATTGCTTGCCCCCTCGTGTCCGCAGGAGAGGAATCCTAAGCTATGAACACATGCCCCCCCCCCCACGGAGGTTCACCTAGCAAAGTGCGAAGTAGAAGTCCCACCCCACAATCACACACACACACACACACTCACACACACACTTTTAGTCAGCGAGCCGGAGAGGGCATCTCACCAAGATGTATCGTAAAATGGACTAAGAATAATCCACCTTGGTCGTACAACCTCTCTCTTGTTGTTGGTCAAAATGATGGCCGTCCATGCGACCCCAGAGATTGGCTAGCTTGCCAATAATCACGCAAGTAGCTAGTCCCCGAAGACAACCATTGCCTGCGTGTGGCCCAAACATATGTATGGACAGGTGTTGATGTTTGAATACACAATGGAACAACTTTGATGTGGCACCGTGCTTTCGAACCAGAAATCCCCACACGAAGCGAGGGTTAGTTGACGATGCATATGTATGTAACACCACACTTCAAGCCAATGACGGGGATTCATGCATGCATGCGTGCATAGTATGCGCTCAAACTTAATTAGGTCTGAATCTCACCATGACCTATACTACGATAACACGAACCAAAGGAAGAATCCGCCATGGTAACTTATCTTGTTGTCGGTCAAGGTGATCTTGGATGTCCACGCGGGCCCACAAATATATAGGCTTGTCGCCGATAACCACGCGTGGGAGTGTACCGTTCGAAGACAACCACTACATGCATATTTATGGAGGTGATGCATGCATGCATGTTTGAATACCATTCACAACATTGATGTGGCGCGTGCGTCAAAAATCGTACAGTCCCCGCATAGAGCGAGATCAGTTCATGACGTGTTGTGGTACTAGCCAATTCGACTCGATGGGAGGGCTTCATGCGTACACATGCATGTGTGTGCTCAAACTGTATCATGTCATCCCAGAGCATGACCTATATATGTACCGTATTACAAACAAAAAAATAATCCCCTCCTAAGTCAAATTAACCTCTCTCGTTGTCAGGCAAAGTAGTGATGGACCAAGCGGCCCCACAGATGGAAGCATCGATATCGCTGATAACCGCTTGAGTGGGTGCGAGAGGACAACCACCATCGCTTTGCATGTGTGCCAAACATATGTTGAATACCCAAAATGCACAACTTTAATGTGGCACATGCCTCGAAAACCGTAAAGTCCCCACACAGAGCGAGGTTCATGAAGCGTACTACATATGATGGTCCCCTTCCCCCTCTTCGACGCATACTATATGCTCCTACCGTAATACAACCCAAAAAGAATCCTCCTTCATGGTGAAATTAATTAACCTCTCCCGATGTAGGTCAAAGTGATGCATGTATCGACGATGACCTCACGGGCCCATAGATGGAAGCGTCACACGTGAGTGTCCTAGGATAACCACCTCCTGCATGGATGTGGCCCAAACAGGTGTTGTGTGATGTTTGAATAGCCAATTCACAACTTTGATGTGGCACGTGCCTCGGAAACCGAAAAGTCCCGACACTGAGTGAGGTGTACTTGTTCACGGACGCGTACCTATAGTATATATGCTAGTCCCCTCCCACCTCTTTGACGCGTACTATATACTCCCACCATAACACAAACAAAAAAGATTCTACCTTGCTGGTCAAATTAACCTCTCTGCCGGCTGTTGGTCAAAGTGATGGACGACTACCTCGCGGGCACACAGAAAGCATCACACGCGAGTGAGTGTCGTGTAGGACAACCACCGACTGCATGTGGCCAAAACATGTATGTATGAAAGGGTTGTGTAATGTTTTAAATAACGAATTCACGACTCTGATGTGGCACTTGCCTCACAAAACGGCCAACCCACATGGTGGCTCACGACTCGTAGTGTACTGCCAGCCACCCCCACCCCCCAGACGCACACACACACCGCGCATCCACCGCAACTACGATGCATGTTAAATTTTCCCGCGGTGAACATATGTTACCAAATGAGGGACGTTTTAATTTTGAAAAAAAAAATCATTAAAACATTTTAGTACATTGATTGATTTTCTAGGGGTATAATGTGCAAAAATCATATTTGAGCTACATGCACACGTGACAGTGCACCTAAATGGATTGGAAAAACACATGTGTCTCACTGGGTGCACGTTTACTCCCCATGCAAGAAATTTCAAAAATTGAGAATCTTGATTTTTAAATTCTAGTACATCCAAAACTTATTTGAAATTCATGAAACTTATCATGTTGTCATATGGACACCAATACAAAGTGGCATTGTACTTTTTTTTGTCAAATTTGAGACCAGTTTTGATGTAATCTTTATCTTCTTACAAACGGGAGATTATTAATAATTGGGAACCAATATCGCAAATGGATTATTTATTCAAACCGTGGGTGTTAGACCAACAATGGATACGTGCCATGCTTCGGTTAAGCAATAAAGCGGCAGCATTAATCATCAAAATAGAAAAACAATATGCGTGCCGCCACGCGACCCGTGTGTCGTGCGAGCAGGAGTGAGTTGACGGGACGCATGCGAGCAGTCTGTCGCGCAGGCAGACCGGGAGGCGTGCATGCAGGTGTGTGAATTGATAGGAGGCATGCTCGCTGCACAGTGTCATCGGGAGGCGTGCGAGTAGCTGTGTGAAATGACTGTAGGCATGCCAGCAGTCCGGTGCGCAGGCTCACCGGAAGGCGAGCTAGCGGTTTGACCATCGCCCGCCTCTCTCCCACTACTCCATATTAATGGCGCGTCCAAGCGGTCGCACCCTGTCGTGGGAACGGATCTGACAGTAGAGGTTAGGGGTATGTAGGAGAGGGCAGACCCTAGCTACGGCGAGATTGTACACTCGGATTTACGAGTTCAGGCCCCTCTCGGAGGAGGTAATGACCCTACGTCTTGGTGCTGCGGGAGCTTTGTTGTATGGAGTGTTGAGTTACAGGGGGTGCGAACCCTTGTGCAGGAGCGGAGGGCGGCTTATATAGAGTCCGCTGACCCCTCCTCAACCTCCGTTACGCAAGGCTTCAATGAGACAGTAAAGGTGCGAGCGTTACTAGTAACGCCTACACTTAATGATCTTTATAGCGATGAACTGATCGCCTGACCGTTGCCATCCCGGAGTGGCTCTAGGCCTTCTGCCTTCTAGTGAAATTAGGTTCTTCGAGTGAATAAGGATGGTCGAGTGGTGGAGGAGTAACCGAGTGGATCTTGTGTCGAGTGACTTCCATGTTGAGGTCATTCCAGTCGACACCTCCTTTCTAACTTTTTAGGTCTTGGATTCTTATATGTAGTGTCCTTGGGTAGGGCATGTAGGTCAGGCCTAGGACCCTACCCTAGGTACATGTCATCGTCATTAGCCCCCGAATGGATCAAACTTCGAGTGAGAAAGGATTGAAGCTGATTCTGACCAGACTTAATGCCTCGGAGACATTTTTTAGAGCTTTGTAGGTACATGAGCTGCTAAATCCTTTGTCAATCGCCTCGATCGATTCTGGCTTGTTAAGTGTCTGAGTGAGACAAGCTGTGAGTCGTCGAGCGCTGGATCCGACCCGAATGAATGTGGATATCTCTGATGCGATCGATTGTTCTGCCGGATCCCGGATGTCGTGGGATTCGAAAATTTGGAGAAGCGCGCGGGCCTACTGCAGCGCGGTAAGTGGGGCAAGTGGGGAGGGACTCCTCGATTTTCACTCCCCCTTTATCGCCACGTATCGAGCGGACGCCGGTTGTGGGATGTGCTGGGATCCTGTTTGCCCATAGGTCAGTGACTCGGGCGTGCGGGTATAAAGAACGACGCGACCGAGGGGTGTAACAGTGCTCTCCACTTTCCCCCTCTCCACCTTGCCTCTCTACCTCTTTCGCCCCTGCGCCGCGCCGCTCCGCTCGGCTCCGACAACCACCGTGGAGATGGCGAAGGACAAGACGGCGAAGCTGGAGCGCACCAAGAAGGCGGCCAAGGGGAAGAAGGCGTCGAGCTCTTGGGCCGCGCTGCCACCAGGCTGGATCCAGGGTGATTGGCTGCCCTCGACGGTCACAACGGAGGATCTCGACGGACTCGCCGCCGACGACAGGCTGGTCCTCGGATCTTGGAGGCTGTCGGAGGGGGAAATCGAGCCTGCGCCACGCCCCGGAGAGCGGGTCCTCCTCCTCACCCACATGGAGAGAGGTTTTTCCTTGCCTCCGCATCCGTTTTTTCGTGGTTTCTTGAATTTCTTCGGTGCGCAAATCCACCATCTTCCCCCGAATGCCATATCATACCTTGTTGCCTTTGTCTCGATGTGTGAAAATTTCTTGGGTTGTCACCCCCACTGGGGGTTGTTCAAACACATCTTCACATGCCGCTCTCAGTCAGTCAAGAAAGCGAGTCTGAGTGATGCGAGGACCCACATGATCCAGCTGTGTGGGGGGTTAGGTGTCCAGATGAGAGGTAGAAGTGCCTTCCCTTCCATGACTTTTCCCGAGTCAGTTAGGGGTTGGCAGTCGACCTAGTTTTACTGCACTGACGTTCCGACCCCTGGTTCATTGACTGGCCTTCCCCCTTTCTCGTTGGCAAGACTCAGTGCTCCTTGCTCGCTGACAATGGAGGAGGAAGAGAAAGCTGAGGTGGGGATCTTGGTAGAAGCTGTAGTTGAGTTGATCCGGGGTGGGGTGACAGGCCTGGATCTGTTGGAGGTGTTCCTCAGTCGATGGATCCAGGCTCTGCAAGCACGCGACCACCCCATGTGGCTGTATTCGGGCCCAGATGACTGCGCCCGGACCCATCCAGAGGAAGTAAAGGAAGAGACCATGATGCAATGGCTTAGGAGCATCACCGAAGCTCGTGGCAATCTGCGTGGATCTAAGCAGGTTCTGCCTTTCGATGCTGAGCATCCTCCAGGGGAGGTGAGACATAACTTGTTGAGTGTTTTACTTTTTGTTTCCAATATGCCACTGTATTGAAAACTGACTGACTTTGAAATTTGTGTCCTGCAGGCATTCACGAAGTTGTTTTCACCCATGCCGAACGGAGAACAACCTGCTGAAGGAGTAGAGAGCGAGGGCGGGAGTGCTGATATCGATTATGCTGACGACAGTGAGGACGGCATTGATGACTCTGATGACAGCGAAGAAGTCGAGTCACCTCCCCGCACCGAGCGTCGTACTAAGGCACACCAAGATCCGCTTGCTAGCTAGAGCAAGGACTCAGCGTCGAATGTCAGGAACCCAAAGCGCACTCGGACGGCAACTCCAGATCCGATTGAGAAGACTGCGAAGCAACCCAAGATTGTTCCATCGAAGCCTCGGAAGGCCCTACCTAGAATAAAGGTTGCCGTGCCCATTGCTTCAATGTGAGTGTTCTTTTCATCTCTTCTTACTGTTGCGGAACTTCATGCTTTTGCTGACCGAGTGAGAATTATGCCAGAGCTGCTACTTTGGTAACGTCACCCATGCAAGTTGATGATGACCATGTGGAGATGGACACTGCGGATGCGGCCACTTCTCGACGAGGTATGGCAGGTTTTCACTCTGTTCAGTTTCATTGGTTGATTCGATGGCTAACTAAGTTGTTGTTGTTGTTGTTGTTGAGTGACTGCAGAGCCCACAGATATCATCCACCTTGCTGACGACAACGAAGACGAGCCTCAGAAGAATGCGGGTGCTGAAGGTACGAGCTCGACCACTCCCTGTAGCTTCACTCAGAGAGTGCCATCGGGCCAAACGTCTTATGCGCCGTCTGAAGTTGTGCCTCAAGAACAAGGTGATTCGTCTCGAACTTTTGCTATCTTCACTGCTCCTCTGTCGACTGCCTCGCCTTTGGTGTCGACTGTCCTCGCTTCAGGTCCGACTGGTCAACCTCAAGTGTTGATCCCTCTAGCTGCGTCGTCGACTCCTGCGTCAAATGTATTCATTCTGCATCATGTCCCTGAAGACCAGACTGGGGCCAGGAAGGAAGCCATGATTCAAGCCGAGCTGATGATGGAGCATCTGAAGGTGGTGTATGAAGGCAGCAAGTTGGCTTATGATGCCAGTACAGCTCTCCAGGCGAATGTCCGAGTAAGTGCGATTGTAAGTTGGTTTCTGGTAGAATTACTTCTTGTCCATCTTGACTCTGTACACCCACTGGGTGTTTTCTTTTGACTTAGAATGTCAGTATTCACTCTGTAGTTTTTCACTCAAGCCAGTCAGGTTGAAGCCGAGTGAGAATGGATCCAGTGGGGGCACGCTGAGTGCACCCACTGGGTGTAGTCCCCGAGACCGCTGTCGAATGTCTGATTCGGCGGGGGTCTTAGAATGCTTTTGCCTGCAACTCTCCACTTGGGCCGGTCAGGCCATGCCGAGTGGGAATGGATCCTTTGGGGGCACGCTGAGTGCACCCACTGGGTGTATTCCCCGAGACCGCCATCAAATGATTGATTCGGCGGGGGTCTTAGTGAACATGTGTTTTTTCTAACTCTCCACTCGGGCCGGTCAGGCCGAGCCGAGTGAGAATGGATCCAGTGGGGGCACACTGAGTGCACCCACTGGGTGTAGTCCCCGAGACCGCTGTCAAATGTTCGATTCAGTGGGGGTCTTAGAATTGTTTGTTTGTAGCATCTGGATTTGCTCTTCCCCACTCGGAAGTAGAGGAATATTTTATCATCGTCGACTGAATTGTTTCTTTGCTGATCTCAGAAAACTTGCGAGCTCGGGACCCAGTATGCTGCCTTGGAGAAGGAGAAGATCCAACTTCAACTGGACTTGGAGCTGGCAAAAAGGAACTGGGATCGTGCTCAGACGGAGGCGAAGACCTTAGGAGGTAAACCTTGTCGACTGAGTGCACTGTTGTTCTTTCTTTCTATCCTTTGAGCCGAGTAGTTTCACTCGAACAGATGTGCATAATGAAAATAGTCAACTTCAAGCGTGACTCAGGAATGTTATTTCTTTAGACACCATGAAGCAGGCTTTGGAGGATAAGGACTATGCACTTGCGGGGGCACAGAAGGTGGCTAGAGAGAAGACCGAGGCTGCTGAGCTGAAGTTTGCCTTAGTGAGAAAGTTGGAAGAGGAAAACGCATCTCTGAAGACTGCAGTTGAAGAGCTCAAAAAAGAACAGGACGAGTGGACCAAGAAGATGGAAGATCAAGCGAGTGCTTTTGAGTCAGAGAAGACGGCTCTGAATGACAAGGTGGACCAGCTTACCCAGAAGAGGGACACGTTGGAGAAATATCTGGGGGGTTTTGCAAAGAAGATGTATGGCATGCCTGAAGGTACCTCTCTTTGCCTTAGTGAATTTCTCTGAATCTTGAACACAAGGGTGTGACCAATCTTTTCTTTCTTCTCCGTACAGAATTCTGTCAGAACTTTGGGGAGGAGACTGATCGGATCGAGACGGATCTAGACCCCACCAAGTCACTCATCAAGGACGTAGTGGCCCTGAACATGCTGCGACTCGAAGCTCGCCTCAATGGTGTCCGGGAGTATATCACTCGTCTGAGGGCCGTGCAGGCAAAGATAGACAAAGAACTGTGGCCGGAGGATACGCTTCAGAGTGTTCTCAAGTCGATGATGACTCGACTTGATGAGATCCCTGGCTGAGTGCAAGTATGGAAGAAGTCTGCCGCCCACTGTGGGGCTGATGTGGCACTCTCACTCGTTCGTGTCCATTGCAATGATGCCAAGGAAGACAAGCTGAAGGCTCTCCAAGTGGCCAATACGAAGAAGCTCAAGTTTGAACACTTCATGGAGACTTTCATCGAGTCAGCCACTCGGATAGCTGACGGCATTGACCTGGACACCTTCGTCGAGCCAGCGAGTCCCACCGGTGTGTGAAGGAAATCTTTATGATTCGAACTTATTTGCCTCGGTATGCCGAGTGATTTTGTAATCGTTAAAACTCGTTCGGGCTTGACTTTCCGCCCGAGTACTTTTATCTACGTTTGAGAACTTGAGGTTATGGATTTATCTGATCGTTGCTTTCTTGTTTACCGCATAATTTACTTCGCCTGGCATGCAGCCAAGTTTCGGAGAATTTTTTAACTTAAACGAGGACTGGCTCGCGGCTAAGCCTCTGAGTGGGAGGGATGCTCTCACTCGGAGTAGTTTTTAAATTAGGCGAGGACTGGCTCGCGGCTAAGCCCTGGAGTGGGAGGGATGCCCTTACTCGGAGTCGTTTTTGACTTAGGCGAGGACTGGCTCGCAGCTAAGCCTCCGAGTGGGAGGGATGCTCTCACGCAGAGTAGTTTTTAACTTAGGCGAGGACTGGCTCGTGGCTAAGCCCCCGAGTGGGAGGGATGCTCTCACTCGGAGTAGATTTTAACTTAGGTGAGGTCTGGCTCGCGGCTAAGCCCCCGAGTGGGAGGAATGATCTCACTCGGAGTAGTTTTTAACTTAGGCGAGGACTGGCTCGCGGCTAAGCTACCCGCTGGGGGTTTGGAACATGCGCTTATGCAAGTGAAATCATTGTAGGACTGCAGGAGCCATGTCTTTGATAAACAATCCAAAAGTACTCTTATTACACCTTGACAATTCGATCGTCAAGTATAGAATCGACGAAGGAGATCTGCGTTCCAAGCGTGTGGCTCGTCAATCTTTTTCGTGAGGTTGTAGAGGTGGTCGGCCCCATTATGCTGCACCTTGGTGACGATGAAGGGGCCTTCCCACGCGGGGGCGAGTTTGTGTGGTCGCTGCTGATCCACTCGGAGCACAAGATCTCCCTCTTGGAACGCCTGACCCTTAACGTGCCTTGCATGGAACCGTCGAAGGTCTTGCTGATAAACAGTCGACCGTATTAAGGCCATTTCTCGTTCTTCCTCCAAAAGATACACAGTGTCTTGCCACGCCTGCTCTACTTCAGCTTCTGAATAGAGCACCACACGGGGCGAGTTATGAAGGAGATCACTCGGCAGCACGGCTTCGGCTCCATACACCATGAAGAAAGGGGTGCGGTCAGTGGACCGGTTGGTAGTCGTCCTTAAACCCCACAGGACAGACGGCAGTTCAGTCACCCAGGCCCCAACCTCATGCTCGAGATCATGCATGAGACGTTGCTTCAACCCTTGATGGATAAGGCCATTCGCTCTCTCAGCCTGACAATTCGACTGCGGGTGCGCAACGGATGCGTAGTCCACCCGAGTACCTTAGGTGGCACAGAACCTTTTGAATTCTTTCGAATCGAAGTTTGAGCCGTTGTCTGTGATGACGCTATGTGGGACTCCATATCTGAATATCAACTCTCTCATGAACTTGATGGATCTACGTGAATCTAGCTTTTTGATAGGCTTAGCCTCAATCCACTTGGTGAATTTGTCGACTGCTATGAGCAGATGAGTGAAACCGCTCCTGCCAGTCCTGAGTGGCCCAACCATGTCCAATCCCCACACGGTAAATGGCCAGATGAGTGGCATGGTCTTCAAAGCATATGCAGGTTTGTGGGACAAGTTTGCATAGAACTGGCACCCCTGGCAGTGTTGAACAATCTCTTTGGCAGCTTCATTGGCACGTGGCTAGTAAAATCCAGCTTGGTATGCTTCGGCCACAATTGTCCGAGAGGACGCCTGATGACCATAGGTCCCCGAGTGGATCTCTTCTAAGATTAGTCGACCTTCCTCTGGAGAAATACATCATTGGGCTACGCCAGTGACGCTCTCTCTGTAAAGCTGTCCATTCATCACAGTGAAAGCTTTGGATCTGCGGACAATTTGACGTGCATCAACTTCATCCTCTGGGAGTTCTTGCCTGAGAAAATATGCAATGTATGGCACTGTCCAGTCGGGGGTAATTACCAGAATCTCCATAACCAAGTCAATGACTGCAGGGACCTCGATTTCAGTCGGGTCAGAGGGACTTATCACCTGAGGAGGCTCTTCACTGAAAGGATCTTCCTGCACTAACGGGGAATGGAGGTGTTCAAGGAACACGTTGCTGGGGATAGGCTTCCGAGTGGAAGCGATTTTCACCACATCATCAGCCGCTTGATTTTTGATTTGGGGAATGTGATGAAGCTCCAGACCGTCGAATTTCTTCTCCAACTTCCTCACCGCATTGCAGTATCCTATCATAGTAGGGTTTTTGACATCCCATTCCTTCATTACTTGATTGATCACCAGATCTGAGTCGCCGTAAACCATCAGGCGACGGACGCTGAGTGAGATGGCCATACGCAACCCGTAGAGGAGCGCCTCGTATTCGGCCTCATTGTTGGAGGAATCGAAATGAATCTGCAGGACGTAACTGAGCCGATCACCCTTTGGGGATACCAAAACCACTCCAGCGCCAGAACCATTTAGCATCTTGGAGCTGTCGAAGAACATAGTCCAGTGCTTCGAGTGGATCTGAGTCAGCTGTTGCTGTTCTATCCACTCGGCCAAGAAATCTGCGAGTGCCTGGGACTTAATTGCCTTTTTTGCTTCAAACTTGATATCAAAAGGGAGAAGTTCGATGGTCCATTTGGCCAGTCGACCAGTTGCATCCTTATTGTTCATGATTTCAGACAGCAGGGCATCACCGATGACTGAGACCGAGTGTTCTTGGAAATAATGTGCGACTTTCTTCGCTATTAAGTAAATGTCATAGACAAGTTTCTAGTAATGAGGATAACTCTGATTGGACGGAGTCAGGACTTTAGAAATGTAATACACTGGTCATTGAACTTTGTAGGCCTTGCCTTCGTCTTCTCGCTCCACAGTGAGGACCGTGCCGACAACTTGACCAGTGGCCGCAATGTACAAGAGCAAAGGTTCTTTACTATTCGAGGCAGCAAGCACCGGCTGGGTGGAGAGCAGGGCTTTAAGTTCAACAAACGCTGCTTCTGCTTAGCGGTCCACTCGAACGTATCGGACTTCTTCATCAGTCGGTATAAAGGCAATGCCTTTTCTCCAAGATGAGAAATGAACCGACTCAAAGCTGCAAGATAGCCTGTGAGCTTCTGGACATCGTGCATGCGCACAGGGCACATCATTCGGACAATTGCACTGATTTTATCGGGATTGGCATCTATTCCTCATTTGGAAACGAGAAAACCGAGTAACTTGCCTCCAGGCACTCCGAAGGTGCACTTGGACGGATTCAACTTTATGTCGTACCTCCTTAAGTTGGCAAAGGTTTCAGCGAGGTCAGTCAGCAGGTCGGAACCTTTGCGTGACTTGACCACGATATCATCCATGTAAGCCTCAACGTTCCGAATGATCTGAGTGAGCAGGCACTTCTGGATCATGCGCATAAAAGTAGCGCCAGCATTTTTGAGACCGAATGGCATGGTGACGTAGCAGAAACACCCGAAAGGGGTGATGAAGGCAGTTTTTATTTCATCTGGCCCATACAGTCGGATTTGATCATACCCGGAGTATGCATCAAGAAAAGACAGACACTCGCATCCCGCAGTCGAATCAACTATTTGGTTGATGCGGGGGAGTGGAAAATAATCTTCCGGGCAGGCCCGCTTGAGATGTTTGAAATCGATACACATACAGAGTGACTTGTCCTTCTTGGGGACCATGATGACGTTGGCGAGCCACTCGGAGTGGTATATCTCGCGTATACCAGGAGCTGAGCTACTTCCTCACCAATCGCCTTCCACTTCTCCGCAGCAGAATGATGGAGATGCTCCTTAACAGGTTTGGCCTTCGAGTCAACTCTCAAGCGGTGCTCAGCCAGTCCCCTGGGTACACCCGGCATGTCAGACGGCTTCCATGCGAAGGTATCCCAGTTCTCACGGAGGAACTGGATGAGCGCGGCTTCCTATTTGCTATCAAGTGTCGTGGAGATGTTCGTCGGAGTGGTTGCAGGATCTTCCGGGTGAACGTGAACTTGCTTCGTCTAGCCCGCCGACTGAAAAGCAGATTCAGAAACTGGCTTCTTGGATTGGAGTAAATCAGTCGGATCCGCATTTCTCTTGTACTCTTCCAACTCCACCATGGCCATCTTTTCATCAGCGATTTTGGATCCTTGCTGAAGACACTCTTCAGCTCTCTGCCTATTCCCAGTAATCGTGATTACGCCCTTGGGTCCGGGCATCTTCAGCTTGAGGTACACGTAACATGGACGGGCCATGAAACATGCATAAGCCGGTTGACCAAGGATAGCATGATAGGCACTATGAAAGTCCACCACTTCAAACGTCAGCTTGTCCTTCCGAAAATTCTTCGAGTCACCATAAACAACATCCAGAGCAATCTGACCGAGTGATTTTGCCTTCTTCCCCGGAATGACTCCGTGGAACTGCATGTTGCTTTCGCTGAGTCGGGACATCGGAATGCCCATTCCCTGCAGGGTTTCAGCATAGAGTATGTTCAGACCACTCCCACCATCCATGAGGACCTTACGCAACCGAGTGCCCCCCACAACCGGATCAACCACCAGCGCCTGCCCCCAGGGGTAGCTACGTGAGCTGGGTGGTCTGACTGATCAAAGGTTATGGGAGTCTTCGACCACTTGAGATACGTTGTAGTCGCTGGAGCAACCATGTTCACCTCTCGGTTGATGACTTTCAGTCGGCTTTTGCTCTCAACGTCAGCGAAAATCACCAGTGTGGCGTTGACCTTGGGGTAATCCTCGACTTTTTCCTCTTCATCATCCTCGGGGGTCTTTTCACTCGACTGACCGTCGCAGAACTGCTGGATCAACAGCCTGCACTACCGAGTGGTATGCTTGGGTAAAATCAGGTTACCCTCCTCGTCTTTCTTCGTGTGATGGCACACGGCAGATCAATGACATCTTGCCCCGATTGATCTCTCTTCTTCTTAGGAATCCACTACTCTCTGGCCTTCCCTTTGAACTTTCCTTGGGCAGTGATGATGGCCGCTTCTGCTTGACCGGTGGCTTCAGCTTTGCGCTTCTGTTTCCGACTGGGATTGGTGTTGTTGGGGTCATGCTCATTAGCTTTTCCTTTGCCGCTGCGGAGGCGGTCTTCTTCTTCGCCATTCGCGTACTGAGTGGCAATCTCCATCATTCGGTTCATGGTCAGGGTCCCAGACCGCCCAAATTTCAGGACGAGTTCCTTGTATCGGACACCTTCTTTGAAGGCACAGACTGCTTGATGCTCTGTAACATTCTCCACCACATGATGAAGCGTTGTCCAATGCTGTATGTAATCTCTCAAAGTTTCATTCGCCTTATGGATGCAGTGCTGCAATTGAGTCAACCCAGTAGGACGCTTGCAAGTGCCCTCGAATGTTTTGATGAACACTCGGGCCAAGTCCTCCCAATAGTATATGCTTGCAGGAGCCAACTGATTCAACCACGCCTGGGCCGATCCTTCCAGCATCAGGGGCAAATGTTTCATGGCGACATAGTCATTGCCTCCGCCAATCTGCACAGCCACTCGGTAATCCTCCAACCATGTATCTGGCTTCGACTCTCCAGTGAATTTTTTCACCCCCGTGGCCAATCTGAAGTTGGGTGGTATCTTAGCGGCTCGAATGGCCCTGCTGAAACACTCGGGACCGGAGACAAACACGCCACTTCCACTCGGACGATCTCTGTCTAGATTCTCTCGGTAAGCTCTGCCTCTGTCGACTAGATTCTGCACAAGGACTGACCTCGCATTGAACCCTGGATCTCGGGTATCGACTGGCTCTCTTCGCTCGTCACCGTACGGGCGCCTATCATCGTACCGCCGGGGCGCATACGAACCACCCCTCGGATGGGGTGTCACCACTCGACGGAGGTCGTCGCAGTGATGTCAAGGAGCAAATTGCCCACGGCCTTGATCCAGGTACTGGTCCTGGTGGTAATTGTGATCTTCATGCCGCAGAGGCGATCTTGGGCTGTGAGCCGACTGGACCGTGTCTGCTCTGACAGACCTACTGTGAATCCTGTTGCGCGATTGTAAAACAGCTAAATTATGCTCCCCAGCCACTCTGAGCAGCACTCGGATCTGCTCCAGCCCTCTTCCAGCTTCGGACCGGGATGGCTGAATGGAGTCTGCAATCCTTGCGGCTGCCACCACATTTTGAATCGGAGTGCGGAATATCTGATGCTCATTCTGCGACTCAGTCGGGAACAGTTGTCGCTGCCGTCGATTGGAATTTGGGGGTTGTCTGTGAGCTCGATCGTCGAGTGACTTCTGGAGCTCCTCAAGATGAGAGCGCTCCGTCAGAGTAGCTACACGCGCAGCCTCCAAAGCTTGGGATTCAGCGGTCGCACCGACAATGGGAGTCTGGAGGACTCGCTCATTCCGGTGACGCAACTTTTCTCTTTGTTCAGCAGTGAGGGGTTGCGGGTAGTACTCATCGTTGACACGCGAAAACCCTGGCGGGCTACGCTGGGAACCAATTACAAGAACTTCTTCCGCCAGATCGTTGCTCTTGCACTCGGAAGGAGTATCCAAGCGATCAGCCGACGGATCGATCAGGTCGTAGAGGGATTCATCGGGATTGATTGCCGCGATCTGCGGAGTGGATGACTGGCGAGCCACCGCATGCCTCACCCACCGCTAGAGCTGAGAGCGACCGGATCGCTTGCGGCGGCGAGCAGTAGGGAGGGAAAACACCACCGGAGCTGACTGATACTGAGTCGACAGCTGCTGGAGGAGGACGTCGCAGGAGCTTGCACGGAAGTGCGCTGCCCCGTGAATAGGAAGTGCCTCGACGTCCAAAGGGGCTTCTAGGAGCCACGCCGAATCGTCGGCGATGAAGCTAAGCACGCCGAGACAGATCTCGCGACCCAGGGACAGTCCACCGCCGAAAACCATGATGAAGGAGTTCGAAGAACGCAACCTTGCTGGAAGTCGCTTAGACGCCAGCCCCACGGTGGGTGCCAACTGTCATGGGAACGGATCTTACAGTAGAGGTTAGGGGTACGTAGGAGAGGGCAGAGCCTCGCTACGGTGAGATTGTACACTCGGATTTATGAGTTCAGGCCGCTCTCGGAGGAGGTAATGACCCTACGTCTCGGTGCTGCAGGAGCTTTGTTGTATGGAGTGTTGAGTTACAGGGGGTGCAAACCCTTGTGCAGGAGCGGAGGGGCGCCTTATATAGAGTCCGCTGACCCCTCCTCAACCTCCATTACACAAGGGTTGAATGAGACAGTAAAGGTGCGAGCGTTACTGGTAACGCCTACACTTAATGATCTTTATAGCGACAAACTGATCGCCTGACCGTTGCCATCCCGGAGTGACTCTAGGCCATCCGCCTTCGAGTGAAATCAGGTTCTTCGAGTGAATAAGGACGGTCGAGTGGTGTAGGAGTAACCGAGTGGATCTTGTGTCGAGTGACTTCCATGCTGCGGTCATTCCAGTTGACACCTCCTTTCTAACTTTGTAGGTCTTGGATTCTTATATGTAGTGTCCTTGGGTAGGGCATGTAGGTCAGGCATAGGACCCTACCCTAGGTACATGTCATCGTCACACCCCCCATCCTCACCACACACACAATCCTCTCTCTCCGCTTGCATCCTCGATGCCGCTCTCAGTCCTCAAAGCCGTCAGTGTACGAGGATGCCGCCGAAGCGCCCCATCGGAGGGAGTGGCAACTCCGGGGCTGCTGAAGCACCGGAGCACGGCATGGAGATGGAGACAGAGGTTGCCATCACTGCCGGCGAGGTATCGCTGCACCCTGACATCGTCGACGGCGTCGTGCTTCTACAGCCGAAGCCGGAGGTCCACACCAACGCCGGTGATGACTCAGGCGACGACTCCGGCGACGACGGACACCGGTTAGTCATCTATACCCATTTATGTGTCAAATACATCCTAGGGTTTCTCTGCTTACTCCTGCCTCCCCCTTTTTGGAATAGAAATCCTATGGTTATGTTCTCTCAATCCATGAAATCTGAGTAAGTTTCGTTAGATCCGTGTAGTGTATTGATTGTTTGAATGGTACAAGTGATAAGTGATTGGTTGTTTCATCTGTGCAAATGATTTCTGCTAATAATCCTACTAGGGTTAGTGTTCGTGCTAATAATTCCTAGCCAGGTCTTGACAATTAATTTTGAATGACCTACATATATGTTTGTGCCATTATTTTCTTCAAGATTGCTCTATACATAGACGATTGTGCTTAAAAATCGAACCATAATCTCTGGATATGTATAAAAAGTAGCCATAAATTCCTAATCCTACTTCATGGCATGTAAACATTGATTTGATGCCAAATTTGGCAACTACCAAATGTTCGCTAGAGATTAGTTTGTAAACATTAATTTGATGCCACATTTTTTTACTATATGTATAGGTGTTGTCTGACGATGTCGACAGCGAGGATGAAGATGGCCAGGGGAGGTACAAGAGGCAAATCCTCAGGGAGCTTTATGCGGGAATGCATAACAGGCGTATTAGGACCTGGGACGGCGGCTATCGATGCCCATTTTGCTACCAAAAGCTTCATGACGCGTATCAAAGTGTTCTGGCGCATGCAAGAGGACGAGCCATTGGCTCCTTCAAGCAGAAGTATTCTCACAGGGTGGCCCACGCCACGTACACTGAGTACCTGGAGAAGCATCAAGATCGCGCCGGCAGGTGAGATGAGATGTGGGATCGAACTATGTACGCTTGAGTATGCTTAATGATGGTTGAACTATGTACTTATGGTTGAACTATGCTTGTATACGCTTATTATCTATGTTTGAGTATGTTTAATCTATGTTTACTTATGTCTAAATGTGGGATATGGATGCAATAAGTTCGGTTGATGGAATCTACATCCATCCTGGTTTATTGGTCCCCTTTGTAAAAAAAATTAAATTTTGACCAAAGATTTAACTGACAAAATGTTAGTGCAGGTCAGAAAAAATTATATCGTTGGATGCGTATGTGAACATAGTGTTCAATGATATAATTTTTGGTGACATGAATAAACATTTTTTAGTTAAATCTTTGGTCAAATTTTGGTACAAATTACAAAGGGGACCAATAAACCAGGACAGAGGTAGTAGGTCAACCACACGCGGTTCCCAAAATTGGAACCGTGTGCAATGGCTTTCATTTTCCCTGTTACGTCAATCACACACAGTTGGCTCTAGCAAACCGTTGCCTCCGAAACACTTTGTGGGACAGAAAACCCTCACCACCCAATTCAAAAGAGAAAAAAGAAAACCCTCACCATCCCCACGTCACAAAAACCCTAACCCCGCCCGCCACCCCCTCCGGTCCCGATTCACACCTGCACAAGCTCCTCCGCGTCTATGCATGGCACCGCCTATCGCCGCGGCAACCACTTAGCTCGCCGCCTGTCGCCGCCGCCAGGCTGCCGGCAAACCCCACCGCATTTCACCACTTCCGCTTACCGCCGCCTATCGCCATCGACTTTCTCGACGCTGCTCGCGGTCGACCAAGCTCCGCCCGATTGGGGAATCCGCCGTATTGAAGGTTTTTTCTCATGGACAACAAGGTAACTAATTTAATGAGATATTATCTCATCTCTTATCCCAGTTCATCTACCTCCTTTAATCACCCAGCCGAAAGCGCCGTGAATTCATTTTTATTCGAGCTGATTTGAGGATTTTCTTTCATTCATAGAGTGTACAATGCACGGACACATCAGGACTTTGCGGCCTCGGCCAGACATCCATGGAGTTCCATCTCTCCGTACCAGATGACTTGAGGATGTGCGCGGTATGTTTAATCTCACCCTAAATCGGTTGGCATGGCCTACTTTCCTGAACATATACTATATATTGCTGCATTTGGATAAAAGGTGCCACATGCAGCATATATGTCAAAGGGGATTTTTTTCCTTCTTCTTTCTATATTAGGCAAATTAATGATGTATTGTTCTTTCGATTACTCTCATATTTCCATGACATCATGGTTACCCTATCTGTTTAATTATAGATTTTTGTCCTTTGATTTCAACTGTTGTACAGTTCTTTCAATTTCGCCCATATTTGCATATTGCCATATTCTTTAACAATCCTACCATTTTCTGCAGCGCGTGCCTTGCTATGCAACAGAATCTGTAGTACACAATATTTCTCTTTACATAAATCAAGACTGCAGGTATGTCATACTGAACACAAACCATGGATTTACAATCGTTGCTTCTGTAAGACTTGCTGAATGTGGTCACTCCTATTTTGCCAATGGCCTTTGGACAGAAATTTCTAAGTTTTATGTACTGAAAGCTGGCACTAAAATTGCACTGCACATAAAAGACCCTGGTCATGAGATATATGCTAACTTCCCGGACGATATCATCCGTCCAGACTTTGTTCGAAGCAAGTGTTCTTTTCAAGTATCTGCATGTTGACTGACCCAGCAATATCAAATGAATTGTGTAGTATTTAAGCAACCAATTGTTATTCCATTTTCTTACTCTATTCCTACCTACTAACTTCTAGTTACCAATACACTTTTCTATTGCCCTGTTTTAATTAAATATTCCCTGTACTCCCACTTCTATCAGAAAGCGCCGCTGATGAGGAGACTTCGGAGGTGGAGAACGGGGCTGCCAACAAGCGGAGGCAGGTCGAGCAAGAACCGCAAGCGACTCCAACAGGCCTAGACTTCATCAACAGCCTCCCCGATGATATGTTGATAGTCATCATCTCCCTCCTCCCAATCAAATATGGGGCACGGGCAACCGTCCTTTCCCGACGGTGGCGCCCCCTATGGAACTCCACCCCTCTCGACCTCATCGACACCCATGAGCTCTGCCATGGCTATCACAAAAGCTTGGATGCCTTCTCCAAGATCCTCGGCAGTCACCCTGGCCCAACCAGAGGCCTTAACATGGGCAAGTTCCGTTCCAACGGCAAGGACCGAGCCAAGCTTGACGACTGTTTCCGATCCCCCGCCCTAGATCAGCTCGAGGAGCTCACTTTTGATGATGGGCATATGCGCTCGCTGCCAACGTCCGCGCTCCGCCTCGCGCCCACGCTGCGCATCGCCAAGTTCAGGAACTGCCATCCCCCCTTAATGACGCGCCCGCTCTTATTCTACCACGACTGAAGCACCTCGAGCTCATCGCCGTATGCCTCCCAAACGGTGACATGGAGTGCCTGCTCCATGGCTGTACTGCACTCGAGTACCTTCGTCTTCAAGCGATCAATGGGTTGAGTAGCTTCCACATCACCTCCACGACTCTCCGGACTATTTATGTGTGTTGCTGGTGCTGCAAGAAGACATCACAAGATGTGTACCACGTTATGGTCATTGAGGACACACCTTCACTTGAGAGATTACTTGTAGTTGATTAAGAAGGTCCAACAAGAATCAATGTCATTTCTGCGCCGAAATTGACAGTGGTGGGCTACTCGTGTGACAAATACTCTGAACTTGTTATTGGATCCACACCGGTTCAGGTACAACATCTGCCTTGTACCTCTCCTTCTAGAAATTAACATTATTTCTAATTTTGAAGATGTATGTTCGTCTGTCATCCAGAAAATGATTCCGACAAGCTTGACCCCGAAACTGCGCACAGTGAAGGTCTTGGCACTAGAATCTATCGGCCCCAACCTGGACCAAGTTGTCAGTTTCCTGGGATGCTTTCCGTGCCTGGAGAAGCTATATATCGAGGTGATGTTCCTTTCCTGTTAAATGTTAACCATAAGGGAGTTCAATTTGTGACACATTTTCCAAGTTTACAATGACAATGTACTACGATTTCTGAAGGATGTTTTGAGGATTTCAGTACATACATGTCCCCCCCATATTGGTTGCTTGATCCATATGGTTACAATCCATAAGCATTTACCCTTTGGATTCATCTGTACTAGTTCTCTTAAGGAACTTTTCATCCACTCCAACCTCTTGTGAAGAAGGCTATATTTTTCTAGATTGTAATTAAAAGCCCATGTTAAGCATGTCAGATCAAAGATGGCACGTTAGTGCATTTTACAAATCCTGCAAACCAAATAGGCATGTAGCAGTGTTCAAAACTGCATGTAGGCACTAACACGTTTTCTTCTTTTGCAGATAGGATTAGGCCCGGTGGTGGATAATGTGATAGAATATAACAATGACATCGAATGCCCAGATCTGCATCTCTCAGAAATTACTTTGAACTCCTACCGAGGAACCTTACCGGAGATTATATTCGCCAGGTTCTTTGTTGTCAGAGCAAGGGTGCTGAAGGTAATGAGGTTTGCCCTACATTTATTTCGCAAAAATGAATGGTTTGTTGATCAGCGCCGGCGGCTGCGGTATAATGGAATAGGCTCCGAAAATGCTGAATTTCATTTTGGAACTTTAGATGACAGAGTAATCAGAAGTCATCGTGTCAACCCCATACATGACTTCTCAGTGGCTGACCCCTTTGCAAAAATTATGAGGTTTCGAAACCAGCCTTACAAGTGGTAATATTAGTTTGAGCCTCTCTTATATCCATATGTTCAGCGGATCAGCACGAGCGTTTGCAGCTGCTGAGCTGAATTTCATTTCTAATATCAGTTTGAACCTTGTAATCTTCGAATTTGAGCCCTATAACTCTGGAATTTGAACCTTGTAATATTTCGAGCTTTTGTGGTACAATCATTGAAATGGCATCGTATGAGACTCGTATATTGGTAGCACTATTTTGACCTTAATATGCAATGGACTTAGATTTTATTAACCATTCTCGAATCTGTTTACCATGTCGATCTCATAGCACACGATCTGTAAAGCTAACTCGACTGCGATCTTCGACATTATTGCACATAGTTGGTTTCTTCAACCGTGTGCCCTGTAGAGCGCAGAATTAGTTATCGCACTCGAGTGCCCATCATCACCCTTCCGTGTAACTTTGACCTGATCGCCCACGGGTAAACTTATGACCGAAGTCATTCCACACACTTCGTTTTTACAAAGCTTTTTGCCAATAAACGCCCATGATTTGTCCCTCTTCTAGCCGACGCGTGGCCAAACTAGCCGGGCGGGAAGCTTGCGCGGTAGCACGGGAACAGGATCACCGACGACACATTTGACGCCTCTTCAAGCCCACGCATGGTCAAACGAAACACGTCTGATGTTGTCAAGCGTGCACTGGAATCCTCTGCTATGAACGTGGTGACAAGACGTGATGATTACAGGCCGGCCGGCCCCCATTTATTACAGCGACCATTTAACCCTTGTGTCTCGTCAACCTTTCGATCGCACCCCACCATTGCAAGAAGCACACCAACCACGACAAATTCTTAGAGGGTATCCTGCGCGGCTCCAATGGTGCTCCGAGCGGCTGCCGACGATGAGCAGCAGTTCAACATCCATGCCGTGGTGGACACCCACAGAAGGTTCACGGAGCTCTCGATGGTGTACACCAACAACCCGGTCTGGGTGGAGCTGTCCATCCACATCATGGAGCTGTTGCTTGCTGCGGAGAAGTACAAGGTGGTCGGGTTCGACCTCGAGTACACCCGCGCTCGTGCCGGGTCTCGTCCCAAGGTCGCCGTCACCCAGATGTGCGTGCACAATCACGTCCTCGTCTACCACTACTGCCTAGCCACAAGGCCTTGCGAGCATTTTGCCAGGTTTGTCAACAGGCCCCACTACATGTTCGCTATGGTGGACACCACCAACGATGTAAAGGTGCTCAAGAATTCCGGCATCGCCTGCCAGAATCTTGTCGACATCCAGGGCCAATACAAGATCTGGGGAAGCAACAAGCATGATAAGGACTCACTGGTTCACCTCACCGAGGCCATCATCGATCCCTACTATAGAGACATGAAGGATTCCTGCAGTAAGGACAAGCATGCCTGGCACTCAGCCTAGATGGAGATACTCGACAAAGCTCACGTCATGTACGCAGCCAAGGAGGCATACACGAGCTACGAGATGTACAGGCGGATCGTTGACATGAGGAAGTGCCTCCTTCCCGAAAACGGCTTGGGATCCAACCGAAAGCAGAGCAATGGCAAAGCGTCATCGCAACAAGAAGTAGATGATTAGATCCTATTTTCTCCTAGTTTAGTATGCGTGTAATTGCTTACTTTGGTGTGTGGAAATGTTATGTGTGTAGTCACTTGTGTAATTGTATGCTTAATTTGGTTATGCAATGCTGTCTTTTTAAGTATATATGTTGATGCTCTATAGACAGAGCGTAGATGTTGTGCAGACAGAGCAAATCACATCGCACATGGACTAAATAATGGAACCCGTCGGTGATGATTTCATCAATCACTGACAATTGTATACCAGCAATCATTTGCTCACAACACACATGGCTTGTTAACAGGAATCATCTGTGTTGTTATCGGTCTTCCCACACATTTCCAATTACAGACCTGTTTTCCGTGTATCACACACATCTTGTTAAGTTGAACCATTTCTGTTCTCTTGGCTCAACGCAAACAGTTCATTCGAGTGATCTGTATGCCGTATATCGCACACACCTTCACCTGGCTGACCGTTTTTTTGTGTTGCCTAATCACAAACAGTTCATCCGAGTGAACTGTATGCCGTGTATCACACACACCTTCATCGGGCTGCCCGTTTCTGTTCTTCTGCCTCATCACAAATAGTTCATTGGACTGAACCGTATGCCCAGCATCGCACACACAACTAAAATCTTAACCGTGTTTGATGTGTCCGCCATCGCAAATGTTTTGCATCTTTTTTGACAATTTTTTACATCACCGTTTGTGATTAATGCATCACACACAGTTTCGTCAAAGGGTCTCTAATCGTTGTGTCGCGTTAGCAGCATCCTGCAGTAGTGGAGTGTAAGTATGCTGACAAAGGGCAAGAGGTACTGACAAAAGCAATGTAGTGCCCAGTATTGTTGTGATATCCTATGATCCTTTGAGAAAGGAGATTCATCTCAAATTAGTTTTCATACAAGAGAGATGGTAAGGCACATGCGGAAATGTAGGAGTTCAAATTTTGAATTGATATCATAGATAGTACCTGACGCTGGGCTCTCTGCAGTTCTAATAGGGCTTTGGCCAGTGGAGTAGGGGTAAAGTGTGGTACAATTGGGCCTGTGTTTTCTGTATCTACTGATCTATCTAATTTAACAGGTATCATTGCCTTTTCCAAATACTTAGTTTGTACTCCTTGAGGATCTGCACTCACCCTCTTCCTTTTAGACATATATTATGAAAGAACAACATTTGACTGAAAAAACATAGTATAATGACACATGGAATAGGTATAGGAAATGGATAGGTATGGCATATACTCATATATGATGCTTAAACTAAGCAGATGGTGGTGTAACAAAGTAGAAGTAATGCAAGAGGTCATATGCAAGATATGTGCGACCAATACAACCTTGCCAAGTTAGAGCAAGCACCTTGATGGGTAGATAAGATAGGCCATCCTCCACCATGCCAAGTTTGTTAGCCAGTGGATTGTTCCGCAATAGTCCTCTCGTGCGCCCATTCTCATATTCATTTTGATCATGTTCAATACCTGACATCATGAAAAAATAAAAATAAGTGATATTATCTTTGTAATGCAGAAGTGATTCTAATCCAATACTGCCTCCCTGTAAACCCCTATGTGCTATCTCTGCAATTCTTCTGAGAGATGCCATGCGTGTTGTAATTTGGTGTGTGCATTAATATAATGTGGCCTACTACTCAAAATAAGAGAGCTCCAGAAGTATTGATACTTCGTAGATGACAACTTCAACATATAGTAAGGAAGAACAACTCGACTCGACCTGACCTGATAGATTCAAAATATACTAAGGAAGAACAACTCGACCTGACCTATTGACTGCAAATGTCTCTGCTACTCTTTCCAACAAGGAACATACTGTACTTATTAAAGAAGAAGAGAAGAGGATCATGTTAAATCAGAGCAGAAGAGCAAGCAGATGAAGATATTACAAGTCTTTCTATACAATGTCTGTTGCCCACCCATTATGAACCAGAGCGCATAGAGAAATACTATTCCTTCCGGTCTCTCCATATGTGGCTCACATGCATTTCGAAACTAAAGTAAGAACATTTAGCTAACCAATTAAACCTATCACAGTTTTACTAATATCAGCATCATATCAGATTCGAATTTGTACAACTAAGCTTGTTTACCTTGATGGGTGGAGCAGTGCTATTACGACATGAATCACGTAGGCTGATCGTGGTCATCATAAAATGGGGAAACTATAAGCATGATGAGTATAGTGTTGACCGTGGTAGTGGCATGGCAGCTCTGAAGCTGCAAAACCGCGCAAAGGGTACTTAGCAACCGATGCTTGCTTTGAAATAACAACTAAGATTTGGTATGGACAAGAAAGTACAGTTAACAAGTGACAAAGAAATGCAATTCCTTCTGTCTCTCTATATGTCGTGACATGCATTTGGAAACCCAAGTGGGACCTTTAGCTAACCAATTAAATGTGTCTGTTAACTAATATCAGTATCATATCACAATCATATTTGAACAACTAAGCTTTGGAATTATGAGTGCTGTGTTTTTTAGCATGAAGGGTGGAGTACTGCTAGTACGACAGAAAGCACCTACGCAGATCATAGTAGTGTAGATAAAAGTGTTGGGAAACATTGCATGGAAAACAAAAAAAAATCTACGCACACGCAAGATCTATCCATGGATATGCATAGCAAACAGAGGGGAGAGTGTGTCTACGTACCCTCGTAGCCCGTAAGCGGAAGCGTTTGACAACGCGGTTGATGTAGTCTAACTTCTTCGCATTCCAACCGATCGAGCACTGAACGTACGGCACCTCCGCGTTCAGCACACTTTCAGCTCGATGACGTCCTCTGCCTTCTTGATCCAGCAAGACAGCGAGGTAGTGGATGTGTTCCAGCAGCACGATGGCGTGGTGACGGTGATGGTGAAGTGATCTCCGCAGGGCTTCACCTAAGCACTACGAAAATATGACCGGGGGTGTAAACGGTGCAGGGGGCGCCGCACACGGCTAAGACAATGTTCTGGTGTGCTAGGCGCCCCCTCCCTCATATATATAGGTGGGAGGGAGAGGGGAGAGGCCAAGGGGCGCCCCAAGTAGGTCTGAATCCTACTTGGGCTTGCCCTAGGCCGGCCCCCTTTCCTTCTATGGCGCCAAGGGGAAAGTGTGGTACAATTGGGCCTGTGTTTTCTGTATCTACTGATCTATCTAATTTAACAGGTATCATTGCCTTTTCCAAATACTTAGTTTGTACTCCTTGAGGATCTGCACTCACCCTCTTCCTTTTAGACATATATTATGAAAGAACAACATTTGACTGAAAAAACATAGTATAATGACACATGGAATAGGTACAGGAAATTGATAGGTATGGCATATACTCATATATGATGCTTAAACTAAGCAGATGGTGGTGTAACAAAGTAGAAGTAGTGCAAGAGGTCATATGCAAGATATGTGTGACCAATACAACCTTGCCAAGTTAGAGCAAGCACCTTGATGGTTAGATAAGATAGGCCATCCTCCACCATGCCAAGTTTGTTAGCCAGTGGATTGTTCCGCAATAATCCTCTCGTGCGCCCATTCTCATATTCATTTTGATCATGTTCAATACCTGACATGCATGAAAAAATAAAAATAAGTGAGATTATCTTTGTAATGCAGAAGTGATTGTAATCCAATACTGCCTCCCTGTAAACCCCTATGTGCTATCTCTGCAATTCTTCTGAGAGATGCCATGCGTGTTGTAATTTGGTGTGTGCATTAATATAATGTGGCCTACTACTCAAAATAAGAGAGCTCCAGAAGTATTGATACTTCGCAAATGACAACTTCAACATATAGTAAGGAAGAACAACTCGACTCGACCTGACCTGATAGATTCAAAATATACTAAGGAAGAACAACTCGACCTGACCTATTGACTGCAAATGTCTCTCCTACTCTTTCCAACAAGGAACATACTGTACTTATTAAAGAAGAAGAGAAGAGGATCATGTTAAATTAGAGCAGAAGAACAAGCAGATGAAGATATTACAAGTCTTTCTATACAATGTCTGTTGCCCACCCATTATGAACCAGAGCGCATAGAGAAATACTATTCCTTCCGGTCTCTCCATATGTGGCTCACATGCATTTCGAAACTAAAGTAAGAACATTTAGTTAACCAATTAAACCTATCTCAGTTTTACTAATATCAGCATCATATCAGATTCGAATTTGTACAACTAAGCTTGTTTACCTTGATGGGTGGAGCAGTGCTATTACGACATGAATCACGTAGGCTGATCGTGGTCATCATAAAATGGGGAAACTGTAAGCATGATGAGTATAGTGTTGACCGTGGTAGTGGCATGGCAGCTCTGAAGCTGCAAAACCGCGCAAAGGGTACTTAGCAACCGATGCTTGCTTTGAAATAACAACTAAGATTTGGTATGGACAAGAAAGTACAGTTAACAAGTGACAAAGAAATGCAATTCCTGCTGTCTCTCTATATGTCGCGACATGCATTTGGAAACCCAAGTGGGACCTTTAGCTAACCAATTAAATGTGTCTGTTAACTAATATCAGTATCATATCACAATCATATTTGAACAACTAAGCTTTGGAATTATGAGTGCTGTGTTTTTTAGCATGAAGGGTGGAGTACTGCTAGTACGATAGAAAGCACCTACGCATATCATAGTAGTGTAGATAAAAGTGTTGGGAAACGTTGCATGGAAAACAAAAAAAAATCTACGCACACGCAAGATGTATCCATGGAGATGCATAGCAAAGAGAGGGGAGAGTGTATCTATGTACCCTCGTAGCCCGTAAGCGGAAGCGTTTGACAACGCGGTTGATGTAGTCTAACTTCTTCGCATTCCAACCGATCGAGCACTGAACGTACGGCACTTCCGCGTTCTGCACACTTTCAGCTCGATGACGTCCTCCGCCTTCTTGATCCAGCAAGACGGCGAGGTAGTGGATGAGTTCCAGCAGCACGACGGCGTGGTGACGGTGATGGTGAAGTGATCTCCGCAGGGCTTCACCTAAGCACTACGAAAATATGACCGGGGGTGTAAACGGTGGAGGGGGGCGCCGCACACGGCTAAGACAATGTTCTGGTGTGCTAGGCGCCCCCTCCCTCATATATATAGGTGGGAGGGAGAGGGAAGAGGCCAAGGGGCGCCCCAAGTAGGTCTGAATCCTACTTGGGCTTGCCCTAGGCCGGCCCCCTTTCCTTCTATGGCGCCAAGGGGAAAGTGTGGTACAATTGGGCCTGTGTTTTCTGTATCTATTGATCTATCTAATTTAACAGGTATCATTGCCTTTTCCAAATACTTAGTTTGTACTCCTTGAGGATCTGCACTCACCCTCTTCCTTTTAGACATATATTATGAAAGAACAACATTTAACTGAAAAAACATAGTATAATGACACATGGAATAGGTACAGGAAATTGATAGGTATGGCATATACTCATATATGATGCTTAAACTAAGCAGATGGTGGTGTAGCAAAGTAGAAGTAATGCAACAGGTCATATGCAAGATATGCATGGAGTTTCTTCATGCGCTTTACACCAATATGACCTGAACGGCAGTGCCACAAGTATGTTGCACTATCATTATCAACTTTGCATCTTTTGGCATCAATATTATGAATATGTGTATCACTCACTACGACCGAGATTCAACAAGAATAGGCCACTCATCAAGGGTGCATGACCATAAAAGATATTACTCATATAAATAGAACAACCATTATTCTCCGATTTAAATGAATAACTGTCTCGCAATAAACAAGATCCAGATATAATGTTCATGCTCAACGCTGGCACCAAATAACAATTATTGAGGTCTTAAACTAATCCCGAAGGTAGATGTAGAGGTAGCGTGCCGATGGTGATCACATCGACCTTGGAACCATTTCTGACGCGCATCGTCACCTCGTCCTTAGCCAGTCTTCGTTTATTCCGCAGCTCCTATTTCGAGTTACAAATATGAGCAACCGAACCAGTATCAAATACCCAGGCGCTGCTATGAGCATTAGTAAGGTACACATCAATAACATGTATATCAAATATACCTTTGTTCACTTTGCCATCCTTCTTATCCGCCAAGTATTTGGGGCAGTTCCGCTTCCAGTGACCATTCCCTTTGCAGTAGAAGCACTCAGTTTTAGGCTTGGGTCCAGCTTTGGGCTTCTTCCCGGGAGTGGCAACTTGCTTGCCATTCTTCTTGAAGTTCCCTTTCTTTCCCTTGCCCTTTTTCTTGAAACTAGTGGTCTTGTTAACCATCAACACTTGATGCTCCATCTTGATTTCTACCTCCGCGACCTTAAGCATTGCGAAGAGCTCAGGAATCGTTTTATTCATCCCTTGCATATTATAGTTCATCGCGAAGCCTTTGTAGCTTGGTGGCAGTGATTGAAGAACTCTGTCAATAATACTATCAACTGGAAGATCAACTCCCAGCTGAGTCAAGTGGTTATGATACACAAACATTTTGAGTATGTGTTCACTGACAGAACTATTCTACTCCATCTTGCAGCTATAGAACTTGTTGGAGACTTCATATCTCTCAACCCGGGCATTTGCTTGAAATATTAACTTCAACTCTTGGAACATCTCATATACGCCATGACGTTCAAAACGTCTTTGAAGTCTCGGTTCTAAGACGTAAAGCATGGCACGCTGAACTATCGAGTATTCATCAGATCGAGCTTGCCAGACGTTCATAACATCTGCTTCAGCTCCTGCAGCAGGCCTGTCACCCAGCAGTGCATCAAGGACATAATTCTTCTGTGCAGCAATGAGGATAATCCTCAAGTTATGGACCCAGTCCGTGTTGTTGCTACCATCATCTTTCAACTTAGCTTTATCTAGGAACACATTAAAATTCAGGGGAACGGTAGTTCGGGCCATTGATCTACAACATAGATATGCAAAACTATAAGACTAATTTCATGATAAATTAAGTTCAATTAATCAAATTACTAATGAACTCCCACTTAAATAAACATCCCCCAAGTTATCTAAGTGACACGTGATCCAAATCAACTAACCCATGTCCGATCATCACGTGAGATGGGGTAGTCATCAATGGTGAACATCTCTATGTTGATCATATCTACTATATGACTCATGTTCGACCTTTTGGTCTCCAGTGTTCCGAGACCATGTCTATACATGCTAGGCTCGTCAAGTTTAACCCAAGTATTCTGCATGTGCAAAACTGTCTTACACCCGTTGTATGTGAACGTAGAGTCTATCACACCCGATCATCACATGGTGCTTCGAAACGACGAACTTTGGCAATGGTGCATACTCGGGGAGAACACTTTTATCTTGAAATTTAGTGAAGGGATCATCTTATAATGCTACCACCGTTCTAAGAAAAATAAGATGCATAAAGGATAAACATCACATGCAATCAAAATATGAGACATGATATGGCCATCATCATCTTGTGCTTTTGATCTCCATCTCCAAAGCATCGTCATGATCTCCATCATCACCGGCTCGACAACTTGATCTCCATCGTTGCGTCGGGGTCGTCTCGCCAACTATTGCTTCTACAACTATGGCTAACGCATAGTGATAAAGTAAAGCAATTACATGGCGCTTGCACTTCATACAATAAAGAGACAACCCTAAGGCTCCTGCCGGTTGTCGATATTACAAAACATGATCATGTCATACATCAACATATATCACATCATATCTTGACCATATCACATCACAACATGCCTTGCAAAAACAAGTTAGACGTCCTCTACTTTGTTGTTGCAAGTTTTACGTGGCTGCTACGGGCTTCTAGCAAGAACCATTCTTACCTACGGCAAAAACCACAATGGTGTTTCATCAAGTTTCCTGTTTTAACCTTCTTCAAGGACCGGCCGTAGTCAAATTCGATTCAACTAAAGTAGGAGAAACAGACACCGCCAGCCACCTTTATGCAAAACTAGTTGCATGTCTGTCGGTGGAACCGGTCTCATGTGCGTGGACATGTAAGGTTGGTCCGGGCCGCTTCATCCCACAATACCGCCGAATCAAAATAAGAAGTTGGTGGTAAGTAGTATGACTATCACCGCCCACAACTCTTTGTTTTCTACTCGTGCATATCATCTACGCATAGACCTGGCTCATGATGCCACTGTTGGGAACGTTGCATGGAAAACAAAAAAAATTCTACGCACACGCAAGATCTATCCATGGAGATGCATAACAATGAGAGGGGCGAGTGTGTCTTCGTACCCTCGTAGACCGTAAGTGGATGCGTTTGATAATGCGGTTGATGTAGTCGAACTTCTTCGCGTTCCAACCAATCGAGCACCGAACGTACGACACCTCCGCGTTCAGCACACGTTCAACTCGATGATGTCCTCCGCCTTCTTGATCCAGCAAAACAATGAGGTAGTGGATGAGTTCCGGCAGCACGACGGCGTGGTGACGGTGATGGTGAAGTGATCTCCGCAGGGCTTCACCTAAGCACTACGAAAATATGACCGGGGGTGTAAACGGTGGAGGGGGCGCCGCACACGGCTAAGACAATGTTCTGGTGTGCTAGGCGCCCCCTCCCTCATATATATAGGTGGGAGGGAGAGGGGAGAGGCCAAGGGGCACCCCAAGTAGGTCTGAATCCTACTTGGGCTTGCCCTAGGCCGCCCCCCTTTCCTTCTTTTGGCGCCAAGGGGAAGGAAGGGGGAGGTGGCGCCCCCCCTTTCCTTTCTCCCACAAGGGGGGAAGGAAGGAGGAGGTGGCGCCGCCCTTTCCTTCTTCTAGGGCCAGCGGCTAGGGAGAGGGCGCGCCAGCCACTCCGCGGGCTGGTGTGTGCCTCTCCTTGGCCCATTAGGCCCATAGACCTCCCGGGGCCTCCCAGAACCCCTTCCGGTGATCCGATGACTACCCGGTGCACTCTGAAACTATTCCGGTGTCCGAATACCATCGTCCTATATATCAATCTTTACCTCTCAACCATTTCGAGACTCCTCATGATGTCCGTGATCTCATCCGGGACTCCAAAGAACATTCAGTCACCAAATCATATAACTCATATAACACTATATCGTCAACGAACGTTAAGCGTGCGGACCCTACGGGTTCGAGAACTATGATGACATGAACGAGACACCTCTCCGGTCAATAACCAATAGCGGAACCTGGATGCCCATATTGGCTCCCACATATTCTTTGAAGATCTTTATCGGTCGAACCGTTATGACAACATACGTGATTCCCTTTGTCCATTGGTATGTTACTTGCCTGAGATTCGCTCGTCGGTACGTTCATACCTAGTTCAATCTCGTTACCGGAAAGTCTCTTTATTCGTTCCATAATACATCATCCTGTAACTAATTCATTAGTAACTTTGCTTGCAAGGCTTCTTATGATGTGTATTACCGAGAGGGCCCACAGATACCTCTACGATACTCGGAGTGACAAATCCTAATCTCGATCTATGCCAACTCAACAAACACCTTCGGAGATACCTGTAGAGCATCTTTATGATCACCCAGTTATGTTGTGACGTTTGATAGCACACAAGGTATTCCTCCGGTATCCGAGAGTTGCATAATCTCATAGTCGAAGGAATATGTATTTGACATGAAGAAAGCAATAGCAATAAACTGAACAATCATTATCCTAAGCTAACGAATGGGTCTTGTCCATCACATCATTCTCCTAATGATGTGATCCCGTTATCAAATGACAACACATGTATATGGTTAGGAAACCTTAACCATCTTTGATAAACGAGCTAGTCTAGTAGAGGCTTACTAGGGACACGGTATTTGTTTATGTATTCACACATGTATTTAAGTTTCCGATCAATACAATTTTAGCATGAATAATAAACCTTTATCATGAATAAGGAAATATAAAATAACAACATTATTATTGCCTCTAGGGCATATTTCCTTCAGTCTCCCACTTGCACTAGAGTCAATAATCTAGATTACATAGTAATGAATCTAACACCCATGGAGTCTTGGTGCCGATCATGTTTTGCTCGTGGAAGAGGCTTAGTCAACGGGTCTACCACATTCAGATCCGTATGTATTTTGCAAATCTCTATGTCTCCATCCTTGACCTTTTCACGAATGGAGTTGAAGTGTCTCTTGATGTGTTTGGTTCTCCTGTGAAACCTGGATTCCTTCGCCAAGGCAATTGCTCCAGTGTTGTCACAAAAGATTTTCATTGGACCCGATGCACTAGGTATAACACCTAGATCGGATATGAACTCCTTCATCCAGACTCCTTCATGTGCTGCTTCCGAAGCAGCTATGTACTCTGCTTCACACGTAGATCCCGCCATGACGCTCTGCTTGGAACTAGACCACCTGATGGCTCCACCATTCAATATAAACACGTATCCGGTTTGTGAATTAGAGTCATCTGGATCAGTGTTGATGCTAGCATTGACGTAACCATTTACGACGAGCTCTTCGTCACCTCCATAAACGAGAAACATATCCTTGGTCCTTTTCAGGTACTTCAGGATGTTCTTGACTGCTATCCAATGATCCACTTCTGGATTACTTTGGTACCTCCCTGCCAGACTTATGGCAAGGCACACATCAGGTCCGGTACACAGCATAGCATACATTATAGAACCTATGACTGAGGCATAGGGAATGACTTTCATTTTCTCTCTATCTTCTGTAGTGGTCGGGCTTTGAGTCTGACTCAACTTCACACCTTGTAACATAGGCAAGAACCCTTTCTTTGACTGATCCATTTTGAACTTCTTCAAAACTTCATCAAGGTATATATGTGCTTTGTGAAAGTCCTATTAAGCGTCTTGATCTATCTCTATAGATCTTGATGCCCAATGTATAAGCAGCTTCACCGAGATCTTTCATTGAAAACTTCTTATTCAAGTATCCTTTTATGCTATCCAGAAATTCTATATCATTTCCAATCAACAATATGTCATCCACATATAATATCAGAAATGCTACAGAGCTCCCACTCACTTTCTTGTAAATACAAGCTTCACCGTAAGTCTGTATAAAACCAAATGCTTTGATCACCTCACCAAAGCATATATTCCAACTCCGAGATGCTTGCACCAGTCCATAAATGGATCGCTGGAGCTTGCACACTTTGTTAGCACCTTTAGGATCGACAAAACCTTCAGGTTGTATCATATACAACTCTTCTTTAAGAAATTCATTAAGGAATGCAGTTTTGACGTCCATTTGCCAGATTTCATAATCATTAAATGCGGCAATTGCTAACATGATTCAGACAGACTTAAGCATTGCTACGGGTGAGAAAGTCTCATCGTAGTCAACTCCTTAAAATTGTCGAAAACCTTTCGCAACAAGTCGAGCTTTATAGGCAGTAACATTACCATCAGCGTCAGTCTTCTTCTTGAAGATCCATTTATTTTCTATGGCTTGCCGATCATCGGGCAAATCCACCAAAGTCCATACTTTGTTCTCATCATGGTTCCTATCTCAGATTTCATGGCCTCAAGCCATTTATCAGAATCTGGGCTCATCATAGCTTCTTCATAGTTCGTAGGTTCACCTTGGTCTAATAAAATGACTTCTAGAACAAGATTACCATACCACTCTGGTGCGGATCGTGCTCTGGTCGATCTACGAGGTTCAGTAGTAACTTGATCTGAAGTTTCATGATCATTATCATTTGCTTCCTCTCTAGTTGGTGTAGGCATCACGGGAACGGTTTTTTGTGATGTGCTACTTTCCAATTCGAGAGAAGGTACAATTACCTCATCAAGTTCTACTTTCCTCCCACTCACTTCTTTCGAGAGAAACTCCTTCTCTAAAAAGGTTCTATTCTTGGCAACAAAGATCTTGCCTTCGGATCTGTGGTAGAAGGTGTACCCAATTGTTTCCTTAGGGTATCCTATGAAGACGCACTTTTCCGATTTGGGTTCGAGCTTATCAGGCTGAAGCCTTTTGACATAAGTGTCGCGACCCAAACTTTAAGAAATGGCAGCTTAGGTTTCTTACCAAACCACAGTTCATACGGTGTCGTCTCAACGGATTTAGACGGTGCCCTATTTAACGTGAATGCGGCTGTCACTAATGCATAACCCCAAAATGATAGTGGTAAATCGGTAAGAGACATCATAGATCGCATCATATCTAATAAAGTATGTTTACGAAGTTCGGACACACCATTATGCTATGGTGTTCCAGGTGGCATGAGTTGTGAAACAATTCCACATTGTTTTAAATGAAGGCCAAACTCATAACTCAAATATTCGCCTCCGCGATCAGATTGTAGAAACTTTATTTTATTGTTACGATGATTCTCCACTTCACTATGAAATTCTTTGAACTTTTCAAATGTTTCAGACTTGTGTTTCATCAAGTAGATATACCCATACCTACTCAAATCATTTGTGAAGGTCAGAAAATAACGATACCCGCCGCGTGCTTCAACACTCATCGGACCGCATACATCAGTATGTATTATTTCCAATAAGTCATTAGCTCACTCCATTGTTCTGGAGAACGGAGTTTTAGTCATCTTGCCCATGAGGCATGGTTCGCAAGTATCAAGTGATTCATAATCAAGTGATTCCAAAAGTCCATCTGCATGGAGTTTCTTCATGCGTTTTACACCAATATGACTTGAACGGCAGTGCCACAAGTATGTTGCACTATCATTATCAACTTTGCATCTTTTGGCATCAATATTATGAATATGTGTATCACTACCAATGTTGAGGATATCGCTTATCGTTAGCGTCTCGGTCAGCTGGGGATTGGAGATTAATTGGAAATCGGCCGATTAATCGATTTTATCGGTTGACTATTAATCGGACATTTTTTTTGCAAATCCCAGGTCCCCAACACTAAAATACTCTATATTAAACACCAAAAAAATATTAGACAGAAGTGTTACCTCGATTTCTAGCCTTTGAATCCTCGTATAATGACAAACAAAATAGGAGAAAAGTAAATATTGCGTAACAAGGTCCAAAAAACACAAATAAACATAGTTTTTGCAAACATAGTGCTATGAATAGGTCCGATTTATCGGTAGATTCCCGATAAATCGCTTGTCAGAGCGATATATCGGTCCAAAAGATAAACGGTGAAGATAAGGCATAATCTTATCGGTCACCCCACGAGCAGCGATAAATCGGAAGATTAATCGCTGAATCGGAAGATTTTTTGAACAGTGATCACTACGACTGAGATTCAACAAGAATAGACCACTCATCAAGGGTGCATGACCATAAAAGATATTACTCATATAAATAGAACAACCATTATTCTCCGATTTAAATGAATAACTGTCTCGCAATAAACAAGATCCAGATATGATGTTCATGCTCAACGCTGGCACTAAATAACAATTATTGAGGTCTTAAACTAATCCCGAAGGTAGATGTAGAGGTAGCGTGCCGATGGTGATCACATCGACCTTGGAACCATTTCTGACGCGCATCGTCACCTCGTCCTTAGCCAGTCTTCGTTTATTCCGCAGCTCCTATTTCGAGTTACAAATATGAGCAACCGAACCAGTATCAAATACCCAGGCGCTGCTACGAGCATTAGTAAGGTACACATCAATAACATGTATATCAAATATACCTTTGTTCACTTTGCCATCCTTCTTATCCGCCAAGTATTTGGGGCAGTTCCGCTTCCAGTGACCATTCCCTTTGTAGTAGAAGCACTCAGTTTCAGGCTTGGGTCCAGCTTTGGGCTTCTTCCCGAGAGTGGCAACTTGCTTACCATTCTTCTTGAAGTTCCCTTTCTTTCCCTTGCCCTTTTTCTTGAAACTAGTCTTGTTAACCATCAACACTTGATGTTCCTTCATAATTTCTACCTCCGTGGCCTTAAGCATTGCGAAGAGCTCAGGAATCATTTTACTCATCCCTTTCATATTATAGTTCATCACGAAGCCTTTGTAGCTTGGTGGCAGTGATTGAAGAACTCTGTCAATAACACTATCAACTGGAAGATCAACTCCCAGCTGAGTCAAGTGGTTATGATACCGAGACATTTTGAGTATGAGTTCACTGACAGAAATGTTCTCCTCCATCTTGCAGCTATTGAACTTGTTGGAGACTTCATATCTCTCAACCCGGGCATTTTCTTGAAATATTAACTTCAACTCTTGGAACATCTCATATGCTCCATGACGTTCAAAACATCTTTGAAGTCCCGGTTCTAAGCCGTAAAGCATGGCACACTGAACTATCGAGTAGTCATCAGATGGAGCTTGCCAGATGTTCATAACATCTGCTTCAGCTCCTGCAGCAGGCCTATCACCCTGCGATGCATCAAGGACATAATTCTTTTGTGCAGCAATGAGGATAATCCTCAAGTTACGGACCCAGTCTGTGTAGTTGCTACCATCATCTTTCAACTTAGCTTTCTCTAGGAACGCATTAAAATTCAGGGGAACGGTAGCTCGGGCCATTGATCTAAAACATAGATATGCAAAACTATAAGACTATGTTCATGATAAATTAAGTTCAATTAATCAAATTACTAATGAACTCCCACTTAAATAAACATCCCTCAAGTTATCTAAGTGACACATGATACAAATCAACTAACCCATGTCCGATCATCACGTGAGATGGGGTAGTCATCAATGGTGAACATCTCTATGTTGATCATATCTACTATATGACTCACGTTCAACCTTTCGGTCTCCAGTGTTCCGAGACCATGTCTGTACACGCTAGGCTCATCAAGTTTAACCCAAGTATTCTATGTGCAAAACTGTCTTACACCCGTTGTATGTGAACGTAGAGTCTATCACACCCGATCATCCCGTAGTGCTTCGAAACGATGAACTTTGGCAATGGTGCGTACTCGGGGAGAACACTTTTATCTTGAAATTTAGTGAAGGGATTATCTTATAATGCTACCGCCGTTCTAAGCAAAATAAGATGCATAAAGGATAAACATCACATGCAATCAAAATATGTGACATGATATGGCCATCATCATCTTTTGCTTTTGATCTCCATCTCCAAAGCATCGTCATGATCTCCATCATCACCGGCTCGACACCTTGATCTACATCGTTGCATCTGGGTCGTCTCACCAACTATTGCTTCTACAACTATTGCTAATGCATAATGATAAAGTAAAGCAATTACATGGCGCTTGCACTTCATACAATAAAGAGACAACCCTAAGGCTCCTGCCGGTTGTTGATATTACAAAATATGATCATCTCATGCATCAACATATATCACATCATATGTTGACCATATCACATCACAACATGCCCTGCAAAAACAAGTTAGACGTCCTCTACTTTGTTGTTGCAAGTTTTACGTGGCTGCTACGGGCTTCTAGCAAGAACCGTTCTTACCTATGGCAAAAACCACAACGGTGTTTCATCAAGTTTGTTGTTTTAACCTTCTTCAAGGACCGGTCGTAGTCAAATTCGATTCAACTAAAGTAGGAGAAACAGACACCGCCAGCCACCTTTATGCAAAACTAGTTGCATGTCTGTCGGTGGAACCGGTCTCATGTGCGTGGACATGTAAGGTTGGTCCGGGCCGCTTCATCCCACAATACTGCCGAATCAAAATAAGATGTTGGTGGTAAGAAGTATGACTATCACCGCCCACAACTCTTTGTGTTCTACTCGTGCATATCATCTACGCATAGACCTGGCTCATGATGCCACTGTTGGAAAACGTTGCATGGAAAACAAAAAAAATTCTACGTACACGCAAGATCTATCCATGGAGATGCATAGCAAAGAGAGGGGAGAGTGTGTCTACTTACCCTCGTAGCCCTTAAGCGGAAGCGTTTGACAACGCGGTTGATGTAGTCGAACTTCTTCGCGTTCCAACCGATCGGGCACCGAACGTACGACACCTCCGCGTTCAGCACACGTTCAGCTCGATGACGTCCTCCGCCTTATTGATCCTGCATGACGGTGAGGTAGTGGTTGAGTTCCGGCAGCACGAAGGCGTGGCGACGGTGATGGTGAAGTGATCTCCGCAGGGCTTCGCCTTAGCACTACAAAAATATGACCGGGGGTGTAAACGGTGGAGGGGGGCGCTGCACACGGCTAAGACAATGTTCTGGTGTGCTAGGCGCCCCCTCCCTCATATATATAGGTGGGAGGGAGAGGGGAGAGGCCAAGGGGCACCCCAAGTAGGTCCGAATCCTACTTGGGCATGCCCTAGGCCGCCCCCCTTTCCTTCTTTTGGCGCCAAGGGGAAGGAAGGGGGAGGTGCCCCCCCTTTCCTTTCTCCCACAAGGGGGGAAAGGCAGGAGGAGTTGGCGCCCCCCTTTCCTTCTTCTATGGCCGGCGGCTAGGGAGAGGGCGCGCCAGCCCCTCTGTGGCTGGTGTGTGCCTCTCCTTGGCCCATTAGGCCCATAGACCTCCCGGGGCCTCCCGGAACCCCTTCCGGCGATCCGATGACTACCCGGTGCACTCCGAAAATATTCCTGTGTCCGAATACCATCGTCCTATATATCAATATTTACCTCTCGACCATTTCGAGACTCCTTGTCATGTCTATGATCTCATCCGGGACTCCGAACAACATTCGGTCACCAAATCATGTAACTCATATAACATTATATCGTCAACGAAGGTTAAGCGTGCGGACCCTACGGGTTCGAGAACTATGTAGACATGACCGAGACACCTCTCCGGTCAATAGGTAATAGTGGAACCTGGATGCCCATATTCCTACATATTCTTCGAAGATCTTTATCGGTCGAACCGTTATGACAACATACGTGATTCCCTTTGTCCATCGGTATGTTACTTGCCTGAGATTCGATCGTCGGTATCTTCATACCTAGTTCAATCTCGTTACCAGCAAGTCTCTTTACTCGTTCCGTAATACATCATCCTGTAACAAACTCATTAGTCACTTTGCTTGCAAGGCTTCTTATGATGTGTATTACTGAGAGGGCCCAGAGATACCTCTCCGATACTCGGAGTGACAAATCCTAATCTCGATCTATGCCAACTCAACAAACACCTTCGGAGATACCTATAGAGCATCTTTATGATCACCCAGTTATGTTGTGATGTTTGATAGCACACAAGGTATTCCTCCGGTATTTGGGAGTTGCATAATCTCATAGTCGAAGGAATATGTATTTGACATGAAGAAAGCAATAGCAATAAACTGAACGATCATTATTCTAAGCTAACGGATGGGTCTTGTCCATCACATCATTCTCCTAATGATGTGATCCCATTATCAAATGACAACACATGTCTATGGTTCGGAAACCTTAAGCATCTTTGATCAACGAGCTAGTCTAGTAGAGGCTTACTAGGGACACGACATTTGTTTATGTATTCACACATGTATTTAAGTTTCCGATCAATACAATTCTAGCATGAATAATAAACCTTTGTCATGAATAAGGAAATATAAAATAACAACTTTATTATTGCCTCTAGGGCATATTTCCTTCAAAAAGGGGAAAACCCTAAGCATTACGAGTAAAATCAGGAAAGTGGAACTAGTTGGACCATATGGGCTTGTATTGCCGGTACGGCTAGAAAGGGTTCGGAAAGGCTTCGGCCCCAAAAGGGTCAGCTCTATACAACTGAAGGCACACTACTGTTACTATTAGTCTAGACTCTCAAAGACGACATAGCTTCCAGGATTTCCCGAATATTATGGCAGACCATCTAGAATAGTTGAAACATCCATCTGAAGCGACCCAACAGACATGTTGACTACAAATGTCCCTGCTCCACTTCCCAACAAGGAACATACTGTATTACTCCCTCCGTTCCTAAATATAAGTCTCTTAGAGATTCGAACGCGGACTACATACGGAGCAAAATGAGTGAATGTACACTATAAAATATGTCTATATACATCCGTATGTAGTTCTTATTGGAATATCTAAAAAGACTTATATTTTACCAAAAAAGGCTTTCGCCCCGCTTTATAAACAAAGCAACGATGAACAACACCCAGTACAAACGCATGCCACCACAACACACGCACGCACCCAAGGCAGTTTAGGAAAGGAGGAAGTAATATACTTATTAAGAAGTACAGAAGAGGAACATGATAACAAAGAGCAAGCAGATTTTAGATAATATAATGTGTGTTGCCCACCCATGATGAACCAGAGCACACAGAGAAATGCAAATCCCTATTGTCTCTCTATATGTGGCGCACATGCTTTTCGAAACGAATATAGGAACATTAGCTGACCAATTAAACATTCTATGTTTTAGCAATATGAGCATCATATCAGATTCGTATTTCAACAACTAAGGTTTGGAATTATGAGTGGCATGTTGTTTCGGTTGATGGGTTGAGGTCTTGAGGAGCAGTGCTAGCACGACACGAAGCACCTACGATGATGGTAGTTAATATAAAGGGGCGAAGACCATAAGCTTTACGAGTATAGTGACCGTGCCATGGCAGATCTGAAGGTGCAAACCGGACAAAGGCTACTTCACAACCAATGTTTGCTTTCAACTAGCCACTACGATTTGGTATGGACAAGAAAAGTACAGTAAACAAATTACGATCTATTTTTTGAGCGAGATCAATAACTTAAGTAGATATGAAAGAGTACCACCTCTCATGCGACGCCGTATAGGCCCCTGCTGATATGTTGAGGGTTTTGCGGGTGCGATGGCTGTCGGCGGCACGGAAGAAGACTTGAGATGGTAGACGACGACATCGGGGGATAAGTCATGTTGTCGTGGATGAGGCAGTCGTAGGAGCGGCAACGACAAGGTGGACGACGGCGCCGATGAAGCGAGAGGACGTGATGAATGGATCCTGGTCCGGCGCTGTGGATGAGAGACGTCCATCTCTTGAAGTGGACGACGAGGTAGGGGTAGCGGCTCCGACAAGGTGGAGGATGGGGTGGCGGACAGAGGAGGCTGGCCGGTGTGGGGAGGTTGTTGTGGCGCAGACGGTGTATGAATGGGGAAATGGAGGGGGAGGGGAGGTGATCTCAAACTTTGGGAGGCGCTTGTCTGAAATGTGGGAAAGCTACGAACTTAGCCCCCATTTAAAATTTTGGACATCTCGTCGGTTGGGGATAGGACGGTAATCTCGCATCTCCCCAATATTTGCCGATAGCAATTTCGGGCGAGGAGAGGGTGTTTTGCCGCCCACGGTGTATGAACGGGGCTGACAGGTAGGGCGGTTGTGTCACGTATGAGTGAAGTTATGAACCTGCCCTTATTAATAATATTTGCCTACATCGACTTTGGCTGAGTCGAGTTTGTTTTGCCACCCACCGTGTATGAATGTGGAAACCAAGGGAGGGATAGAGGTCTTTCAGACGAGCTTGAATCAAATGTGTTTTTGCCTCCCATGTTTGGCGCCCACCGCGTCTGAATGGGCTCAGAGGCAGTCGTGTCACGTCTGATTGAAGTTACTAACCTAACCCTAATGATAGCAGTGGAAATCGGACTGATTAGGATGTAAAGTGTCAAGGGTAGACAGTAATTTCCATCTCGCAAACACTGGCTTCGGGAAGCTGACAAAAGAGAGTGGGTGTTTTGCCGCTTCGTTCAAAATTTGGGAGAATTAGCATTCATGTTCACCCTGGGCCCTGGCAACTAAATTCAAATCCAATTTGTATTTTATTATGAATATCCATACATCATTCTACGTTTTGTTATTTATTTCTTCAAAACCACAACAAAGATTTATTCCTCCTTTATATAAGAATATGATTTAGAAATGTCATGATCTTCGAATTCAGTAGGTTGGACACACTTTGAGTCAAACAGTAATTTCATCCAATACAATCTCCTCACACGAAAAATAGTTCACCTTATGTCCACCATACAAGTACTGAGGATTACCTCGCCTAAAAAATTCAGATCATTGCAACACATGGATAACAAAGTGGTCTTACAACATAATCCATTCAGAGACATGACACAACATGCAAGTATACTAATCTAATGACAATTTCAACTGGTATCTAAAGAAGAACTGGGATCACCCTGGGCTTTAGATAGCAGAAGCAGCAGAACCTCCTCCATCTTCAAATGCAACATTCTTACTTCCTCCAATTCTTGGCTTGCTTGCATAATGCGTGCAGCTAATTGCATAATTTCCAACCTCATGATCAAGATTACCTCATTCATGGCAGCCACACCATCTCTTTCTGCCTCTAGTAGAGCCTCAAGAACTATAATATCCGTGCTCAGACTGCTCTCCAACGGTGTTGCCTCTAAACTGCTACCATCTGGTAACATGGATGGCGCACTTGAAAGTGCAACTAATACCCGGGTGGTTTTGGTAATTCATAACAACATATAGCTCATTGAACTAATATCCTTTCAAGTTAAATATTTCAGAAAGTTCAATGATTGGCATGGCACATTGTAGCGACCCGACCCAAATGGATCAAGTCTCTGTGCTTAAGTGTCATCCCTGGATCGGTATGCTGACACACACAGTACTCGAGGATTTATAACAGAGGTAAATCACATGTATAAAGTAACAACAAGGTTGTGGAGTTCCCAACAACGCCAACGGCAAAGTTGAGTGTAGACATCGTAACCCTAACGTATCACTTACTCGTCGTAAGAATTCCTGCAACATGAGACGTTGCAGCCATGTAGGTCAGTACATTGAATGTACTGGCAAATTCACACCATAGGATAATGATGAACAATATCTATCACTACATGCATATGTGGCTGGTGGAGGCTCTAAGTTTAATTTTGCATAAAACCAATTTTTCCCTATAACAAAGGAGTACTTTTTTTTACCAAGTTGATGCCGTTATGGAGAAGGTTCCTCCAACTCAATACCAAATTCCCAAATCATTAATAACCCAACAATTTCATTAAATAGAGTGATGAGATCAAATCAATAATTCAAGTACCAGATACTCAAGATGTCCATAACCGGGGACACGGCTAATCATGATTAGTTTGTACACTCTGCAGAGGTTTGCACACTTTTCCCCACAAGACTCGATCTCCTCCGTTGGATTTCTCTCACGACACGGTGTTTGAGAAACGGATGACCAAGACACAGTCTTTCCAAAGCGTTAACTCTCTACTATGGGTGGACCGGTACACCTACTTTCCCCTACATCTACTAGTCCACCTCTTCAAGAGCTCACACAACTTACTCAACGATGCCAGAGCCCATAATGGCTTGTGGCTGCACACGGAAATTTCTAGGCATGAAAATATCATATGATCCCTTTGAGCCTGGGTGGCATTCCATAGGATGATCACACGGATACCCCGGGATCTCCTAGGACAACACTGGATTCCCCAGGTGTTCGGGCAAGCCACTGGTATCCCCAGGGTGCCCCAACCATTCCACCCAGATGTGTATTAAAGTAGCCACCTTAAGTTTCCCTTAGTTAAATACAAGCTCTCACATCTTTCATGAATCTCACATACCAATCCATGTCTACGAGCATAGCAAAGTAGTATAAGCATAACGTAGTAACTCCCAAGGTTTGAATATAAGACAATAGGTTCTACCTCATCAACTACTTCCCAGTACCCACATGTTAATCAGATCCTACTCATGCAATGTTTGAGAGGTTGAACTAATGCATAAAAACTGGGTAATAAAGGGATATGATCAAAGTGTGAACTTGCCTCGTACCATTGATGAAGATCCTTCGCACTCATAATTCCTGATAGTTCTACTCATCACACTCCATTCAATCTATCATAAGCAAACAATTGCATACATAAGCACTCATGCAAAAGAATCGAAGAAAAGATCTCAGAAAACTTCGAAAACAAACAATTAACTCTTGCAACAGAAAAAAATTTCTAACAGTACCAAAATTGGGTGAATTTTGTCTTATCAGAAAGTTTAGGTCAAGAGCTTCGATTTGCAAAAAGAATCAATTAAATCGGAGTTATAACACTCGAGTTATGAACAAAAGAAGTTCAAATTCAAATCTGTTTGAAACCAAATTTTAAACTTTTAAAAATATGTTTAAGTTGGTTATCTGGACAGAGGGGATCATAAATGCAAGGTGAAAGTTTTGGGAAATTCATTTTATTCCCTCTCATTTAACTTTCAAAAAAGTTTCAAATTTCACTCAAATTCACACAAGCAACCACACCACAATCAAGCAAACAATCAAAACTATTTATTTAATATAACATTCCAAAATTTAGAGTTTTGGGATGTTACACACATGGAATAGAGATGTGAACCCCTCAAAATGCTAAGGACAAATGTTGGCAGAAACTCAAGACTCTACATTTCTATTTTAGTGATCCAAGATCACATTGAGTCCATAGGAAAAGTCAATACTATTAAAAGGGGATGAGGTGTTGCTTAATGGTCTACTTGCTCAAAGTGCTTAGTGAAATGCTCCAAAGCCCTCAACCACTTTCTCAATCCATATATGTCCTAAACCTAAAGTCAAACTCGGCCCCACCGATTTGATCTATCCGGCGCCACCGAGTTCCTTTGACATAGCCACTGCCAGAAACCCTAATCAGTTCGGTCTCACCGATAGCGATTTTGGTCTCACCGAGGTGGGATTGCAAACTCTCTGTTTCCCTTTGTAACGTTTTGGTCTGACCGAAATGAGCGATCGGTCCCACCGAGTTCGCAATGCAAACTCTCTGTTTCCCTTTCGTAACATTTCGGTCTTACCGAAAGGAGGGATCGGTGCCACCGAGTTTGCCTTACCAACTCTCTGTTTGCTCATTGCTGAAATCGGTCTCACCGAGTTCATGCAATCGGTCACACCGAGATGAGGTTTTGCCCTAACCCTAGCACATCGGTCCCACCGAGTTGATCATATCGGTCCAACCAACATTCCTAACGTTCACATTTTGAATTGAATCGGTCTCACCAAGTTCTTCCATTCGGTCTGACCGAGTTGGATCAAATGTGTGTAACGGTTGGATCTGGTGTGGAGGCTATATATACCCCTCCACCCCCTTCTCTATTCAAGAGAGAGCTATCAGAACGTGCCTACACTTCCACTACTCATTTTCTGAGAGAGAACCACCTACTCATGTGTTGAGACCAAGACATACCAATCCAACCACAAGAATCTTGATCTCTAGCCTTCCCCAAGTTGCTTTCCACTCAAATCATCTTTCCACCATATCCAAATCTGTGAGAGAGAGTTGAGTGTTGGGGAGACTATCATTTGAAGCACAAGAGCAAGGAGTTCATCATCAACACACCATCTATTACCTTTTGGAGAGTGGTGTCTCCTATATTGGATGTGCTTCAAAGTCAACTTGACAAGTTCAAAATGAAGGACGGTGAAGGAGTCGCTGAAATGTATTCTAGGCTTGCTCTAATCACTAATGAGATTGCCGGCTTAGTAAGTGAAGAGATGACCGACAGATTCATCATCAAGAAGATCCTAAGAGCCTTGGATGGAAAATATGACACCGTGTGCACTTTGATCCAAATGATGCGCAATTACAAAGATCTCAAGCCAATGAAAGTCATTGGTAGAATTGTTGCTCATGAGATGTCACTTAAGGATAAGGAAGAGCTTCACAACAAGTCTAGTGGTGCTTACAAAGCTTCATGTGATGCTCCCACAACATCAAGTGAGAAACAAGCCTTCAATGAATAATTGAGCCTAATGGTGAAGAACTTCAACAAGTTCTACAAGAGTAGAAGCAAAGAGAGAAGTTCTAAGTCAAGGTCCTACAATGACAAAAGATCTTCTAGTCGTGATCGCAATTGCTATAATTGTGGAAGACCCGGACATTACTCTAGTGAATGTACGGCTCCCTTCAAAAGAAGAGAAGACTCACCTAAAAGGAGAAGTAAAAGAGAGGAATCACCTCCAAGAGAGAGAAGGAGTAGAGATGATCGTTATGAACGAAGACCCTCTCGCAGAAGCAAGGACTCGGAAAGGAAGGACAAGTCATCAAAGAGCTACACAAGACGAAGACATCAAGCTCATGTTGGTGAATGGGTATCCGGTTCCGACTCTGACAACCACTCCGAGAGAAGTTATCACTCCGACTCCGAATATACTCAAGATGAAGGTCTTGCCGGTCTTGCACTTGTGTCATCCAACTCCTATGACATATTTGACTCACCAAATGAAGGAATTGGAAGATGCTTCATGGCTAAAGGCCCCAAGGTATCACACCCCAAGTATGTTGATTTCAATAGTGATGAAGATGATTTGCTAGGTGATGATGATTTACTTGTTGACAACTCTAGTGATGAAAACTATGATGAAATTGCTATTAATCATGCTAATCAAGATGAAACGAATGACAATGATAAGAAGGAGATTGAGCGTCTAACTAAAGAATTAAACACTCTTAAGTTAGCTCATGAAACCACCTTAGAGGGTCATCGAGAGCTTTTAAAGACTCATGAGAAGCTACGCTTGGAAAAGCTCAATCTAGAGCAAGAGCATGGGTTCTTAAAAGCAATCAATGATGATCTTCGTAAGAAAAGTTCTTCTTACATTGCCAAGCGTTTACTCTTGTCTACTTACATGCCACAAATAAAATCTAGCAACAAGAACAAGAAAGATTCTTCTTCTAGTAGTAACAATAATCATGCTAAATCCAATATTGTTGCTTCTAGTAGTTCTCTTGATTCCACTAATGATTCTCTTAGCCAAGTTACACTTGAGCAAGAAAATAGCTTATTGAAGAGAATTATAGAGAAAGGTGTTTACAAGAGCCTTGCCGGAAGTAAGCAATTTGAGGAGATTGTACGCAAGCAAGGAAGGCACCGGAAGAATCAAGGTGTTGGTTTTGAACGCAAGTTCAATGCCAATGGAGTTGAGTGGGAAGAAGATCAATACCCCAAGACAAAGTTTGTTCCTCAACAAGAGAAGTATGATCCCACTTCTTTCGAGGGAACACAAGCTCAAGATGATCTTCCACCACAAGACCACAAGCTAAAAGGCAAGGACAACCTTCAAGAGGAGATTGATTCATTTGAAGAAGCTCCAAAGGCCTTGGTCAAGTGGGTGCCCCAGACTACATCAAGTTCCACTTCATCAAGTATGACTACGACTCCAAGGATCCCCATCAAGTTGATGCGGGTCCCAAAGAAGAAGAACTAGAGAGTTCTTGAGGGTGACTCCGCCAACATACTTCACTCATATTCATTCTAGCAAGGACAAGTGCAATCAACTTCCATATCTTGCACTAGTTCAAGGAGTCACAAACCCTCTTGTTGGTAAAACAAGGGACAAGGTAACCTAATGCTTTCATGGACAACATCATACGTGTATTTCACTCTATGTCTATGGATATCCTTGTGTGTTCCTTGTGGGACTAACCCATGTAGGTATTGAAAGTGCAACTCACTCCAATGGATTGCTCCAAATGATCTACATCAACATTGAGCATCCACATCTTCAACATCTACATGAAGTCATCATCGACAAAACCCAAGGTTAGTTCATCCCTCTTAGGGGGGATATCACATCTAGGGGTAGCTTTACTCTAAGAATTGAGCTAAAGCAACTCTAATGGTGTGAACACAACAATGCTTTATGTAAAAGTGGTAACCCCACTTGTGCTTAAACGATGAGTATGAGCTATGATCAAATGTTCTCATTTGACTCCTAAGTCAATATACTCATATATAGATGACCTAGTCATCGCCAATTGCTTGATAGATGCTAGAGTGTTTGTGCATGCTTTGCCACATATTTCATTTGCTATCTTATTGTGTGAGCATGTTGGTTGCATAATTTTCTCCATTTGAGGACATCCATTTGTTGTTTTGATTGATTGGTTTTTCTTTTTACCCAATGGATGGACGAGAATGCCTAAGTACTCCCTCTAGCTATCTATGCTTTTCTCATCTCAAACTCTATTCATGCTACATCACAAAGTTTGATCAAGTCGAATTCGGACCCTCCGGGTGAGGAGCACTCGAAGCCACCGATCCATCAAGGGCTTAAACTTCCAAAACCTCTTAATGACTTTCGGTCTGACCGATTCATCCATCTCGGTCTCACCGAAATCATTGGGTTAATCTAGGTTTTCATCTCGGTGCAAACGATTAGAACAGTTCGGTCACACCAAGTTGCAGTAACCGCTTGTGATTCTGCATCTCGGTGCCACCGAGTCGTTCCACTTGGTCACACCGACAGTGACTGAGTATATATATCCGCGGGTTGAAATTTGGAAATTCCTTCAAACTCCCAACCGCGCCTGCCCAGCTCTACCGCCCCCTTGGTCTCCGGATCATCGCCGTCGTCGCCAGCACCCTCCTGCTGCTGGTCTCCACCGCTTTCAACGGGATTCTTCGCCGCTGTTGTCGTCGTAGCGAGTCCACCGCCAAGTTAGGGTACGGACTCGATCCCTTTGTGTATTCTTTAACTCCGATTCTTCCACAAAGGTTAATGCCATGCTTCTAGCCACGATTGAGATCATCCTATCCAACCAAAACTTCCTCTAGATTAGTTTTGATACAAAAACTTAGGGTTAGGTTTCCGCCGAACTCATCTCGGACCGACCGATTTGAAGTATTCGGTCTCACCGATTTGGCCCAGGTCATTGCACATGTACAACTCGGTCTGACCGAAGTGTACGAGTCGATGTGATCGAGTTTACTTTCTCTGTGAAACCCTAGCATCTCGGAGTCATCAAACTGCGTCTCGGTTTGACCGAAACTGCCTGTTTAGACTCCAAAGTTGCTTCGGTGTCACCGAGTTAGTCATATTGGTAGCTCCGAAATGCTTTCTGCAGAAAACTAAAATTAAGTTTTTGAGTCAAACTTTTTGCCAAAATTGCTGTACTTTGTGATGCTCATCTACTCTGCCTATACCTATCTATTCACAGGGTCAGTGTCAGCCATGTCAGACAACAGTTGAGCAACTTCAAGAAGAGGCAGAGGACAGGAGAGGAAGAGTCACCACAGATGCATTTCACAGAGTGCCAAGAGCACAGAGGTCTGCAGCAGAGCCAGTTGTCACAGATTCCAGAGCTACAGCTTCAGCACCTGCAGCAACTGCCACTGTTGCACCTTCAGTTGCAACTCCTCCAGCTCCTCAGTCATCAACAGAAGCCTTTGCAGATGGGCTCCTCTCAATGCCATCTACGCACACCGGAGCTCCCAGAGATCGTGCCTAGAGTGCCGAATAGCACTATGCATTTTCGAGCTTTTTGGTAACTTGTTGCCAAAGGGGGAGAAAGTGTATAGATCTTAGGCTTCGAGAGAGAGAGAGTGTGTTTTGCTTTTGTTTGCCTCTCTTGCTACTTGATATTTGTTCGTTTGGTTGCTACATTATTTGTGCTTGTGTGTGAGATACACTTATGATCATGTGGTTGATCATTATGCTTTAATGTGTGCTTGAATGATGCTATCTATAATACTTGTGTATGATCAATCATGTTTCCCTTGGTGATGAGTGCATGTGCTTTACTTTCTATCATTTTGAGCGCTCCACCAAGATGTATGTGACATGGAAGAGTAACCCATGATCCTAATCGATTGTGCATTTGCATTCAAAAGCAAACTTTAAATAATGCACAAATTTAGGGGGAGCTCTTGCTTTTCACATACTTCTCAAAGCGACGATATATTTCATTCATATTATCATTTGTCGAAGCTTTGATCTATATGTTGTCATCAATTACCAAAAAGGGGGAGATTGAAAGTGCAACTAATCCCCGGGTGGTTTTGGTAATTCATAACAACATATAGCTCATTGAACTAATATCCTTTCAAGATAAATATTTCAGAAAGTTCAATGATTGGCATGGCACATGGACTAGAGATGTGGACCCCTCAAAATGCTAAGGACAAATGTTGGCAGAAGCTCAAGACTCTACATTTCTATTTTAGTGATCCAAGATCACATTGAGTCCATAGGAAAAGCCAATACTATTAAAAGGGGATGAGGTGTTGCTTAATGGTCTACTTGCTCAAAGTGCTTAGTGATATGCTCCAAAGCCCTCAACCACTTTCTCAATCCATATATGTCCTAAACCTAAAGTCAAACTCGGCCGCACCGATTTGATCTATCCGGCGCCACCGAGTTCCTTTGACATAGCCACTGCCAGAAACCCTAATCAGTTCGGTCTCACCAATATGGATTTCGGTCTCACCGAGATGGGATTGCAAACTCTCTGTTTCGCTTCGTAATGTTTTGGTCTTACCGAAATGAGCGATCGGTCCCACCGAGTTCGCAATGCAAACCCTCTGTTTCCCTTTCGTAACATTTCGGTCTTCCGAAAGGAGCGATCGGTCCCAATGAGTTTGCCTGACCAACTCTCTGTTTTCTCATTGCTGAAATCGGTCTCACCGAGTTCATGCAATCGGACACACCGAGATGAGGTTTTGCCCTAACCCTAGCACTAACGTTCACATGTTGAATTGAATCGATCTCACCGAGTTCTTCCATTCGGTCTGACCGAGTTGGGTCAAATGTGTGTAACGGTTGGATTTTGTGTGGAGGCTATATATACCCCTCCACCCCCTTCTCTATTCAAGAGAGAGCTATCAGAACATGCCTACACTTCCACTACTCATTTTCTGAGAGAGAACCACATACTCATGTGTTGAGACCAAGACATTCCAATCCAACCACAAGAATCTTGATCTCTAGCCTTCCCCAAGTTGCTTTCCACTCAAATCATCTTTCCACCATATCCAAATCTGTGAGAGAGAGTTGAGTGTTGGGGAGACTATCATTTGAAGCACAAGAGCAAGGCGTTCATCATCAACACACCATCTATTACCTTTTGGAGAGTGGTGTCTCCTAGATTGGTTAGGTGTCACTTGGGAGCCTCCGACAAGATTGTGGAGTTGGACCAAGGAGTTTGTAAGGGCAAGGAGATCGCCTACTTCGTGAAGATCTACCCGAGTGATGCAAGTCCTTCATGGGTGATGGCCATGGTGGGATAGACAAGGTTACTTCTTCGTGGACCCTTCATGGGTGGAGCCCTCCGTGGACTCGCGCAACCGTTACCCTTCGTGGGTTGAAGTCTCCATCAACGTGGATGTACGATAGCACCACCTATCGGAACCACGCCAAAAATCTTCGTGTCTACATTGTGTTTGCCTTCTCCAAACCCTTCCCTTTACCTTCATATGCAATGTTTTACTTTCCGTTGTGACACTCTTAGAATTGCATGTGTAGGTAGATTTCTTGACTTGTGCTAAGTTGCTAAAATCTGCCAAGATTTAAAATTGGGAAAAGGCTAGATTTTTATTTGGTCAAGTAGTCTAATCATCCCCCCTCTAGACCTACGTTCGATCCTACAACACTGCTTCCACAAATAGATTTTGAGGTTGTACATTGTGTCCTAGTTTGAACGGCATCCTGAAAGGTTTCTGCTGGACATAAGTAAGAGATAGTTATCGCATGATCCAGGCAGCAAGCTTACATGGTAAATGACATACGAATTATTGCTGAGCATGGCAAGCTATATTTAAATGGTTCGAAGCAGCATCAGCCAAAAACAAATTAAAATGGTAAGATGAAAGGTAGTGTAGCACCGCTATATTTAAGTTGCCCAGGCATATAAGTAGTTGAAATAATCTGAGAAAGCACTTAAACAGTGTGGCCTCATATAAACTACGAAGACAGTCTTCTGATGAAGTTCATAGGAAAAGTTAAGGAGTCAAATGAATTAGGCATGCATTTCTTTACGATAGTACAGCAGGCACTGCTGACATATTGGCCAACTCAGGTATAGCCTAACAAGTAAGGTGATGTACAATGGTGGCATGTGTATACAGATGCCGCATGAAAAAAAGTAGCTTGAGGCATCTATATAGATTTTTTTCTCCCCAATGCAAGCTACTACTAGTGGGCATCATCAAATAATAAAATGTAGACTCTCACTACACATGCATCTCTACTCTTCACTTCAATTTTTTTAGCTTTATGCATCGGACCACACTTTTTCTCCCCAAGCACCCGCATCCTGCAGAGGATCCCATTGCTCCATCCGAACCTACTTTTCCTGATATCCGATCCTACATGGCGTATGGGGCATCTCCCTGGGGCTATGCATTGTACATGCCCTAACAAATAAGCGTTCGAATCAAGCAATACAGCAAAGCAGACAACTGAACTATTTGTAATTCTGTAGGATTACATGTTGAGGGCACAAGCCAAGAAAGCAGCCCACATGCATTACATTTCACATGTACTAAAATACACTGGCTTACCATATGTTGCTGTGAAGCCTCGCTGCTGTTGCAATATTCTTTGAAAATATCGGCAGCATCCCGTGGTTGCAAATCTAGTCGTTGTAGTTTATTCTTCCCCCTCTATTTAGGTAAAACTAATTTTAATCACATGCACTGGTTCGAATTGATCATCAATGGTTAATCTAAACAAATGAAAGAAGGGTGTGTGCTTACACGACAATATATGTGCTTCACTCTATTTTTATGCTTGTTCGAGGTGACAGCCCCAAAAGAAAAAAATATTTTGCTTGATGGGGTTGGCAGCTCCATAATGAATAGAAGCATCAAATTAGTCATGCAACTTGGGAAGATCAAGAATGCACAAAAAAGTAATGAATAGGGGCTCGGAGCAGTGATGTAATAGCTAGCATCGAAAAATGTAGGCTAAAACAAACAAAAAGCAGCGGAACCACAAGCTAGTTTGCTGATGTGTAATTAAACATAGAGAACATAGAAGCAGCCCAGTACAATAATTGTAACCAACAAGTGGCATCAGAACAACACCATTATCATAAATATAGTATGCAAGAAGTAAAATAGTAGGCAGTGATATCTAGGAAGTACAGTAATACTTAGGACAAAACAAAAGCATTGTAACTATATGTGCACTGGTTTGTAATTTAGCACATGTAACCTGTTCACTGCCACACATATGGACCAACAGGTGCAAGCAGAATAACGCGTCTCATGAAAAATTGAATGATGTCCTCAAGAAATTCGAAGGTGCGGTGCTTATGCTAAGAAAGTGAACATAGGCGCTGGCCGTTGGACAATAGTACCTTATTCTTGGCGGCATATGGGCATTGTTGTCATACGTGAAAGCTAAGTATCATCGACGGTGCTCGTGTTGTGGTTGAGTTTGGGCCGGCTATCGCTGTTGCTGAAGTGGCTCCGGTGCTTCGGTTGCGGCGCCTGTCGACATACAAGAAAGCTGATCTGTGGTAAGTGAACAGTTCCACGATAAAGAAGAGAAAAAAACGAAGGAGTACAAATCAAAATAACCTGATGAGGCTGCGGCGTCAGTAAAGCAGGGCCAGTGGAGTTGAATATGGCATCCGTGGAGCGGGTCTGGTGCAGTGGACAAAGGTGTCGACAAAGCACATCCGGCGCAGTGTACAATGCTTTCGGTGAGGCGGACCTGTTGCAGGAGACGACAGCGCCGGTGAAGCAGATCCGGTGCGGTGGACCATCATGGTGCAGTGGTGAGTTGGCAGTTAGGGATTCCAAGGTGCCGAAGGTAGATCCGGTGGGGTGCGAGGTCCACCATTGCGGCAGAGGCCTAGATTCGGCGGCTTGGGAGGAGGAGGCGGGGAGGGGAGGGGCTCTAGGGAAGAATGTTGGGGGCAAAGAGGGGAAAACTATGGAGTTACCAAAGCAGCCCTTTTCCATTTATGTGGGAGGGGTAAAACGGGAATATTGCAGCGCTAAACTTTCGGGCGCGGGATATTTCGATGTGAGCGGGAAGGTTGAAAGCTTTTGGCAGCTGAAATTAAGTGTTCTGCTCTTGTACGACCGACTGTGATATCATGGCCGAGAATTTATTTGTTGTGCACGCAAAAAAAAGGTGCAAGTTTCAAAAATCAATGTCTCCAACTCGAAACTTAGATTGTCCATTCAATTCAAATATGGATCATTGAGCTAGTGGAAGCAAATACCATCATATGCTCCAATTCAAATGAAATTTCAAATGTGTTTATCCTAAATATGATGACAAAAACAAAAATGTGTATGTGTATGAATAAAGTGGATGATTATAAGGTTTGAACATGACCGTGTGTGTATATCTCTAGGTTTGATATATGAATTTGAAATCACGAAATCCTAGCTTAAAAAATGTACCCCATTTAAACGAATTACAAAAGCTAATAATGGAGTCGAATTCCAAAATTCCAATCTTAGGTTTGTAATTTTGGTACTTCAAAGTATACCACGCATGTTCAAAAGTATCCTTATCTCATAGTCCAAACTGTGAAACGAATTGATCAACCATGAGTGCACACACTATTGACCATATATATCTCTACTACGCTTATGTCTCTGAGATATAGACACCTCGCTCTTTATCTGAAGCCCACCACCCCTTCCCCACTCCCCCTCCCCCCACACACAAGCCTTTCTCTCCCCTAGACACAAACACAGGAGCACATTAACCCCCCTCTCTCTTCTAAGTCCGGACCCCAATATAGGTCTCTATCACTTTGTCTCTCGGGCATGCACACATCTCTTCCCCCACTCTCTAGGTCTCCCAGCATCTCTCTCTCTCCCAAGCACATGCACTATATAGCAGTGTATCTTTCCCATACACACAAAACGTCGCCCCCAAACATCTATCTCCCTAGTTATGTGGTTCTCACACACTCTCCACCATCTCTCTATCTCTCTCTCTCACACACATTAATTGATACACACCTCACTCACCACCCCCACTACACACAAGCACCCTTTGTCTCCTTGTGCATCACTCTCCTCTTTCTATCTCTCCCACATGCGGACCCGACCCAGCTCCTTCCCTATATACATATATGTTGTGACTCTTTCCATAGCTCCCTAGAGTATCATCGATCTCAATCTCGCACGTTGTTCTCTCCACCATCTATTCGAGATCTCTCATGAAGTCTCTATCACGCACACGATGACTCGCTTTCCTTGCTTCCCCGTACATAGGCCACTTTTGAACAACATCAACCTTGTATCCCTATCTATATCCCACTTCCACACACAAACGACCCCTCTCTCTCCCCCCATATTCCTCTCTCTCTCCCTCGCTCACTCTCTCTCTCTTTCTCGCACCCCTCTTTCACACACACTCGATGTCTCCTCCAAATAGTCTGCTCCCCGCCCGCACCCATGCTATCACGTCACCACACATGCCTTTCTCTCTCTTGGACACACATGTCACACCATTCCCACTTCCCTACTAGGTTTACATCATTACTGGTCTCTCTTCTCCACATACACACACTCCCTCTGACACACACACACGTGCACAAAAACACACAGACACACACAACACCCAACTATCTGGATCCTTCTTTTAAAACACACACCCTTGCATATTCTCTCTAGCTATAGGCAGTGGCGGAGGACGGAAAAAAATTAAGGTGGAGCCAACTCTGAAGTTTTTTTTATGCAAAACCAACACGGATAACACACACCAGTGTACACCAATATTTTTAAATGATCCTAAATAGAATAACTAGTTATAAAGAAAATGTAAACATGTTTGTCTAAAAAGAAAAATAGCCTAAAACATACCGATTAATAATGAAGCTTTAATGGCGCCTAGAAGACCCAAGCAATGGAAGTGTCCTACCCTTCTTTTAAAAATCTTCGTTAATTTTACCAAAAACAAGACTTTTGAATATCCCACGCTCAATGTAACACACCATCAAGCCATATGTCGAATTTGCATTCTTCGTTTCCATGGAATTCACCTGACCTTGATGAACAGAATGTGTCATAGCATTGCGACATTCACAGGTACTTGGATTGGAGCTACTGCCACTACCAACAGCCTCAAAATATCTTGTCAAATCTGTAATCCATCCCATAAAATGTCACTAAAATTAGCGCATTGTAGATTCTAAGTTATTCTCTGAAAATGACTCTAAAATTTAGAAACATGCCTCTCCCGTTCAGCACTAAAATTACCGCACTACAGTCCTGCCGGGAGCAGGCGCCGCCCCCGTACGCGCTCCTGCTGGCTGCTGCTGCTTGCCGCCGGAATCACGAGCCGCTGCTGCTGGATGCCGGGAACGCGCGGTGCTCGCTCCGGCTAGGCGGCTAGGGTTCCTCCTCTCTTGTGTGGACTCTGAAGCGAGGAACAGAGGATCAACCATGTTACTGGAGGTTGAGAAGCCTGCTCTCTCATTCGCGATTCGCTCGGTGCACGTATTGCATCAGGCCCAATAAGGCCCAATAACACAAACGACTACTGTTCTTCTTCTCGTGATTATTTATTTATCGATCGGATCTGGCTTATACGTATATACGTATACCTATATTAAAAAAATCGCTCCAAATCAAGGTAGGGCGAGCGCCACACCTCGCCCTACCGGGAGCTCCGCCTGTGGCTATAGGTATATATATATATATATATCCCCCCTCTCTCTCTAACTCACATGCGCACCAAAATTATTCATCTCTCTAACTCACACATCTTTCCCCGTGTCCGCATGTGTATCTCATAGACTCACTCTCTGATTATGTCTATGTGTCTCCACGTTACACAACACAAAGCCCCATGCACATGTCTCTCTCTATCCTCCACACACACAGACACATAAAGAATCTCTTATTATTGCCTCAGTCTCTCCATATCAGACACACGCGCTATCTCTCTCTCACACACACGCTCAACCAAGGTTTTCTCATGAATAACTTACCGTCTATTCATCAACAGTCGTGGTAGTATGACGAACATGAGATGTGAAAAAGAATACATCTACACGTCCATAGACCACCTAGTATGACTACGAGGTCCAGAGCGAGCCGAAAGCATACCGCCGTCACCCCCTCCTTATCAACGACGGGAAAACCTTTGTTTTACATATTCAGGAAGCCATCGTGCTAAGGCCCCACATGCTCAGCTGTTGAATAGAACATAGATCCAAGTTTATGGAAACAAGTATCAATAATACGTTTGTATTTCCATACTTATACTCCTATAAAAGACTTAGTTGGTGATGATGGTGTGTCTGCCATCCGTCATTTCTGACCATTAGATCTACATCTAACAACTATGAGGTAAGTTGTTACCTTTTCGCAAAAACATCCCACTTCTCTACTCCAATTTGCAGAAAACCCCTTAGTATCTTAAAACCAACAACATCCCTCCCTCACCTCATCAAAACAGCCTGAGGACTATATTCTCATTGAAACATAATATATTTTTAGTGATATATGTATATCAAAATTAGAGTGTTTTCGATCAAGTTTTTGAATAAGTATTATTCTACTTATGATCCGTTGCAATGCACATGCACATTGCTAGTATTTCCATAGTTTCAAGTTTTCCATCAAGATATTAGTCACTCAAGGTCGGTATTTAGTTTGAATTACGTACACGTAGGCACTATGTAACTAGCCGTGCTTATTGGCTTCCAAAGCTTAACTTTCACTCCTACTTACAGTATGTAGAGTATTTAACAAAAAACTACCACTTTCAACCAGCCCTAGGAAGAAACTACTGTACAAAAAATAGCAAAAACATACCCAAAATTTCTTAATCCGCGCCAAAAAAACTACTACCTAGTGTCGATTAGGCTCGTTTAAACCCGTTTATGGAATGGTTGGCCCACACGTCCGTGCTGACGAGGCACCTTAAACCAACACCGTCTGTTTGACCGTTGTGTTGACCGTTAAGACACGAGGGACCCACATATGAGCATCTATCCTCTACTTCAAACAGTTCGTATGCGTGTTCATCGCTGGCGCCGGTGATGAGCGAGCTGGTCGCCGCTCCGCCGGACGGGCCGGATGCCGCGCTGGCCTCCGCACGGGTTGGCTGGCTGGCCCGAGCGCGGCTGACACGCGAGCAAGCCACCGCGCAGACCTTCGCTCGAGCCAGATGGCTAGCCTTAACGTGGCACGCGCAAGCAAGCCTCTGCACCGCCGTGCCAACCTAGCTAGCAAACCATGCAGACAAGCAGCTAGATGCATCCCGTAGGGTGTGTGCTAGCTCGCCGCACGGAGCTGGCATCCGGGCTGCCGCATGATGGGCTCTGCGCCACCGGCGCTTTTGAACTCGCCTTCTGCCGGCAGCGGTAGCTACCTCCCATGGCCAAGAATGACTAGGTGGACGGGCCGGAGGTAGGAGGTGACTCAGGGATTTTTGTCCAGACTGACATGTAGGTCCCACAAGTCATAACGCCTAACATACCGGTCAAATAGACGGCGTTGACTTATGGGGTGACATGGGTTAAAACGTGCCTATAATGGCACTTGGTAGTTTATTGCAACGGATTAAGAAATTTTTGGTATGTTTTTGCTATTTTTTGTAGAGTAGTGGTTTCTTGGTAGGGCTGGTTGGAAAGAGGTAGTTTCTTGGCAGTGGTTTCTTGTAAGGAACAATGTACTAGCGACAAAAGGCGATTCTAGGTTGCGTTGTACTACTAGTGATTGCGGGAGTGTATAGCTTGTTTTATGGGTTCGGTCCCGGCCGAACGCACGGCGGCCTTTTTTTAAATATTAACCTCGCTACGAGCCAATATTGTACACTGGTAGTTTGACTTTTGAAGTCCGATGGACATGTCGCACCACAATCTGGGTGCACTGGATAGCCTAGCCACGTGAACGGATTTTCCCTCCCATCATCTCGTGGCTCGCGTACTAGAGTAGTATGTATGCCCTAGCCGCACCTCACTTGCTGCTTCCTCATCAGCTACTATCTTTAAACTAGCGCCTGTCAATTAAGCCTAAGGAGCCGGAAAAGCCTGGCACCACATTGGGAACTGTGCAATATGGCTCCGGACTTAAAGTACTATACTAGTAGTTCTACTCTGTAGCTTGTGGCGTTGCACGCATGGACTTCTCTCCATTATCGGCTCTAAACTCTATAAAGAAAAGGGTGTGGCTAGATCGTAGTGTAGAAAATTCCTCTTGACGCGATTTTTTTTTCAAACGGAAGCAAAATATTTGCCTCATCTCATTAATAAAGAAGGAAGGACAAACAAACAAAGTTTGACGAGATCCATTACACCTCCACAAATGGAAGCGAAAATCCTAGTCTCGCTGTATCAAAGAACTCAAATGTTCTGCCCCCGCAGTAACCATCGCTGGTAAACAGGCTACTAGTGTGCGCGTGAGAGGAGCGGTTGAGTAGGCCAGCTACGCGTTTGAGTAGAGCATGGAGAGTACGTAGGTGTACTTTCCCTGCATTGATAGTTCATCGATGGTTCTAGAGAACAGTAGTACCCTCCACTTGCAACTATAGCCCCTTGGCCTTGAGATTTAATAGTTCAAAACTGGTGCACTATAGAAGTACAGTAGACAGTATATAGAGAAAGTACTACTGCTACAATACTACATAGTGCAGTAAATAATAACTACACCATCGCAACCACTATGCGTGCCCGCATAACTTCCTTAACGAAGGGACGAGGCCCTGCGGTTACGCTCTTATCTCCTCCTCGCCAGTTCCCCTCCCCCTGAAGAGACCAAGGTAGTTCGTCGCTGCTGCCATGGATTCGCCAGGCGGTTCTCCTCCTCGTCGGGGCTAGGAGACCTTGGACGATGATTCTGTGGGAGAAATCGCACGCTGCTCCGACTTCCTCACCATCGCAAGACTCGGTGGTTCCTGCACAAACTTTTTAAGATGGTGCGTAAACAGGCTTGGGAGAAGGCCATGCTTGTTGGTCTTCCATGCGACCTCGAGGAGAAGGTAATTCGATGGGGTAATCCATTGAATAGTCCACCACAACGTGGCCGTGCTTGCATGTTGACTCCGCTAGAGTTGCCGACGTTGAGAGGTAGTCGGATATTGTCCGATGAGCAGGTCAGTCATGGAGTTTGACCATGTAGTGTATATTCTAAATATAGTACTTAGTTATTCCATCCCATAATTTCTCCGCTGCCCACCATCTTATATATAGGTTTGGGTTTGTGCCAACGGAGATTGGCTTGCATACCTTCGGACGGATACCACCATCATTTTGCACAACATCCACAGCAGTGCGGCCGTTCCCGTAGACCCCTTCTCCACCATTGGGATTGGCCTTCCGGACAGGCTGGGCTTGAATATGTATGATGATGCTTACATGAGATTGAAGAAGATAGCAATTGTAGACCCGCTGACAAAGCGACGCAGCTACGACAATTACTATCTCATCACGGTGTTCGACATAAGGACTGCCATCAATACAAATGGCTGTAACGGCAGAGGCTGGCACATGTTGGCTGCGGCAGATTTGTACCCCTAGACGTTCGAAGACGCCATGTGCCATGTAGGCCGCATCTTCGCGGTGACAAGCCAGGGGACTTGTTTCACCTGGTTGCCATCCTACGGTACGGGAGATTACAAACGGAATGCACAAACCATCATTTGCATTCCTAACAGTACTCCATTATTTTGCAGGGACCAGTCATCCCCGATCAAAATAAGAACGCCGATCCTGGATGTGCATTTGCATCCGCAATTTGGTCTAACCTGGAACCTTGTAGCTGACTTTGGCAGATTGGGATCAACTATCTTAGCAATCGTTACCCATGGTACCACTGATGTGCAACATGGTCACATGATCTACCACGATCGGACTGTCACCATCTACCCAGGTATTCCATTTTCTCATTGTTGTGTGTTATAGTAGTAGTACTTGTTAGTTCTTTTCTTTTCTTGACTGGGACATGTTTACTACTACTAGTACTACAATTTAGTATTAGATTTTTTTAACCCCCTCCCCTTCTCTTTCATTGTAGTACTTACTAGTACTTTTTACCTTGGAGGACGCGTATAGCTAGGCCCTTGAAGACTTGAACCCACTAGCTCCCACCATTATTGTTTTTCCTTGTCTTACTATCTCATCCATGTAGCCAAGAGTGGCTACATATAAGCCGGTTATTTTACTTCGTCTATATTGGAGTAGTACTACTTGCTGCACAATATTACTGACCGCCATATTTGAGCACATTATTATCATGCATGGACCTTGACCATGTAAGTCACCATGTGTCCAGATCTGAGATGCCTCGTGTACCAGATGAACAGCGCCGAGTTTGACCCCCGTGATGCTATGTGGGTGCCGAGGAACACTCTTGGAGAGTACTCGCTTTTCATTGGGGACAGCTACCCCATTGTGAGGAAGATGCCACCTTCCGTGCACGACACCAAAGGCCTGCTATTCATGAAGCATGGTTGTGTCTTCAGTGCGCACCGCCGGATGAACAACATGCTAGGACACGCTATCCCGGATTTATGCCGCTTCAGCTTGGATGAGTCTCCATCATGTGGAACCGGACTAGAAAGTTGCAACAATGATTCCTGTTGCCCACCGCTATGGATCATACCATCTATGAAGAACACATGGGACTGGAACCTGGAGGAGGACATGGAGCCCATCTATAACGTGTAAGTGGAGTATGGTAAATTGTGAATGGTAGCGCTATAAATATAGGTAGAGTAGTCGTTGCACAAATTTATCACATGAAGTGGAGATGAACTTTTGTGGTATGCTGGCATTTGTTCTTTATAATTTATTACTAGTAAATGTGTTATGTTTACGTGCAACTTGTGTGGCTGTTGCATGGGCTCCAACAAGCTCTGTGAGAAAAAAAGGTGGCACAACTTTGGCTATAGGTGACATGGAGGCATCATACAGTAGCGAGTGTTTGCTATAGTTGTAGTACTAGGACGGTAACTCATACTCCTATAAACCTTGCGCTTGGCTCTTCGCCTCTTTGGGAGGTCCCACAATTCGTACTCCTATGAACCTTGCACTTGGCGCTTCGCCTCTTCGGAAGGTCCAACAATGATGATACTACAGTAAAATATGCTTTTGGCAATCTGACACCGAATGCACTGCAGCACGTCCACCGCGAGGGCAAGGGCGAGGGAGAGGGTGTTGTAGTCAAAACCCTCTCCTCGTCCTGTGAGCCACCGCGCGTGGGCGAGGGAGAGGGCATAGTAAGCAAGCTTCTCCTCGTTCTACAAGTTGATGGGACACATGAAAGTAGTACTAGTCCATACTGCGTCCTTTCCGGTTAATATGGCTTAATTTCAAACAAGATAAATACACTAGCAGTCAACGTATGTAACAATACGCTCATTACGGTAACTATATAGTTTTGCGGTGATTATATGGTCACTAGCTCACCGTAGAGCACCATATTGCACCCTGCTGACCAGCCACATAGTCAACATGACACTTTGTTGACTGGTTAAATTGACACCTGGTTTCTGGATCCCACCTGTGAGTTGGCAGAGCAAAGAAATCAGTTAAACAAAACTTTACGCAGGCGCGACAGGAGTCCAACCCTTGCGCGCGAACCACCTTGGCTGTGTATGTGAGTGCATGCACATGTACTCCCTCGGTCCATGAAAAACTGTACATCTAGCATTAGAAATTTTTCCAACAAAGAGTGTACATCTACACTTCCAATGCACTTAGCCTTTAATCTAATCGGTATTTGATTGACTAATGCAGCAACTTATGCTCTTGCTATAGGCTGCACGTCTATCCTTAATTTCAGCATGCAACAACCTTCATTTAATCTTGTTCTCTCAATGGTCGCATGCACACATAAGTCTGCTACTTTTGGGCATTAATTATGCCATGGAGTTCTGGTTCCTCTTGGTCAATGTGTAAATCTCTATATGTACAGTCTTTCACGGACGGAGGGAGTAGGTTGAGCACTTGAGCGTGAGTGTGTGTGTTGCGTCTTGTGCTGTGTGCCACATGGATGTGTGACTGTTGTGTGCGTGCATGTGTACATGTGAGTGTTGCATGCATGCTTGCATGCATGAGGCTTCTACTCCCTCCTATTGACATGTTCATATTTCAAGCTTCATTAAAACGTTGCATGCAAGAATTAAGAGAAAACTCACCAATGCATGTAAAAGGTCTGGTCTTTTGTTCTTCACGCATGCACGCATGCATTCCAATTAATACGTTCGTAAACACAATTTTCTTGAGGAAAACGAGCCCATTATTGAGTACTTTTGGAAAAAATCTTGGGGCGCTCCTCATTTACTACTACCTTGGTTGATGTTTTTTTATTGACCTGTATATAAACCTCCGTCCTGGTTTATTGCCCCCCTTCGTATTTAGTGTAAAATTTTGACCGTAAATTTAACTAACAAAGTGTCAATGCATGTAATAAAAAATTATACCATTAAAAAATATGTTCAAATACGAATCCACTGATATGATTTTTGGTGACATGCATTAACATTTTATTAGTTAAATAGATGGTCGAAGTTTGACACAAAATACTAGTAGTACTCCTACATAATTAGCGCCGGGTGCCTTGGCCAATGGTTCTTGTTGTTGGACAGGATGAGAGTAGAGGCATAGTGATACTGTAGATAGGAAGTCTGGGCGATCCATTATTCCCCATGTCGGTCAGAGAGAACTATTCAACTAGTCTTCACAGTGAAGTGACAATACACGTTGCAGCAGATGCGACACTTAATTAATAAGCTAAGCCAGCGTGTTGGTGTTACTAAATCAGCTTACCCTGTACTGCCATCATGTTTGCCAGTGGAGCATGCTTCCGCAAATATGCTTACGCACCTCTCTCTTCCATTAAATGACATATGGACCCTCTTGAGGTAGACCCACATGTCATCGGCTTAACTATTTACACTCCGAAGGACGGTATACCCTGGTAGTAGTACTAGTAGAATTGAGATTTAATGGACCTTCTTGCCCGTCTTTCCCTCTTCTTCCTCCTCTCTTCCCCATCGTCGGCCGCACACCATTTCCCCTCACTCACTGCTCGCCTGCCCGCGCCATCTTCCTCGGTAGCTCACGCGTACCATATCCCCCCGCTCACTGCTCGGCCACACACGCCATCTTCTTTGCTCGCCCACCCAAATCCACTTCCCCGCTCACTCGCAGGCACCAAAAACCCCCAATCACTCAGTGCCCTAAAAACCCTATGGCCGAACCGACTGACACACAGAGCCGCGATTGGAATTCCCTCCCCGATGTTCTCTTGGAGCAGATCTGTAATCGTATGGACCTGCTCAGCACCGTGCGTCTGGCCGCATGCTCGGTGTCTATGTACCGTGTACTTTTCTACAACCGGCCGGCCCTTTTCAAGACACCCTGCCTGCTGATGCCCGATCCTCTAAGGTTGCCCAGATACCGACTTGATGATCCTACGGAGATTGCCGTCGTGCCCCTCGACATGCTACCACTACCCACCCGCCTGTGCTTCATGCGCGGCCACTACTAGGCGGGCATGAAGGCCAACTGGATCGTCCTTGTCCACCAATCCGGTAGTTCGTGGCGTCTCGTGGATATCTACACCCACCGAGAGATCACCCTTCCATCATTGGATACCACCAGCATTGAGCTTCGCGGCCCGCCGGACACTACTGCCTACTACGCACAAGACGCGTCGAGCTTTTGGTACGACCTCCGTTTGCTGAAGGTTGTAATCTGCGAAGTGCCCACACCATGAGAAGACTACATGGATTACAAGCTCATTTCCTTGTTCGACGGGGGATTAGTCTATCTGGAATCCAGTCGCCATACATGGTTATGGCTCATCATCAATCTTGTTGACCCTCCATTTCTGTCTGATGCTATAGTGCACGATGGCATCGTTTACACGGTCGACGCACAGATTGGCTGCATATACTGGTGGAATCTATCGTCGTGTAATTGTTCTATCTCATCTCATCTTTACCTTATGAATACGACTGCCTGTTGATTGTTAGAAATCTAGAATAGATAGTATGTCTATAACCACATCATTGCTATATGTTCCTCTCATTTCCTAGATTTTTATGACCACACATGTTATTGTTAGAGTTGATATGAGAACAATTGGCATGCAATGATAGTTAGAATAAATATTACTAGCACATATGGCCGTGCGTTGCAACGGGAGATAAAATAGTATGCATTTAAAGTCAGTGAGAAATATATGTGCAAGCAAAACCCCGTGTGCACATGAAAAAGGAACATTTAGCTTCTCGGTTTCGCCGCGTGTGAATGAATCAATCCGCTATTTTTCCATTCATTGGTCGAGGGCATTTAACAGTTTTGTCACGTCATCATACACCAGAGAAGGCCATGAGCTATTCAATCTACTCTTCGTTTCAATCCTTTCAATCGAGGGGATTTTAAGGTATGAAGTTTCTGAATATTCTACAAAACATTAACAATTTTTTAAATCCTAAACAGTTTTTTTAAAAATTATGTCCACTTTCGAAAAAACACGAACAAAATATGAAAGGGAACATCTTATAAAATTCACAAACATTTTCCGAAAACACAAACTTTTTTATAAAAACATGACATTATTTGAATTTGAGAACATTTTTTTAAATGAGAACATGTGTTGAAAATTCACAAGATTTTTAGAAAATGTGTAACTTTTATACACGAACATTATTTTTAATTTTGAAAATTTCAATAAAACATGAATATTTTTCAAATTTGGAGCATTTTTTCAAATGCCATTTTTCTTTTTAGAAATCTTAATCAATTTTGAAAAACAATAATTTTTTTTAGAAAATGGGCAATTTTTTGCATGTTCCGAATATTTTTTGAAATAACAATAAAATTTTGGAATTCTAAACATTTTCCAAAATTTCTTTTTTTTTAGTTCTGAACGTTTTTTGAGAATTTTTAATTTATGAAATAAATTCTAAATGAAAAATTAACTTGGAAGGGAAAAAGAGATAGGGAAAGTTGAATAAAAATAGAAGTAAAACACAGAAAAAAGAAAAATGGGCCAACCCATTATTGGGTGTCCTGTGCGAATATCCGACTATTTGTCGCCCAATGCAGAAAATAGAATTTTCCCAGTGCGTGGGAGAAAAATAAGTGGGCTGCCTTCGCTGGGTCACAGCGCGCGGCCCACGTACAAAAATTCATTTTCTAGCGGACAAACACATAAGAATTTAGTACCACCTTGGATAGAAAAGAATTCTTTCCGGTGGTGAACGGATGAAAAAATTGGCGAAACGCACCTTGCTTTATTATTATTAGGTATAGATGAGTATAACCTTATGATTGCTATATGTTATTCTCATTTCCAAGATTTTTATAACCACGCATGTTATTGTTAGAGTTGATATGAGAACAATAGTAACTGCTATGGTAGAATATGAGTAGGCCCTGGCATAGCTATTTTCCTCTCATTTTTACAGGATGTTTGAACCATGACATATTGCTAGAATATGAAAGCCATTGGCTTAATTTTTTTAACTTGGGGTATCATTATGACCACGGCATTGCAATTCTCTGGCTATGATCTGTGTCATTGTTATAATAATCTTAATTCCACACATACTCTGAACATGATTGTATATTTTTGTCCTTTTGGTCTCCAATTTGATTTGTTGCAGTAGACGCAAATGCGCTGGCCTTCATAATTCCAGGACCTGGAAATATACAAGTCAATGGGTAGTGGTTTATCGCTCGTTCAACTGACAGTGGGCATTTGATGCTCATTCGCACATACCGCGACTCCATCACCCACTCCAGCCACGGCGTCATCTGCCCATGCTCGTCACGGGCCGGCAAACACGCCGGCTGTGCTGCTCATGACACGTGAGCTTCTGCGTTACCGTCCGGCCAATGACCTCTACGACGACTGGCTTGGCCGCATCGCCGAGCTCGTCAACGCCACCGGTGAAGCCCCTGCACCGTCCCGTTCGCCCCGTCCCCCACCGTCCCTGGCGGGCAACGTGTCTCACGGCGCGCCCTCCTCCTCCTCTGCACGGCGCGGACCCCGAGCCCAGGCGTGAGGCACCCAAACACGACCCGCCGCACCGGGCGCCGACGCGTTATGAAGAAAGCTGACAAGTGGTGCCGCGGCCTCAAGGAGAAGCGCGCGCGCTTCCAGCACCACCGCGTCAAGACCGCGTGCCACCAGAGGCGGTGGCGCGGGGGCACCAAGACCAGGCTCCACCCATGCGACCGGCCCCTGTGAGTGCGGTAGGCTGCCGTGCTTTCACCCCGGAGCTACGCCACGTCGTTTGGCCCGGCAAGTTCAAGCCGGATCTGCCTCCACGCTACGACGGCACCCCCGACCCCGCGAAATTTCTCCAGCTCTACGAGCTGAGCATCAAACCGGCGAATGGCAATGACAAGGTCATGGCGAATAGGTTCCCCATGGCCCTTAAGGATGGCGCACGTTCTTGGCTCCTGAACCTCCCGGTGGGATCAATCTCCTCCTGGGACGAGCTACGCTAGCGCTTCATCGCTAACTTCCAGGGCACTCGCGACCGCGCTCCTGTAGCAGGTGACCTGCACGCATAAAGCAGCAGCCGGGCGAGACCTTGCACAAGTACATACAACGCTTCATGAATGTTCGCCTCAAGATCCCGAAGGTGTTGGACGAGGCCATTATCTCGGCATTCTCTGATGGCGTCCGGGATGTCAAGATGAAGGAGGAGCTCGCCATACATGAGGACTTGTGTTCGGCTCTGGAGATGTTCAACATGGCGGCCAGGTGCGCGAGGGCAGAAGAAGGTCGCCTCTCCCTCCTGGAGCTTCCGGAGGTTGATCCTGAAGAGAAGAAGGCAAAGGCTAAGGAAGTGAAGCATAAGGGCCCCGCCGTGCTTGCTGCGGAGCCCAAGATAAAGCGTGGCTGTGACCACGATGAGCCCCCCAAGGGCAACCGCCCGTTCTGCGTCTTCCACAATATCCACAGCCACAACACCAACGACTTCCAGGAGCTCAGGGCAATCCGAGATGGTCACCTTGGCCGCCGCCCCGAGCGCAGCGATCGCGGCTACGGCCGTGGAGGAGGCCGCGGTGGAGGCCGCTGGGACAACCGCGACCCCCGCTAGGACTGGCGCGACCAACCCCGCGAGGACCGCTGGCAGGGCCAGCCTCGTGACGGCCCATGGCGGGACCAGTCTCGTGAGGACCGTCCTCAAGGAAACGCCGGCCTCCCTCCTCCGCCGCCGCCGCCAAGAAGAAATGACGACAACCGGCAAGATGATGGGGCTGGGGGCTTCCAAGAGCCTCATGCGATCGCCTGCATCCTGGGTGGCGCTCAGGCTCCCGCCTCTCATCGCATCTTCAAGCAGTTCACTCGGGAGGTGAATGCGGCCCTTCCCAAGCTTGAGGCGTCGCGTCCCCTCAGGTGGTCCAAGCACGCCATCACATTCGACTCCATGGACCAACTCAAGTGCTCAGCCGCTGCTGGCGCGCTCTTGATGCTCTGCACGCCAACCATCAGCAACGTCCTCGTCACCAAAACCCTCATCGATGGCGGCGCGGGGCTCAATGTTCTCTCCGTCGAAATGTTTGAGATGCTCCAGGTGCCCTATGATCAGCTCCTCCCCACCAAGCCCTTCTCGCGAGTGACCTACGGCTCCACTGTTCCCATAGGGCAGATCCGCATCCCTGTCACCTTCGGCAAGCACGACAACTACCACACCGAGCTCATCGACTTCGACGTCGCCCACATCAGCCTCCCGTACAATGCCATCCTCGGGTATCCGGCCCTCGCCAAGTTCATGGCAGCAACTCAACACGGCTACAATGTCCTCAAGATGCCAAGGAGTGGCGGTACCATCACGGTCGCCTGCGACAAAAAGGAAGCGGTGTGCTCCCTCGAGTGCGCCTACCAGGCCGCCGCGGTCGAGAACTCTGACGACGAGGGCACCATCCTGCCTCCTGAGGCCGTCCCCAAGAAGAAGAAGCAACTCCTCCTCAAGGGCCGTCAGGAGGCTGAGGCGCCTACCGACCGTGCCTCAGGCCCCGTGCCCACTGCTGGGGTGCTGTTCCCTCTCGCATAGGAAGGCGTGCCTAGCACCCCCCTCAGGATGGGCTCGGGGGCTCTCATTTGGAGGGCCTCTGACCTGACCAGTGTGACGAGGGAGGCGTTCGGGCACCACGTGGAGGCGTGCTTCGACGCGCGCCTTCGTGAGCAAGACGCAAGGCGCGAGGCGCCAGTCGCTCAGGAGTTCATCACCGAGGCAATCGAGGAGCTTCAGGAGGCGTGAGCCATGCGTGGCGAGCATCGCCCCGCACCACCGGGTGCAGCCGTGGCCCCTGACATGGGCGGTGAGCTGCGCGTCTGCGTCAACATTCCAGGTCTCAACAGGGCCGCTTCACAGGACCTCTTCTGGCCGTCCCGTGTCGACCGGAGTGGGGGCTACCCCTGCAGCTACATCCGCATGCCGTTTGGCTTGCTGAACATGGCCGCCTCGTACCAGCGCTTCATGCAGGGAGCCTTGGCAGCCTGCGAGGCAAGGCGCCAGGCGGTCCTAACGGAGGAGGTGTCGGACCCTCGCGAGCCCCCCGGGCCTCAGGAGCCAGCCGGCTCATGAGGAGCGATCTCTGCAGCACGCGTCTTCAGCTACTCCAACGCCTCTACAGTGATGGTGCCAGGTGACTTTTTGGTTTGTTCAACTAAGGGCGTCCCTCGGGCTGCATCATCCTTAGGCTGCTGGGGCCCGTCCTCGCAGCTTCGTCATTTCGATTTATGTACTCTGGACCAGTTATGCCTGCTTGAGCTATTATGGTTGTTAACGTTGCGCAACGATCCGTCATCTCTGGAATCGCCTCTGCGAGCCCCGCGCGTTGGCAGCTCTCCCCTTGAACGTCCCGTGTGAGGGGGCTACGGGCACGGCGCCTGTGCTCGGGTCCGTCCCTGCAGCGCTGATAAATATAAGAGGCTGAGCTCTGGCTCACGGGCCGGCCCCGTGTACGTCACCTCACAAGGTCCTTAGTGCCTTCGTCTTCTCACGGAATGACCACGAGCAGACCAGCAAGCGCGCGTTGCCTCTTGTGTTTCATGACTAACTAACCCGCAGGGGCCTCAGGAGACAAGACATCGCGATTGCGATGCTCCAGCTTCGGCATTTTGCAAAGGCTAATTAAAAGTTGCCCTAAATTCCGTGTGACGATGGGTATGGCCTTTACCAAGCACCTCTGCGAGGCGAGCCATTCCTCTTTTGCACAAATCGCTTGCACGTTAAAAGGGGGCCCCTGAGCATCGCGTCTCAGGAGCTCTTACTGGCTCTTGAGCCCTTACCCCCTGGCCTTGACCACGGCATCGCGACCTGGCATACCAGCAGCGGCTGAGCTCCGCTCCAGGGCCGGGTCCTGAGCACGTAGAGCATTATGATGAGCAAAGGGAGGGGAATCGCCAGTCTCGTGGGGGAACACAGGGAAAAGGGCATGACCCGTTGGCGCTAGCATTCACTCGACTGCTTCCTGGAGTATGACAGGCATTAGTCCCCTCACGCGCCTCTAGCTGGGGCTTATTCTAGTCCATTGCAGAGCAGGGGACTTGCACAAAGTCAGGAGCTCCAGGGAAGCTCGCCTCCACGGCAAAGGAATCACCATGGAACGCAACCTCGCCAATCTAAGTTATCTTGCGCACACCAGCATGAGCTCTGCCGCTAATGTTTCATGCTTTCACGACCTCGCTCGGGCAAGGGACCCCCTTTTTTAATCTTTCGATAGTCGCTTGAGCACCAAGGGGGACCTCCTGAGCATCGCGCCCCACGGGCTCTTACCGAGCCTCGGGTCGCTCACCTCCTGGCCTTGCACACAGCATCGCGACCTGGCATACCAACGACGGCCGAAGCCCACCTGGGGACTGGGTCCCACCAACGCAGAGCAACACGCTGTCGCGAGATCAAAAAGGGGACCAATGCCCAAACGAGGAATGCGAGTATAACCGAAAGCATGAGCCGAAAATGTTAAAATAAAGGCGCAAGCGCCGTGGTTTTTACACGCCCCCTCGGGGCCCTTCATGATTTTTCACAGGAATGAAACAAAGGTAAAGGCCTCCTGAGGATTTCGGCCCAGGCAGCATCGACCACGACGTCGGGTTGGCACCATTCCTCCCCTAAGCCCGGGCGCGGCGACGCGGCGGCTCGTAGTAGTCTTCATCGCTGGAGCTTGGTTCGGAGGAAGGGCTGCTGCTACCGGAGGAATCGCGGACAAGGGCAAGGGCAAGTTCACTGCCAGAGGCTTCGTCGCCTCGCCGGCCTGTTGGGGGGTCGCCGTCTCAATCGCCTCCCCTGGGGCAGCACTCCACGCGTCGGCCATCCTCTCCAAAGACTTTGAAAAAGAGCGTTGATGCCCCGTCGTACTCAAAGTGGATGGCGTGCCTCCCCTCCGAGTTGCAGGCGCGGGCGATCGCGCCCACCCCCGGGTCATGAAGACGTCGCCGGAGTAGACGGCCTCGACCTCCACCTCTGAAGCTTGGCTGCAGCAGCCGTCGTGCTGCAGCCACAACTCGATAGGCCCCTTCGGCGGTATCTCCCTCGCCAGGGACCGCGGAAGCCGGATCCACGTGCGCGGCGGCATTGCCGTCCACACCACAAACTAGCGGGTCGTGCTGCACGCATGGGCTTGGGGCAAGGTGGTCGCGCGGCCATCGCTTGTCCTTCCCCACGACTCCGTCCCCCCGACTCCCGCGGGTGGGGCTATGCGCACGAACATCCGCGCTGACGGGGAAACCCGGCGGGGCGCATTCGTGCCAGGGTCGCGCCTCCGTGGGTGCTGTGGTGGCCTCACGAGGGCAGCTCTGTCTTTTCTTCGGCAGGAGCAACTCCGGTTCCACCTGAGGGGCCTTTCCCTTCTCGGCGGCCGAGAACCTCCTCACTGGCGCCATGGATGCCCTGGCGAGATGGCGGCTCGGCGAAGAAGAAGAAGGAGCGAGCAGCAAGAAGATGAAGACGGGCTGGGGGCTCCACCCCCCTTCCCCCATTTATAGCCGGAGCAAGGCTGACCGCCGGCCTCTCACGTTCCAAGCAATGATGGCCCCTCTGCATGCACCAGGCAGTTGTCAAGTCGGGCAGTTGCCGAGGCGACATGAGGAAGCGGAGACACCCACGTCCCACCAAGCGCCATGCGTCAGCCTGTCCCTCAGGCGATTGGGGCCCATGGCGCTTCGCCCTTGTCCCTTGGCTTCGCCTCGAAGCCAAGTCCGAGCGTGCCTTGTGCCCGGGGGCTACTGTCGGTGTTCTGGAAACCAGGGTACCCAGACTTGCCTGCCTGCGGCCCATGGCGTCGCTCCATTGACGGCCTAGTACGGCCCATCTACAAGACCGCCAAGGCAAGACCCTCATGAGGGGCCAAGCCTCGCGAGGTGGATGACACCAAGACCTCCCGAGGGAATGGCCTCCCCAGGCAGCCTCCCGAGGAGCGAAGATTTCTATGCAGGTACCCAGCCTCATGAGGCTACCATGACGCAAGCCACGACGACCAAGGCAGGCGGGCGCCAGCGGGCGCAGAGAAGGCAGTTTCCTCTTTGGTGCTAAGGAGGCAAGGACAGGCGTGGGTCCCCGAGGAGTCTGGCAAAGGTTTCCATTCCGGTGCAACGAGACCAAGACCCGGCACGGCAGGACGGATGTCATCGCCGAGCCCACCGCTGTGTCACGACTAGAAGCTTTGCAGGCGAAGACCACCTTTCGTCAGCATGAGATGTACTACTTGTCCCCTTTCAAATTGGCCACTGTGGGATCCCTTCCCGCCTATGTTTTAGGGGAAGAGGACCGAGGCCACTATAAATATAGGTTAGCCACCACCGTAGAAGGGATCCGATCCCCAGGTCGACTCATTCTCTCACCCCCGAACCTCGCGAGGTTGTTCATCCCTTGTACTAGTTCATCCTCAGCCCCTCGTGAGGCCAATCCACCACAAAGCAGGAGTAGGGTCTTACACCGCAAGGTGGCCCGAACCTGGGAAACTGTCGTGTTCATGTTCTTCCTCGCTCGTGTGAATCGAGTTAGGCCATGGGGTGACGGGCTGGTAGGCTGGATAGGTTGAGTTCTTCACACACGCCCTAGAGTTCGAACCTTTCTTGGGTCTGCGGAGCCCTAAATCTGACAGCCTCGGTTTATATAACACACTGGAGGCCTAGGGTTTTATGAGAGTCCTTGGCTTGGGCGCCAAGTCTTGTGTAGTCTTCCTTGTATGCGGCGTGGGCTGTCCGAACAGGCCCAATAATGAACCACCATGGGGGTCGTCGGCCCGATCCACCTAGTCGGGAGATGACATGGTGAATACCCCCTATTCCAGGACACCGTCACCTATACTTGTGGGTTATCACACGTGTCCAAGGTCGAGGCAAGAATTTCAGCTAGTGGAGGAATTCACGCATCATACCCCAGGCATCATCCACGCTTTCCTTCAAACAGACAGCTGCTCACACTAGTCTAACAAGGTCAAGTGTGTGAACCAAGGAATCCACCTGCAAAGTCGTCCCGTCAAATCCCACTAATCGTGCTCCAAATCTTATCGCGGCACGCAAAAGATTCTCTCTAGTCCATTCAGAGAAGCCGTCAGTTTGTCCATTTCCACTCGGATGAAATTTTAATACCAATTGAAGAAATACCAAATTGAGTTTTCCATACAACTAGAGCGAAGATAAACCGAGTGAACATTCACGCAACACAGACCAGTTCATGAACTAGTCATCCACTCTTTCGAGATTACCAGGTCACTCAGTGACACCTAGAACAATGGGTGAAATTGATATCCTACACGACAAGGTTTGGTCCTTTTTCAAGAACCAAAATATCGAGAATCGCAAACTTGGATCCATATCTGATGACAAGTTGGTGTTCCTCGGGGATAATTATTTGTGTCTCTCCGAGAGAATTAAGCCAAACACCATAATCATCACTCGAATTTTTATGATACATCCTTAGTCCGATCACTAGTTAGCCTATTCCAAGAGATGATTGAGTATCACCAAGTTTTTCCTAAGAACTTGTTCCAAACAATAAAAGCCATCGATGTTTTGCTATTTGGAATACATCATGATCTCTTTCCAAGCAAATCCGCGGCTCCTCAAAACCCAACAATCTGTCGGGATTCAAATTCTTAGGACGGTTCAGTCGGAACCCATTTCCATGAATGAACCACTTGATTTGTTTCAAGATCCTAATGGGTTCAAGGGCTAATTATGAGGTTATCTCCCAACGGGTAGGCTCATGGCAGCATAAAGCACAACTAAGGCCCATGGAAGCCCAAGCCCGTATTCATTACAGCTCAAGGCATCACCGGTAACAAGGAGGTTCATCACTCGGTGTGCACGTCTAGGAGATTAACCTCACCCGGTTTATCTTCACTCGGTTCGTTAAGAAGGCCAACAACCAGGCGCATTAATAGAGGCATTACTGATCATCATCATTGTTGCTCATGGGCGTCTAGTTCCTTTGGTTTTTTATGAAAAGGAGGAATATCCCCGGCTTCTGCATCTCTTGATGCACACAGCCATATTATTAAAAAGGCCTAGGTTCAAAACAAGGTCTCAAACAAGACGAGGTAACTCATAAAAAAATGGCCACAATCGGAAAGATAGGATACATGACTAGACATCTATCGTATTATTGGACCGCCATCCAAACCGGTTGTAAGTATCCCGTGCGACCATCTCCCATCGGTTGCACCCAATATCCATAAGCTCCCCGTGGTCCGTATGGCTGAGTAACGACCACGTACGGATCCAAGCACAATCCCTGAAGATAAACTGCAATTTTTTTGTGATGTTTGTATGTTAAAGGCAACATCATTCCGACAATTCCATATGGCCCAAAGTAATGCACAGACTCCAACTCGGATATGTGGCATGGTCTTAGGCTCTATCCCAACTAACCAAGTCCCAAATAGATGCGATAACGTGACAGGTGGAGATACTTTAAAGGATGCATGAATGGTCTGCCACAATAACTTAACAAGTGGGCATTGGAGAAAAAGATGTTGTATTGTTTCTTCCTGATCACAAAAGCAATATCGTTTACTACCCTCCCAACTATGCTTTGCCAAATTATCCTTTGTCAAAATTACTCTCTTATGCACAAACCACGTAAATACCTTGATTTTTAATGGCACCTTGATTTTCCAAATGTGAATCGACTCCGGGATAGGCTCGGTGTTTATCAGGTCTGTATACATGGACTTAACTGAGAATACACTTGACACGGACAACTTCTAGTGTAAGGTATCCGGAGCATCAGAAAGGTTAACCTCCATTAATCTTCGCACCAGATGCAACCATTTATCCCATGGTTCTCCCACTAGTGTTTGCCTGAACTGAATGTTAAGAGGAACATATCCCAACACTGTACTAACGAGTACTTCTTTCTGTTGTGCAATGTTGTATAAGGAAGGATACTCCAAGGCTAGTGGCGTCTCTTCAAGCCAGGTATCTTCCCAAAACCTAGTATTATTTCCGTTCCCAACTATAAAATTGCTCCTGTTGAAGAAGGAAGTCTTTGTCCTCATTAGCCCCATCAAAAAAGGAGAGTTAGTCTATCATCACGTGTGCCGAAGTTTTGGAATGTAAGTATTTATTACGCAACAACTGTAACCATACTTCATCCCTCTCTACCGCCAACCTATAGAGCCAACTGCTAAGCAGGCACTTATTTTTCACTTCTTGATTTTAAATTCCCAAACCACCTTGGTCCTTCGGTCTACAGATAATGTTCCATCTGGCGAGCCTATATTTCGTTTTGTTTTCATCAATTTGCCAGAAAAAGCGAGATCGATAGAAATCCAATCTTTTTTGTACCCCTACCGGTACCTAAAAGAAGGATAGAAGGAACATCGACATGCTCGTCAGCACCAAATTTATAAGCATTAACCGCCCCCATAAGACAAGAGCTTGGCCTTCAAACAACTTACTTTCTTTTCAAATCGGTCTTCAATACATTTCCATTCTTTGTTGGTAAGTTTGCAATGATGTATTGGAATTCCCAGATATCTAAAAGGTAAAATCTCAGCTCACAACCGAACAATTGTATATAATTATCATGTTCTTTCTTGGCGTGTCCAAATCAGAACTGCTCACTTTTATTAAAATTAATCTTCGGTAGTGGAGGAGAATTACTTTTTATTACACACTTGTAACATAGATAGTTAGTGGCCCAAGGGTATAGCATACTCTATCTAAGCCTACCCTTGATGTCCAGTTACAGGTTCGCAACCCTTGTAATCCCACATCCATACACAAGAACAACTCTTCGTGATACATGACTAGGGTTGTTACCTCCACCATCGAGGGGCCTGAACCTGTATAATTCTTGCGTCACTGTGATGCCCCGACTTAATCATGCACTAATCATACACGCAAATGTGCACGATCAAGATCAGAGACTCACGGGAAGATCTCACAACACAAACTGCCGTCAGAAGGCAAGCAAAACAATGACATCTGGATCAAAAAGGCGCAGGCCTCCTGCTTGGGAGCCTCCTAACTACTCCTGGTCGTCGACGGTCTCCACGTATTAGTAGGCTCCGTCGTGGTAGTAGTAGTCATCGACGGGCTCAGCTAGCTCCTAGGCTTCGTCATCTGATCGCAACAATCAGGTAGAAGGGAGAAAGGGGTAGCAAAGCAACCGCGAGTACTCATCCAAAGTACTCGCAAGACTTACATCAGATCTATGCTAATATGCATCGGTATCAAAGGAATGGGGCTATATCTTTGGACTATACTACACAAATGCCAGAATAGAAGGGAAGGCCTAGCCTTTCAAAGACTAGCATCTTGCAGTAACAGAAGAGAGTAGAGTAGCATAACATAATAGTAGTAAGTATGTTGTAGTAACGCCCAGAGATCCTTCCTCGACTCCGTGCGAGAAAGCAATCCCGGAGCCATCATATCCATTTCGTGTCTCTAGTATCCAGTTCTAGTTGTAATAGATCGGGATACAACTCCAAGCATTCGTTACCGTGGACACGAGTATTCGAATATATATACTTCCCTGCAGGGATGCACCAACTTACCCAACACTCTCGATTAGCTTTGGCCTAACACACTTTTTCGGGTCATGCCTGGCCTCGGCTGATCAACACACCGTAGTCCTACCTAGGCTCTCTAGAGAGGTCACACGCCAATCTACATCCTAAATGCGAAGAGGTCATGGGCCAATCATCCTTAGCAATCCTGCGCATTGCAAGGACGGCCGGGATCGGTCCTGGCTACCTCTTTATACAAAGCAGGTGCTTACGCGGACCACCCGGGCGCATGGCGCTCAACTGTGACGTGTGTAGATCTTTCGGGAGAATCGTATGACACCGAGTGCCCATACTTATTCCCGCATGGTGGTTGGCCCATCTCACGGACTTATGGCAAGGGCCAAGAATGCCCGGCCGTGCCGCGTAATTATCTCGTGGGTACCCTCATGGCCAACCCGACTCCAGTAACTCTTGCGGGTACCCCTTAGGACCGACCCGACTTCAACAAGGTTCTGAGATAAATCAAAGTAACCGTGTGTCTATAACATCAAGGGTGAAATCTGAGGAATCACCCTTGATGGATTACCACTCGATGTAACCGTCAAGGTGACCTTGGAGGAATCACCCTCGAGGGTTCACACTTGAGGTGTTACACGACAGAGTCATTATCGGGAGTGGTGAAGGAGGAATCACCCTCCGTAATCCATGACTGATTAGCTACACTACATAAATATCATCAAGAGTGCGTTACAAGGTATCACCCTCGGCACTCGATAGTACCTCTGCAGAGTCATACAACTAAGGGGGTGTGCGGTGATGTGTCGGTCTCTGCACATCGATCACGTTGATCGAGTCATCTGGTAACAAAGCGGGGGCAACGGGGACAAGGTGAGGGGTCACTGATGGATCACTACTCAACCTATACTAAACATATAGGATAACAGGTAAGGTAATAATAGCAGGTTACAAAAGCAGGCTATGCATCAGAATAGGAGCTATCGAACAACAGTAGCAAAATCTAAGGCAAGCATGAGAGAGAAGGAATGGGTGACATAGGAATGATCAAGGGGGGTCCGCTTGCCTGGAAGCTCTGCTGCAAGTGGCTGGACGTCAGGGTGTAGTCGAACACGGGAGCAGCGTTAGTCTCGAGGCTTACCGGAGAGAAGAGGGGGAAGAAACAATAAATATAAAGAAATCAAATGCATCATGATGCATGACATTGCAATATGCTGTGCTAGGGGTTACCTAACGTAGTGCTACACGTTACAGACGGAGGGGGAAAATATTTTTGGATATTTCCCCGACTTTAGGCAGTTATCAGACAAACCGACCGGAGGGGAAAGTTCCATGTTTGCTATGATGGGGGCATGTGGCAGGTATGTGGATGGCGTATTCGAATTTAAATTATTTTTCTAATCATTTTTCATATATAAATTATTTTAATCCGAGTTACGGTTTATTTTATATGATTTTTCAAAGTTTTAACAATAATCTGAAATTTAATTTAATTCAAAAATTAAATGGCTAAATGCTAGATACACCCAAAAGTGTACCCAGCCATCTGCAACAGGGGCTGACAGTGGGCCCTGTTGACTGGGTCAACAGCCCAGTCAGTAGGTTGACTGGGTCAGTCCTATCCACTAAAATAGTGGGGGAACCCACATGTCAGTGACCCTGACTAATTTTCTGTTAAATTTTAATCTCTGGCTAATTAGGGGGGTAGGACTCACCTGTCGGTGGCTAAACTAATTAATATTGTTTTAACTAATCTAACTGGTCAATTAGGGATAACCCACAAGTATAGGGGATCACAACAGTTTTCGAGGGTAGAATATTCAACCGAAATTTATTGATTCGACACAAGGGGAGCCAAAGAATATTCGCAAGTATTAGTAGTTGAGTTGTCAATTCAACCACACCTGAAAGACTTAATATGAGCAGCAAAGTATTTAGTAGCAAAGTAGTATGATAGTAACGGTAACAGTAGCAAAAGTAACGGTAGCACTTTTGTAGTGATTGTAACAGCAGCAACGAAAGTAACTTAGCAAAGATCAGTATGTGAAAAGCTCGTAGGCATTGGATCAGCGATGGATAATTGTGTTGGATAATATTCATCATGTAGCAGTCATAACCTATGGCGACACACAACTAGCTCCAATTCATCAATATAATGTAGGCATGTATTTCGTATATAGTCATACGTGCTTATGGAAAAGAACTTGCATGACATCTTTTGTCCTACCCTCCCGTGGCAGCGGGGTCCATAAGGAAACTAAGGGATATTAATGCCTCCTTTTAATGGAGAACCGAAACAAAGCATTAGCACTTAGTGAATACATGAACCCTTCAAACTACGGTAATCACCGGAAAGAATCCCAATTATTGTCACCTTGGGGTATGTGGATCATAACTCGTAATAGGTGTCTACAACTTGCAAGATAGGATCAAGAACACAAATATATTCATGAAAACATAATAGGTTCAGATCTGAAATCATGGCACTCGGGCCCTAGTGACAAGCATTAAGCATAGCAAAGTCATAGCAACATCAATCTCAGAACATAGTGGATACTAGGGATCAAGCCCTAACAAAACTAACTCGATTACATGATAAATCTCATCCAACCCATCACCGTCCAGCAAGCCTACGAAAGAATTACTTACTCCCCGGAGAGAGCATCATGAAATTGGCGATGGAGGAAGGTTGATGATGACGATGGCGACAGATTCCACCCTCCGGAGCCCCGAACGGACTCCAGATCAGCCCTCCCAATGAAGAACAGGTGGTGGCGGTGGCTTCGTATCGTAGAACGTGATGAATCCAGGGGGCCCACAAGCCTAGGAGGCGCGTCCTGGGGGGTAGGCGCGCCCCCAGAGCTTGTGGCTCCTGGGTGGCCCCCCTCTGGTATCTTTTTCCGCCAGTATTTTTTATATATTACACAAAAATTCTCCGTAAATTTTCAGGTCAATCCGAGAACTTTGATTTCTGCACAAAAATAACACCATGGCAATTCTGCTGAAAACAACATCAGTCTGGCTTAGTTCCATTCAAATCATGCAAATTAGAGTCCAAAATAGGGGCAAAAGAGTTTGGAAAAGTAGATACGATGGAGACGTATCAACTCCCCCAAGCTTAACCATTGCTTGTCCTCAAGCAATTCAGTTGACAAACTGAAAGTGACAAAGAAGAACTTTTACAAACTCTGTTTGATCTTGTTGTTGCAAATATGTCTAACCAATGTTCTGGATTTCAGCAAAGATTATGAACTAACCACATTCACACTAACATTTAGGTCTCACATTTACTCATATCAATGGCACAACTAGCTAGCGAGCAATAATAAGATATCTCGGATGACAACACTTTTTCCAAAACAATCATGATGTAATATGATATAATGGTATCTCGCTAGCCCTTTCTAAGAACGCAAAACATAAATGCAGAGCACCCCTGAAGTTCAAGCACTGACTAGACATTGTAATTCATGGCAAAAGAGATCCAGTCACTCTCATACTCAACATCAATTAAAAACAAAGCATATAAATGACAGAAGTGCTCTCTAGCTGGTGCTTTAATAAGAAGATGATGACTCAACAATAAAAGTAAATGGATAGGCCCTTCGCAGAGGGATGCAAGGATTTGCAGAGGTGCCAGAGCTCGAAGCTTTTAAAATAGAGATGAATATAATTTTGAGAGATATGCTTTCATTGTCAACATAACAACCGAGAGATCTCACTATCTTCCATGCTAGACACATTGTAGGCGGTTCCCAAACAGAAAGGTAAAGTTTTTACTCCCCCTCCACCAACAAACACAAGCCATGGCTAGCCGAATCCTCGGGTGCCCTCCATACCAACAACAATCCGGGGGAGTTTTGTTTCATTATTATATTTTGATTTAATTTTGATCATGGAACTGCGTATCCCAATTACCAGCCACTTTCTCGTGAATGACAAGCGAATAAACACTCATCGTGAGAATAACCCAACTAGCATGGAAGATACTGACCGCCCCCTTTTGCTACATGAGCGATTCGGGCATACAAAACAGATTATTATTTGAAGATTTAGAGTTTGGCACATGCAAATTTACTTGGAACGGTAGGTAAATACCGCATATAGGTAGGTATGGTGGACTCATATGGCATAACTTTGGGTTTAAGGAAGTGGATGCACAAGCAGTATTCCAAGCTTAGTACAAGTGAAGGCTAGCAAAAAGATTGAGGTGCGACCAACTAGATAGCGACAACGGTCATAAACATGCATTGAGATTAGTCAACGTTGAATGCAAGCATGAGTAGTGCGTGAACATGTGCCAAGTCAAGCCACTCGAATTATTCAGAGGAGGATACCATCCTATCATACTACATCACAACCATTTTAAATGCATGTTGACACACAAGATAAACCATTATCCACTCCTAGCTACTTAAGCATGTCATGAGTAACTATGATCTCTAATTTTCATTGCAAACATGTCCATTCACAATAGGCTGAATTAAGAACAATGAGCTAATCATATTTACAAAAACAAAATAGGTCGAGTTCATACCAGCTTTTCTTCATCTCAATCATTTCATCAAATCTCGTCATTATTGCCTTTCACTTGCATGACCGAATGATATGAATAATAATAATAGTGCACATGCCGTGGACTAAGTTGGAATCTACAAACATTTATTCAAAGGAGTAGACAAGGTAATATGGGCTCTTTGTTAGATCAACAATAATGCATATGAGAGCCACTCAACATTTTCATCGTGGTCTTCTCCTTACGACCGAAAGAAAAGAAAAGAATTTCAAAGAAACACATTGAAATATTCTTGGAGTTTTTGTTTTTCTCTTGAAGAAAGCAAATTAACAAAAGAAAAATGAAAACGAGAAAAATTATTTACACGGGAAAACTCCCAACAAGTAAAAGAAGAACGAGAAATCTTTTTGGGTTTTCTTTTAATACTACGACTAAATTGAACTTAGAAAGAAAAACTAAAAAGAAGCAGGAAATATTTTTGGATTTTATCAAAGTTTTTCAAACACACAAGAAGAAAGCAAGAAAAATAAACTAACATGGATAATACAATGAAAAAGGATGATCACCGACAACTGGAATGAATGTGTGATACATGAATGTAATGTCGGTGAGAAATACGTACTCCCCCAAGCTTAGGCTTTTAGCCTAAGTTGGTCTATTGCCATGACTGTAGTAACCCTCTCATGGATACTGCGGAGGGTCCTAAGGGTTCCACTGGTTGGCGAGCTCCTGTGGCTCCCACTGATAAACAAGCTCCTGTTATGGCTCAGGTGCTGGTGCTGGCTTAGGTGCTGGGGGTTGTGTCAGACCCCACTGTGCATAGATGTCCTCGAGCATAATAATGTACCTGCCTGAATAAATATTGAACAAAGAAGGTGCAGGCAAGGTAATAATCTCACAAGTACCCTGACTAAATACCAAGTTGTATAGGAGTCGCTTTTGCTTATCATTGTTAATAAAGTGATGTGCTACCATGCTAGCATGATCTAAATTTTTAATGGGTAGCAACATCTCCTCCTCATCATCATGTCTAATAGGAATCTCAAAATGTGCAACCGCCGAGCAACCATAGCGCCCAAACTAAAAGTTCTATCAGCATATAATGCATGGCGCAAAATAGCAAGGTCAGGTGCACTAAGAGACCCACTCTCCTCTCGACCAATCAAACATCTCCCGGCAAATAATGCATAGTAACGTAAAATGGGAAAATGTAAACTAGCTACTCTCGCTTCTGACAATCCTCTCTCTTCTCCAACAGTGGTGTGAGAGATGAAATCCTCCATGTCTCTAGGACGCGGCTCACTGATATTACCATCAAAAGGTATTTTGCAAACATCACAAAAATCATATAATGTCATTTCCTTAGGCACATCATACAAATTAAATTCTACCATGGGTGGTTCCTTCCTAGGATAAAAGCGAAAATTCTGCACGAAGGTATTAGTTAGTAGGAGGTATTGGTCGCACTTATCTTGGAGGAAAGGAATGATGTCGACATTGTTTGCTAAATAATAGAAATCCTCATATTTTCCCGCCTCCTTCAAGAATATGTCACTTGGCCACTCACACGGCCGAACCTCCGCCACACATAGAAGATGGTATTTGGGCTTCTCCTCCGAGGTTTCCTCTGAATTCCGGCTTGACGAGCCCCTTAACCACCTCCTCATGGCTTTTCTTTTCTCTGAAATTTTTAGTGACTCAAAATAAAACTGAACAAAACTCAACAAAATTGAAAGCAACTACTCCAACAAGTGCCTAGAGGCCATATCAAGCACCAAAACTAGTTTGAACCATATAAATTTTACATGCAAGCTCAACAAACATGGTCACCATAGCAGCAAAAATTTACAATATATAAAGCACTAAAGCAAAAACTAATTGGACCAACGAAGGAGTCACATACGATGAACAATCCCCTAAAATAGTTTTGGAAACAAAGCTCCGAGCAAAGAGATAAAAAATGGCAGCAAGATGAGCAAGAACACGGGTTTGATCAACGGTGTGATTTTTTCTAGAGGAAGAAGAAGTGCATGGGTGGATGGAATAAGTGAGGGGGCTTACGTGGGCCCCACAAGCCTACATGGCATGCCCAGGGGGTGGACATTCCCTGTGAACTTGTGGCTCATAGGTGCACCCCCCTGGGGTGTGTTCGGTGCCAAAAAATTTCAAATATTGCAGAAAAAATAATATTAAATTTTCAGGGTATTTGGAGAACTTCTATTTTCTCGTCATTTTTTATTGCATGAATAATTCAGAAAACCTTAAAATAATAGCATTTCTACTTTATTAATTCTAAATAACATAAAGTAAAAAGTGGGTACAGAAAGTTGTGTTTACTAAATTCATCCATCACATGCCCGTCCAGAGGAACCCATTAATAAGGTTGATCAAGTCTTATTAACAAACTTCTTCCGAATGATATGAAACCGGAGAATCTTTGTATAGCACTAGGTTACCTCAACGGGGATATGCATGTCCCCAACAATAAGAATTTCATATTTCTTTTTGACAGTAGGAATAGGGAATTCAAAACCTCCAATAGTAATTGTTGAAATTTTTCCAATAGAATTGATATTATTCACTTGAGGTTGTTTCTTCGGAAAGAGTATTGTATGCTCATTACCATTGACATGAAAAGTGACATTGCCCTTCTTGCAATCAATAACAGCCCCTGCAGTATTCAAAAAGGGTCTACCAAGGATGATCGACATACTGTCATCCTCGAGTATATCAAGAATAACAAAGTCCGTTAAAATAGTAACATTTGCAACTACGACAGGCACATCCTCACAAATACCAATGGGTATAGCAGTTGATTTATCAGCTATTTGCAACGAGATTTCAGTTGGTATCAACTTATTCAAATCAAGTCTACGATATAAAGAGAAGGGCATAATGCTAACACCGGCTCCTAGATCACATAAAGTAGTTTTAACATGGTTTCTTTTAATGGAGCATGGTATAGTTTGTATTCTTGGGTCTCCTAGTTTCTTTGGTATTCCACCCTTAAATGTGTAATTAGCAAGCATGGTGGAAATTTTAGCTTCTGGTATCTTTCTTTTATTTGTAACAATTTCTTTCATATACTTAGCATAAGGAGACATTTTCAGAATATCAGTCAAACAAAGGCGCAAAAAGACAGGTCTAAGCATTTCAACAAAGCGCTCAAATTCTTCATCATCTTTATTCTTTGAAGCTTTAGGAGGAAAGCGCATGGGTTTTTGAACCCATGGTTCTCTCTCATTACCATGTTTCCTAGCAATGAAGTCTCTCTTATCATACCTTTTATTCTTGGGTTATGGGTTATCAAGATCGATAGCAGGTTCTATCTCCACATCATTATCATTACTAGGTTCAGCATCAACATGAACATCATTATTATCATTATTACTAGGTTCATGTTCATCACCAGATTGTGTCTCAGCATCATAAATAGAAATATCATTTGGATTCTCAGGTGTGTCTATAATAGGTTCACTAGAAGCATGCAGAGTCCTATCATATTTCCTTTTAGGAGGATTAGGTGCATCAGTATTAATTCTCTGAGAATCTTGTTCAATTCTCTTAGGGTGACCTTCAGGATACAAAGGTTCCTGAGTCATTTTACCACCCCAAGTCACAACTCTAACATCATGATCATTTTTCTTATTATTCATCTCATTAAGAAAATCATTTTGAGTTTTTATCATGGAAGCATGTTTACTCACACCCCTAACATCATTAATAGTTCTAAACATATAATCACTCAAGCGTTCAATCATATAAGCATTTCGTTTCAGTTGTCTACTGACATATGGATTGAAGTTTTCTTGTTTAACAATAAAGTTATCAAATTCATCCAAGCATTGACGAGCAGATTTAGTATAAGGAATATCACCTTTAACAAATCTATAGAGAATTTACCTCTACTACCTGTGTCGGGGTATTAAGACCATGTATTTCTTCAATAGTGGTAAATTCTTAACATCTTCAGCTTTAATACCTTTTTCTTTCATAGATTTCTTTGCCTCTTGCATATCTTCAGGACTGAGAAATAGAATACCCCTCTTCTATGGAGTTGGCTTGGGCGGTGGTTCAGGAAGAGTCCAATCATAATCATTACTCAATATATTATTCAATAATTCTTCAGCTTGTTCAACAGTTCATTCCCTGAAAACACAACCAGCACAACTATCTAGGTGGTCCCTACAAGCATCGGTTAGTCCATTATAAAAGATATCAAGTATTTCATTTTTCTTGAGAGGATGATCAGGCAAAGCATTAAGTAGTTGGAGAAGCCTCCCCCAAGTTGTGGGAGACTCTCTTCTTCAATTTGCACAAAGTTAAATATTTCCTTTAAAGCGGCTTGTTTCTTATGAGCAGGAAAATATTTTTCAGAAAAGTAATATATCATATCCTGGGGACTACGCCCACAACCAAGAGCAGGAAAATTAAACCATATCTTAGCATCACCCTTTAATAAGAAAGGAAACAACTTAAGAATATAGTAGTAGCGCATTTTTCCTCATGAGAAAATAGGTTGGCTATATCACTCAGTTTAGTAAGATTTGCCACAACAGCTTTTGTTTCATAACCATGGAAATGATTAGATTCAACCTAAGTAATTAACTCAGGATCAACGGAGAATTCATAATCCTTATCAGTGACAAAGATAGGTGAAGTAGCAAACTGGGGATCATATCACTGATGCAGAGACGTGCTATACAAACGGTTTTTACCCCCTTTCCGCTATGGAGTTTTAAACCGTCGCTTAGTGAGTGTGTGTGATAGGGGGGTCCTTCCCACACGACCCAGAAACCGTCGGGGATAGGCCCTCCGGCCACAGAGGCGGGGGCAAAATGAGCTCGTGTGCGATCAGGTGAGGCATCGAAGCCCAATCGTTTCCGTTCGTATGTACATCTCACATGGTGAATCCAAGAAAAACATTTCCGTTCGTATGTATATCACACACAGTTTTTTGTGTGGAAATGTTTGTGCAAGGTGGCCTAACGCAAACAGTTCTTTGCCGGAAGCCGTGTGTGATTGTTAGTTGATCCAACAAACCTACTTTCTAGAAACCGTGTGGGTTGTTTGAGTTCATCACCCACGGTGTTGTCTGAGTAACCTCTGCAATAGAAAACCCTAATAAGCAGGGTAATTAGCCTATTATTGATAATCCATGTAGTAATCAAATTGACATTTCTTATAAAACACACCAGATATTTCATATCCGTATAATGCCAACCAGGATTTCATAATCGAATTACATCAGATAGCTTCAGCACTCAGATACACCAAAGAGGGATATAGCTAGCTACGCCATTACACAACAGCACCAAGTTTCACATGCAACATCGAAAACCTTTGGAAAAGTAGCATCATACACGGTAAATAGACAGATGAATCTCATCTGGGAAACTGCAGAAGCGGAAGGCGAATATTGAGCCTTCAGTGATGTTGAACGTCCTTGCAACTTTAGGCCAGTGGCTTTGGATAATTACCCGCCCAACCTTCGTCCTCTTCAGGAAGACTTCAATATTGTACCATGGGTGTTGAATGAATACCTTCCTCGCCTCTTGACCATGCAGGTGGTTTGAGAGGTAATCATCGATGAACTGCTTTGAAAAGTACTGAAAACAAAGATATGCATAAATCGCTGTTATAAGTTTTGAAATGGCGCAAGGGGTAAAAACAAGGTAAAAGAGTTAGTACCATCCTATAGTTGACAGTGTCTTCTTCATTGTGCAAACAAATATTCGTCGCAAGTTTCTTCATCCTAACAATCTTTCTGAGCTTCTTGACTTGACTGATATTCATGGACATCTCATTTCCCCATATGCAAAATGGGTTGAACAGTGGGTCTAAGCCTCTGACAGCAGGACCTACATGTGCAAGACCAAATTGTAAGAAATATAAATATTAGAATGATTCCTGCAACTGCATAATAATGTGCTATTAGCGAAAGGACCATGCATGAGCACACCTCGATGGTAAACCACAGTGTCTCCCATTGTTTCCCTGCAACACATATAAGGAAGATCTTGATCAGGTTAACTGAGAGTTGCCATACTATCAGTAGAATATGTATTGAGTACAGCCAAATTCGATTTATTTCTCACATGCATAACAAAACAAAATTGTACCCACAACAAATGAAAATCAAATTGCAGAATTGAACCAAACAGTTAAATGGACAACAAACCAAATGAACCAAAATAGTTAACTAAGCACGACATTGCAGAATAGAAACATGTCCTAGAAGATAAGACAGTTAACAAAACAAAGAATGCTTGAGAACAGTACTATGAAATGTAGCAATTGTTGGACCAAACTGTTAACTGAACATTACATTTCAGAATATCAGATTGCATATTAACATTACAGAGGGCAAATCACTAGAAGGAACTGGCGGTGGCCTCGAGAAAATAGCACGAACTGTATTTTAAAGTAGACAACCGTGTGGCGGTGTCGATGGTGGCCTCGAAGATGAGGTGCTCCTACAAGATCTGGAGGTCGGCACGCATGGCAGCCATAGCGACCTCGTCCACGTGTGCATCCGCGATTTGCTTCTCCGCTGCCAGATGCTCCTGAGATCCACGTTATACTGCGTGCAAAATTGCTGTGGGTGGCGCTTAATTGGAGGATGGGGCCAGTGATTTCGACGGAAGGTGTCGCGCCATCGGTCAGGGGATGTGGGACGGGGAAGGAAGAGGATGGTGTGGGTGGGGTGTGGATTACCTGACCATATCGACAAGGCCGTGCAGCAAGAAGAAGGGTCGCCGGCGAGGAGGCCACACAGCAAGAAGAAGCGTCGGCGGCGAGGAGGCGGCGCTGCAAGAAGAAGGGTCGCCGGCGAGCAGGCGGCGCTGCAAGAAGAAGGGTCACCGGCGAGGGGGCTGAGCTGCCAGTAAGCAGCAGTGAAGGTTTGAACTTGGAAAGCAAGGAGGAACATTGGAAATCTGGCTTTTGGTGGGAGGGAGGGGCGGGGAGATAGATATTTCCGCGGTGGCAGAAAAATTTCGCTCGGGGCCGCGAGAAACTGGCGCGCAAGTGTGGTTCAAGTGCGGGCGGTGGACTGTAGATGACGAAGCTTCCTGCGTAAGCCAGACAAGACGGTGCGCCAAGATATTTTATATCGCATCCCACACGTTTATTGCTAGTAAACTGTTTGTGGTATACCTGATTTTTTCATTATGTTTTGATAGACAAAATGGTGTTATGGAGGGAAAGGATGGTGTTTGAATTGGTAGAACATTTATCTACAGTGAACATGCAACTACATTAGCGTCGTGTTAAAATTTGGAATTATTCCGGGTTCGTTTGGCATTTTTATGCATTAATTGAGTTTCTAGGCATTTAATGTGCATAATTCAAATTTGAACTACAATCATATGCTCCAGTGCACCAAAGTTTGTTGAAAAATCACATGTGTGTCTTTGGGTGAATTTATAGGTCCAGTGCAAGAATGGGAATGAAATTCAAACATCTGGGTGTCATGGCTCGGCCGGAAACATTGAGAAACTTGGTTTTTAAATTCCTGTAAATACCAAACTCGCCTAAAAATCATGAAACTTGGCATGGTGTCAATTCATGGCACCAGCATGCTGTGTTAAAAAAATTGGCCGAATTGGGACAAGTTTTGGCATAAGCTTCTTGCAAATTGTAGCTTCTCTGAAGAAGGCGTGTGGTTTCAAGAGGGGACGTGTCACCTTTGTGTGCGAAACGACATACGCTGCCCCCCTCCTTGATTTTTTTACAAAGCAAACATAGAACTATATGAGTGTCATGGTTAAATTTGGAATTATTCCAGGTTCATTTGGCCCTTTTTATGCATTAATTGAGTTTTCGGGCATTTAATGTGAATAATTCAAATTTGAACTACAAGCACATGCTCCAGTGCACCAAGGTTGGTTGAAAAATCACATGTGTGTCCTTGGGTGAATTTCTAGGTCCCATGTAAGAAATGGGAATGAAATTCAAATATGTAGGCGCCATGGCTCGGCCGATAACATTGAGAAACTTGGTTTTTTAAAGTCCTGTAAATTCAAAACTTGCCTAAAAATCATGAAACTTGGCATGGTGTCATTTTCATGGCACCAACATGCTGTGGTAAAAAAATTGGCCGAATTTGGACAAGTTTTAGTATAAGCTTCTTGCAAACCGGAGCTTCTCTCAAGAAGACTCATGGTTCCCGAGGGGGAACGTGTCACCTTTGTGTGCGAAATGATATACGCTGCCTCCCCCCTTGATTTATTACAGAGGCAACATAGAACCATATGAGTGTCGTGTTAAAATTTGGAATTATTCCGGGTTCGTTTGGCCTTTTTTTTATACATTAATTGAGTTTCTGGGCATTTAATGTGCATAATTCAAATTTGAACTACAAACACATGCTCCAGTGCACCAAAGTTGGTTGAAAAATCACATGTGTGTCCTTGTGTGAATTTCTAGGTCCCATGCAAGAAATGGGAATGAAATTCAAACATCTGGGCGTCGTGGCTTGGCCGGAAATATTGAGAAACTTGGTTTTTTAATTCCTGTAAGTCCAAAACACGCATGAAAATCATGAAACTTGGCATGTTATCATGACATGGCACCAACATGATGTGGTAATTTTTTTGGCCGAATTGGGACAAGCTTTGGTATAAGCTTCTTGCAAACCGGGGCTTCTCTCAAGAAGGCTTGTGGTTCCGAGAGAGAACGTGTCACCTCCGTGTGCGAAATGACATATACTGCCTTCTCCCGCCTTGATTTTTTTACACAGGCAGCTTAGACCCAATAGGAGTTTTGTGCTAAATTTTGGAATTACTCCGGGTTCGTTTGGCCTGTCTTATACATTAACTGAATTTCTAGGAATTTAATGCACATAATTCAAATTTGAACTACAAGTGCATGCTCCAGTGCGCCAAAGTTAGTTGAAAAATCATTTATGTGTACTTGGGCGAATTTCTAGGTCACATGCAAGAAGTGGAATGGAATTCAAACATCTGGGCGTCTTGGCTTGGTCGGAAACATCGAGAAACTTGGTTTTAAAATTCCCGTAAATCCAAAACTCGCCTGAAAATCATGAAACTTCGCATGGTGTCATGACATGGCACCAACATGCTGTGGTAAATTTGTTGTCCGTTTTGCGAAGGCGCACACATTAACAATCAACAAAGTCATTTTGGAACAAGTGCTGTCACGTTACAAATCAGAAACACAAGTATTATTGAAACCATGGGCATTCTACTTACCATTTACGTGCCGCCACGCGTCCCCTTTTTTTATTGGCTAGGAGGTGCCGTGCGGGGTAGCTATTTGAGTACGAGAGGTGTGCGATCAGACCCCTGCGCATGCTCATCGGGAGGAGAGCCCTTTGACCTCTATCCACTGCCCACCTACCTCCCAACGTCTCCATTAATGGCGCCCGAGCCCCTGTTTCATGGCGTGGCTATGTCTCACTCGACTGAGATTTAAGAGAGAAAAAAGAAAGTTTTGCATGGATCTTGATGTAAGATCCGACGGACCTATATAGCATCGACTGCGACTTATAGCAAGACTGATGAATATAAGGATGATGACAGTGGATAACAATTTTCTTACATATTTAGGAAGATAATTAAAAAAAGGCACATGCGGCAACGCCCAAAATACACAAGGGCAAAAGAAGAAGGAAGACAACGATCTGGCTCGCTGATCTCTACTATCATGATGCGTTGTTGCAGGCCATGGGAACTAGTCTCTGCGGCGAGCGGCGATGAGCTCTTTCGTGTCCTCAAGACGCTGCTTGAGAGCATCCACGGATTCCTCCACCAGCCTTTGGCGCTCGATGCAGAGCATGGCATTCTTGTCCATAAGTTTCTTGACGATGACGCCGGTCCTCTGCAACAAGGCAGTGGTCTCCTCGTGCTGCTTCGTCGTTCTGGTGATCTTTGCCCTCAGCAGGTCACGCTCGGTGCGGAGCTTCGCCTTGTCCTCCCCTAGTCCCCGGATGACGCTGGTAGCATTTTCAAACGAGGCATTCATCTCATCCTGCTGCTTCATCCAGTCGGAGATCCGACCCATCAGGTCATCGAGCATAGCGCGCATGCGCCTGTGAGAGTCCTCGCCTGCCCGTGAGACATTTTCCAAGGCCGCCGCGGCGCGAGAGGACATCTCTGCTGCATTCGCGGTGCGGCGGGACATCTCTGCTGCTTCTGCGGCGCGGCCAGACCTGTCTGCTGCATCGACGGCGCGGCGGAACCTCTGTGCTGCTTCGGCGGCGCGGCGGGACCTCTGTGTTGCTACGGCCGCGCGGCGGGACATGTCGGCTGCTTTCGCGGCGACGCGGGACGTCTCTCGTGCTTCTGCTTCCATGCTCGCCTCTCCCTGGTAGTAATATCTCGACCCAGAACTCACGCTGGCCATGGCAGACGCAAGGGAACGACGATGAATGACTTGTTTGTTTTTGTGGATGAGGAGTTGAGGAGGAATGTGCAGTCATCTTGGAGTAGTAGTATTTATAACCGAGTACTAATACGCTCGTAAGTGGGAAACCGTTTAGGTTTTGATTGGTGTGAACAGGTTTGCAATTAAATATAGCGTAGTAGTAATTTGGAATGTGACGGGATGCAGGCTCAAAATTTATTGATGGTTCTATAATTTCTAAGTGCGGCACTATTCCCGGATGGCGTAACGTGGGCACGCTTTCTCCACCGCGTACGTGGCATTTGCACCATAGGGTGCACCGCAATAAGCAATGTCAGCACACGTCTTGTTCCAACAACCGTGCACGCTCGTTATTACCATTGCGCACGCTTCTTTTAATTAGAATGTGTGCCCGTCTAGCTTACACACGTTGATCTGTCTAACTGTTTCTATTTGTTGTGGCTAATCGCAAATAGTTCATCCGTATGAAGTGTATGCCATCAATCGTAGACACGTTGATCTGGCTGACCATTTCTGTTGTGTTGCCTAATCGCAAACAGTTCATCCATCTGAAGTGTATGCCCTCAATCGCACACCCCTTCATCTGGCTGCCTGTTTCTGTTGTTCCGCCTCATCACAAACAGTTAATCTGACTGAACTGTATGCCGTATATCGCACACGCCTTCATTTGGCTGCCCATTTCTGTTCTTCTTCCGCATCACAAACATTTCATTGAACTGAACCGTATGCCCCGCATCACACACGCAACTAAAATCTGAACCGTGTTTGATGTATCCGCTATTGCAAACATTTTGCATCTTTTTTGACGGTTTTTTACATCACCATTTGCGATTAATGCATCGCACACAGTTTCGTCGAAGGGTCTCTGATTGTAGTGTCGCATTAGTAGCATCCTGCAGTAGTGTATTCACTACAAAAAAAGACACATCCGTGACATGCTTATGACACTTCTATGATGATAATTGTGATAAAACCACGTATCATCATAGATGTGGTGGGTGACGGTGTCCTGGACTAGGGGGTACTCACCACGTCGTCTCCCGACCAGTGGGTCGGGCCGAGGACCCCCATGGTGGTTCACTAATGGGCCAGTTTGGATAGTCGATGACATATACGAAGAAGATTCCACAAGACTTGGTGATCAAGACAAGGACTCCTCTCCACTGACGTATTCGACTAGGACTCTTGTTATCCTAGGCCTCTGGTACATTATATAAGCCGAGGCCAGGCTAGTCAATAGATCATTATGACATTACTCATCATACCCCTAGTGTTTAGACCACAATATATGCTCTCGAGGTAGATTAACTCTGTACCTTGATACTTCATCAATATAAACAAGAGCAGGACCTAGGGTTTTACCTCCATCAAGAGGGCCCGAACCTGGGTAAAACATCGTGTCCCTCATTCCTGTTACCATTGATCCAAGAATCCACAGCTCGGGACCCCGTACACCGAGGTCTGCCGGTTTTGACACCGACATTGGTGCTTTCATTGAGAGTTCCGCTGTGTGACCGGCAAAGGATCAATGGCTCGCCTGCAGGTCAACTGCGACGTCGGCATCTTCGTCTCTGGCTCGACTAGTTACCTTGGCTCGACCGAGGACTGTCCTCTGACTCCGATCGTCATGTTTGGATGAGGGCCTTCATCAACATCAACTCCGATCTCTATTATGATCGTGGAGGAATCATCCATGGAGCTCGGGGGCTCAACGTCAACATTGCCCTCGGGCGACCGTGCTGTTTTTCCGGACAGCGTACTTGTACCCGCGGCTACCGCCTCCTCGAGCATCGCTTTGACGATTCCTTTGGTGGAATTGTGCGGAATTGAGTCTATAACAACCCTGTAAAATTTCATCGCGTTCTGATGGAGCAATCTCCGCCGACCTCCGATAATGCGGAGCCCTGTCGAATCTGAATGAGAATCCAGACGAGTTTGAAGCGCGGTGTCCAACATCTAGTTCGGACGTCCTTTGGAAGATCCAACCATTGATCAGCTGCGGAATTCCTATATGTACCGCCCCTCAAAATTTCAGCTCGATTCGACCGTTCAAACTCCGGGAAACCTCCGATGAGTGCATCAATTTTCAGATCTGTTTTCTGCGCGAATACGAATCCGACCTAAGTTCATCTTTCTTCATGAACGGGATATTGGACAACCTTTTTGGAGGAATCTCTTTCTAGGGTATTGTGTCTTGTTTCTGAACACATGCTCACAAATTTTGCTTCTTTTCGGAGGTAACCTTCACCATTGCGCCGGTGTCAAATCAGCCTGACAACGTTGCTGCATGGCTGCCGACCTGCGCCAGACGGGTCGTCGCTTCATCGAGCCGAACTCAACCTCTTCGGATCATTATCTCGGCAAGCCGAACAAGAGTTCGGCATCGTGAAGGGTAAATCATCACCAACATTGTCGCCCCACGAATTATACGGAGCGGGCACACCGGCATCGCTGCATGGTCACTTCATCAAGCGGGCATCGACCGCGTCACAAGATCCGGCCCGCGTCGGCATCGCCACACTATTGCTTCTTCAAGCCTGGATGTGATCTCCGCGTTCGAAGATCGGGAGTCAATTCCAGCCGGACTCGCCTCTCTTATCCCATATCCAGCTTCAATCCTGGACGCGACTTCGGTGTCCGAACATCAGGAGTCAACCCTGGTTGGACTCGCCCCTCGCACCATAGTACCGGAGGACGATTCCGAAGAAATCCCAAATACTAATCCGGCTGACCAAGCCGATGTCCACCACACCGACCTGCTTCGACACCTCGGCCGGCATGGGGCTGCAAATATCATACTACCAACCTGCCCCGTCACATCGGCTAGACCAGGGGCTTCGCCATCTCTTCATCAACCTACTCCGGTGACTTCGGCATCACCAGCCGACCAGCTTCGTCACGTTAGCTGGACCGGGGGCTTCGCCTCGCCACATCGACCGTGCAGCATCACCACCTCATCAAGGCGAACTCCTCACTCGGTTACCTCGAGCTTGGAGGCTGGGACCTTGGCTAGGCTACGGACTACGTCTTTGTCCCGCCACGAGCTCGGACCTCGTCAACAATACCGAGCAAATTAACTAGCTAAGTCGCCTCCATGCTCAGTTTTTTTCTTTAAAATTTTTTATTTCTTGTTCGGTTCAAGCAAACATTATATTTGTGTTAAACAAAAAAGTTGTTCGTTCAAACGTTGATTGTTAAACACTTCTTTTTTCCGCCGAGCTCTTCGTCACCTCGGTCATGAGGGTTTTTGTCACCTCAGCTGGACCAGGGGCTTCGGCTCGCCACATCGATTGTGCGGCATCGCCACTTCATCGAGCTGAGCTCTTCGCTCGGGCACCTCGGGATCGGCTTGGGGGCTGGGACCTCGACCCGCCACAAGCTCGGCCCACATCATCAACGCCGAACACATTAACCAGCTAAGTCGCTTTCATGCTCAAAGTTTTTACATTTTTTATTTGTGTTCGGTTCGACCATTCTCACATGCATTGTTTGTTAAAAACACTTCCTTTTTTCGACTGGGGGCTCTTAAATTTATACGAGCCATTTTATAATGAATGTTTTTCTTCTCAGCCGTTGCAAAGTATTTTTCTACCACTCCTTTTTTCGACTCGAGTGTGTGGTCAATAGCCGGATAGCCTGGCTTCTCTCTAAAAGCTGCTTGAGTTTAGTTCGCTAAACTGGCCTTGGAGAAGCACTCCACCTTTGGGATAAGGAGATTGAAGCCGAAGGCTGACCTACTTGAAGTTTAGAGATCGGATGTGTCATGTTAAAGCACGACAGAAGCACAATTTTTTTAAGACCAATTTCGGATTGGCACAAAAAACTTGTTTTAGTTCGGATGTAAAGTTTTTACTAAAGTTTTTTGGTTTTCCATGCTTATGGCACTTTTAATCTATTTGTGTGTTTCCAGCATAACTCTCATAGTATGACGCCTGACACATTTAAAGCTTCGGCAATATCAACGGGGGGCTGCGACTAGAGCCGAACCCACCAAAAGCCAAGGCACTCCGAGGAGTCCTCGGCAAAACGTTCTCGGATATTGCTTTATATGCACCAGTTTCAAATTGTGTCTTCGGTCAATAGTTGGGTTGCCCGGCTCCTGTGCTTGCCTCCTACGTTCTGCTTTGTTCGGCTAGGAGTGCAAAGGGAGAACCACTGTGATTGTACTTCCGGTTTAACTGGTCAAGTACCTCAGTGGAGAAAGTCGAAAAGTGACTGTCACAATGAGCGTAAACTGGTCGGCGATCCGATGACCGTTTTAAACAATGGGCCTTTCATAAGATTGGCCGAAGTGTTACTGGTTTGACCCCGGCTGACGCCGAACACTAACCAGGGGCTAGTAACTGGCCCCGAACTTCAAACTCCTATGACTAAGTGAAAGTTATAAAGCCCGCATATCTGATTGCCTCGTTTCCGCTAACACAACTGCCTCCAGGCACCGAGACGTCGGCTAAGGGATGTATTGTTAGTACGGAAACACCCTGTGTAGCATCTACAAAGGGGTGGAAGCCGACGATGGGCCACTTTCAGGTTATAAACAGTCTGAATGGAGAACTTGCCTTCCATAATTATCGTAATAAAGCCATAAATATGCATCAATTTGACTTAAGATTTTGTCCAACCTGGGTTGCCTGGCTCCTGTGCTTACCCCTACGTTACCGATTGTTCGGCTAGGCGGTAAAGGGAGCACCTCTGTGATTGTTACTACCAGGTCATCTGGATTAGTACCTCAGACTGGGTGAAGCCGAAAGCAAGCCATCTTAAAGGATATAATTGGTCGGCAACGATGGAAGCGAAAATTCTGGTTCATCATGGACCACAGAGTTCAGGAACTTTCCCCTAACTAAATCCTCAATATTTTCCTCCCACGTTGATCGGAGATGAGGTTTCATGATCATGGTCAGCATGAGAACTCAAAGAAAGGAACCGATAGCGGAACTATTTCTTTGAAAGATGTTTCTTACATAGTAATATAACATATCTCTCCGCATACCTTTGTTTATAAAACCGTATGGCTGGATTGCCTCGTTTGCCATAAATCTTTTTCCCTCATAAAGGCTTTATAAAGTGGGACAAACACTCCTCGGCTACTGGCTGAGGAGGTTGAAGCTGATGGTCGGTCAACAAAGTTTTGTATAATACGGATCCGAGCTTTAATGATGTAAAGTACTTAGGTACATAGAATCATTACACATAAATTGCGAGCAAAAGTTAAATAATTGCAGCCAATCTTTCAAAGAGTCAAGGGCACAATCTCGCTGAGATAACCGAGCAGCTGACATAACGCTCTCATAATTCCCTATTGGCATTGATTTCCTATCTATCAAGCCCCTTGAGGCCGACCTTGGCGAGATCAACTTTCGTTAGCTCTCGCTCCTTTAAGAGATCTTTATTCTCTTTCTGAGAAGTTTGTGTTAAACACAACAAAATTTTCTGTCAAACGGATATCGATCCTTAATTCGGCCACCCGTGCCCACATTAAGGCTCGGGGGCTACTGGGCTTCGCATTTATCATTTATAAATATTAAAGGGGCACATCGATCCCCTGATCTGGTGTTGCCACCCGACCAGTGGCTCGGGGGCTACTGCATTGCCTATTCAATGCAGAAAATTCATAGTGCCCAGTGTTCGGCTTGACCGACCTATGGGCAAATGCATCTTCGGACAACAATAGGTACCATCTGGACCTATCCGACATCAAGCTAATATATTACGACAACTTCTCAAGACCCTCTCTCAAGGACCCGTCTGCCGATCACTATTTCCTCTAATATATTACACAGTGTTTCTATTCCTATGTATGCTTCTGAGCTAGGAGTTGATCCTCAGGCCGATTTCTCGAATCGACCTGAGTCTCAGGGGCTACTGGGATCAGCGGTTTCATGTTTTCCTTCAGGTGCATCTCGTGTTTTAGACCAATACGCACCTTGAGGGCTACTAGCTATACATCTCGTCAGCAAACAAATTGCAAAGATCAAGAAAAATATACCGGCAATAAAGCTCGGATGCAAGTAGTCCGACATAAAGCTCGGATGCAAGCAGTCCGGCATAAAGCTGAGATACAAGTGGCTGGCTCCATAGAGGGCATTTCCGGCATTAAGCTCGGCTGAACTCCTTCAACTTTTTTGAACCAAGGTGATCTATGACACCTCGGATGCAGTCCGGCGTTGGAGCTCGGATATAGTCCGGCGTTGGAGCTCAGAAGCAGTCCGGCGTTGATGCTCGGCTGCAAAAAGACACCTCGAATGCAGTCCGGCATTGGAGCTCGGACGCAAGAGGACACCGCCGCATGGGAAACACTTAAAACCCAAGGTGTGGCGTAAAAATAACAAGGCATTGATAAAGGCCGAAGACTTAAAGGGCTCCTCGGATGCCCGACGTGTAAACTCTTCGGATTTAGCTCGGCAATCCTCAAGATTGAAGATGGGAAGATTTGTTGAACCAGTTTTCAAGACCGACGACCAATGATGAAGAAAGTTTGCAGGAACCGAGGAGCGTCCCCAACTTGAAGACCGGTTCAGGGGCTACTGACGGTGTCCTAGACTAGTGGGTACTCACCACGTCGTCTCCCGACCAGTGGGTCGGGCCGAGGACCCCCATGGCGGTTCACTAATGGGCTAGTTCGGACAACCGATGACATATACGAAGAAGATTCCACAAGACTTGATGATCAAGACACGGACTCCTCTCCACTGGCGTATTCGACTAGGACTCTTGTTATCCTAGGCCTCTGGTACATTATATAAGCCGAGGCCAGGCTAGTCGATAGATCATTATGACATTACTCATCATACCCCTAGGGTTTAGACCACAATATATGATCTCGAGGTAGATTAACTATGTACCTTGATACTTCATCAATATAAACAAGAGCAGGACGTAGGGTTTTACCTCCATCAAGAGGGCCCGAACCTGGGTAAAACATCATGTCCCTCGTTCCTGTTACCATTGATCCAAGAATCCACAGCTCGGGACCCCCTACCCCGAGGTCTGCCGGTTTTGACACCGACAGTGGGCTCCTGCTTCTAATGACAAAAAATGGGCTTGTCATCCTGGGCGGGCCGGGGACGCACCTGCATGACATTCTTTGGCCGTCCATGACATAAAAATCGTGATAGAAGTGAGGGCGAGAAATTTTCGCGGAGTTCCCCGTTACGGTGGGTGGTCGAGGCCGAGCGATGCAGTGTGGTTTGCACGTTTCTCTCATACGTAGGTGCGTGTGTGTGCGATGCGTTGGCTCTAACTGAACCGGAGGGAGAGGCGTTCGCTTACTGAACCTGAGCGATCCCCTGCTGCTATGTACTGAAGCCGATCGATCAATCCCTTCGCTGCTAACTGAACCCGACCGACTCCTTCGCTGCTAACTGAACCCGATCGATCACTGATGCTGCTTACTGAAGCCGATCGAACCACTGTGCGAGACGTAGCTAGCCGGTTGGGTTGCCTCTGGATGAACAGTGCCCATTGCTGCCACGCGCGTGATACGTAGAACGAGTTGAGACGTGGTGGGTCAAGCCGGTTGGGTTGTGTGTGGTTGAACAGTTCCCGGTGGGGGTTGGATGAAAAGGACCCCGGCCATGTGTAGGCGGTTGCCGCTGGATGAACAGGATCTCGTGGTAGTACGCGGTTGCCGCTGGATGAACAGGACCCCGAGGAGGCCGCCACACACCCCAGCCAGTTGGGGGTGGATGAACAGGACCCCGTGGAGGCTGGTTCAACTATAGCCGGTGGAGGGTGGATGAACAGTAGCCCGTGGATGAATAGTGTCTGGTGGAGGTTGGAGACTATGGATGAACAGTAGCAGGTGGAGGCTGGAGGAAGTCGACTATGGATGAACAGTAGCTCGTGGAGTCCCGTTTTGCGGTACGCCACACCCCTCCCGATGAACAGGACCCCATTTCGACCGTAGGAGGTCGAAGAGAAGTCTGTTTCCTCCGTTTTGCGGCACGCCAGTCCCCTCCTGGTCAACAGGACGCCATTTTGACCGTAGGAGCTCGAACAGAAGTCCGTTTCCTCTGTTTTGCGGTATGCCAGACCCTTCCCGATGAACAGGACCCCGTTTCGACCGTAGGAGCTCGAACAGAAGGCCATTTCATTCATACTGCGGTACACTAAACTCCGTTTTGGCTGTTCCGTCCAAGCCGGTTGGCTCCCGTTAAACAGGACGCATTCTGACCCAGTCGGTTGGCTGCCGATGAACAGGACGCCCTTGCTGTACACGTTCGAGACCACGCCCGTATGTACGTACGTGGCCGTCTTTTTTGCAGTGTGGCTATCGTATGTGTACAGGATTTAGACGGGACTGCCTGAACTGCTACCGCTCCTTACTCGGCCACAGTTCATCGTGGCAGACAGACCGATCGACCGGTATGTACGTACATGTCTGCGCCCACACAGACAACGGTACATACGCTTTGACCTGGTGGGTCCCAGCTATTAGGGAGGATAAGAATACACTTCCTTGTGTGCAAAGATAAAGCTGGTGGGTCCTAGCTGTCATGGGGAGGAATCATTTTTTTCGCGTAATAAGAAGGCACTTCCTTCTGTGCGAAGATGTAGGTGGTGGGTCCAGCTGTCAACCTCACCATGTACAGTCCTCTTCCAATGGTTGTCGTTCATTGACCACGTTGACGATGCTGCGCCAATAGCACCAACACGGTGGACCACAGGGAGGCCTAGGAAGGGAACAAACCGGAGTCGGGGAAGACAAGGCAGTGGTTTCCCACGCGGAAGGGTGTACAAGGGTTGACTGGTTCGGCTGCGGTGTGAGGCTCCTGTCACCGAAAAATAACATGGGGTGCGGGTGAGTAAACGGAAGGCCTGGCCCATGGTGGGAGTAGTGTGGGGCAGTGATGCCTTCTCGGCAGCACAACCGGCCATGGGAGGCGGGAGCAGGCGGTACGGCCGGAGCTGGTTTGGGCGGCTGGAGCAAGCAGATCAGATGTTGAAGAAGCAGCACGGCGATTGGATTAAGATTCAACGGTCACTGCTGCTAGAATTGTTTTTGGACTAAGTTGACAAAGCGATGCATACTCCTCAACTTAGTAGGCCCACAAGTCAGCCTCCAAATCGGGTGGGTCCCAACTAGCAGCGGGAGGAATCATTTTTCTTGCGCGTAATAAGGAGGCACTTTCTTGCGTGCGAAGATGTAGCTGGTGGGTCTTAGCTGTCAGGGGAGGAAACTTTTTTTCCACGTAATAAGGAGGCACTTGCTTGCGTGCAGAGATGTAGCTGGTGGGTCTAGCCTGTCAGTGGGAGGAATCATTTTTTCGTGTAATAAGGAGGCACTTGCTTGCGTGCGGCCATGGACCATGTGGGTCTCACTAACGCTGGTTTGGGAGGTTGGAGCAAGAAGATCAGATATTGAAGAAGCAGCACGGCCGTTGGATTAATATCCAACGGTCACTGCTGCTAGAATCGTTTGTGGACTAAGTTGACAAAGCCTTGTGTACACGTCAACCTAGTAGACCCACAAGTCAGCCTCCAAATCTGTCCCAAACAGCATACAGCCCAAAATTTCTAGCCAGATTCAAATTAATTTAAAAATTAAACATACCTTAATTTAAAATCCAATAAAATTTTCCCCGCACAAAAACAATGAAATTTAAAATATCAAAATCCGAAAGAAAAAAGTAATTTGGAACTAATTGCCTGTTTGCTGTATTTTTTTCATTTTACAGCCCATTTCTTATTACTTATAGCCCATTTTCTGGGCAAGCCGAATGCATCCCTCCTCGTCTTGAAAGATTTCCGGCCCAGCAGGGCGTAGAAAAGCAAGTAGGCCTCCGTTGGGTATTCTGCAAAAAACAAAATAGCTGGGCTAGCCATTTTCAGAAAGAAAGAAAAAACTGGGCTGGTCATGTGGTAAACATATGAAATAAAAGCCTGGGCTAGACTGGCCACAGCTCTTGCACAACCCAGTTGATACCCTGCTTCGTCCCGGGAAAAAAACTACGTGAGCTGCTGGGTCCCGGGTGTCAGCCGCTCCTTGTGCAGTTATCTCACTTAATGACTACGTTGACAGTGGCGTGCGACCCAGATGTCAGGAAACCATCAAGAGGAACCATTTTTTCTTGTAGTAAAGGAGGCACTTGCTTGCCTACTACCATGATCCTGGTGGGTCCCTACTGTCATCCTCACCATGTAGAGTCATCTCCTTATTCCTCTCGGTTGTTGACCATGTTGACAACACCGCAGGGCGGCACCGCAGCGAGCGAACTGATACGTCCATTTTGCATCATGTTTTCCTACTGTTATTTATGATGTTTTTGTGCATAATAATGCTTTTTGGAGTAATTCTAATGCCTTTTCTCTCATAATATGCAAGGTATACACAAAGAGGGAGAATTCCGGCAGCTGGAAATCTGGACCTGAAAAAGCTACGTCAGGCTACCTATTCTGGATAACTCCAAATGAGCTGAAACTTTACGGAGATTTTTTATGGAATAAATGAGGAATATTGGAGCCAATAAGTACCAGAGGGGGCCCACCAGGTGGGCACAACCAACCTGGGCGCGCCAAGGAGCCCAGGCGCGCCCTGGTGGGTTGTGCTCCCCTCGGCCCACCTCCGGTGCCCATCTTCTGGTATATAAGTCATTTTGACCTAGAAAAAATTAGGAGAGGACTTTCGGGACAGAGCGCCGCCGTCTCGAGGCGGAACTTGGGCAGGAGCACTTTTGCCCTCTGGCGGAGCGATTCCGCCGGGGGAACTTCCCTCCCGGAGGGGGAAATCATCGTCATCATCATCACCAACAACTCTCCCATCTTGGGGAGGGTAATCTCCATCAACATCTTCAACAGCACCATCTCCTCTCAAACCCTATTTCATCTCTTGTGTTCAATCTTTGTACCGGAACTATAGATTGGTGCTTGTGGGTGACTAGTAGTGTTGATTACATCTTGTAGTAGATTACTATATGGTTTATTTGGTGGAAGATTATATGTTCAGATCCAATATGCTATTTAATACCCCTCTGATCTTGAGCATGATTATCATTTGTGAGTAGTTACTTTCGTTCTTGAGGTCATGGGAGAAATCATGTTGCAAGTAATCATGTGAACTTGATATGTGTTCGATATTTTGATAGTATGTGTGTTGTGATTCCCTTAGTGGTGTCATGTGAACGTCGACTACATGACACTTCACCATATTTGGGCCTAAGGGAATGCATTGTGGAGTAGTTATTAGATGATGGGTTGCGAGAGTGACAGAAGCTTAAACCCTAGTTTATGCGCTATTCCGTAAGGGACCGATTGGATCCAAAAGTTTAATGCTATGGTTAGAATTTATTCTTAATACTTTTCTCGTAGTTGCGGATGCTTGCGGGAGTTAATCATAAGTAGGAGGTTTGTTCAATTAATAACAGCACCTAAGCACCGGTCCACCCACATATCAAATTATCAAAGTAGCGAACACAAATCAAACCAACATGATGAAAGTGACTAGATGAAATTCCTGTTTACCCTCAAGAACGCTTTGCTTATTATAAGAGACTATTTTGGTCTGTCCTTTGCCTCAAAAGGATTGGGCTACCTTGCTGCACTTTTGTTACTACTATTGTTACTTGCTCGTTACAAATTATCTGTCTATCAAACTACTCTGCTACTTACAATTTCAGTACTTGCAGACATTACCTTGCTGAAAACCGCTTGTCATTTCCTTCTGCTCCTCGTTGGGTTCGACACTCTTACTTATTGAAAAGGCTACAATAGATCCCATATACTTGTGGGTCATCAAGGCTATTTTCTGGCACCGTTGCCGGGGAGTGAAGCGCTCTTGGTAAGGAAAAATTATTACTACGTGCTGAAATTTATTGTCACTTGTTACTTTGGAAAACAATCCTTTGAGGGGTTTGTTTGGGGTATCTTCACCTCGACCGGAACCACAATTAATTACCCCTCAACCTACTGCACCTACTGAAAATATTGAATATGAAATTCCTTCGGGTATGATAGAACAACTGCTAGCTAATCCTTATGTAGGAGATGGAACCGAACATCCTGATATGCACTTGATATATGTGGAACAAATTTGTGGATTGTTTAAGCTTGCAGGTTTACCCGGAGATGAAGTTAAGAAGAAGGTTTTCCCTTTATCTTTGAAGGGATAGGCATTGGCATGGTATAGGCTATGCGATGATATTGGATCTTGGAATTGGAATCGATTAAAATTGGAGTTTCACCAAAAAAATTATCCTATGCATCTAGTTCATCGTGATCGGAATTATATATATAATTTTTGGCCTCGTGACGGAGAAAGTATCGCTCTATCTTGGGGGACGCTTCAGTCAATGTTATATTCATGCCCCAATCATGAGCTATCAAGAGAAATCATTATTCGGAATTTTTATGCTCGGCTTTCTCGTGATGATCAATCCATGCTTGATACTTCTTGTACTGGTTCCTTTATGAAGAAGACCATTGAATTCAGGTGGGATCTTTTGGAAAGAATTAAACGCAACTCTAAAGATTGGGAACTCGATGAAGGTAAAGAGTCAGGTATTAAGCTTAAGTATGATTGTGTTAAATCTTTTATGGATACCGTTGCTTTTCAAAAGTTTAGCACTAAATATGGACTTGACTCTTAGATAGTAGCCTCCTTCTGTGAATCATTTGCTACTCATGTTGATCTCCCTAAGGAGAAGTGGTTTAAATATCACCCACCTATTAAAAAGGAAGTTAAAGAACCGGTACCAGCTAAAGAGGAAACTATTGTTTATAATGTTGATCCAGTTATTCCTACTGCTTATATTGAGAAACCACCTTTCCCTGTTAGGATAAAGGAACATGCTAAAGTTTCAACTGTGGTCAACAAGAGTTATATTAGAACACCTAAACCTGATGAACAAATCAAAGTAGAACCTAGTGTTGCTATGGTTAAAGATCTCCTGGAAGAAAATATAGATGGGCATGTTATCTACTTCTGTAATAAAGCTACTAGAATTGTCAAACCTGATAAAACAGATAATCATAGACCCGTTGTTGGTATGCCCGTTGTCTCAGTTAAAATAGGAGATCACTATTATCATGGTTTATGTGACATAGGTGCTAGCGTGAGTGCTATTCCCTTTGCCTTATATCAAGAAATTATGAATGACATAGCACCCGCAGAGATAGAAGACATAGATGTTACTATTAAGCTTGCTAATAGAGAGACCATATCTCCAATCAGGATTGTTAGAGATGTTGAAGTCTTGTGTGGGAAAATAAAATATCCTACTAATTTTCTTGTTCTTGGTTCCCCGCAAGATGATTTTTGTCCCATTATCTTTGGTAGACCCTTCTTGAACACCGTTAATGCTAGAATAGATTGTAAGAAACAAACTGTCGGTGTCAGTTTTGGTGATAAGTCTCATGAGTTTAACTTTTCCAAGTTTAGTAGAAAACCTCATAAAAAAGAATTGCCTAGTAAGGATGAAATAATTGGTCTTGCTTCTATTGATGTGCCTCCTACTGATCCTTTAGAACAATATATGCTAGACCATGAAAATGATTTACATATGCATGAAAGAAATGAAATAGATGATATTTTCTTTGAACAACGTCCCCTGCTTAAACACAATTTGCCTATTGAAACTCTAGGAGGTCCTCCTCCACCCAAAGGTGATCCTGTGTTTGAATTAAAACAATTGCCAGACACTTTGAAATATGCTTATCTTGATGAGAAAAAGATATATCCTGTTATTATTAGTGCTAACCTTTCAGAACATGAAGAAGAAAGACTATTGAAAGTTCTAAGGAAGCACCGAGTTGCTATTGGATATACTCTTGATGATCTTAAGGGCATTAGTCCCACTCTATGTCAGCACAAAATTAATATGGAACCTAATGCTAAACCCGTTGTTTATCACCAACGCCGGTTAAATCCAAAGATGAAAGAAGTAGTAAGGACGGAAATATTAAAACTTCTGGAAGCAGGTATAATCTATCCTATAGCTGATAGTATATGGGTAAGTCCTGTTCATTGTGTCCCTAAGAAGGGAGGTATTACTATTGTTCCAAATGATAAGAATGAACTTATTCCACAAAGAATTGTTACAGGCTATAGAATGGTAATTGATTTTAGAAAATTAAACAAAGCAACTAGAAAAGATCATTACCCTCTGCCCTTTATTGATCAAATGCTAGAAAGATTGTCAAAGCACACACATTTTTGTTTCCTTGATGGATATTCTGGTTTTTCACAAATACCTGTTTCTCAACCTGATCAAGAAAAGACCACTTTCACTTGTCCCTTTGGAACTTATGCTTATAGACGTATGCCTTTTGGTTTATGCAATGCACCTGCTACCTTTCAAAGATGTATGACTGCTATATTCTCTGACTTTTGTGAAAAGATTGTTGAGGTTTTCATGGATGACTTTTCTATGTATGGGAAGTCTTTTGATGATTGTTTAAGCAATCTTGATCGAGTTTTGCAGAGATGTGAGCAAACAAATCTTGTCTTGAATTGGGAGAAGCGCCACTTTATGGTTAATGAAGGTATTGTTCTGGGCCATAAAATCTCTAAAAGAGGTATTGAAGTGGACAAAGCTAAGGTTGATGCAACTGAGAAAATGCCATGTCCTAAAGATATCAAAGGTATTCGTAGTTTCTTAGGTCATGCTGGTTTCTATAGGAGATTTATCAAAGACTTTTCTAAAATTTCTAGGCCTCTTACGAACCTTTTGCAAAAGGATACTCCTTTTGTTTTTGATGATGATTGTTTAGAAGCCTTCGAAACACTCAAGAAAGCCTTAATTTCTGCACCTATTGTTTAACCACCTGACTGGAACTTACCTTTTGAAATTATGTGTGATGCTAGTGATTATGCTGTTGGTGCTGTTCTAGGACAAAGAGTTGATAAGAAACTAAATGTTATCCATTATGCTAGTAAAACTCTAGACAGTGCCCAACGAAATTATGCTACTACTGAAAAAGAATTCTTAGCAGTTGTGTTTGCTTGTGATAAATTTAGATCCTACATTGTTGATTCTAAAGTGACTGTTCACACCGATCATGCTGCTATAAAATATCTTATGGAAAAGAAAGATGCTAAACCTAGACTCATTAGGTGGGTTCTCTTGCTACAAGAATTTGATTTTAATATTATTGATAGAAAGGGAGCTGAGAACCCCGTAGCTGATAACTTGTCTAGGCTTGAAAATGTCCTTGATGACCCATTACCTATTGATCATAGTTTTCCTGATGAGAAATTAGCTACAGTAAATGTTTCTAATAACACTCCTTGGTATGCTGATTATGCTAATTACATTGTTGCTAAATATTTACCACCTAGCTTTACCTACCAACAAAAGAAAAAATTCTTTTATGATTTAAGACATTACTTCTGGGATGACCCACATCTTTATAAAGGAGTAGATGGTATTATTAGACGTTGTGTACCTGAGCATGAACAGGGACAAATTCTACGGAAATGTCACTCCGAAGCTTATGGAGGACATCATGCGGGAGATAGAACTGCTCACAAGGTATTTCAATCTGGATTTTATTGGCCTAGTCTCTTCAAGGATGCTCGTAAGTTTGTCTCATATTGTGATGAATGCCAAAGAATAGGTAATATCGGTAAGCGTCAAGAAATTCCTATGAATTATTCACTTGCTGTTGAACCATTTGATGTTTGGGGTTTTGATTACATGGGACCTTTTCCTTCCTCTAATGGGTATACACATATTTTGGTTGCTGTTGATTATGTTACTAAGTGGGTAGAAGCCATTCCAACTAGTAGTGCTGATCACAACACCTCTATTAAAATGCTTAAGGAAGTTATTTTCCCAAGGTTTGGAGTCCCTAGATACCTAATGACTGATGGTGGTTCACACTTTATTCATGGTGCTTTCCGTAAAATGCTTGCCAAGTATGATGTTAACCATAGAATTGCATCACCCTATCACCCTCAATCTAGTGGTTAAGTTGAACTTAGCAATAGAGAAATAAAATTAATTTTGCAAAAGACTGTCAATAGGTCCCGGAAGAATTGGTCTAAGGAATTAGATGATGCACTTTGGGCATATAGAACAGCATATAAAAATCCTATGGGTATGTCTCCTTATAAAATGGTTTATGGGAAAGCTTGTCATTTGCCTCTTGAGTTAGAACATAAAGCATATTGGGCAATTAAAGAACTCAACTATGATTTCAAACTTGCCGGTGAAAAGAGGTTATTTGATATTAGCTCATTAGATGAATGGAGAACCCAAGCTTATGAAAATGCCAAATTGTTTAAAGAAAAAGTTAAAAGATGGCATGATAAAAGAATCCAAAAGCGTGAGTTCAAAGTTGGAGAATATGTTCTTTTGTACAACTCTTGTTTCAGATTGTTTGCAGCAAAACTCCTCTCCAAATGGGAAGGACCCTATGTTATTGAGGAGGTTTATCGGTCTGGAGCTATCAAAATAAATAATGTCGAAGGTACTAACCCGAAGGTTGTTAATGGGCAACGAATAAAACATTATATCTCAGGTACGCCCATTAATGTTGAAAGTAATATTATCCAAACTATGACACCGGAAGAACACATAAAAGAGTCCTTCCAGAACACTCCAGAATCATGAAAAAGAGGAGGTACGTGATACGGTAAGTAAACGGACTCCGAAAAATCCGCAAAAATATTTTTTGTCAGTTTTGGAATATTTAGAAAATTAGGAAAATAAGAAGCAACCAGGAAGGCACCCCTGGTGGGCACAAGACACCAGGGTGCGCCTGGCTTGCCAGGCACACCCAGGTGGGTTGTGCCCACCTCCGGTACCTTCCGGACTTTGTTTTTCTACCGTTTGTTTGTTTCCCAAGATAAAAAAAATCTTTATAAACCCCCCGAACCTATTGACCACCGTATCGCAAAGAAATCTTCTATTTTCTTTTCCTTGCTGTTTTCTGACAGATCTGATCCACCATGGCCGCTTCAAGCTCCTCCAAGGACAAGTTCTTCGAGAACGTCATCAACCCATATCTGCGGGAGGTGATGCAGCACCCTCAAGCTATCCAGATGCGTGAGGGGGTGCTCCACATCCGCGATGTGCAAGGCCCCAAGGGGACTGGATCCGTGGAGGCTAGGCTTGAAGCTGTGGAGCAGGACGTTTTCCGGTGCAAGGGGATGGTGGAACGTGGACTCAATGCCAATCACCTCATGATCGCGGACTACACCCGTGATCTCAAGGTGGAGGGCAAGTCCATGAAGGACATCGTCTTCTCCTTCAACGAGCAAATCAACTTCCTCCAGAGCCAGATCTACGACCTCCAAAACCAAGTCTTTGAATATGAGGCAAGGTTTAAAGGTATGAGTTTGGCTGCCAGTTGCAGGACCCATGAGACTCACTCCTCCTCTTATAATGGTGAGCCCCTACCATGGAAACCCGAGGACAAGATTGCTTCTACTTCATCATCACCACCACATCCTTCTTCACCACCAAAAGAAAATTGAATATCGGGTATGGGCACTCCCCTTGGCTTCCACCAAGCTTGGGGGAGGTGCCCCGGTATCATATCACCTCCACTACCTTTTTCCTTTACTTTTCTTTGTTCGATCTTTTGCTTTAGATGAATAAAAGTTTAGTTCGATCCTTTCTTTTTGAGATCTTGCTTAGTGATCTATCCTTGTAATCGTGTGCGAGATATAAAATAAAGTTTAGTTTGAGTTTTTGCTTTCTTTACTTTCTTGTTGCAATAAAAAGAAAAGAAATAAATGAAAAGATCATGTGCTAATCCTTTGGTAGGTGATAACACCACATAAGGAAAAGTATAAGTAGAAAATTTTATTAGAGATTGACAAACATAGCATTAGTCAATGATGCAACTCATGAAAGAATTAATAAGGGAAGAGAAGATTCACATATAAATACACTATCATAGAAATCTTTTGTGATTGTGAGCCCCCATCAAAATATTATATGCCAAAATTGTTGACGTTGGACAAGGAAGACAACTTAATAATTTATGTTTGTTCATATTCACATAGAAGTTATATTGTCATAGATCCTTCAACACGTGGTGCTTGCCCCCCATCTTTGCTAGCCAAAATTTCCGCACTAAGTAGAGATACTACTTGTGCATCCGAAAATCCTTAAACCCAAATCTTATTTCCAAGAGTCCACCATAACTACCTATGGATTGAGTAAGATCCTTCAAGTAAGTTGTCATCGGTGCAATAAGGCAATAAAAATTGCTTCTAAAAGTGTAAGATCATTTAGTGTAAGAGAAAATTGAGCGTTGTACGAACTTGTGATGGTGAAGAAATAAAAGCAACAGATTGCATAATAAAGGTTGCCATCACAAGGGTCAATATAACGTGACATTCTCTTGCACTAAGGGGTTGAGAATACAAACAAATAAGCGCATGGCAACCTCTTCTTCCCTCTGCGAAGGGCCTATCTTTTACTTTTATGTATTTATTTTTATGCAAGAGTCAAAGTTCTTCTCTCTTTTCCTTTTATTTTTCTCCTTTGGCAAGCATCATGTGGTGAGGAAAGATCTAGGCACATATGTCCAGTTGAATATGGGTAGCATGAGTTATTATTGTTGACATCACCCTTGAGGTGAATACGTTGGGAGGCGAAACTATAAAGCCCCTATCTTTCCATGTGTCCGGTTGAAACGTTTTGTTCATGTGTATGCGGTGAGTGTTAGCAATCATAGAAGACTATATGATGGTTGAGTATGTGGACTTGCCTAAAGGCTCCGATACGTGACCCTTCCTAAAAAGTTGATGAATTGTAGTTGCAAAGTTGACTGAGAATATAGTTTGTTGGTTTCTAATAGAGTTTATGCTTTATACTTCGATAGTGTGATGAATTGTCACTTATTCATGAGAAGTCTATGATAAAAGTTCTATGATAAAAGTTTTATGTTAAAGTTTGTTGCTGTTACAATAATGCACATGATGCTTCTATGTCCGTATTTTGTTTTTATCAACACCTCTCTCTCTCTAAGCATGTGGACATGTTTTTCGATTTCGGTTTTCGCTTGAGGACAAGCAAGGTCTAAGCTTGGGGGAGTTGATACGACCATTTTGCATCATGTTTTCCTACTGTTATTTATGATGTTTTTATGCATAATAATGCTTTTTGGAGTAATTCTAATGCCTTTTCTCTGATAATATGCAAGGTAAACACAAAGAGGGAGAATTCCGGCAGCTGGAAATCTGGACCTGAAAAAGCTACGTCAGGCTACCTTTTCTACACAACTCCAAATGAGCTGAAACTTTACGGAGATTTTTTATCAAATAAATGAGGAATATTGGAGCCAATAAGTACCAGAGGGGGCCCACCAGGTGGGCACAACCCACCTGGGCGCACCAAGGAGCCCAAACGCGCCCTGGTGGGTTGTGCTCCCCTCGGCCCACCTCCGGTGCCCATCTTCTGGTATATAAGTCATTTTGACCTAGAAAAAATCAGGAGAGGACTTTCGAGACGGAGCATCGTCGTCTCGAGGCGGAACTTGGGCAGGAGCACTTTTGCCCTCCGGCGGAGCTATTCCGCCGAGGGAACTTCCCTCCCGGAGGGGGAAATCATCGTCATCATCATCACCAACAACTCTCCCATCTTGGGGAGGGTAATCTCCATCAACATCTTCAACAGCACCATCTCCTCTCAAACCCTAGTTCATCTCTTGTGTTTAATCTTTGTACCAGAACTATAGATTGGTGCTTGTGGGTGACTAGTAGTGTTGATTACATCTTGTAGTTGATTACTATATGGTTTATTTGGTGGAAGATTACATGTTCAGATCCAATACACTATTTAATACCCCTCTGATCTTGAGCATGATTATCATTTTGAGTAGTTACATTTGTTCGAGAGGTCACGGGAGAAATCATGTTGCAAGTAATCATGTGAACTTGATATGTGTTCGATATTTTGATAGTATGTGTGTTGAGATTCCCTTAGTGGTGTCATGTGAACGTCGACTACATGACACTTCACCATATTTGGGCCTAAGGGAATGCATTGTGGAGTAGTTATTAGATGATGGGTTGCAAGAGTGACAGAAGCTTAAACCCTAGTTTATGCGCTATTCCGTAAGGGACCGATTGGATCCAAAAGTTTAATGCTATGGTTAGAATTTATTCTTAATACTTTTCTCCTAGTTGCGGATGCTTGCGAGGGGGTTAATCATAAGTAGGAGGTTTGTTCAAGTAAGAACAACACCTAAGCACCAGTCCACCCACATATCAAATTATCAAAGTAGCGAACACAAATCAAACCAACATGATGAAACTGACTAGATGAAATTCCCGTTTACCCTCAAGAACGCTTTGCTTATTATAAGAGACTGTTTTGGCCTGTCCTTTGCCTCAAAAGAATTGGGCTACCTTGCTGCACTTTTGTTACTACTATTGTTAGTTGCTCGTTACAAATTATCTGGCTATCAAACTACTCTGCTACTTACAATTTCAGTACTTGCAGACATTACCTTGCTGAAAACCGCTTGTCATTTTCTTCTGCTCCTCGTTGGGTTCGACACTCTTACTTATCGAAAAGACTACAATTGATCCCATATACTTGTCGGTCATCACGAACTAAGGTGGAGGACTATGGTGAGGCCTGGGATGGTAATGAACAGGAGCCGGGGAAGATGCGCACAGTTTTACTGTGCGATGTGGTCGCGATGCGTGGGCGGTAGCACAGCCAGCCATGGGAGGCGGGAGTAGGCGGTCCCGCCAGCGTTGGTTTGGCTTTGGCGGCTGGAAGAAGAAGAGACTGAAAAAACACGATAGACGTTGACTGTCAATCCAATGGTCAAGGTTGGCACAATCATTTGTTGACTAAGCCGACACCATGTAGCATACTTTTTTATAGGAAGAAAAGAAAAACTAGGCTCGTTCACCAGATAACATTCCCAAAACTGCCACCGTTTGATCTTGCGTCGCAACTAAAACTGCCAGGAAAATGCATTCATTTGCCGTCCTCCTCCCAGGGAACGTTCGCCACATAACATCCCCGAAAATCAAAGACTTGAGAAGGCGTACTTTACAAGCTAGTGTACCTGACGGTGTCCTGGACTAGGGGGTATTCACCACGTCGTCTCCCGACTAGGTGGATCGGGCCGAGGACCCCCATGGCGGTTCATTATTAGGCCAGTTCGGACAGCCCATGCCGCATACAAGGAAGACTCCACAAGACTTGGCGCCCAAGCCAAGGACTCTCATAAAACCCTAGGCCTCCGGTGTGTTATATAAACCGAGGCCAGGCTATTCAATTGATAAACTCATATTCATTAGAACAATCTCATGGTAGACACATGTACTATGTACTACACCCCATATAAATACAATCTAAAGCAGGACGTAGGGTATTATCTCTTCAAGAGAGCCTGAACCTGGGTAAAATCCTGTGTCCATGTTACCATCGCTCCAAGACGCCTAGCTTAGGACCCCTACTAAGATGCCGGATATAGAACCGACATCGGTGCTTTCATTGAGAGCCTGCTGGGTGATCGCCATGGATCGGTGGGACGATCAGGTGATATTTTTTAGTTAGATCTGTTCCATGCAAATTATCCTTTTTTGCAGATTATTGCTACTGCTATGTACTAGCTTATTCGCAGAACAACTTGAGTCTCGCTGTAGACCGGGATTCGAGGGAATATTTTAATGGCGTACCAGACATGGGCGATGTCGAAACATCGGATTACATGTGGGAGTTCTCGGGAATGCTGCTGCTCCATGATCCTGCGGTCGTATTCAATACGGCAGCAAATCCGGTCTCCGGCGACCGTGCCTAGTCAGGATGGTCCTCCTGGCATCCAGGAAGTCTTTTTCTTTTTCTCCCTCTTTAAATCAAGTGTTGAGGCGTGAGCCATTACTTTCTATCAAACATGCTTAGAGCATGCAGTCCCGTGCTAATAGTACTAACCATGAACGTGTTTTTCAAGGATCGGTCGGTGGACAGGCTAGTTTTGTATTGCTTGACACCACGGAAACTTTTTTTACGGCGCAATCATCATCGAACGGCCGACTTCGTCGTCCTGTGGATTTCTATCCATGTCAAAATTGATCCTCGTGGTTTGACCGGATTTCGACTGACGGCACAAGTCATATATGTACCTTTTCTTTGTGAATTATTACTCTTGTCTTGCATAATTTTCTTAGCAGATAGGTCAAAAGAAAGGTAATGCAATGTTTCGTACGTGGTCGCGGACGAACTGCAAAATTCAGCAGTCGATCAGGGACCTTTGTAAAATCCATCAAGGACGCACCGGCGAAGCAGCAACAAACTCAAAGCACGTCCGGTGATCAATCCTGAGACTGTCTACGCGGCCGCAACCACGGCGGGCCCATCCAGAAATAAAGTCACAGGAGGAGATGATCCCCGCACAAGTCCCGTAACCAAGCTAGCAAAGTAAAAGCGCAAGCATGAATATACTAGCAAGGGAAGTACTACTTGTGATAAATTGGGCATGTTTGCCGTATCTCATTGATAGATATTATGCCTTTTTTTTGTTTGGTTTTACTAATCCGTCTTGGATTACTTATTTTTTTTGAGCTAGTCTTGGATTACTAATTCAATATTTCTTTTTTCCGGTCATTATTGCGACCACGCGATGGTCTAGTTAGCCCCGGCTTGAGGGCCTCTCAGCTGCGCACGCGCAACAGTACATGCATGATGCGGCAGCAGCAGGCCCCAAACGACCATGTGGAGAGAAGGATCTCGGAGCACACATTAGCACGTTCAGTACGGATCAGTTCGTCCATTTGCTTCGGTCTGCTACAGTCGTCGCTGTCGGCGAACAGATTTTATTTTTCCAAATTATTCGTTTAGATGTAAAATTATTATACACATAATATTTTCTGTTGGCGTGTACTGCATTATTTTAGCAGAGATATTCTACCGACGTTTGTACCTGGCGTCGGTCCGGCCAGCCTATTCCGGTAACCTGGGCAGGCCGACCTTCGTCGACATCGCCGTGCCACAACGCCATCGCATCATTGAGCTAGCCTCAGCGCTCATGCCCTATTTACCAAACTTTTTCACTTTGTATAGATTAATTATGCACCCTTTTTTTGTCATTATTATTATTTCTTGCTTGCACTACTTTGTGTGTGCACGCAATCTATTTAGGCTGGGCCGCGCTAACAACTCGGCAAGCCGATGTCATCATCCCGCCTGCGTCGACCAAGTCGTGGCATCGCCTCGATGCGCGTCCCTGTGTCAGCTTTTCCATGCTACCGCTCCGCCGGGTTGACCTTGTCGCCCAGGCCATATTTATTTAATTTTTTACTTCACTTATGTCAACTAAGTAGAAGATTTTTTTTGGCTTGCATTATTTTGTGTGTGCAGGTAGTCGACTTTGGCTGTGTCACGCGGTGACCTCGGCGTGCCGACGTCGTCGTCCCGCCTCCATCGACCAAGTTGTATTGTCACCTTGGCGCGTCACCTCGACTGGACCGGAGCCTTTACCATCGTTTCATCGATCTACTTTGGGGACTTCGGCATCACCCTTCCGGCCTACTTTGTCTCCTCGGTTGGACTGGGGGCTTCGCCTCGACACATCTGCTGCATTGTGCGTCATTAATCCGAACTCTTCGCTCGGGCACCTCGGAACCGGCTTGGGGGTGGGGCCTCGGCAAGGTCGAGGACTATGCACCATGTTGGATCTGTCAATGATCAATGGGCGTCTTCGTCCCGGCCCAAACCCGGACTGCATCATCAACACCGAGCACATTAACCAGCTAAGTCGCTTTCATGCTCAATTTTTTTAATGTTTAATTTTTGTTCGGTTCGACCAAGCATTATATTTTTGTTAAACAAAAAACTCTGTTTGTTAAAAATGTTGTTTCTTAAAAAACACTCCTTTTGCCCACGTTAACTAGGGGCTCCTTAATTTACATGAACCATTTTATTATAAGTGTTTTCATCTTCGTCGTTGCAAAGTCTTGTTCTATTACTCCTTTTTCCGACGCAAGTGTGTGGTCAATCGCCGGGTCGCCTGATTTCTCTCTAAAATCCGCTCGAGTTTAGTTCGCTAAACTAGCCTGAGAAACACTCTGCCTTCGGGATAGGAGGTTGAAGCCGAAGGCTGACCCACCTAAAGTCTGGAGACCGGACATATCATGTTAAAGAATGACAGAAGCACATACTAATTTTAAGACCAATTTTCGGATTGGCACCAAAAGAAAACTTGATTTAGTTCGGACGTCCAGTTTTTACATAAGTTTTTTTTGCTTTTCAAGCTTATGGCACTTTCAAGCTATTTGTGTGTTTTTCTTTTTGGAGGCGTGACATCCTCATGACCGAGGTGCCCGGCGTAATAATTCAGCTCAGGGAATCCTTTCCGACCCGCAGCTCGGCATCTTTCCTGCCGACCTCCACCTCGGCGTTGTCAAAACACACACCATATCTAGACTAGTTCCCGAGGAGTGCAATGTTGGACGCCTTTAAAGCATCGACAATATTATCAGGGGGCTACGACTAGAGCTGAACCCACCAAAAGCCAAGGTACTCCATGGACTCCTCGGCAAAACATTCTCGGATATTGCATTATATGCATTAGTTTCAAATTGTGTCTTCGGTCAATAGTTGGGTTGCCCGGCTCCCGTGCTTGCCTCCTACGTTCCGCTTTGTTCGGCTAGGTGTGCAAAGGGAGAACCACTGTGATTGTGCTTCCAACTCGAATGGTTAAGCACCTCAGTGGAGAAAGCCGAAAACTGACTGTCTCAATGGGCGTAAACTGGTCAGCGATCCGATGACGGTGTCAAACTATAGATCGATAGCGATTACCCCATGTTAAACGATGTGCCTTTCATAACATCGGCCGAAGTGTTAATGGCTAGACTTCGGTCAGTGTCGAACACTAATCGGGGGCTAGTAACTGGCCTCCCAACTTTAAGCTCCTATGACTAAGTGAAAGTTATAAAGCCTAGATATCTGATTGCCTTGTTTCCGCTACCACAACCGCCTCCGGGCCCCGAGACATCGGCTAAGGGTTGTCTTGTTAGTACGGAAACACCCTGCGTAGCATCTACAAAGGGGTAGAAGCCGACGATGGGCCACTTTCAGATTATAAACGGTCGCAACAGAGTCAAAATAAAAATATATATCATAAGCGTTTGTATTCAATATACGAGCGCTGCCTTCCGTAATTATCGTTATAAAACCATAAATATGCATCAATTTGACTTAAGATTTTGGCCAAGCTGGGTTACCTGGCTCCTGTGCTTGCCCCTACGTTCCCGATTGTTCGGCTAGGCGGTAAAGGGAGCACCTCTGTGATTGTTAGTACCGGGTCATCCGGGTTAGTACCTCAGACTGGGAGAAGCCAAAAGTTAGCCATCTTAAAGGATATAATTGGTCGGCAATGACGAAACTGAAAATTTTGGTTCATTAGACCATAGAGTCCGGGAACTTTCCCCAAACTAAATCCTCAATATTTTCCTCCCACATTGACCGGAGGTGTGGTTTCATGATCATGGTCAGCATGACAACCCAAAGAAAGGAACCAATAGCGGGACTATTTTCTTTGGAAGATGTTTCTTACGTTAATAGTAATATAACATATCTCTCCGTATACCTTTGTTTATAAAACCATATGGCCGGATTGCCTTGTTTGCCATAAATCTTCGCCATCATAAAGGCTTTATAAAGTAGGACAAACACTCCCCGGCTACTGGCCGAGGAGGTTGAAGCCGATGGTCGGTCAACAAAGTTTTGTACAAAGCGGATCCGAGCATTAATGATGTAAAGTACTTGGATACATAGAATCATTACACATAAAAATTGCAAGCAAAATCCATTTACTGCAACCCATCTTTTAAACCCCTTGGGGTCAACCTTGGCGAGCTTGGATTTCGCCAGCTCTAAGCTCCTTTAAGAAATCTTTATTCTCTTTCTGAGAAGTTTGTGTTAAACACAACAAAATTTTTTGTCAAACGGATATCGATCGTTAATTCGGCCACCCGTGCCCACATTAAGGCTCGGGGGCTACTTGGCTTCGGGCTTATCATTTACAAATATTAAAGGGGCACATCGATCCCCTGATCTGGTGTTGCCACCCGACCAGTGGCTCGAGGGCTACTGCATTGCCTATTCAATGCAGAAAATTCAAAGTACCTAGTGTTCGGCTTGACCGAACTGTGGGCAAACGCGTCTTCGGACGACAATAGGTACCATTTGGGACTTATTCAGCATCAAGCTAATATATTCCGGCGACTTCTCAAAACCCTCTCTCAAGGGTCCGTCCGCCTATCATTATCTCCTCTAATGTGCATCTCGGATTTTAGGCCGACACACACCTTGAGGGCTACTGGCTATACATCTCATCAGCAAGTAAATTGCACCAATCGAAAATAAAATCCGCAAACAATCAGCCCAAGACCGAGGTGGCGCACCACCTCGGATGCAGTCCAACATAAAGCTCGGATACAAATGGTTGGCCCCGTAGAGGGCATTTCCGGCATTAAGCTCGGCTAAACTCCTTCGACTTTTTTGTGCCAAGGTTATCTATGACACCTCGGATATAGTCCGGCGTTGGAGCTTGGATACAGTCTGGTGTAGGAGCTCGGATACAGTCCGGCATTGGAGCATGGATGCAGTCCAGCGTTGGAGCCCGGCTGCAAAAAGACACCTCGGATATAGTCTGGTGTTGGAGCTTAGATACAGTTCGGCGTTGGAGCTCGGACGCGAGAGGACGCCACCGCATGGGAAGCACTTGAAACCCGAGGTGTGGCATAAAAAATAACAAGGCATTGATAAAAGGCCAAAGACTTAAAGGGCTCCTCGGATGCCCGATGTGTGAACTCTTTGGATTTAGCTCGGCAATCCTTAGGATCGAAGATGGGAAGATTTGTTGAACCAGTTTTCAAGACCGATGACCGAAGATGAGGAACAGTTCGGAAGAACCGAGGAGAGTCCCCAACTTGAAGACTGGTTCAGGTGGCTACTAACGGTGTCCTGGACTAGGGGGTATTCACCACGTCGTCTCCCGACTAGGTGGATCGGGCCGAGGACCCCCATGGCGGTTCATTATTGGGCTAGTTCGAACTGCCCATGCCGCATACAGGGAAGACTCCACAAGACTTGGCGCCCAAGCCAAGGACTCTCATAAAATCCTAGGCCTCCGGTGTGTTATATAAACCGGGGGCTAGTAACTGGCATCCCAACTTTAAGCTCCTATGACTAAGTGAAAGTTATAAAGCCTAGATATCTGATTGCCTTGTTTCCGCTACCACAACCGCCTCCGGGCCCCGAGACGTCGGCTAAGGGTTGTCTTGTTAGTACGGAAACACCCTGCGTAGCATCTACAATGGGGTAGAAGCCGACGATGGGCCACTTTCAGATTATAAACGGTCGCAACAGAATCAAAATAAATATATATATCATAAGCGTTTGTATTCAATATACGAGCGCTGCCTTCCGTAATTATCGTTATAAAACCATAAATATGCATCAATTTGACTTAAGATTTTGGCCAAGCTGGGTTACCTGGCTCCTGTGCTTGCCCCTACGTTCCCGATTATTCGGCTAGGCGGTAAAGGGAGCACCTCTGTGATTGTTACTACCGGGTCATCCGGGTTAGTACCTCAGACTGGGTGAAGCCGAAAGTTAGCCATCTTAAAGGATATAATTGGTCGGCAATGACGAAAGTGAAAATTTTGGTTCATTAGACCATAGAGTCCGGGAACTTTCCCCAAACTAAATCCTCAATATTTTCCTCCCACATTGACCGGAGGTGTGGTTTCATGATCATGGTCAGCATGACAACCCAAAGAAAGGAACCAATAGCGGGACTATTTTCTTTGGAAGATGTTTCTTACGTTAATAGTAATATAACATATCTCTCCGTATACCTTTGTTTATAAAACCATATGGCCGGATTGCCTTGTTTGCCCGTAAATCTTTGCCCTCATAAAGGCTTTATAAAGTAGGACAAACACTCCCCGGCTACTGGCCGAGGAGGTTGAAGCCGATGGTCGGTCAACAAAGTTTTGTACAAAGCGGATCCGAGCATTAATGATGTAAAGTACTTGGATACATAGAATCATTAAACATAAAAATTGCAAGCAAAATCCATTTACTGCAACCCATCTTTTAAACCCCTTGGGGTCAACCTTGGCGAGCTTGGATTTCGCCAGCTCTAAGCTCCTTTAAGAAATCTTTATTCTCTTTCTGAGAAGTTTGTGTTAAACACAACAAAATTTTCTGTCAAACGGATATCGATCCTTAATTCGGCCACCCGTGCCCACATTAAGGCTCGGCGGCTACTGGGCTTCGGGCTTATCATTTACAAATATTAAAGGGGCACATCGATCCCCTGATCTGGTGTTGCCACCCGACCAGTGGCTCGAGGGCTACTGCATTGCCTATTCAATGCAGAAAATTCAAAGTACCTAGTGTTCGGCTTGACCGAACTGTGGGCAAACGCGTCTTCGGACGACAATAGGTACCATTTGGGACTTATTCAGCATCAAGCTAATATATTACGGTGACTTCTCAAAACCCTCTCTCAAGGGTCCGTCCGCCTATCATTATCTCCTCTAATGTGCATCTCGGATTTTAGGCCGACACACACCTTGAGGGCTACTGGCTATACATCTCATCAGCAAGTAAATTGCACCAATCGGAAATAAAATCCGCAAACAATCAGCCCAAGACCGAGGTGGCGCACCACCTCGGATGCAGTCCAACATAAAGCTCGGATACAAATGGTTGGCCCCGTAGAGGGCATTTCCGGCATTAAGCTCGGCTAAACTCCTTCGACTTTTTTGTGCCAAGGTTATCTATGACACCTCGGATATAGTCCGGCGTTGGAGCTTGGATAGAGTCTGGTGTTGGAGCTCGGATACAGTCCGGCGTTGGAGCTTGGATGCAGTCCAGCGTTGGAGCTCGGCTGCAAAAAGACACCTCGGATATAGTCTGGTGTTGGAGCTTGGATACAGTTCGGCGTTGGAGCTCGGACGCGAGAGGACGCCACCGCATGGGAAGCACTTGAAACCCGAGGTGTGGCATAAAAAATAACAAGGCATTGATAAAGGCCAAAGACTTAAAGGGCTCCTCGGATGCCCGATGTGTGAACTCTTTGGATTTAGCTCGGCAATCCTTAGGATCGAAGATGGGAAGATTTGTTGAACCAGTTTTCAAGACCGATGACCGAAGATGAGGAACAGTTCGGAAGAACCGAGGAGAGTCCCCAACTTGAAGACTGGTTCAGGTGGCTACTGACGGTGTCCGGGACTAGGGGGTATTCACCATGTCGTCTCCCGACTAGGTGGATCGGGCCGAGGACCCCCATGGCGGTTCATTATTGGGCCAGTTGGAACTGCCCATGCCGCATATAGGGAAGACTCCACAAGACTTGGCGCCCAAGCCAAGGACTCTCATAAAATCCTAGGCCTCCGGTGTGTTATATAAACCGGGGGCTAGTAACTGGCATCCCAACTTTATGCTCCTATGACTAAGTGAAAGTTATAAAGCCTAGATATCTGATTGCCTTGTTTCCGCTACCACAACCGCCTCCGGGCCCCGAGACGTCGGCTAAGGGTTGTCTTGTTAGTACGGAAACACCCTGCGTAGCATCTACAAAGGGGTAGAAGCCGACGATGGGCCACTTTCAGATTATAAACGGTCGCAACAGATTCAAAATAAATATATATATCATAAGCGTTTGTATTCAATATACGAGCGCTGCCTTCCGTAATTATCGTTATAAAACCATAAATATGCATCAATTTGACTTAAGATTTTGGCCAAGCTGGGTTACCTGGCTCCTGTGCTTGCCCCTACATTCCCGATTATTCGGCTAGGCGGTAAAGGGAGCACCTCTGTGATTGTTACTACCGGGTCATCCGGGTTAGTACCTCAGACTGGGTGAAGCCGAAAGTTAGCCATCTTAAAGGATATAATTGGTCGGCAATGACGAAAGTGAAAATTTTGGTTCATTAGACCATAGAGTCCGGGAACTTTCCCCAAACTAAATCCTCAATATTTTCCTCCCACATTGACCGGAGGTGTGGTTTCATGATCATGGTCAGCATGACAACCCAAAGAAAGGAACCAATAGCGGGACTATTTTCTTTGGAAGATGTTTCTTACGTTAATAGTAATATAACATATCTCTCCGTATACCTTTGTTTATAAAACCATATGGCCGGATTGCCTTGTTTGCCCGTAAATCTTTGCACTCATAAAGGCTTTATAAAGTAGGACAAACACTCCCCGGCTACTGGCCGAGGAGGTTGAAGCCGATGGTCGGTCAACAAAGTTTTGTACAAAGCGGATCCGAGCATTAATGATGTAAAGTACTTGGATACATAGAATCATTACACATAAAAATTGCAAGCAAAATCCATTTACTGCAACCCATCTTTTAAACCCCTTGGGGTCAACCTTGGCGAGCTTGGATTTCGCCAGCTCTAAGCTCCTTTAAGAAATCTTTATTCTCTTTCTGAGAAGTTTGTGTTAAACACAACAAAATTTTCTGTCAAACGGATATCGATCCTTAATTCGGCCACCCATGCCCACATTAAGGCTCGGGGGCTACTGGGCTTCGGGCTTATCATTTACAAATATTAAAGGGGCACATCGATCCCCTGATCTGGTGTTGCCACCCGACCAGTGCCTCGAGGGCTACTGCATTGCCTATTCAATGCAGAAAATTCAAAGTACCTAGTGTTCGGCTTGACCGAACTGTGGGCAAACGCGTCTTCGGACGACTATAGGTACCATTTGGGACTTATCCGGCATCAAGCTAATATATTACGGCGACTTCTCAAAACCCTCTCTCAAGGGTCCGTCCGCCTATCATTATCTCCTCTAATGTGCATCTCGGATTTTAGGCCGACACACACCTTGAGGGCTACTGGCTATACATCTCGTCAGCAAATAAATTGCACCAATCGGAAATAAAATCCGCAAACAATCAGCCCAAGACCGAGGTGGCGCACCACCTCGGATGCAGTCCAACATAAAAGCTCGGATACAAATGGTTGGCCCCGTAGAGGGCATTTCCGGCATTAAGCTCGGCTAAACTCCTTCGACTTTTTTGTGCCAAGGTTATCTATGACACCTCGGATATAGTCCGGCCTTGGAGCTCGGATACAGTCTGGTGTTGGAGCTCGGATACAGTCCGGCGTTGGAGCTTGGATGCAGTACGGCTTTGGAGCTCGGCTGCAAAAAGACACCTCGGATATAGTCTGGTGTTGGATCTTGGATACAGTTCGACGTTGGAGCTCGGAAATGAGAGGACGCCACCGCATGGGAAGCACTTGAAACCCGAGGTGTGGCATAAAAAATAACAAGGCATTGATAAAGGCCAAAGACTTAAAGGGCTCCTCGGATGCCCGACGTGTGAACTCTTCGGATTTAGCTCGGCAATCCTCAGGATCGAAGATGGGAAGATTTGTTGAACCAGTTTTCAAGACCGACGACCGAAGATGAGGAACAGTTCGGAAGAACCGAGGAGAGTCCCCAAATTGAAGACTGGTTCAGGGGCTACTGACGATGTCCTGGACTAGGGGGTATTCACCACGTCATCTCCCGACTAGGTGGATCGGGCCGAGGATCCCCATGGTGGTTCATTATTGGGCCAGTTCGGACAGCCCATGCCGCATACAGGGAAGACTCCACAAGACTTGGCGCCCAAGCCAAGGACTCTCATAAAATCCTAGGCCTCCGGTGTGTTATATAAACCGGGGGCTAGTAACTGGCCTCCCAACTTTAAGCTCCTATGACTAAGTGAAAGTTATAAAGCCTAGATATCTGATTGCCTTGTTTCCGCTACCACAACCGCCTCCGGGCCCCGAGACGTCGGCTAAGGGTTGTCTTGTTAGTACGGAAACACCCTGCGTAGCATCTACAAAGGGGTACAAGCCGATGATGGGTCACTTTCAGATTATAAACGGTCGCAACAGAGTCAAAATAAAAATATATATCATAAGCGTTTGTATTCAATATACGAGCGCTGCCTTCCGTAATTATCATTATAAAACCATAAATATGCATCAATTTGACTTAAGATTTTTGCCAAGCTGGGTTACCTGGCTCCTGTGCTTGCCCCTACGTTCCCGATTGTTCGGCTAGGCGGTAAAGGGAGCACCTCTGTGATTGTTACTACTGGGTCATCCGGGTTAGTACCTCAGACTGGGTGAAGCCGAAAGTTAGCCATCTTAAAGGATATAATTGGTCGGCAATGACGAAAGTGAAAATTTTGGTTCATTAGACCATAGAGTCCGGGAACTTTCCCCAAACTAAATCCTCAATATTTTCCTCCCACATTGACCGGAGGTGTGGTTTCATGATCATGGTCAGCATGACAACCCAAAGAAAGGAACCAATAGCGGGACTATTTTCTTTGGAAGATGTTTCTTACATTAATAGTAATATAACATATCTCTCCGTATACCTTTGTTTATAAAACCATATGGCCGGATTGCCTTGTTTGCCGTAAATCTTCGCCCTCATAAAGGCTTTATAAAGTAGGACAAACACTCCCCGGCTACTGGCCGAGGAGGTTGAAGCCGATGGTCGGTCAACAAAGTTTTGTACAAAGCGGATACGAGCATTAATGATGTAAAGTACTTGGATACATAGAATCATTATACATAAAAATTGCAAGCAAAATCCATTTACTGCAACCCATCTTTTAAACCCCTTGGGGTCAACCTTGGCGAGCTTGGATTTCGCCAGCTCTAAGCTCCTTTAAGAAATCTTTATTCTCTTTCTGAGAAGTTTGTGTTAAACACAACAAAATTTTCTGTCAAACGGATATCGATCCTTAATTCGGCCACCCGTGCCCACATTAAGGCTCGGGGGCTACTGGGCTTCGGGCTTATCATTTACAAATATTAAAGGGGCACATCGATCCCCTGATCTGGTGTTGCCACCCGACCACTGGCTCGAGGGCTACTGCATTGCCTATTCAATGCAGAAAATTCAAAGTACCTAGTGTTCGGCTTGACCGAACTGTGGGCAAACACGTCTTCGGACGACAATAGGTACCATTTGGGACTTATCCGGCATCAAGCTAATATATTACGGCGACTTCTCAAAACCCACTCTCAAGGGTCCATCCGCCTATCATTATCTCCTCTAATGTGCATCTCGGATTTTAGGCCGACACACACCTTGAGGGCTACTGGCTATACATCTCGTCAGCAAATAAATTGCACCAATCGGAAATAAAATCTGCAAACAATCAGCCCAAGACCGAGGTGGCGCACCACCTCGGATGCAGTCCAACATAAAGCTCGGATACAAATGGTTGGCCCCGTAGAGGGCATTTCCGGCATTAAGCTCGGCTAAACTCCTTCGACTTTTTTGTGCCAAGGTTATCTATGACACCTCGGATATAGTCCGGCGTTGGAGCTCGGATACAGTCTGGTGTTGGAGCTCGGATACAGTCCGGCGTTGGAGCTTGGATGCAGTCCAGCGTTGGAGCTCGGCTGCAAAAAGACACCTCGGATATAGTTTGGTGTTGGAGGTTGGATACAGTTCGGCATTGGAGCTCAGATGCGAGAGGACGCCACCGCATGGGAAGCACTTGAAACCCGAGGTGTGGCATAAAAAATAACAAGGCATTGATAAAGGCCAAAGACTTATAGGGCTCCTCGGATGCCCGACGTGTGAACTCTTCGGATTTAGCTCGGCAATCCTCAGGATCGAAGATGGGAAGATTTGTTGAACCAGTTTTCAAGACCGACGACCGAAGATGAGGAACAGTTCAGAAGAACCGAGGAGAGTCCCCAACTTGAAGACTGGTTCAGGGGGCTACTGACGGTGTCCTGGACTAGGGGGTATTCACCACGTCGTCTCCCGACTAGGTGGATCGGGCCGAGGACCCCCATGGCGGTTCATTATTGGGCTAGTTCGGACAGCCCATGCCGCATACAGGGAAGACTCCACAAGACTTGGCGCCCAAGCCAAGGACTCTCATAAAATCCTAGGCCTCTGGTGTGTTATATAAACCGAGGCCAGGCTATTCAATAGATAAGCTCATATTCATTAGAACAATCTCGTGGTAGACACATGTTCTCTATACTACACCCCATATGAATACAATCAAAAGCAGGACGTAGGGTATTATCTATTCAAGAGAGCCTGAACCTCGGTAAAATCCTGTGTCCGTGTTACCATCGCTCCAAGACGCCTAGCTTAGGACCCTTACTACGAGATATGCCAGATATAGAACCGACAGTACCAGTAAAGAGATGTTGCTGAGTTTTAGAAAAAAGAGAGACGTGCTCCTGTAGCTGGTTCAAATCCAAACCTAGACTGTGACTATATATAGTGCCATGTGATGACCCACAAGTATAGGGGATCAATCGTAGTCCTTTCGATAAGTAAGAGTGTCAAACCCAACTAGGAGCAGAAGGAAATGACAAGTGGTTTTCAGCAAGGTATTCTCTGCAAGCACTGAAATGGTCGGTAACAAGTAGTTTGATAGCAAGATAATTTGTAACGAGCAAGTAACGGTAACAGTAAATAATATGCAGCAAGGTAGCCCAATCCTTTTGTGGCAAAGGACAGGCGCAAACGGTCTCTTATAATAAGCACAGCATTCTTGAGGGTACACGGGAATTTCATCTAGTCACTTTCATCATGTTGATTTGATTCGTGTTCGCTACTTTGATAATTTGATATGTGGGTGGACCGGTGCTTAGGTGTTGTTCTTACTTGAACAAACCTCCTACTTATGATTAACCCCCTCGCAAGCATCCACAACTACGAGAAAAGTATTAAGATAAAATCTAACCATAGCATTAAACTTTTGGATCCCAATCGGTCCCTTACGAAGTAGCGCATAAACTAGGGTTTAAGCTTCTGTCACTCTAGCAACCCATCATATAATAACTAATCCACAATGCATCCCCTTAGGCCCAAGTATGGTGAAGTGCCATGTAGTCGACGTTCACATGACACCACTAAGGGAATCACAACATACAAATCATCAAAATATTGAACACATATCAAGTTCACATGATTACTTGCAACATGACTTCTCCCATGACCTCAAGAACAAAAGTAACTACTCACAAATAATAATCATGCTCAAGATCATAGGGGTATTAAATAGCATAATGGATGTGAACATATAACCTCCCACCAAATAAACCATATAGTAATCAACTACAAGATGTAATCAACACTACTAGTCACCCACAAGTACCAATCTAAGGTTCTGGTACAAAGATTGAACACAAGCAATGAACTAGGGTTTGAGAGGAGATGGTGATGTTGAAGATGTTGATGGAGATGGCCCTCCCAAAGATGGGAGAGTTGTTGGTGATGACGATGACGATGATTTCCCCCTCCGGGAGGGCAAAAGTGCTCCTGCCCAAGTTCCGCCTTGAGACGGCGGCGCTTCGTCCCGAAAGTCCTCCTCTTATTTTTTCTAGGTCAAAATGACTTATATACTAGAAAATGGGCACCGGAGGTGGGCCGAGGAGGGCACAACCCACCAGGGTGCGCCTGCGCTCCCTGGCGTGCCCAGGTGGGTTGTGCCCACCTGGTGGGCCCCCTCTGGTAGTTATTTGCTCCAATATTCTTCATATATTGCAAAACAATTCTCCGTAAATTTTCAGCTCATTTGGAGATGTGCAGAATAGGTAACTCTGACGTAGCTTTTTCAGGTCCAGAATTCCAGCTGCCGGTATTCTCCCTCTTTGTGTAAACCTTGCATATTATGAGAGAAAAGGCATTAGAAATACTTCAAAGGCATTATTATGCATAAAAACATTATAAATAACAGTAGGAAAACATGATGCAAAATGGACATATCACCATGCTACTCTGCAAGTAATGAAACTGACATATCCAACGTTCGCTTCTACTCTTCTCTAGTTACTCTGCCTAGCATCAGAAGCTCCGGCCGCATCAACCATGTTCGCTGGCGGCCTTCAGCAGGCAACAACCAGATATGCGCCAAGTCGCCACCCGTACCATCGCCTGTGGGTCTCATCACACCCCCGCCGGCACACTCACTGCAGCCGGTTGCTCATCGCAACCCGCTACCGTTGGTGTGGTGCCACTGCTGCAAATCACGCAGAGTCATCCGTCGCGTCTCAACTACAATCCTCAACCCTGGCTGAGTCTTCTACAAATGCTCGAATCATGGGGTAATAATATGTTTAAGTGTTGTTCGCCTGCTTTCAGTTGCTGATTTTTTTTAATAGTTTGGTTGATGATCTTCCAATTTGATTCATGCAGAAAAGGGAAAATTCGCGTGATTTGTATTTCTGGGAAGTTGCTGATGTGGGGGAATCGAACTACGCTGATTATTTGGTTAGCCGAGAAATCCCAATACCAACAGGTTGGAGTGTTGGACAAGTAACTGAAGGAATGACAGAGGAGGAAGATGCAGAGCAGAAAGTTAAAGATGCAGTTCATCTGATCATGGCCAAGGAACAGGTGCTGAATGGCCTTGGCAGCAATGAGGATATGAAAGAGCTTGTGAAGATAATGGGCAAGATCGTTGTGCTCTGTAGGATGATTGTCTCTTTATTTGCAGTGTATGTAGCACTTGTGATGTATTCAATGGCTATGACATGAGCACTTTGCTGAAACTAGTAATGAATGAAACATGTTTAGCAGGTTGGGCATAGTGTTGTGAACATCTAATGATTTCTCTTAACGAAAATCGGGGGTATCCTCTTTTGCTCATAAATCAATAAATAGCAGAGGCCCTTTTGCTAATAAATAAATAAATTAGCAGAGGCCCTGTCAGGTCAGCTTTATCCTATTGGAAGTCGTAGAGCAAATTGTAGTCCAACAGCAAACTATGTCATCAAATACAAGTTTCACAGCCAAATATGAGTACAACTAAACAACAATGTCATCATGTTTTAGTCGTCATACAATCACCAAACACAAATCAACATACATAATAAGTAATGTTCTCACAGCAAAATATTAAATAACAACTTCATCAGGTTTCAGTTGTCATAGAAAACACAATTTCACATAGTAGATAAAAAGTCGTCTTCTCACAGGCAAATACGACAAAAGCAATCTAACCATCATCCGCAGCAGCAGCGTCAACATCTTCGCCATGTGTATCAGTATGAATCATAATTCCCCCCAGTGTCAACTTCTTCTTCATCCTCAATGTCCTCGAACGTTAGCCTCTTATTGATCAACTCTTGTACATCCACAGCTCGACAAGGAATCTTTTTGCCAGCGTTATTGATGTGATGGTTCTCAAAGATACTACGAACATCTGTGGAATCTTCTACATCAGGAGCAGTATAAGCATCATCTTGTTGTGGAACTTCATTAAACGAATTCCTCTGCTCAAACCTTTGCAATACTCTCCAGTCATCGCTACATGCATATGTGTCTTCCAAGAAAAATATCTTTGTTGCTTGATTTGCCAAAATAAAAGGCTCGTTGGTGTGGTACGCCGCCTTGACATTGATGGATTTGAAATAATCATTAGCTTGGGGTTTTGCGATCCTGGAAAACAGGTTATACCAACAACAGCACAACAGAACCACACACCAATGAACCTCGAAACTGGAGATATACTGCAACCGAACAATGTCTATTATGTTAGCATACATTTCAGTTCTCTCTTTGCCGTACGTATCCGTGCTCATGATGGCACTGTTTTGTGTCTTCCTGCCTTCGTCGCGTGAAAGGGTGTTTTAGCGCACATCTCCAACAACGCAAGATTCATAATGTCTTACCCGAGTATCAGGACCCATTGCTAGTGCATAAAGGGCATCATTAACTGCCTGTCCATCCTCCCGCATCTTCTTAACCTATGGTTAGAAAATAGACAAGTTGATCATCTTATGTACTCAATATATTAAAAAAAACTAACAGTGCAATTCAAAAGCTTACACAGCTCTTAAACTATTTCGCAAATCCTGCCATAACGAGTTTGTCAATGTTTCTTGGATTTTGCACTAGTAATTCCTTTTTGTAGATGTTGCACAACATAGTGATCACGTCAAACATCTAAATATATAAGAATGTGCTACAAGTTTAGTAGATTACTATGTATAAGCTGCAGTACTTAGCACTTACTCGATATAAGGCAAAATCGAAGGACAATTATTCAACACATACCAAACCATTTTGTCCAAATCTTTAGGTTTGTCATCTTGTCGACTCTTCCCTGTAACTCGAACAGAACAATTGAAAACATTGAGCTCGGGATTGTCTTCACCCACCTTTTTGCTGAGATGATCAGCTGTTTCAATGTATTTTGAGCAGAATGTCAATGCTTCTGTTGCAATGTAGGCCTCTGCAATGGAACCCTCATGTCTAGCTCTGTTCCTAACATAGCCCTTGAAAGTGGCTATCCGCCTTTCAATAGGGTACATCCAGCCATACTGTACTGGACCTCTAAGTAGTGCCTCATCAGGTAGATGAACAGCCAAATGCACCATCACATCAAAGAAGGCTGGAGAATATATCTTCTGAAGGTCGCATAGGATAGTTGGTATCTTGTCTCTAAGATGCTCCAAAGCATCTATCGTAATATTTCTACTGCAGAGTTCCCTGAAGAATTTTCCTAACTCTGCAACTGCTCTGTATAAGTCAGGGTGGCCCAATCCTCTAAAGATAACAGGTAAAACCCTTTGAAGTAGGACGTGGTAGTCATGAGTTTTCAACCCTTGTACCTTGTTTCCATCTACACTGACTCTCCTTTCAGGGTTCAAAGCACATCCATGTGGGAATCTCACATGTGACAGGACCTTGCAGAATTCTTTTCTTTTTACCTTGTCCAAGACATACACAACTGGTGCCATATCCCGTGATGCACCATCAGCATTCACGTGCAAATCGGATCTAATACCCAGGTGTGTCAAATCAAACATAGATTTTAAGGTATCTTTCGTCTTGCCTTCAATATTAAGAAGTGTGCCGATAATGCTGTCACATATATTTTTCTCGATGCATCACATCAAGATTATGCCGCAGATCCAAATCTTTCCAATACTCCAAGTCCCACAAAGTGGACTTGCGGGTAAACAATAATCTCTTGTCTGCCCTGCCACGCTTCCTTTTCCCGCTGCCATTATCAGGATGGTTTCCTGGTGTAATATGCATGACCTTCTGTAATTCCTCCTGCAACTCATCGCTGGTGAGCCTCTTTGGTGCATCACGGTTTTCATGCTTTGCATTGAACACATGTCTTCGGTATTTTGTAGGACACAGCTTGTCCTTGGCAACGAAAGGGCGGTGTCCAATGTAACAGATCTTGCTAAGTATTGCATATGATAGCGGATTCTTGTCACAGCGAACACATGCATTGTAATGATGTGTCGTTCGCCCTGACATAGTGCCCAAAGCCGGATAATCATGGATGCACCAAATTATAACAGCACACAGAAATAAATCAGCTGGTGGGCTGCTATATAGGTCTCGAGTGAGAGCACCCCTCCATAGTTGTTGAAGTTCCTCCATAAGAGGCTCCATGAATAAATCAAAATCCTTTCCAGGACTTTTTGGACCTGGGATGAGCAAGGCCATCATGTAGTTTGATTCTTTGGTGCAGACATTTGGTGGCATGTTGTAAGGGATAACAAGCACTGGCCACATGCTATATGTGGCGCTCTGGTGGCCAAATGGGTTGAATCCATCTGTAGCTAAGCCAAGTCTAATGTTTCTCGGCTCAGCAGCAAACTTTTTGTGTTTCTGATTGAAGCTTTTCTAGTCACTACCATGAGATGGATGGCTCATTACATTCTGATCTCTGTACTCCTGGTTCCTAGAATGCCACAGTACATCCTCTCTTGTTTTAGCATCATGAAACAACCTCTGCAATCTTGGTATAATTGGAAAATGTCTCGGAACATTATGAGGAATCCTCTTCACAGCATCGCCATCTTTCCATCTTGATGATTTGCATTTTGGGCATTCACTTAAGTTGGCATAATCCTTCCGGAATAGAACACAATTATTCTTACAAACATGGATCATATCATATCCAATTCCAGTTGCACGAAGAAAATTCTTCATTTTACTGTAGGTGTGTGGCAGCTTAGATGCATTTGGGTAAGAGTTGCGAAAAGCAGCCAACATCGCATTGAATGATTTGTTGGTCATCCGCTTAGATGTCTTCACCTGAAGAAAGGTGACCATATATAGGTGAGAATACTGATAGCTTATTTCCTGGGGTGACTGCCACATTGCATCGTTCCAACATGCGGGCCCACCGTTTTTCTTGTGCAGGTGAAAGTTCACGAAATGCACGAGCATTTCGTAGCATTGTTTCAATGTTGGTCAAACTCACTAGCTCCACTGCCAACACCACCTCCTCCTCTTCCTCCTGAGCATCAGGCAGATCAAGATGGTGATATGCTGCTTCGACATAGTCAGTAACATTGACGTTCACAACTTCACCATGATGAACCCACCTAGTATATGTGACCGACATCCCATACAAGTGTAGATGATTTTGCACAGTTGACTGGGGTCTTGAAACAGAATTCATACAACTGCTACACGGGCAGAGCACATCTAATTTCGGACCACCGTACTCAGCTCTAATAAAGTTCATGAAGTTTCCAACCCCCTCGACATATGAAGGGGAGAATCTTCAAGTAGAAGTTATCCAAGTCCTGTCCATCTGTTAGACATACAAATTAGTTCTTCTACTAGATATTACAGTAAAAGCATATATGTTTTTTTATAAAGTCCAAAAAAAATACCTAGGTCGATGTCTAAAGCTATGTCAAGATATTTGACAAGCATATCTAAGTAACGAAATATATGTAAAGCTAATTCAGCAAACAAATTGAGTGCAAAATTATGGCAGGCTATTTCAGCAATCAATGAGGCCGAGCACACAGCCATCGAAGGCCATCTCAGCAACAAAGATTGAGTATAAAACGGTGTCGAGCTATTTCACCTAACAGATTGGCTAGTAGACCATGGCAATCTACTTCACAATACATACATGGTCCTAATATATGGCAGGATATTTTAGCAACTAATCGGGCATGGCATGCCATCTCAGCAAAGAAGATTGAGTGCAGAATAGGGCAAGGAAGCTTCTTAAGCAGAGCATATTTGCTGTAAACTATTTGGGCAAGCAGTGAGATTAACAATGTCTATCAGCTAACATTCAGCTCTACTCCGACATGCACAGGGCCTCAGTCTAGAATGCGCGTACCGTGGGAGAAGCAGACTGCCGTGCGTCTCCACAAGAACGTCGCCAGCGGTGGCGGCGAGGCTGGAGGACGGCAGTCTATGAGAGTGTACTGGGGAGCGAGAGGATCGCGGTGCATCCCCTCGACAAACCGCGGCACCGACATATCGGCGTGGCTGGGAGGGCGGCTTTGGCGGAGCGAATGGAGTAGAGGGGGCCAGGGGGAGGGGGTTTTGGGAATATTATTGGCTAGTTGGCCGAAGGGCAGTTGAATTTGGGATTTGGGGGGAATTTTCACGCGGTGGGCGGGGGAGTTTGGCGCATGGTCGGTTTCTCCAAATGCGGTCCCACGTGTTAGTGAAGAGGCAAGCCGAAGCGCGTTCCGTTTGGGTGAGCCATGTGCAGGACCGACTGTGTGAGGGGTGCGATGCGACCGCGACAGGCGTGCTGTGAGTGTACCACATTTTTCCTTTTAAACTTGGTGCTTCGTGCGATCCATCGATACTACTAGTAATCCGGTAATCCTGACTAAAATGGTGCGGCCGGGTCTTTTCCTGTGCGATATGCTCGGAGGTTGGCTTAGTTGGGTTTTTTAGGACTTTATATTTTAGCACAAGGCTTAGTTGGTTTGACAGACAGAGCGAGAGAAAGATGTGAAATGCGTGAATGTGTAGTGGACGTACTATTGGAGTGCCTAAGATAAATTGTGTATGTAGACCCTATGTGTTTATTTACTTCGCATGTTAGCTTTGTCTCGGGTCTAACCTTCTAAACATAGACCAAGTTTATACACACAAAAACGAATCGTCATTCAATATATTTTCATATCTTACTATTATTGTGAAAGTTCATATACATCGGAGGAGATTCATGCAAACACGACAGATTTTCATTACATTTTGAACTTTTATAGGACAGAAAAAGAAAAGAAACTTGACCCTAAACCTATTCTATGGCGGCGACCGACGTCCACTTTCCTTTGTACTTCCACATCGGCGACGACGTCCTCCATCTGCAGTCTCCATGAACGGTGGCGGGTTCAAGACCCGTGAAGTGAAGGTGCGGTCTCCGGCGAGGAAGAGTAGAACACGGGAGACGGGCCGGTCAGTTGGCACACCATGCCCTGCCGCCTCCAATGCCCTACTCATCCTCGGCGGAGTCCCCGACCTCGGCGGTGCCGGTGGACGTGAGGTCGATGATGATGGACATGAACGGTCCGTCGCTTCACCTGCCACATGCGCCACAGAACGTTGGACGGCGGTAAGTAGGACGCGTGGCTGGCAGTGTTCCCATCATCGATCGCCAGCGCGGCCACCGCTTGTGCGGTCGCGTCTGCGTCCGGCTACACCGGTATTGCATTGTGAGCAGCGAGTTGAGCGAGGGCGGCGACTTCGAGCTTCATCCCCGAAGAAAAGCTCTCCCGCAGAGCGTTCCCGCTCGCGGTCATGGTGGATGTGGTGCCATGTAGGAGGATGCACTATGGTGTGGAGTTTAGCTGGGCGTTGCCGCTTTAGTTAAGTAGCGCATTCCGGTGAGGCCAAGCGTCCGGGTGCGTCAATAAGTCACTGGAGTTGGTTCCTCGGGCAGCGAGCCTGCTTAATGACGGCATACGAATAGACGGCATGAATGCGGGCAGCTGGCGCCGGCAGGGTACGCACGCGCGTGACAGCGCGAGGGATGAGGGTTTTTTGTGTGCCAGGGTAGTCAGCTGCGGGCGTGGCAACGTTGGAGATGCCCTTTGCTCACATGCGATCCCACATGTCAATGAAAAAGCAAGACGACCCGGCATGGTCTCAGGTCCTGGGGATGCAGTTGGCCGTGCTAGAACACTCCGCGGATGCGCCGCGATGCGCGCGCACTTCAACACCCCGTGCATCCTCGACAAGCCGGGTGTTGATCTGCTGGTCGTGCCATAGCGGTAGCGCCACCCTCGGCACCCTGAAGCCGAGCGTGTCCAGCGATGATGAGCGTGTCGCTCACCGCGGTCGTCGTGTCCAGAGGCGGTGTGGGAGCTGCGCCATGTTGCTGGCCCCCACGACCCACATGAATGGTTGCTGGTGGCGAGGAGCTCGTGGGCCAGCTCCTCCATGGGACTAGTCTGTGCCACATCATCCCGACAAGTGGGCCCCACATGTCGGTTTCCCTGTTTTGCCGGCCAAATTCGAGTGTCAGTGGTCTGCGTTACACATTAGGCGCAGAACAGGTGGCTTTTGTGCCCTGGTTCAAATGTGGTATAGTACCAAGTTGTTACCCTAGCCCCAAGTGTGGTGGTTTTGGGTTTAGTACCACCCTTGTCCTTTTCAACTCGTGAAACATAACACTGGATTAAGTAGCCGGATGGTGTGCTAATTTAGGTGTCTGACTGTTTGAAGGAATAATTGAGGTGTCCCTGGTCCGTACCCGCATTTAGGGGTCCAACTTATACCATGTTCCGGCAGTAGTAACTATACTAGTCCCTGCGTATCTTACTCCATGACCAAGACGGAAGGGAAAACGAGACAACTTAATGTTATTTGAGCCGACCAAGTATAATCATGTGGCGTTGCTTATTTCCCATTCCTCTCCAACCCTCTTCTCCATCGATCATGCCGCCCTTCGGTCGACTCCATCCTCCCGCATGCCTCATTTGAACATTCCGCCGAGTGTCATTCGCATGTGGGCCTAGACCATGCCTGTATTTCCAATGTTGTAATTTGTCCGACATGCATACAGACAAATGGTTCGTTTAAAGTTTCACGTTGCCTCCACTACGTGTCGCTTCCCGTCTTAGTTTTGACATCCCATTCGGTTCATGCCCCGACACATCTTGACGAGATCGATAGATGTTGAGAGATCGAGTGTGTGTCGTGCAAGGAGATAAAGGTTTAGTGTGTTTCTATGATAGAAATGATCGTGTGGGGTGGATAGAAGGGGGGTTCTGTGTGTGCGCGCTGGTCGTGTACCATCTAGCTATGGATCAATTGAAAGAGGACTAGGGTGGGTCCGGAGATCGACCGGTTGACCGATCTAGAGAGGGGCGGAGAGAAAGTTGAATGTATGCTTAAAAAAGATAGATGAAAGGCTTGGTTACAATTAATGCATGGTAGAGTGACCTAGGCGTGTGTCGAATAGCGCCCTGACGGGCGAGATAAAATCCCGATAACTCGAGAGATCAATTAGGTGTGACATGCATAAAGAGGAAGAGAGGTGGTGTGTGTGTGTGTGTGTGTGTGTGTGTGTGTGTGTTTGTGTGTGTGTGAGAGAGAGACCCCGAGATGAAACCGAGAGAGAACGAGTGGGTGGATGTGTGATACCTAAGGCGGATTCAAAAAATTTAACCAGTGATCATAGCATCAGCAAATCAAATATAAAGGGTATTCAATGTTCGTTTCGCTTTTCAACGTACAATATACTCCCTTCGATCCTTTTTAGTTGTGTAGTCAAACTATCTCTACTTTGATCAAACTTACAGAAAAAGTATCAACATTCAACAACGCCCAATCAATATTGTTAGATTCGTACGTACTCCTAGATTTGTGTTCAAACAGAAATGGTTTCCAATTTGTATTCAAACACGTGAATGCTTGCTCTCGCGCATGCTCTTCCTACTAGGATTTCGCCACGTATAGCCAGTCCAATAGTAACTTTTTTTAAGCTCCCTGTCCAATAGTAGTAGGAGTAGTAGTACTAGTGGAGTACTGACAACATCTGCGGTAGAGTAAGGAGTGCTCCTAGTACTAGTAGTAACACTCGGCCGACATCACACTCTCAACAAATTTCTTGGCTCCCCATCCAGCCATCCACGTCTCTCTTCTAGTAGTAAATTAAGCCAACGCGAGCTGGGGGGGGAGGGACGTCCGACTCCGTGGGGGGGGGGGGGGGTTGCCTACCGTTGGTTTGCTATCAACTATGGTCCCACAAGCGAGCGAAAATGCAAGACGGAACGCTTTCCATTCGGTGAGCGACGTGCAAGGTCCACCGTGCCGGGGTGCAACACAAACGCGACAAGAGTGATGTACACCGTCCGTTCCTTATGAACTTGCATACTTCGAGTACTCCTTTTTTTAACACAGTACAGACGCAAGCGCTCATTCATGCACGCATACACTCACCCCTATGAATGCACACACACACACCCTACCCCTATGAGCACCTTCGAGAGACTGAGCTGGCAATCTTGAGATTGACGAAGTCATCGCCACGTCGTCGACAGGAACGGTGGGGATGTCCGGATGTCTGGCACATGAAACTCCAAAACTTTGGTCCCATCCTACCCCACAACTCTCTAGGCTCTAGTTGTCCGGCTTTGCAAACTCCGCACAGTCAAAACCGATTGACCGGTCGTCACCGGAACCACTATTCACACCGGAACCTTCGCTGCTCGACCTACGCCAGCTACTTGCCGGCTGGTCACCACTGCCCCAAAACCACACCTCCTCTCGAGCCTATTCCCCCACCTTTCGATCCCCTAGTCCACATCAGCCGTCCCCTAGTTCGCCGGAAAGCCATGGTGCGCCGCAAGATCACGTACTACAAGATGCTGACGCCGGAGTGCCGCGCAGAAATCATGGTGGCGATCGGCGCCATAGACCTCCGTTCCCAAGCTCGCTTTGCGGTGGGCCAATCCCCGAGTTCTCTGGAGCCAAGCTCCGAGGAGGAGGAAGTCGATCCAGTGTTCATGGCGGAGGTCGCGGCGCAGAAGGCCCCCGATGCATATGAGACGATGGACATCGACTTTGTGCCGGCGTCCGGGTCCCCCATGGTGCAGGCGGACCAGCGGTTCAACCTGGCGATCCTAAAGGAGCACCGGGAGACGCAGGCTCAACTCAACGCGGAGCACGCGGATGCCGCTGCCATCGAGGCCCTCCTGCAGGCAGCACCGGATGTCATGGACGTGAATCGGGTGGCGGAGGCTCAACTTGACACGGAGCGCGCGGATGCCGCTGCCATCGAGGCCCTCCTGCAGGCGGAACTGGACGTCCTGGACTTGAACCGGGCGGCGGAGGCTCAACTCTATGTGGAGCGTGCGGATGCTACTGCTATCGAGGCCCTCCTGCAGGCGGAACCGAATGTCGTGGACGTGAACCGGGCGGTGCTCACGTCCGTGCAAAGCTCCCGCATGCTCCGCGTGAACGAGTAGCTGGAGGCCAAGGCGAACCACGGTGCGGAGACACACGTCGGCAGCTACTGTTGGTTCGCGCCGCCAGCCAAAGACGACAAGGTCGGCTCGTTCCGCGAGCTGTGATAGTTTTTCTTTATGTTGTTGTTTTTAGGGATCTTTTGTTGTGTAAAAACATATATTTATGCAAGTCGCCTGAATTTCATCATTTGGGTCAGTCGACCATTTCAGACGGTTGGATGCATATCCTATGTCTCCTAACCCTTCGTCTTCCTCGCCTCTTCTTCTTCCCCAACAGACCACCGCACGGGCCGCATAGATCTTCCCTAACAGGCGGTTGGGTAAGCATACTATATGAACGAAAATTAGGTGTTAGCGGTTGGATGGCTGAGTTTGGTTTGATCACATGTGGTACCACGTGTCAGTGAGGGTGTGTTCCCTTGGTTGGGTTTGCGGCGTGTAGGACCGACTGTGTGAGGGTGCAGTGCGACCGCGACAGGCATGCGTAAGTGTACCTCCTTTTCATTTTGAACTTGTAATAAAATCTGGTTTGCGAGGGTGAGCGACTTCGATTTTAGTACATATTGTGTTACTAGTAAGATGCTCGTGCATTGCACGGAACATCAAGATGCATTTTTTTTATAAAACACCTGTTGTGATTGACCCATGCGGGAGTAATCCCATGTGTAAAAACTAATGATATCTCGAGAAAGAGGAGAGATAAGGTGAGGAGGAGTGGGGCGTGGTGGTGATTGGTGGTCGGACTGAGCGGAGGCATGGGGATGGATGACGCTGGCAGTGGCCACCATGCCAGATTGTTCCAGAGGCTTCCTTTCTTAATTTCTCAACAATGAGGTTGTGGGAGATACGGATGAACAAGGGAAGGCCTTATCTGCAAATGTGGAGAGAGGTGCGGGTATCTTTTTGCAAAATTGCCATAGTTTGCTTTCTATCCATCAGATATAGATCGGACGGTCTATATTGCAAGATGGCAGGCACACCATCATCACCAACTCGGTTTTTTCTAAGAGTAGAGAAAAAAGAAGGCTGGGTTTTCCTTCGCGGGATCGATCGATACAAATCCTCGTTTGGCGTGTCAATTAATGCGTATTTTTTCTCCAGCGCCCAACAAGCTAACCATCTCACTCCTCATTGCTTGATTAATGCAGCGCATGGAAACCAACCTTCTCACTTCCGCATGCATGCAAGGGTATATTAATGTACTTGGTTGCTAGTACAAGACAAACCCCATCAATTTTGCCTCGGTTAGTGTTAGTGGCCTTCTGCAATTTGTAATTTTGATGGTGGCCTTATATACAAAAATGGAGGGAATAACTATTTGACTTCCTTCCCCATTGCGGTGACGTCAACGATATCTCGATCGTTGTGGCTTTGGTGAAGTGCATTTGACGGAGCACACCATTGAGGCAGACCACGGTAAGTCATTCGCAAGTGCCGCCTACAAGCCAAGACAACTGCCTTCTTTGCATCCAGGAAGTCCGTTGAACCAAAGGAGGCCTAAATGTACTACTAGTAGCAAGCGTTGTCCGTCTAGCTTAGTGCGGTAAAGGTGGTTTCTCGAAGAAGACGATGGAGAAGCGGAGTCAATGAAGAGTGAAGTTATGGTTGCTTCATCCGTGCTTTGTGATTTGACGCCTCATTGCTTTGTGATTTGTGATAGAAGGGACAAGGGAGTAGACTATGTGCTCTATACATGCGTCCAATCACGGGAGAAAGAGGAGAGAGGATGCATTTTTCTATTCCTTCAATCAATCAATTAGGGAGCTTTGGTTCCCTCTTTTTTGGCTTTAGTAGCACCATCCACAATGGTTCCCATCAATGCCAAAAGCTATTTTAACATTTGTCTACACATTGTGGATGCCCTTAAGCGTACCACTTGGTTTTGCTCCTTGGTGCTATCTATACAAATCTCGATTATATTGATCTAAAATAATATATCAAGATTAGTAAAAAGGAGGTGATTTTGCCGCGTGGAAGGTGGGGGAGGTTTCTTATTTTTAGAGGAGGTTGGCCTAGCGGTTTGCTAACATGCGGTCCCATGTGTCAGTGATGTACCAAGCCGATCCGCATCCCCCATGAGATAGAACAATGAGAGAAGCAACACGTGGTTAACTTGAAGAAGATGAGGGAGAAGCGGTTTCCGCAAAGAGTGAAATGATGGTTGCTTCGTCCCTCCAACTTATTTTTTGAGCATCACTTCGTCCCTCCAACTTAACTGCGGGAAAGATGTAGATTTGTGATTTGACGCCTCATTGCTCATTACTACGACGACGCCAAGACCGGGGTGCGTCCCCCTGCTGCTCTTCACTGTTATTTCGGTATGGCACATGGACCCAGTTGCTTGATGTCCCACATGTCGGCGAAAGGGACTAGAACATTTATGAAAGCGAGCGGTCCACTCTTACGACAGAGGAGTACACGACACGGCGGCCTAGTGAACTGTTACTTGTACTGTAGTACTACTATAGTTTTGCTGTTTCGCATGATCCATCGATACATACCCGATTAAACAGGCGAGGGCGGGATTTTTCCCGCGCGGTAGGCAGGGTAGTTTGGCATATGCGGTTTGACATAGAGAGCGAGAGAAAGATGTGAAATGCTTGAATGTGTAATGGACCCTTTTGTGTGTGTGTGTGTGTGTGTGTGTAGTCTGACCTTTCATATCACTAGATGATACTAGCCATATATTTCAAAGGCAATTTTAATGTATGCAAACTAAATAATTAAGTAACAATATGAGATCTAGTAAAACTAAAAAAACATATGATTTATTGTATTAGAGTGTAGTAGTGTTGTATTGCATAGTTGTTAGATGTAACATGCGAGAACGTGTAGATATGTACTTTTGGAGGACCTACAGAGAGAAATTGGGCATAAAGTGGATTCAAATATTTGTATTCGTCTTCACAGCATTTGTAACTCATATCTAGAGTTTGTACGGTAGATGTGAATGCTTGTTCGCTCTTAAGAAACCAATGCAACAATAATGGGGTGGCGTGCGCCAATTTAGGCACTGGCTAATACGTCTCTGTCGTATCTACTTTTCCTAACGCTTTTACTCTTGTTTTGGACTCTAACTTGCATGATTTGAATGAAACTAACCCGGACTGACGCTGTTTTCAGCAGAAATACCATGGTATTGTTTTTTTGTAGAAATAAAAGTTCTCGGAATGGAACGAAACTTTTTGGAGAATTTTTATGGAATAAAAGAAAAATACTAGAGAAAAGAACCACCGGAGGGGGCCCCTGGGTGAGCACAACCCACCAGGGCGCCCCCCCTCCTGGCGTGCCCAGGTGGGTTGTGCCCACCTGGTGGCCCCACTGACCCTATCTCTGACGCTATAAAATCCTATTTTCGAAGAAAAAATAAGGGAGAAAGAATTATCATGTTTCACGAGACGGAGCCACCGCCACCTCCTGTTCTTCATCGGGAGGCCAGATCTGGAGTTCGTTTGGGGCTCCGGATAGGGGAATCTTCGATCTTCGTCATCACCAACCCTTCTCCATCGCTAATTCCATGATGGTCCCCACCGGGAGTGATTAATCCCTTCGTAGGCTCACTGGTCGGTGAGGGAGTTGGATGAGATTCATCGTGTAATCGAGTTAGTTTTGTTAGGTCTTGATCCCTAGTATCCATTATGTTCCGGGATTGATGTTGCTGTGACTTTGCCATGCTTAATGCTTGTCACTTTGGGCCCAGGTGCCATGATTTCAGATCTGAACCATTTATGTTATCACCATTATATCTATGTTCTAGATCTCATCTTGTAAGTTATAGTCACCTATTACGTGTTATGATCCGTAAACCCCGGAGTGACAGTATTCGGGATACTTTCTGTTGATGACCGTAGTTTGAGGAGTTCATGTATTCACTATGTGCTAATGCTTTGTTCCAGTTCTCTATTAAAAGGAGGCCTTAATATCCCTTAGTTTCCTTTTGGACCCCGCTGCCACGGGAGGGTAGGATAAAAGATGTCTTGCAAGTTCTTTCCATAAGCACGTATGACTATTTATGGAATACATGACTACATTATATTTATGAACTAGAACTAGTGCTATATCGCCCTAGGTTATGACTGTTATATGATGAATATCATCTAACGAATTCACCGATCCATTGCCTACGAATTTTCCATATATTGTTTCTACTAAGTTACTATTGCTATTACTGCTGTCACAACTGCTACAAAATAACTACTATCACTGTTACCATTACTATTATTGTTACTACTACTATCAAAACTATCATATTACTATGCTACTAATCATATTGCTGCATATAATTAATCTTCAGTTGTGGTTGAATTGACAACTCAACTGCTAATACTTGCAAATATTCTTTGGCTCCCCTTGTGTCGAATCTATAAATTTGGGTTGAATACTCTACCCTCGAAAACTGTTGCGATCCCCTATACTTATGGGTTATCAAGACCTTTTTTTGGGCGCCGTTGCCGGGGAGCATAGCTATATTTCTTGAGTCACTTGGGATTATTATCAATTTATCACCATGAAGAATCTGAAGGATACAAAAACCAAGATCATTCCCTCTAGGACGAGGGGAGGTAAGGAACTGCCATCACACTCTGCACTTGATTCACCTTCTGTTTTGAGTAGACTTGCAACACCATCACATGCTATTAATCCTGATATATCGCAAGTTATTGATGATGCTACTTCTATAAATACTACTCATGATGATGCTAGTACCTTGCTTGATGATGGTGTGCCACTAGGTGATTTTCTTGATGAACAAATTGCTAGAGCTAAAGATATTGAGAATGCTGAAATTGATGAAATTGGTGAAACTGATGAAATGCCTGAAACTGAAAATCTTGAAACACCTATTAGACCTAGCTCTCCTAGATATGAATTGCCTAAGGTACCTGAAGGTTATGTTATGGATGAGGAGACAACTAGAGATTTTCTTGCTTGCAATGATAGAGATGATCTTAAGAAATTATTATGCAAACTGAAAGAGAAATCTTTGAATGCTAGAATGAAATGTGATCCTAAGTTTGCTACTTCACCTATCTTTGTTGATGATAAGGATTATGAATTCTCTGTCGACCCAGAGTTGATTACTTTGGTTGAATCTAATCCTTTCCATGGTTATGAAACTGAAACTGTTGTGGCACACCTTACTAAATTGAATGATATAGCCACCCTTTTTGCTCATGATGAGAAGATTCGCTATTATTATATTCTCAAATTATTTCCATTCTCATTAAAGGGTGATGCTAAGATATGGTACAATACTCTTGCTCCTAGTTGTGTGCGTAGTCCCAAGGATATGATTTATTACTTCTCTGAAAAATATTTTCCTGCTCATAAGAAACAAGCTGCCTTACAGGAAATATTTAACTTTGTGCAAATTGAAGAAGAGAGTCTCCCACAAGCTTGGGGGAGGCTTCTCCAATTGCTTAATGCTTTGCCTGATCATCCTCTTTAGAAAAATGAAGTACTTGATATCTTCTATAATGGACTAATCGATGCTTCTAGGGACTTCCTAGATAGTTGTGCTGGTTGTGATTTCAGGGAACGAACTGTTGAACAAGCTGAGGAATTATTGCATAATATATTGAAAAATTATGATGATTGGACTCTTCCTGAACCATAGCATAAATCCACTCCAAAGAAGAGGGGTATCTTATATCTCAGTCCGGAAGATATGCAAGAGGCAAAGAAATCTATGAAGGAAAAAGGTATTAAAGCAGAGGATGTTAAAAATTTACCTCCTATTGAAGAGATACATGGACTTGACTCACCACCACCCAAGGTGGTAGAGGTAAATTCTTTAATGAAATTCAATGAAAGGGACAATCCTTATAATATGCATCCTAGTCAATGCCTTTATGAGTTTGATAATTACATTAGAAAGCAAGATCACTTCAATGAAAATGTTATGAAACAATTGAAATATAATTCTGATATGATTGCTCGCTTGAGTGACTTGTTATTTAGAATCTCCAATGATGTTAGAGGTGTAGGAAAACATGCCTCTATGGTTAAACTTGACTAGAACAAGTTGCTAAATCTCAAAGAGAGTTGCTAGATGAAATGAATAATAATATAAATGACTTTGCTGTTAGAGTAGCAACTAGAGGAGGTAAAATGACTCAGGAACCACTTTATCTTGAGGGACAGCCTAAAAGAATTGAACAAGACTCTCAAAGAATTAACACTGATGCACCTAGTCCGTCTAAAAAGAAGAAGAAAAAGAAAAATGATAGGACTTTGCATGCCTCTAGTGAACCTGAAATAGAAAAACCTCCTGATAATGATAATGATGTTTCTATTTCTGATGCTGAAACTCAATCTGGTAATGAACATTCACCTAGTGATAATGAAAAGATACTGATGATGTTCATGAAGATACTCAACCAGACAATGATAAACAACCAGATAATGATGTTGAGATAGAACCAGCTGTTGATCTTGATAACCCACAACCTTAAAATAAAAGATATGATAAAAGAGACTTTGTTGCTAGAAAACATGGAAAAGAAAGAGAACCATGGGTTCAAAAACCCATGCCCTTTCCACCTAAGTCAACTAGGAAGAAAGATGATGAAGAATTTGAACGCTTTGCTGAAATGCTTAGGCCAGTCTTTTTGCGCACTCGTTTGACTGATATATTAAAGATGGCCCCTTATGCAAAATATATGAAAGACATCATCTCTAATAAAAGGAAAATATCGAAAGCTGAAATCTCCACTATGCTGGCTAATTATTCTTTTAAGGATGGAGTACCTAAAAAACTTGGAGATTCGGGAATACCAACTATACCTTGCTCCATAAAAAGAAATTATGTCAAAACTGCTTTGTGTGATTTAGGAACTGGTGTTAGTGTTATGCCTTTCTCTTTATATAAAAAACTTGATTTGAATAAACTCACACCTACTGAAATATCTTTGCAAATGGATGACAAATCAACTGCCATACCCATTGATATTTGTGAGGATGTGCCCGTTGTTGTTGCAAATGTTACTATCTTAACTGACTTTGTTATACTTGAGATGCCCGAGGACAACAACATGTCGATTATCCTTGGTAGACCCTTCTTGAATACTGCAGGGGCTCTTATTGATTGCAATAAAATCAAGGTCACTTTTCATATCAATGGCAATGAGCATATGGTGCACTTTCCAAAGAAACAATTCGAAGTGAATGGTATTAATGTTATTGAAAAATCTCCGACACTCACTATTGGAAGTTTTCAACTACCTGTACCTACTACCAAAAAGAAATATGAAATGCTTATTGTGGGGGACATGCATATCCCCGTTGAGGTAACTTAGTGTTTTACGAAAGTTCTTCGGTTTCATGCTAATCAAAAGTGGTTGTTAATAAGACTTGATCAACCTTATTAATGGATCATTTTTGAGAGGTATGAAGTGGATGAATTTAGTAAGCACAACCTTCTCCTCCCAACTTTTATTTTCTATTTTTCTTAGTTAAATAAAATAAAATGCCATGTTTTGTCTGTTTTCCAAATTTCCCGTGCAATAAAAAATGACCCAAAAATAAAAGTTCTCAGAATGCCCTGAAAATTTAATATGATTTTTTTTCTGAATTTTTCTGAATTTTTTATGCAAATAACATCAGAGTGGGGTGCACCAGGTGGGCACAACCCACCTGGGCGCGCCAGCAGCCCCAAGTGCGCCCTGGTGGGTTGTGGTCCCCACGTGGGCCCCCTCACTTATCTCTTTAGCCCGTGTCATCACCTACCTCCAGAAAAAAATCACCATTGCACTCTCTCTCGTGTTCTTGCTCTCAAACCCGCGGATTTTGATCTCTTTGCTAGAAGGTCCATTTCCGAAACTGTTTTGGGGGATTGCTACTTGGTATGTGACTCCTCCATTTGTCCGATTAGTTTTTGCTTTAGTGGATTATATTTTGAATAATTAGCTACTCTTGGTGCTGCTGTAGATGAGCTTGCATGTTGAATTCTTAGAGTTCTAAGTAGTTTGAATGCTCAATATGGCCTCTATACATCTCTATGAGTAGTTGCTATCAATCTTGCAAAGTTTTGTTGGCAAAAATTTTGTCGATTAAAATTTTCAGAATTATGTTCATAGGAAAAAGATGAGTTTCTTTAGGAAGTTTGCTTCCAAGAAGAACTCTAAGGGAGTCATTGGGGCGTCATCAGACAATGATCTCCGCATCCAGAGAATGGCGGAGGTGCGGCTGTGCGAATGGCCGCACAACCCCTTCATGGATGAAGCCGGGATCCATCAAGAGTTCGCACAATTTGCTGCTAATGCTGGTCTCACCGACTTCATCGCAGATGAGTGTGAACAATACCATCTCCTTACAAATTCCTTTGTGCAAAGCTTTCATTTTTTGAGTAGGAATAACCCTCCTGAGGTGCAGTTTAATTTATATGCTGAAACCCGTCAGATACCAATCACTGAATTTTGTGATATTTGCTTGATCCCCTCTGACGGGGAAATAAGGGAGCCTAGGCCTGCAGAGTTTGAGACTTTTATCGCACTCTATCAATGGGAGATGAGAGAGGGGTATCGAGTGTCACCACCACAAGCTTGCAGTTTCCTTCTGTGCATTATTTTGCTCTATTCATTGCGAAGTGTTTACTTGCTAGAGAGAAGGTTGGTGCACTTAGTGCCCCCGATTTCGCTGTCTTACACCGTGCACTTTACGGCGATAATTGCTATAGCCTTGGGGCTATCATTGCATGTCGCCTGCACCTTAAGAGAACCAAGGGTAAAATTCATGGCGGTATTTATGCGACTCGTTTAGCGATTCATTTTAACATTCAGATTTGCCAGCATGATTACCGTTTAACCAAGGTTTATTTAGATCGCCAAGCTATGGTTGCTCATCAATTTATTGATGGCGAGAACACCACTATTCATATTCCTTACAACCTGGTTTTCAGTGAGAATACCCGTGATATTATCCCGTTGCCTGCACCTGCTTTGTTTGACTCTATTGCCAGGAGAGGATACATGATCATCCCAGTGGACATCGTTACCTACCGGAACAACCAGGCAGCGACTGAGGAGGAGCCTCAGGAGTGGGACCCTTAGGTACCCGCTCCACAGCACTTCAACGTGGGACTCGAGGGTTACTACGAGTGGTGATTACCAAGCTAGGCCAAAAGCCTACGCTTTGGGGAGTACGTATGCCCACTGACATTTCCTTCATGTTTGCACATTTCATTCAAGTTGTCAGTGTTCACACTTTTTCATTGTATTATCCATGCTTGATTTATTTTCTTGCTTTCTTCTTGTTTGTTTTGAAAAACTTTGAGAAAATGACAAAAAAATGTTGTTTGCTTCTTTTCGGTTTTTCTTTCTAGTGTAGTTAGTTGTAGTATTTAAAAGAAAACCGAAAAAGATTTCCTTGCTCTTCTTTTGCTTGTTGGGAGCTCTCCCGTGTAAATAGTTTTTCTTGTTTTTGTTTTTCTCTTTAATTTGCTTTGTTCAAGAAAAACTAAAAACTCCCAAAATATTTCAGTGTGTTTCTCTGAAATTCTTTTCCTTTTATTGAGTCATACCGAGGAGAAGACCACGATGAAAATGTTGAGTGGCTCTCATATGCATTATTGTTGATCTAACAAAGAGCTCAAATTGCCTTGTCTTCTCCTCTTGAATAAAATGTTTGCAGATTCTAGCTTAGTTCACGGCATTCTTGCACTATTATTATTTTCATATCATTCGGTCGTGCAAGTGAAATGCAATAATGACGATATTTGATGAACTGGCTATGGCAAAGAGAAATGGGTATGAACTCAACTTGTTCTGTTTTTGTAAATATGTTTAACCTAATATCCATGATTCAGCCTATTATGATCAAACATGTTTGCAATGACAATTAGCGATTATAGTTTCTCATGCCATGCTTGAGTAGCTAGGAGTGGATAATGATTTATCTTGGATGTTAACATGCATTAAAACGATTGTGATGTGGTATGATGATATGGTATCCTCCTCCGAATGTTCGAGTGGCTTGACTTGGCACATGTTCATGCATGTAGTTGAATCAAAACCAACATAGCCTCTATGATATTTATGTTCATGGTGTTCATATCCTACTCATGCTAGTATCCAATGTTACTTATGCATAATGCATGTTCATGACCGTTTTCGCTCTCTAGCTGGCCGCTTCTGAACCTATTTGCTAACCTTCGCCTGTACTAAGCGGGAAAACTGCTTGTGCATCAAAATCCTTAAACCCAAGTTATTCCAGATGAGTCCACCATATATCTATCTATATGCGGTATTACCCTGCCGTTCTAAGTAAATTTGCATGTGCCACTTCAAATAAACATCCGTTTTTGTGTGCCTCGATTGTTCATGGAGTGACAGGAGGTAGTCAATATCTTCCATGCTAAGCGGGTTATTCTCATGATGAGTGTTTATTCACTCATCCTCGCACGAGAGGGGCGGTAATAGGGATTCCCAATCCCGAATTCAAAAATTGCAAATAATTAAACAAAACTCCCCCAGGAGTGATGTTGGCATGGACGGTACCTGTGGATTCGGCTAGCCGTGGAGTGTGTTTGTTGGTGGAGGGGGAGTAAACCTTTACTTTTATCGTTTGGGAACCGCCACTAATGTGTTTAGTGTCATGGTTTTGTCACGGCAGATGCCCTTGTGAAAGGACTTAGGTGTGGAGCCATCGCAACGTAGGTTAGCTTGAAGGGGTTGATTGGGACGAGAGACACGAGTTTACCCAGGTTCGGCCCCTCACCAATGAGGTAAAAGCCTATGTCCTGCTTTGTGTTGTATTGATTATCGATTACAAGGGAGCGGAATCGCTTAACCTAGCTATCGATTGATTGTAACTTGAGTTAACCCGCCCAGGATCTCGCCTTTATATACACATGTCGCGGCCCTGGGCTTACAAGAGTCCAAGTCGGATCACACAAAATGTCCAACTTGGGTTCTAATTTGCCTTGCCTTGCTAGGCAAACCGCCATCGGGCGGCTCACATCTCCGGGTTATAGCACCGTCGCCTGGTCTTGGGCCTTCGATAGGCCCGCCTCGTGAGCCGCCTCCAGTCTTCATGACTCCTTCTTGGGCTTACTTAGGCTTTCTCCATTGAGTCGCCAACAGTGTAACCCGGCCCCTCCTGGGCGGGTCACACCGCGGGGTTATATCCCGAACATTAGGCCCCAGATTGATTTGAACTTGTTCATGTCAATCATCACAGCTTCTGGTTGGCGAGCCTTCTTAATTCCTGCCAACATTTAATCTTGAATAGATCACCATAACCTACCATGATGTCATGCAAAATAAATTCAGAAAAACCTATGACATCACAACGTATCTTTTTGCATTAACTAGTTGTCCGAGAATTGAGGCGCATCCTCAGTTAAGATAATCATGATGCCTGTCGGGGCACGACACCTATGGGATCCCGAGAGACCCCTTTTACGATTCGGCGGGGGGAGAGGTACACGCAAAGAGCAGAACGGGTGACCGACGCGTGAGGTTTTTACCCAGGTTCGGGCCGCTGATCAGCGTAAAACCCTACTCCTGCTTTGTGTTCTTATTGATGTTCTTGAGCCCAGCCTTCAGGAGCGCTCACAATGAACAGTACGTTCAAAGAGCAGCTACGCATGTAGAATGGGCCAGAAGTTCTCCTCCTCTGTAGCAGTTGCCTTGGGCCTCCTTTTATATGCTCAAAGGGGTCTCCACAGTGGCAAAATGTACATACATTGAGGTGTAAAGTAGCTACAGGGTATCATACCTAACCCCTGACGGATTAGGACAAGCGCATTTAATGCACCGTGAGGTGTCCGTTTAGGTGTCCTCACTTTCTTGGGGATGGAAAAAGGGGCCATCCCATCAGCACCGCTTAAGCTCTCCTCCACTGGCGCGCCTCCACGCATCCATGGAAGGAGCCAGAATGTCAGACTCGTTACTGTGCCGAAGCGGTGGCACAGTGGCAGAACCTCGCCAGGCGCCGAAACTTGCTGGGCGCCAAGCCTTGCCGGGCGCTAAGCCTTGCCGGGCGCCGATCCTTGCCGGGCGCCGATCCTTGCCGGGCGTCCTTGCCGGGCTCCTCAGGCCACCCCGGCAAGGATCTTGCCGGGGAGGCTGGTCTTCGATTTCCAGCTTTGCTTATTTGCTGATTCTCAGATCTCTGACTTGATGATTTCCTTGATGACTTAAATCGACCTCGAGCTGATCCCGGCAAGCCTTGCCGGGAGGACGGCTACAACTGCCCGTGCACAAGTAAGGGGTACTAATGGCCCAATACTTAGTACACCGACAATGCCTCCTCGATTTTCACGCATGCCATTTCACTGTTTCACTTTTCGCTTATAAATAGGCACAGGGGGCACCCTTTTTCACTTTTACCCCCATCACCCCCTTCTTCTTCTTCTTCCTCGCGTTGTCCGTCGCCACTGGAGCTCCATCGCCGTCGCTGAACTGCGTCAACGACTCCAACAAGGCCGCTGCCTTGACCTAACTAGTCCAGAAAACTGCGGCACACTCCCGCTATCCTTTAGCGCCGTTAGGTATTCCTCTTTCTTCGCTTTAGATCCATACTAGAATGCCCTAGTTCATAGAGTTCATCGGTGTTCGTCCTAGTTCATCTAAGCTCATCCATCCCCTGCCTAGAAGTTGTATTTCAATCTGAAAATGGAGCAAAATCATAACGGTAGTTGTTTTAGCTCTTGTTTGGTATCTTGGATAGATCCCCTTTTCCTTCAGAATCAACACATTATCTCTAGTTCTTCCACTGCCGCCTGTTAGGTTTAATAATTTTTCATCTTTTCGAGCTGCCGTAGATCCATAAATATAGCTGCATCCCGTGAAACCTGTTTGTTCCACACTTATCAAAATTCTCCACAAACTTGGATCTGTAGATAGTTTACCCGTCCTTTCATCATTCAGGCGGCTTAATAATAAATTTGTAACCCGCCATAAATTCTAGGGATACTTTGCCGGCTCATACTTTTTATAGTTTGACCCGCCATACTCTCATAACCTGATGATTGCTCCATTCCATGGCTATGGCGGCTCATAACCATAATATGTAGACTTTTAGCTATAGCTAGCTCGTCATTGCTGAATTGTCGCATAATCATTTAAGCAGCTTCCATGGTAATCTTAACCCGCCATATCCTTGGTCACAGCTTGTTATCCGGCTCATCATGACTAAAGCACCCACCTCCTGTGACTAGATTGCTTCCAAAGTCACATAAGGCTCACTCAAAGACTATGTGACCATGGGGGTTTTACCTGCCAAGGAGGCCATCCACTGGCGAGTTCCAGGCTTCGAATGCCCCCCTCAGCCCCAAGAAGGTGAAGTTGTTGTTTTCATGGATCACCAACTCCGTCTCCAACATATGCAATTTTCAAGTATTCTGTGAAGTGTATCTTGAGGAAGAACCCTCCGTTGATCTGTTCAGAGACTATTTTTACATCAACTGCTAGACTGAGATGTCAGACCGACCTAGTCTTGAACTCGGAGGTGTCTCTATCCAAACACGAAGAGATGTATTTTTTCCTTCAGCCGCCCTGCCCAGTCATCCCAAAGACTGGAATTACACTTGGTTCTACTGCAGAGACACTTCCCCAGCTGGAGAGAACCCTTTGTCGGGTTTCCATCCCTACTGGCTCACCACCACCGGCTTGCTTCCAGGGCTATTAACTGCTGCAGAACATGCTCCTTTTGCCTCCACCTTTTCAAAGGTAAGGGCCTTGCTCGCCAATGGTCTAAACAGGATTGATCTAGTCTGCTGCTGGGTTGCATGGAGAATCCTGCCACTGAGCCGGCGGCCCGGCTTATTGTGCCAGTATACTGGTGACACAAAGGATCCACAATGTTACAGCCAAAACCGCCTAACCGACAAAGAGATCAATGATATGGTAAAAACGCTGCTTGGAGAATCTTTAGAGAACTGCAATAAAGTTGGTTTGAACCTTTTCTGCTCTCTTAACCCGGCTCCTCCTGTAAGTAATCAGATCAAACTTCATCCTGTTTACTCATCTCTTTAACTTTCATCTTATTTCCACTCTTTGCTCCTATGTACACAGGCCGACTCTCCCTTCTGGAGAAAGAAACTTCAAGCCGCCGCCCCAGCGAAGAAGCCCAAAACAAAGACTCATGGTCCAGGCCGTCACAAGAAGCCATCAGCCGAAGAGCTGCACCATATTGATGATGAGTCGGAGGTAGAACTTGATTCCCTTGGCTTTCTTATCATGCAACTTATTGATGCTGATTCCTCTCAGGAAGAGGCAGAGACCAGCCATGCAGATGCAGTAGAGGTAACTATAATTTCCTCCAACTCAGAATCCTTGCCAAGAAAGAAAATTCGGTGGGTCACCCGAAAAGTAAGGTTTTCTCACCCTCTTGCTCATTTGGATCCCAACTTTCTTTTGAAGAAACAACAACTTGAATTGAGGTGTAAGACCCGGAGTGATGGCACTGAAGATCTCCTGTCCGGCTTACCCAACACCCCAGCTCCTCGAAAGCGTCGCAACGAGTTGCCACATAGCCCGACTCTCTCTCTTCCGCAAACCGGTCTCATACATCAACCTCTTAATTCTTCTGACTCAAAATACCAGGGAACGCCGCCATCATCTGGCGACTCTAGTGGAACTCAAATGCCTGCTTTCAAGGTTGCTCATGGGTAAGTATTTTTATTCGTTCATCAATGGCTTGTAATGATATACTCATGGACTCTTATATCCTTGTCACAGAGGTGTAGCAAAGGCGGGTAAGACACAAAAGGTGGGCGGGTCTTCAAAAGACCCCAAAGCTGCTGAACCAGAGAAACAGACAGCGAAAATTTCTGAAGCCCTCATTCAAGACCCCGAAGAGCCTGTTAATGACCCGCCACCGTCAATTGATGCTACGGTCCTTGACCAAATGGATGCTGAAATCAACCCGGCTGCCCGTCAAGACCCGCCAAGTCCTAAGCCGCCCAGTCCTGCCAAGTCCACTAACAAGAGCCCAACTGCTACTCACATTGACGACATCACTGTTATTGGGTCAGCCTTTAAGCCGCCCGAGGTCTCCAGAGTCCTAGCCAAGCATTCAGCCAAGAAGGAAATGCCTTCACTGGAAAAAGGCAAAGCTAAGCTGGACTTGGAAGATTACTCATCTTATAGTGCAGGTGATGTGTACGCAGGCTATTTGAGCCGCCTTAACACAAGCCGGGATATGGAGGCTGGGTTAGTCCAGTTGATGAAACAAAAATATGAGGTATGAATATATCCAACCCTTCTTTAGCCTTGTGCATATACATATGTCCATACTAGCCCCCAAGTCTGAAGTATAGGAAAAATGTTGAATATGCTTTATACTTGTGAAAATTCCGAAGTGTAGCCCCCAAGGGCCGGCTTGTCTTGAAAAGACGAGCTGGGTCTTTTATTGTATTTATAGATCCGAATATGTAGCTCCCCAAGGGCTGGCTTAAACTGATAAGATGAGCTGGGTCTTGATGACCTTGACAGAATCAAATATTTAGCCCCCAAGGGATGGCATAACTTATGACAAGATGAGCCGGGTCTTAATAGAAATTGAAATGACCTACATTAGCCCCCAAGTTCCAAGTATATTGCTTGCAATGTGCTTGGGACTTAATATAACTGTATCACCAAAAGTTGCTCCTTGTGTTGGTAACCATTGCTTCAATATTGTATTTCAGGAGGAGTTGAACGTGAAAGAGTCGCAGCTTGGCGACTTAAAGAAGAATATAGAAATGCAACAAGCTGAAACTTCCAAGGCCGAGTCAAAGTTGAAATCTTCATTAGAAGAATTTGAGAAGATCAAGGCGGGTTTTGATGCTGAGAGAACCGCCTGGGAGACTGATAAGGCTGCGCTGCTAAAAAGAGCAGAAGATGCTGAAGCTGAGCTTAAACTGGTAACTAAAGAGTTATCCGGCTTAAAAGAACGAACCTGTCAAATGTCAGCCGCCATCTTTGGTAAGGTTCATGTGCAACTCATCATCCATTATTTTATTTTTTTAAACCCGCCTGGTAATTCATAACATATAATTTTTAACCCGCCTGGCGACTCTTGTGCAAAAAATTGAACAGGTCCTAGAAGCGCCAGTCTTGGTCAGAATATGCTGCTTAAATTGAAGGCAACTTATTCATTGACTGAACAGCTGTACACTAGAACACTGCACAGCCTTGTTGCTCTCTCAGATGGGAAGAAACCTCCAACACATATCAAAACTATGCTGGATCATCTTTCAACGGTGCCGGCTCAACTTGAGGAGGTTAAACTATCAGCTGCTCGAGCCGGAGCCATTGTTGTGCTAGGACAGGCCAAGGCGTGGCAATCAGAACTTGACCCGGAAGAGATTGCCACCGGATGCCCAGAGTTCAAGGATGACGGCTCAATCTTTGAAGAGAAAGACTTTAACCAATGCGTCAGACAGATGTGGCCCGTGGCATGCAAGCTGATAGAAGAGCTGAATCTGAACAAGTACACGCCAGCTTACGATGATAAAAACAATAAGATTAAGCCGCCAGCTCATGACGTTGTAGACCTCATACCACCAAGGCGTAAGCATATCTTCGCCCCTGACCTTAACCCTTCCATTATTCTTAATGATGAAGCCACATTCGAGGCTTTAACCGGCATCAACTGGACATCGGCTGACCTTCAGATGGTCAACAACGAAGAGCCGGCGCAGGATGATCCGGAACCTTCGAGGCGTCAAGAAGAGAGCTGACTGTGGTGATTTTAAGCCGGACGGCTCTGAGGCCGGGTTACAGGAGTGCAGCTCCACAAAACGCTTGCTTCAAAGTCTTTTGGGCTCAATTTGAAGCCTTGTAATAGGGTAGCTTGAAACAGCGATCCGCCCTGTCATGCCTTCGTGCATGCTTATCTCAACTTAGCAAATGAACTTTGTTGCATGCTTGAATTGACCGTTCATAAGAGCCGTGCCATGACTCTGTTTTTAAAAAAGGTCTTCTATGTTCTGTACGCACATAGGCGACTTATATCCAAAAGCATGTGGTGGGTTAATAAACCCCGAAGACTCATAATTTCACATCATAAAGAAATTGTACCAGTGGCTGTATAGTCAAAAAACAGACTAGCGACTTAAAGTCAAAAATCAAGGCGGGTGACAACCCAAATACTCAAACATGAGTAACACAACTCGGAGCCCGTGAGACCCGGATATTCATAATTTGCACAAAAGCAAAAACTTAAGATTATAAAAACATCCGAAAAACCAAAAGAGAGATATACACAAATCTCAAATATTTGTTAGGCCGGCTTTTAAGACACGGCCGAAAAAAGGTTGGCTCACGGGCCTTTTGCTTTCAAGGCCGCATAGCCGTTTTTACCCTGTAAGCCGGCCTCCATGACATAAATCCGTTGTTTTAACCTTAACAAGTTCAGGGTCTTAAAAAAGATTGACTGTTAAGAGTACGATGGGCCATATAGTGGAGTAGCGCTAAACAGACAGGTGAGTTTATCCTAGCTCACTATAAGCCGGCTCTCTCGTGACACAAAACTGCCGTTTTAACCTTGACGAGTTCAGGGTCTTTAAAAAGATTGACTTGTCAAGAGTTCGGCGGGTCACCTGGCGGAGTAGCAAGTTGCAAACAGGCAGGTATAACCCATAAAGTGGCGTTTCATGCCGGTCAAGAGGGTATGAAAGCTAAACCCGGTGGGTTGGAAGCCCCCAAGTGACCTTATGATCAATTAATAAAGACTCATATGCACAGAAATGAAACGACAGAGGCCCCGTATTCAGGGATGCCGGCTTTATTATATTGATCATAAAAGATATATACATTGACAAATGTATGTACAAGGATGAGAGCCGGTGGCTGAAGTGTAGTAAGGCCGAAGATGAGCAATATTCCAGGGCCTGTTGGTCTCCTTCTCAGATGTGCAGGAATCTTTGTTCTCTCATATGTTAATGAGGTAGTAAGACCCATTATTGAGATTCTTGCTGATCACAAAAGGTCCTTCCCAAGGAGGCAAAACCTTATGCATCCATGTGTGGTCTTGAATCAAACGGAGCACTAAGTCACCCTCTTGAAAGGTCCGGCTTCGAACTCTACGGCTATGATAGCGACGTAGATCTTGCTGATATATCACCGAACGAGCCGCTGCAAGGTCATGCTTTTCATCCAAAACATCAAGTGCGTTTTGACGTGACGTCTCATTATTAGCTTCAACATAAGCCGCCACTCTAGGCGAGTCATGACGGATATCACTTGGGAGAACCGCTTCTGTACCATAGACCATAAAGAAAGGCGTATAGCCTGTTGACCTATTGGGGGTGGTATTGATACTCCAAAGCACTTAAGGTAGCTCCTCAACCCAAGAACCCGGCGTTCGCTTCAAAGGAACCATAAGTCGGGGCTTGATGCCTCTCAAAATTTCTTGATTAGCTTGTTTTGCCTGACCATTGGACCGTGGATGAGCCACTGAGGAAACGTCAGGACGAATATGCTCTCTTTGACAAAACTCCTTCATAGCACCTTTAGAAAGATTAGAGCCATTATCAGTGATGATACTATGAGGGTATCCAAAACGGAAGATTAGCTTTTTAACAAGCTGAACAGCTGTGGCTGCCACACAATTGCTAACTGGCTCAGCCTCAAATCACTTAGTAAACTTGTCAACCGCCACCAAAAGGTGGGTCTTCTTATCTTTAGACCTCTTGAACGGTCCAACCATATCAAGCCCCCAGACTGCAAATGGCCAAGTTATTGGAATCATACGCAATTCTTGAGCCGGCACATGAGCCTATCGTGCAAATTTCTGACACCCATCACACTTGCTAACAATATCCTTTGCATCAGCATGAGCAGTCAACCAGTAAAACCCATGACGAAAAACTTTAGCCACCAAAGAGTTAGAGGCGGCATGATGATCACAGTCACCTTCATGAATCTCTCGTAAAATTTCACGGCCCTCTTCAGGAGAAACACAACGTTGGAACACACCTGTCACACTGCGTCGGTGTAACTCGCCATTGATGATGGTCATAGACTTAGACCTCCTGGTTATTTGCCTAGCCCAAGTTTCATCCTCGGTTACTCGCCTCGGGTCATATAAGCCAAATAAGGCAAAGTCCAATCTGGACTAGTATGAAGAGCCGCCACTAGCTGTGCCTCCGGGTCAGGGACAGCAAGGTCTTCTTCAGACGGTAACTTGACAGAAGGATTGTGTAAGACATCGAGGAACACATTAGGAGGCACTGGCTTGCGTTGAGAGCCAAGCCAACTTAAGGCATCAGCCGCCTCGTTCTTTCGTCGATCAAGGTGATCCACCTGATAACCCTTGAAGTGACCAGCAATATTGTCAACCGCCCGGCGATAAGCCACCATGAATGGGTCTTTAGAGTCCTACTTTCCTGAGACTTGCTGAGCCACAAGGTCTGAGTCGCCCAGACACCTGACCCGGCTTAAATTCATCTCTTTAGCCATACGAAGGCCATGGAGTAAAGCCTCATATTCAGTTGCATTATTAGTACAAGGAACATTAGCCTTAAAACATAACAAAATTTGTCACCTCGTGGGGAAGTCAAAATAACTCCAACCCTCGAGCCTTCCAACTGCCTGGACCCATCAAAGTGAATTGTCCAATATGTGTTGTCAGGTTTGTCCTCAGGTGTCTGCAATTCTATCCAATCATTTATGAAATCCACCAGAGCCTGAGACTTGATGGCTGTTCTTGGCACATACTTCAAATTATGAGGTCCAAGTTCAATTGCCCACTTAGCAACCCGGCCTGTGGCTTCTCTGTTTTGAATAATATCTCCTAAAGGAGCAGAACTAACCACAGTAATAGGATGGCCAAGAAAATAATGCTTTAACTTTTGACTGGCCATGAACACCCTATACACAAGTTTCTGCCAATGTGGATATCGTTGATTTGACTCAATTAACACCTCACTGACATAATAAGCCAGCCGCTGAACCGGGTACTCCTTACCTGTCTCCTTGTGTTCCACAACAACTGCCACACTGACAGCCTTACTATTAGTCTCCACGTACAGGAGCAAAGGCTCTTTCTCAATAGGAGCAGCAAGGACAGGCGGCTCAGCTAACTGTTTCTTGAGCCCCTCAAATGCCTCATTAGCAGCATCACTCCAGACAAAGTGATCAGTCTTCTTCATCATCTGATATAAGGGTATTGCCATCTCTCCCAGACGACTTATGAAACGGCTCAAAGCTGCAATATGACCCGCCAAACGCTGGACGTCATTGACACATGTCGGCTTAGAAAGGGAGGTGATGGCCTTGATCTTCTCCGGGTTAGCTTCGATTCCCCTTTCTGAGACCAGAAAACCCAATAGTTTACCTGCAGGCACACCAAAAACACACTTGGCCGGGTTAAGCATCATTTTATAGACCCGAAGATTGTCAAAAGTCTCCTTCAGATCATCCAAGAGAGTCTCCTTCTTTCTAGACTTGACCACAATATCATCCACACAAGCATGCACATTGCACCCAATCTGACTGTGAAAACAATTCTGAACACAGCGTTGATAAGTCGTCTGAGCACTTTTGAGCCCAAAAGGCATAGAAACATAGCAGAAAGCCCCAAAAGGCGTGATGAAAGCCATCTTCTCTTGGTCTTTAACCGCCATCTTGATTTGATGATAACCAGAATAAGCGTCCAGGAAACATAAACTATCACAACCCGCCGTTGCATCAATGATCTGGTCGATACGGGGGAGAGCAAACGGATCAGCTGGACAAGCCTTGTTGAGATCTGTGTAGTCAACACACATACGCCATGTGCCATTCTTCTTGAGTACAAGCACAGGGTTAGCCAACCACTCAGGGTGAAAGACTTCCACAATAAACCCAGCAGCTAAGAGCCGGGCTACCTCCTCTCCAATAGCCTTACATCACTCTTCATCGAAACGATGAAGGAATTGCTTAACCGGCTTAAACTTAGGATCCACATTAAGAGTGTGCTCAGGGAATTCTCTCGGTACAGCCGGCATGTCATAAGGTTTCCATGCAAATATGTCTCGATTCTCACGAATAAACTCAATGAGCGCGCTTTCCTATTTAGGATCCATATTAGCCCCCACAGTGAACTGCTGAGATGAGTCGCCAGGGACAAAGTCAACCTGCTTGGTATCATCATCCGACTTAAACTTCAACAAAGGGTCTGGTTCAGTAGTGGGCTTATTCAAAGGGGTCATATCAGCCGGGTCAACATTATCCTTGTAAAACTTAAGCTCCTCAGTAGCACAAGCTGACTCTGCATAAGCCGCGTCTCCTTCCTCACACTCTAGAGCGATTTTTCGATCACCGTGGACTGTAATTGTGCCCTTCCGCCCTGGCATCTTAAGCTGTAAATAAACATAGCAAGGGTGAGCCATGAATTTAGCATAAGCCGACCGTCCGAACAAGGCATGATACGGACTTTTGATTTTAACCACCTCAAACCACAGCGTCTCGGCTCTGTAGTCATAATCATCTCCAAAGGCAACTCCCAAAGCAATCTTTCCCACATGATACGCTGACTTACCAGGCACTACACCATTGAAAACTATAGAGGACGGCTTAAGATGCTTGTCTATTAAGTTCATCCGGTGAAAGGTGTCATAATACAAGATGTTGATACTGCTGCCACCATCCATAAGCACTTTAGTGAATTTATAACCCCCGACCTGAGGGGCTACCACTAATGCCAGATGACCCGGATTCTCAACCCGGGGTGGGTGATCCTCCCTACTCCACGTGATTGGATGTTCATACCACCGCAAGTATTGAGGCACCGCCGACTCGATAGTATTGACCGCACACTTATGAACCTTCTGGTCTCGTTTGCAAAGACTTGTGGTGAAAACATGGTACTGGCCACCATTGAGCTGTTTTGGATTACTCTGATATCCTGACTGATTCCCTTGCTGATGGTTACCATGACCAAACTGTTGATTATGACCACCATGGTTACCCTGACCTTGATAGCCAGAATTTGAGCCACCACCACCAAAACCAGACCCTTGAGCACCAGGTCCTGACCCGCCGGGCGGACCATTATTGTTACCATGATTCTGATTAAAACTGGAATTTTTGTACCCTCGCATGATAAAACAGTCCTTCCAAGCATGAGTCACCGGCTTATTAGGCAGACTATGTTTTGGACAAGGGTCGTTAAGCATTGCTTCCAGATTGAAGTTTTTTCCTCTGAAGGACAGCTTACCATTACCATTACGGCGCTGGTTTTTATATCTAGTGTTGGTGTTAGCGACAAGATCTGACCCGCCATCGGGGTGTCTGCGTTTACCACCATTACTCTGGTTGTTTCCATTGTGCCCTGCCATATTCTGCTACTGACTCTTACCATTACCACCCTTCTTGCCCTTGTTGGATTTCTCATCGCCAGATCCAGGGTCCTTTATGGTATCAAAGTCAGCATATTTAATGAGAGCCACCATAAGCTCACCCATGTCATTACAATGACGTTTAAGCTGCCCAAGCTTCTGCTTAAGGGGGGTAAAGTGACAATTCTTCTACAAAACTAGAACTGCCTGACCCGCCACAATACTGTCCAAAGAGTGAATAATAGCAGAGACCCGCCGGACCCAGTGATGGGCCGACTCATCCTCACGCTGCACACAGTTATCAAGATTGATAATCGTCAGAGGCCGCTTGCACGTTCCTTTAAAGTTCTGAATGAACCGTACTTTCAACTCTGCCCATGAATTGATGGAATTAGCAGGCAATCCCTTTAACCAGGTTCGAGCTAGTCCATCCAACATCATAGTAAAGTACTTAGCACATACAACAAGGTATTAGCATCAACATGAGTAGCATTCATAGCATCTATTCCGTAAATAGTCATAGGTGCTTATGGAAAAAACTTGCATGACATCTTTTGTCCTACCCTCCCGTGGCAGTGGGGTCCACAAGGAAACTAAGGGATATTAAGGGCTCCTTTTAATTGAGAACCGGAACAAAGCATTAACACATAGTGAATACATGAACTCCTCAAACTACGGTCATCGCCGGAAAGTATCCCGATTATTGTCACCCCAGGGTTTATGGATCATAACACGTAATAGGTGAATATGACATGCAAGATCGGATCTAGAACATAGATATAATGGTGAAAACATAAACGTTTCAGATCTGAAATCATGGCACTCGGGCCCTAGTGACAAGCATTAAGCATGGCAAAGTCATAACAACATCAATCTCAGAATATAGTGGATACCAGGGATCAAGCCCTAACAAAACTAACTCGATTACATGATGAATCTCATCCAACTCCTCACTGACCAGCGAGCCTATGAAGGAATTACTCACTCCCGGTGGGGAGCATCATGGAATTGGCGATGAAGGAGGGTTGGTGATGACGAAGACCGAAGATTCCCCTCTCCGGAGCCCCGAACGGGCTCCAGATCTGGCCTCCTGATGAAGAATAGGAGGTGGCGGTGACTCCGTATCATGAAACACGATGAAACTTTCTCTCTGATTTTTTCTCCAAAAATTGGATTTTATAGTGTCAGAATTAGGGTCTGCGGGGCCACCAGGTGGGCACAACCCACCTGGGCGCGCCAGGAGGGGGTGGCGCGCCCTGGTGGGTTGTGCTCAACCAGGGGCCCCCCTCCGGTGGTTCTTGCCTCCAGTATTTTTTATATATTCTGAAATAATTCTCCAAAAAGTTTCGTTCCATTCCGAGAACTTTTATTTCTGCACAAAAACAACACCATGGTAGTTCGGCTGAAAACATCGTCAGTCCGAGTTAGTTTCATTCAAATCATGCAAATTAGAGTCCAAAACAAGATCAAAAGCGTTAGGAAAAGTAGATACGACGGTGTCGTGGTTTTCACACGGCCACCTATGGGGCCATCGGCCCCTTGTGGTTCGGCAAGGGCCACGAGTGCATTGCACGAATAGCGGAAAGCATAGAGCAGCACGGCAGCAATGACATGGGCAGTTTTACCCAGGTTCGGGCCGCCTCGAGGCGTAAAACCCTACTCCTGCTTTGGTGGATTGATGAATGGATGGTGGTGGAGGCGCAGTGCTCTAGCCCAGCAGGGTCGCCTCGGGGAGGGAGTAGCTACGCGCGTATGAGAGTACGGGGGTCCGAATCCTTTCTAAGGTTGCCATGGCCTCCTTTTATAGATCAAGGGGTCACCACAATGGCAAATTAGTAATTGCGTACTGATTAGATAGCAAACAGTGCTATCGTACCTAACTCTGCAGACAGGACAGAGCGCATTAAATGCACCGCTTAGTGTCACATCATAGCATAGCTCGGCAAGCCTTGCCGTGCCATTCGGCCACCTTCTCACCTGCCTGCGTGACACATCCCTGGACGGGTGTCATTTGGAGGTGATTTCCTCTGGAAGTGGCTGCCACGTGCCAAATAACGGTCACTTAGCCACTTGGGGGCTCAACACCGCACCGGTGGATGACTTGTGTTGCTGTGAGGTGGAGTGGTGGAGCCTTGGCGGGGTAATCCACCCTTGGCGTCCCCGGCAAGCCTGTCGAGGCAATCTTGAGACTTATTTTCGGGGCAACCTCGTCCCCACGAGGCTCGCCTGCCCGGCAAGGGAGGTTTTTCCTTAGTGGTATCTTGCTCCTTTGGTTGGTCTTGGTCTTCTTGATTCGCCCTTTGATTTCTCAAAGAGCTGATCTCTTCTGCTTGGTCTGGTCTTGGATGCTGCAACCTTGTTCTCGAGCCTGTGTATAGTCTGGGCAACATACCTGGGGTTTGTTGCACCGACAGGAGCAGCCGGGCCTGGCCTGAACGCGCTGCCGAGCGTCGTCAGGGTAGGCCCTGTCTAGTACACAGGCGGGGAGGCTGCGGTAGCTCACCCTTTGAGATCTTCTTTGCTTCTTCATTAATCTGAGCTTGAGTCAGTTTCTGGTTTTCCCGCGCGTCGTGTAATGCCAATTGTAGTGGGGGCATCCCTGTAATGGCCCGTGAATGACTTTAACGCACGGGTGAGTAACTGCTAATTCACTCTTCCCACCACGTTCTTATCCCTTGCCACGTATGCTGCATGCATTGAGTGGGGTAGGTAATGGAGGCACGTGGTGTGGAAGAGAGCGTCATGGTAGGGGCTCGGTCTTCTTGGGTTGGTGGAGAGGGGCGGTGGTTACCCGCCGAGGGATCAGCCCCCAGCCTCAGCCCGCCTATAAAAGAGGGGGTGAGGGGGAGCGGAAGTGCTCGTCCATGCACCCCTTCTCCTCATCCCCTGCCTTCTAGCATCGTGTCTTCATCATGGCGAGGGAAGGGGAAGAAGGGCGCGGCCGCGCCTTTGTTGAGATAGGGTCCCCTCCCCGTCCCTACACAAAGCGTCTGGCTTGGAGTGGCGACCCGATGTTAGTGTGGGTGAAGAAGGCCTTAGGTGGGCGTGCGGGCGGCGCGGCGGCAGCGCCAGGGGTAGCGACTCCGTCATGCTCGCCACCGGGCCGTCCGCAGTCCCAAACTTAGAAAGGGGGCACGTGGGCGACACCACGTCGAAGTCCATGATAGGCACAAAGCGTGGTAGTCGAACGTGGCCTATCCTCCCTTCGCCCGTGATGTTGAAGGGAGACCGCGGAAGTGGTTCGCCATTGGTTATGGCAGATCTCCCCTTTTTGCGTGCTGCTTATCTTGCGTACGGGCGGGTTCCTTGTGCCTGTGCATGCTTCTTCAGGGGATGACATATTTCTAGCTTCGGGTCGATGGAGACGACCATGCTCTCTGTGGGATCTCCCGGGGCATTTGGCGCCTGCCCCGGTCGCCATGACGGGAGCTCATGCGACGGTAGGTGTGCCCCATCAAGCGACAACGGTGAGGAGGGAGGAGGCAACCCACGACGCGTCAAGAGCGAGGACGACCGCTCCAACGTGGCGTGATTGCCGGCAGCACCATCATCACCGGCTGGGCCTCGGCAGCGCCACCACCTACACCTGCCCTCCGGTTTCTTCCTCCCAGCCCGGGAGCAACGCCCTCCTGATCCTGCGGAGGCGCCAAATCCCAGCCAGGCCTTCCCTCCGTCTTCTTCATCTTCCCCTGCGATTTTGAGGAGGAGAGGGACGGAGCAAAGGCATCATGGGGCACTTATCTTTTTTCGGTTTAAAATATGTAGGCATTGGCCAAACTTTAGTCTAAATTATTTAAACTTCTTTATCCATGTTTGTGTTCTGTAAGATGTGTACTTGCTTATCAGCATATTAATGAAAAAGACAAGCTTTGCCGGGCACTTGTGCATGTGTCATATCCATGCGGAGGTGAAATGCCTCTATACATTTAAGTAAACAAGTTTCCCTGGCAGGCTATCATGCCGGTGCCCTCAGTTTGTTGCCGCGAGGCTAGGCCTGCCGGGCACAAAACCACAAAAAGGGACCAGCCCCCCGCCGAACCTTTTTCGTCAAAGGCCACTGCGACCACCCAGACCGAAGCAGCGTTCGAGTCAAAGGGTAGGAGCACCTGTGTTTCAAAGGTGGCGGGGTTTTCATATGCGCAATTTTTCAATTTAATGAACAGGTATGGATAAGAAGGAACTTATCTGTTTGGTCTGCCGGGGATCATCACGTAGACTAGTCTTCATTTCTTCTCTTCGGGATCAAGTCCACGGCAAGAACCCTGCAACTTAGTGTAGATGAAAACAATGCCACATACGACCTCATCTACATGATCATGCTATGCTCATGATATGCTTATGTATGCATGCAAGTTTCAAGGGCCCCCCAGCGCTTCATTTATTTCTCTGTTACTCAGGGTCTGCGCCTGGCTTTGTACAAAGGGTTACATGCAACTTCGGCAAAGCTTGTACAAAAGGGTGGCTGTCGGGCAGAGCCCGACAGCCGCGCCTTACAGGTAGAACTTACGGAGATGCTCAATGTTCCATGAGTTTTACAATTAAATGCCATCTCCGGTCTCCAGACGGACTACGCTAGGTCTGGTGACTCGTACTACCCGGTAAGGGCCTTCCCACTTCGGCGTCAACTTGTTTGCAGCCTTGGAGGACTGAACACGCCTAAGGACAAGGTCGCCTTCCTCAAAGCTCCGGGCATGAACCCTGCGGCTGTGATAGCGACGCAGGGCTTGCTGGTAGCGTGCAGCACGCGTAGCAGCCCGGAGATGGTTCTCCTCAAGTAGCACAGCGTTGTCACGCCAGTGCTGTTCCTGCGCTACTTGATCATAGGCAAGCACTCGAGGAGAGCCGAATATGAGTTCTGTGGGGATAACTGCTTTTGCCCCATAGACTAGGGAGAAGGGAGTCTGCCCGGTAGCTCAATTTGGTGTCATACGGAGGGACCAAAGAACCACCGGCAGCTCGTCGATCCATTGCCTGCCGCACTTCTGCAGCCTATCAAAGGTTCTTGTCTTGAGACCTCGCAGCACTTCAGCGTTCGCCCTCTCAGCTTGCCCGTTGCTTTTGGGATGGGCCACAGAAGCAAATGAGACCTTGCTTCTGAGGGCATGAACATATTGCATGAAAGGCGCGGCTTGTGAACTGGGTGCCATTGTCGATGATTATTCGGGTAGGTACCCCGAAGCGGCACACCAATCCTTTCAAGAACTTGATAGCTGACTGTGCGGTCACCTTCCTCAAGGGCTCTACTTCCGGCCACTTTGTAAACTTGTCGATTGCGACGAACAAGAATTCAAAGCCCCCGGCATCACGGGGGAAGGGGCCCAAGATGTCGAGCCCCCAGACCAAAAATGGCCATGACAAAGGGATTGTTTGGAGAGCTTGAGCAGGCTGATGGATATTCTTGGAGTGGAACTGGCAGGCTTCACACTTGATGACTAGCTCAATTGCGTCTTGGAGGGCTGTGGGCCAGTTGAAACCTTGCCGAAAAGCTTTCCTGACCAAGGCCCTTGATCCGATGTGGGAGCCACACATACCCTTGTGTATCTCTGCCAGCAGTTCCTTTCCTTCTTCCCAGTAAATGTACTTCAATTTCACACCGTTGGGCCTTCTTCTGTATAGCGTGTCGTCAATGAACTGATACATATTGGCCCTCCGGGCTACTCTTTCAACTTCTTCTTGTTCTTTGGGAAGTTCTCCTGTTTGGAGGAAACGAACAATGTGCCGCACCCAAGTTGGAGCCTGGGGCTCGGCAACAAGGACTAGCAGCACCTCCTCGTTGATGGGAGCGCATGCCTCGACCGCAAAGACTGGTAGTTCAGTGGGAGGGTGTAGCTCACTGATCAAAGGGGAGTTGTTCCTGCCAAGATCTTTGCCGGGGGCTTCGGGAAGCTCTGCCGAGAGAGGCTTGCCGGAGGTCAATTTCCTCCTCTTGCTCGCCATTGTTGCTGGGGATACGGAGGGTTGAGTCAGATGGAGAACAAAAGTCCCTGGTTCCACAGGGAGTTTTTGTGCAGCGCACTTTGACAGATGATCAGCAATGCTGTTTTCCGCACGTGGCACGTGCTCTGTTTGCAATCCGTCAAAGCACTCCTCCAACTTCCTCACTTCCTCGGCGTATGCCTCCATTAATGTGCTTTGATAATCCTTGTTGATTTGCCTCACCACAAGTTGTGAATCTCCGCGGATGATTAGCTTCTTGATTCCCAGTTCTGTTGCAATTCTGAGCCCGGCAAGGAGCCCTTCATACTTTGCAGTATTGTTGGTAGCCTTCTCCCGGGGGAAATGCATTTGAACGCCGTACTTAAGGTGCTCCCTAGTGGGAGCAAAGAGAAGCACGCTAGCTCCTGCACCTTGTAGGGAGAAGGCTCCATCAAAATACATAATCCATTCTTGGGGCGCTTCCTTGCCGGGGATGACTGTCTCCAGTACTTCTTCATCAGGGGTAGATGTCCACTCCGCAATGAACTCTGCTAGTGCTCTGCTCTGAATAGTTGACGTGCTTTCAAACTTCAAACCAAAGTTGGATAACTCCAAAGCCCATTCCACGATTCTGCCGGTGGCCTCATGGTTTCGGAGTATGCGTTGCAAGGGGAAGCGGGTGACAACCATGATCTCGTGGGCTTGGAAGTAGTGGCGCAGTTTCCTTGAGGCCACGATGAGGCCAAAAATCAACTTTTGCACGCCAGAGTACCTTGACCTAGCCCCCTGTAGCAGGGAGCTGACGAAGTACACTAGGCGCTGCACCACCTTCTTCCTTGTCGTGATCTTGGAACTGTCTCCGCTGCCTTGCTCTTCTTTGTCTTGAACTGCATCTGACCTTGCCGGGACGGGTTCACTTTCCTCTCCAGAGGGGATGGTGGTGGCGGCTGCTGCTTCATCCACCTCCCGCTGTGCCACCAGCGCTGCGCTAACCACTTGATTGGTCGCTGCTAAATATAGTAGCAATGGCTGTTGTGGTTTAGGAGCGACTAAGGTTGGAACAGAGGAAAGGTAGGTCTTCAAATCATGTAGCGCAGCATCTGCCTTCGGGGTCCACTCCACGGGCCCTGCCTTCTTCAAGATTTTGAAGAACGGTAAGGCACGTTCAGCGGACTTGGAAATGAACTTGCTCAGCGCGGCAACACATCCAGTCAAACGCCTCACGTCTTTAACTATCTTGGGTGCTTGTATCTGCTCGATAGCCTTGATCTTGTCGGGGTTGGCCTCTATCCCCCGATGGGACATGAAGAAGCCAAGTAGCTTGCCGGAAGGAACGCCAAACACACACTTCTCCGGGTTCAGCTTCAAGTTGATTCTGCGCAGATTTGCAAAGGTCTCTTCCAAATCCTGAATGAGAGTCATTTTGTCCTTGGTTTTGACCATTATATCATCCATGTAGGCTTTAATATTTCTGTGCAGCTGGGACTCAAAGCCAGTCTGTACTGCTCTTGCAAAAGTGGATCCAACGCTCTTCAACCCAAAGGGCATCCGTACAAAACAGTACGTGCCACATGGGGTTATGAACGCGGTCTTCTCTTCGTCTTCCTTGGACATGAAGATCTGGTGGTATCCAGAGTAGGCATCCAAGAAGGAAAGCAGGTCACACCCGGAGGTGGAATCCACAATCTGATCGATGCACGGCAAGGGGAATGGGTCCTTCGGGCATGCTTTATTTAGATCCGTGAAATCTATGCAAAGCCTCCATTTCCCATTCGCCATGCGCACCACCACTGGATTTGCTAACCAAGTTGGATGCAACACTCCTCTGACCAAACCAGCGGCTTCAAGTTTCCTGATCTCCTCGGCAATAAGCTCCAAAGCTTGCTTCCGGACCTTTTGCTTGACAGGATGGGCATGTGGGCAGACAGCAAGGTGGTGCTCGATTACCTTCCTGGGAACACCGGGGATGTCAGATGGTTTCCAAGCAAACACATCGACATTCGTCTGCAGGAAGGCAACGAGCGCGCTTTCCTATTTGTCGTCGAGGGTGACACTGATGGTAAAGATACCATCACCGCCAGCCAGCCCTACCAGGACCTTCACAGCAGGTGCAGCAGCCTTGGATCTCTTGCTATTGGAACTCTCCGGCAAGTCATCAACAGGCGCAGCGCACTCCGAAGAGGTACGCTTCCCGGATTCCTTGCTGACATCCTTGCTGGCTTTCTTCTTTTTCTTGCTTTCCTTGGCGGGAACAGTGGCTTCTGCAGCCTCTGCAGCGACTGCTTCCCGGTACATCTTGTCCATGCATATGATTGCGTCTTTCTTGTCTGATGGAATGGAAATGATGCCCATTGGCCCTGGCATCTTCAAAGTATTGTAGGCATAGTGGGATGCTGCCATGAATTTGGCCAGGGCAGGGTGACCAAGGATTCCATTGTACGACAGGGGGAGGTCAACCACATCAAAGACAATCTTCTCAGTCCGGTAGTTTAAGTCCCCCCCCCCCCCAAATGTTACCAGCAGTGTGATCTTCCCCTTAGGACGACTCCTACCGGGGTTGATCCCTTGGAATGTACCAATAACCTTGAGCTCTTCATATGCTATCTGGAGTTTGCTGATGACCTTTGGAGAAATCAGATTCAACACGGCCCCGCCGTCAACCAACATCTTTGTGACCTTGAGGTTGTGGATCGTTGGTGAAACCAACAACGGCAAACACCCTACCACGGTAGTGTGGTCAGGGTGATCCTCCTCATCAAAGATGATGGGCGTGCGGGACCACTTGAGCGGCTTCTGAGAATCTACCGCTGGTTCCACGGCATTGACTTCACGTGCCAACTTTTTAAGTTGGCGGTGAGAGGAGTGCAAAGATGCACCCCCATCAATGCACAGGGCGTCAGTGGCTTTCTGGAACTCCTGCTCGCTGGTTTCCTCTTCATCTCCTTCATCACTCTCGTCCTAGCAATCCTTCTTCTCACGGCCTTTGGCGGGTTTCCCCTGATACTGAGGAGCCTTGCCGGGGCGACCTGCTCTGCCACCTTGGCCCTTCCCACCAGCGCCATCTTGGAATTTTGCCTTATCACGCTTCTCGTACTCAGCCCTCTGCTTCTTGACAAGTTGCTCAATCTGATGACACTCCTGAAGATCGTGGCCCATGGTCCGATGGATCTTGCAGTATGGCCCATCACTCTTCCCAGCCTTCTCGGCAGCCGCGGCTTCCCGGCAATCAGTGCACGCGGCAGCTTCCTTGCCGGGAACCTCGGTCTTGGCCTTCTTGCCGGTACTAGGTGCACTCGATCCTTCAACGGTCATCACCGCTTTATCCTTCCGCTTCTTGTTGCGCTTCTTGTTCTTCTTCTTATGGTCGGTGGCGTCATCGTTGTCCTCTAAGTCGATCTCGGCGCCATCTTCTTCACCGGGGAGTCATCTCCCCTCTTCTACTCGGGCACACTTATCCACCAGAGTGTATAGCTCATTCATAGTCTTGGGCAACCGAACGTTCATTTTAGAATGTATCCGGCGGTTGCGCATGTTGGACTGGAACGCGGCTATCACAGCCGCTGAGTGGATGTCTGGAATATTCCTGTGCACCCGGCTGAACCTCTGCATGTACTTCCGCAGACTCTCTATTTCCTTCTGTGGAAGGAGCTGCAAGTCGCTGGGCCGCCCTGGTTCTTGATGGCCGCCCGTGAAGGCACCAACATACTCATGGCCCAGGTCGAGATGGAATTCTCTGGCAAGTGCATCAGCCAAGACCTCACATTTGGCTTGAGTGCCAAAGGGAAGTAGTTGGCGAATACCTTCTCGTCTCTTCCCCCGGCAGCTTGAACAACGATGGTGTAGATGCTCAAGAACTCTGCCGGGTTCAATCTTCCATCGTACTTCTCTTGTATTTCTGGCTTGAACATGCGAGCAGATGGCCAACGGACTTGCCGCAGCTCGCGAGTGAAGGTAGGGCACCCAACCTCAAAAGGTAGGTACCCACCTTCACCGGGCATGGGCTTGTCCATGTCGGGGCCATTGCGCCTATCAGACTGGTGTTGTGTTTCGCGACGTCGTTTGACGGTGACGCACGCGTCTTCCCTCCGCTTGTCTTCCAGGACTCGCCGCTGGTCTCGTCGTGCTCGAGGATCGGATGAAGCCATCGATATGCCGTCGGGACCTTTGTCGTGTGGCTCTGGCTGCGGCCCCTACGCTGGCTGCCGCGGAGGGGATTGCACCGTGGGGGTGGCCCCTTCGGTACGGCCAGCAGCTCGGGCCGTTGTCGCCGCCTGCGGAGGCCATGACGGGCCCGCTCACTGTGATCCTCCCGCCTCGAGAAACCAATCAGGCTCTGAATGGTGTCTCTCCACTCATCCATCTGATCGGCCGCCAGCGGGAATCTCAACAGGAGTTGGGCCCATGCCATGGCCTCCGAAGGAGTGCTCGGCATAGACGACGACGTAGACCGCAACGTCGCCTGGCTTCTGACGGTGCCGGTAGTGGTAGCGCCGTGCTCTCGTCGCCGTGAGCCAGTCGCCAGAGTGGCGTGGTGACGAGGTGGATGTGCTTGGGGATCGGCGGCTTCGTTCGGCGCATCGGCTTGGCCAGCTCGTCCCGGGGTAGGCGCGTGCCCTGCGGCCACACCCGCAGCGGGGACGGCCGGAGGGTTGTGGTTCGCCCCAGGGGGAGCGCCACCGCTGTGGCTGCGTCCTTCAATGAGGTGGAGAGGCGCAGACGGGATGATCTCTCCTCCTGCACCTTGTGGAGCATGGCCACTGGGATGTTGTTGGCGATGTCCTTCTTCGGTGCCTCCTGCTCCCGTTTCAGCCATAGGGGAGGTGGTGACGATGCTGCCTGCGTCGGCCATGTCCCCGTGTGCCCCCGTAGCCCCCATGGCATCGGCGGCCGTGTGCGAAGGGGCCTTCGAGGTGGACGGGTGAGCTGCGGCACCGGATTTCTTCTTGGGCGCCATGGATGATGAAGTCGTTGATGAAGAGAACGATGATGAAGATGACGCGCTGCATACGCTCTCGGGTTCGCGCAAGCGCTTCCCCCTACCTGGCGCGCCAAAGATGCCGTGGTTTTCACACGGCCACCTATGGGGCCATCGGCCACTTGTGGTTCGGCAAGGGGGACGAGTGCATTGCACGAAGAGCGGAAAGCATAGAGCAGCACGGCAGCAATGACATGAGGAGTTTTACCCAGGTTCAAGCCGCCGCGAGGCATAAAACCCTACTCCTGCTTTGGTGGATTGATGAATGGATGGTGGTGGAGGCGCAGCGCTCTAGCCCGGCAGGGTCGCCTCGGGGCGGGAGCAGCTACGCGCGTACGAGAGTACGGGGGTCCGAATCCTTTCTAAGGTTGCCATGGCCCTCCTTTTATAGATCAAGGGGTCACCACAATGGCAAATCAGTAATTGCATACTGATTAGATAGCAAACAGTGCTATCATACCTAACTCTGCAGACAGGATAGAGTGCATTAAATGCACCGCTTAGTGTCACATTGTAGCATAGCCCGGCAAGCCTTGCCGTGCCGTTCGGCCACCTTCTCGCCTGCCTGCGTGACACGTCCCTAGACGGGTGTCATTTGGAGGTTATTTCCTATGGAAATGGCTGTCACGTGCCAAATAACGGTCACTTAGCCACTTGGGGGCTCGACACCGCACCGATCGATGACTTGCGTTGCTGTGAGGTGGAGCGGTGGAGCCTTGGCGGGGTAATCCGCCCTCGGCGTCCCCGGCAAGCCTGCTGGGGCATTCTTGAGACTTATTTTCAGGGCAACCTCGTCCCCGCCAGGCACGCCTGCGCGACAAGGGAGGTTTTTCCTTAGTGGTATCTTGCTCCTTTGGTTGGTCTTGGTCTTCTTGATCCGCCCTTTGATTTCTCAAAGAGCTGATCTCTTCTGCTTCGTCTGGTCTTGGATGCTGCAACCTTGTTCTCGAGCCTGTGTACAGTCTCACCTGGGGCTTGTTGCACTGACAGATGGAGATGTATCAGACGGCCCACATGATGCTGTTGGGCCGAATTCGGAAAGGCCATAACGGTCCCTGAGTTACCGTGACGTAAAATGGGCTATATGCGAACAGATCGTTAACAGGCTTTTCATGGGCTGGCCCGCTAGCTTTTGACCAAGTCAAACGGATCGGCCTTTGTAAGCTAAATGGGCCACTGTTGGGCCGTGCCACATGTCGACATATCATAGGCGCCTATCTGTCCCAATGGCGAGCTGACACGTGGTTCCTGTGGCCAATGAGAATTTTACACGTGGAAAATCCCCATTGGTCTAGGCTGTTAACGGGTTATCGGATGCAAACCGGAACCCGATAGCTTAACGGCGACCCATTGCAGTGGAAGCCATGTGTCGGTTACCCTTGACGAAAACACTTCCATGACGCGGCATTTATCGTCATGGAAGTGGAGACTTCCGTGATTATAATTTCAGTATTGTCATGGAACACTTCTACGACAGCACAAGTATGACTATCTTGATTCTGTCATAAAATTGTCATGGATGTACATGCATGACAGAAAACATGACCTACTGTAAGAAACACGTATCATCACGGAAGTGTAACTTTTTTGTAGTGATTTCATTCTAGCATTCAAAGATTTTTCTTTCCACTTGCGTAGTAATTTCTTAAGATCATCTCTATCCTTACAAGCAAGAAAGTCCCTAGCTACCTCTCCATCCATAACATAACCCTCAGGTATATCAGGCAATTCATATCTAGGAGTGCTAGGTCTAATAGGCGTTTCAAAGTTTTTAGTTTCAATAATTTCATCAGTTTCAGAAATATCAACAGTTTTAGCATTCTCAATTTCATTAACCCTAGCAAGTTGTTCATCAAGAAATTCACCCAGTGGCATAGTCTTATCAAGAAAAGTACTAGCATCACCATAAACATCAATCATACTAGAAGTAGCATCATCAATTACTTGTGACATATCACGATTAATAGCAGGTGGTGGTGTCGCAAGCTTACTCAAAACAGAAGGTGAATCAAGTGCAGATTGTGATGGCAGTTCCTTACCTCCCCTCGTCTTAGAGGGAACGATCTTGGTTCTGGTATCTTTTAGATTCTTCATAGTGCTCAACAGATATAAATTCCAAGTGACTCAGCAAATATAGCTATGCTCCCTGGCAACGGAGCCAGAAAAAGGTCTTGATAACCCATAAGTATAGGGGATCGCAACAGTTTTCGAGGGTACAGTATTCAACCCAAATTTATTGATTCGACACAAGGGGAGCCAAAGAATATTCGCAGGTATTAGCAATTGAGTTGTCAATTCAACCACACCTGAAAGACTTAATATCTGCAGCAAAGTATTTAGTAGCAAAGTAGTATGATAGTAACAGTAAAAGTAGCAAAAGTAACGGTAGCAGTTTTGTAGTGATTGTAATAGCAGCAAGGAAAGCAACTTGGCAAAGATCAATATGTGAAAAGCTCATTGGCATTGGATCAGTGATGGATAATTGTGTTGGATAATATTCATCATGTAGCAGTCATAACCTAGGGCGACACAGAACTAGCTCCAATTCATCAATATAATGTAGCCATGTATTCCGTATATAGTCATACGTGCTTATGGAAAAGAACTTGCATGACATCTTTTGTCCTACCCTCCCGTGGCAGTGGGGTCCATAAGGAAACTAAGGGATATTAAGGCGTCCTTTTAATAGAGAACCGGAACAAAGCATTAGCACTTAGTGAATACATGAACTCCTCAAACTATGGTAATCACCGGAAAGAATCCCAATTATTGTCACCTTGGGGTATGCAGATCATAACTCGTAATAGGTGTCTAAAAGTTGCAAGATAGGATCAAGAACACAAATATATTCATGAAAACATAATAGGTTCAGATCTGAAATCACGGCACTCGGGCCCTAGTGGCAAGCATTAAGCATAGCAAAGTCATAGCAACATCAGTCTCAGAACATAGTGGATACTTGGGATCAAGCCCTAACAAAACTAACTCGATTACATGATAAATCTCATCCATCACATCACCGTCCAGCAAGCCTACGAAGGAATTACTCACTCCCGGCGGTGAGCATCGTGAAATTGGCGATGGAGGAAGGTTGATGATGACGACGGCGATGGATTCCACCCTCCGGAGCCCCGAACGGACTCCAGATCAGCCCTCCCGATGAAGAACAAGAGGTGGCGGCGGCTCCGTATCGTAAAACACGATGAATCCTTCTCTCTGATTTTTTTTCTCCATGAATAGGTTTATATGGAGTTGGACTTAGGGTTATCGGAGCTCCAGGGGGCCCACAAGCCTGGGAGGCGCGCCCCCAGAGCTTGGGGCTCCTCTGCGGCCCCCCTCTGGTGTCTTTTTTTGCCAGTATTTTTTATATATTCCACAAGAATTCTCCGTAAATTTTCAGGTCAATCCATGAACTTTGATTTCTGCACAAAAATAACACCATGGCAATTCTGCTGAAAACAGGGTCAGTCCGGGTCAATTCCATTCAAATCATGCAAATTAGAGTCCAAAACAAGGGCAAAAGAGTTTGGAAAAGTAGATACGATGGAGACGTATCAATTAGCAGGGGTGGGACCCAGAGGTCAGTGGCACAATAGCTATTAGGATTATTTTAAATGCTTTAATTAGCTACAGTGGGGGCCCACCTGTCATATGGACTAGGTTAGTGGCTAAAGTCGTGGGGTCCACCTGTCAATGGCCCACGTCAGAGTTTAACGCGGCGGCCCGCGCTAGTGGTCTCCGGCGACCACCCGAGATGGCGACGACGCGCGGGATCGTCGCACAGGCGACCAACCGGAGTGGGGCAAGCCCCACAACCGACCGCGTCAATCTACACTAGTGCCTGCACCGGACACAGCCGGAAACGGTGGTAGCAGCAAGGCCGAGCGGCGGCCGGAGCATGGGCAAAACAGCGAAGGCGCTACGATGCACAGTTTGACGAACGAACAAGTATTGTGTGCTACTGATGACCCGACGAACACGGTGACGTGCTCGAACACAAGGTTCAACGGCCGTAGCCACGGAGGTGACATGGCCGGCTGAGCAAAGCTCCGACGGTGAAATCCATGATTGGATGACGCAAATCGGCAAGGGGGAGAGGGCAAACACGCAGGGGCTCACAAGGTAGTCGTAGAGCTGCTTACCGTGCTTTGGGGAGGCTCGATGGTGGCGATCCAACAACGGTGATCCATGGTGGCCGTGGAGGAAGACGAGGACGAGGAGCTCAAGAGGGTGCGTCTGGTCTCGCATGAGTTGTTGGAGAGGAAGAGGATGTCGAGGCGCTCCTGTTGGACACATTGGAGAGGTGAGGCGGCAACGGTAGCCATGGTTATGGCGACAGCGCAACCATGGCGATCTCGACCGAGGTGGGAGAAGGTGGGTGAGGGGGAAAATGACGGGTTAGGGTTGCCTTGGGTGTCGAGGGAGGTCCTTATCCATCACCAGGGTGGGTGGTTAGTCGACAAAAGAGAGATCCGTGCATGGACAGCGTGTGCCCGCCCGGCCAGCGCCATGGCCTCTGCCTTGGCAGGAGGTGGATGAAAGGCCGGTGGGGCTGGGTTGGGCCGCACTGTGGCAACTCAAAGCCCAGTGCAACAGTAGGCCTTAGGAATTTTTCTTTTTTCTTTTTTGTTTCTATTTTTAGTCTCTATTTTGCATCTCCTTTTAGCATCAAGTGACTTTTGTTAAATGCGGAACTTTGCCACATAAATACTATACAATATTCTGCACTGACACAAAAAGTTTAGGGATTATTTGAATTCATTTACATTTTGGTTAAATATAAATGGTTTAAATGAGGCTGTTTAGGCACTGTTTTAAATGCTAGAGCCCAAAAGAGCAAATATGTGAAGTTGTTTTTCTTTAACAATATCTGTTTTGGAATATTTGCTAAATGGTGAACTATTTTCCCACCATGTTTGTGAATTTAATTTCTTTCTTTAAATTTGAATTGAATTCAGAGGTGGAATTTGAAAAGGGATTTGAACCCAAGTGATCAAGCAGTGTTAATCAAAGTGACTTAGCATAATCATGGAGGATTACTGTAGCTTAATACATGGGTTGTTACAATTCTCCTCCTCTAAAAGAAATTATCGTCTCGAGACTTAAGAGGTAGAGTAAGGGGGAAGTTATGGTTACGAAATTCTAACGGATCTTCTCGTTCTTGGTTATTCTTCTCAAAGAAGTTGATCCCTTTCGTTGATGTCTTCATTTCTCTGCTTCAGGTCATTATGATGAAGTCGTCATCCTTTCTTCGGGAACTCCATCGTACTTACGAAAGGATATGAAGGAAAACTATAAGGACAAGTGTCTGCAAGGACTGATATTCGGTAATTAGCTTAGGGATTGTGGCACAAGGTATCTCTCGAGTTGAACAAATGAAACACATTGAGAGCAAAGTAAGAAGGTACAATAAGAAGTTTCAAGCGGGTAGGCAGTCATTCGATACCTAAACTAGAGTGTTAAAAGGGCTCAGAGAAACTGAGAATAATATTGCATCTGATACCAGAATAGATCTCTAGGAAGGTGGCTCGTGAATCTCATACGAAGCCAAGCGGGTGGAATAACTTTGGAAACAGTGATGCATAGGAGAGCCAGGTTTTGATCCTGTGGAACTGTGGTTAGTGTGGATTAAAGTAGGAAGGGCAGTGACATCTTGCATGATCATGAAAGCAAGGCATGTCAGAGGATAGCTTGTCAGCTATGTTGCCAACAACGTCGGTACCTAGGGAGGGGGACGAAGAGAACCATTTTCCTGCTCGTTGAAATGAGGCGGACCAATAGGCAAAGTTCTCGTCCATCGGTGGTTAACACAATGTTATCAACAATAGTAATAGGGTCTTACTGACAAAGTTGTACACCGAGGTGTTTACATAAGCAGGGAATTATTACTACTTAGATCATATAAATTATAAGAGAGGTTAAGCAAACCAATGGAAAGGAAAATGTGACTATCAGGTTAAACAGACCAATGGAAAGGAAAATGTGTTTATACCCAAGTATTTGAAGTATATCCCACCCAAGGAAGAGTAAAGCATGATATAACTAATAGGGCAGCAAATATGTAACCCTTTCATTAAAAGGGGCAAGGAGAATCATGATGTTTACCCATACAACGGTGTTTGGATAATTGATCAGGAAACATTTAGCATTGCGCTTCCAATGTTCTTGTTAATGATCGGAGTACCACATACATGCTTCGGGATAGGATTGACATGGTCATCAGGTAAAGGTCAGACTTTGGATACACAAAGGATCCATCAGGAACAACTTATAAAATAAGTCATACAATTTCCTCATGGAAGAATGGCTATTCTTGCTGAATAAGATACTATAACAATAGGTCCTCCGGCAAGGCGTGCTAGCCATGACATCACTTTACCAGTGTTCATAAAGACCAATATTATAATTCTTGGAAAATGTTCCAACCATCATATTTGCCTGACATTCATATCTGATTGGCGTTAGGATACTTCAGACTCAGCATGCCTAAGAAGGAAAAGGGGCAACATAAATTGACGAGATGGCGTTGCAAGATTCTCGGGAAATGAAGTACGGAAGCAAGCTGCGAAACAAGAGCGGGATTGTAAAACACACGTGAAAACATTGTCCAAGACAATCGTGACCACAAGGAAGCCTTAAACCAAAATGTAATTGAGTTCTGGTTGGGAACCATCATCGAGGGTATCAAAGGATGGAGAGATTGGCACAATCTCCACTCATTGATCGAAAGGTGCACCAGGGAATACGGACAGGGTTGCACGATTAATGTTAGAATGGCGATTTAGCAACCAACACACTATAATGAAATTATTGGCCATTAACTTCAAAGCAATAGGGTTGCTAGGACTACTGAAGTCACACATCAGAGTTCACTTGTCGATACTCCGGTTAGAAACAACACGGGGACCAAGGAATGTATGGTGATGGCGAGAAGCATCACCGTATCAAGAATTCATAAGAGGCAGTGCAATTTCTCACGACATTATTGACATAAATGATGGCAATACTCCAAGGTAGAACATAACATATGCTGGATAGCAAGGAACTCAAGGTACAACACAAAACATAAACAAGTTTGTGTTAGAGGGAAGGCAAGAATGTTGTCGATCGTAACACAAATCATCGAGGGGCAAGGATGGTATTTCTCATCATGAATTCAATTGACCTATTGGAAGAAGTCAAAATGTTGATGATGACCAAGACATATTTTTTTGAGAGTTTCATGAAGAAATAATCAATTAGTAAGATGATCAAAGAAGATGGAATGGTGAAGCTAAAGGTCAACGGAACCACGGATATGACACAACCTCGGATTACATCATGTTGTGTAGGCAAAACAATATGATGATGTAATTTTGACACAAGCTTAGCTCATTGCCAAAAATGTGCACCGGGAAAAAAGACTGGGTAGACAGTTAAAATTAGCACGATAATGAGGTAGCCGATCAGGCTAGGAAAGACATGATGGATTATTAAACTTCCTAGCAACAAAGTACTAGGAGTAGTGAATCATAGTGTGGATTCGAGTCACTTGTCAGAGTTCTCAAGTGACGGACAAAGCAAACCTGCACAATGACTAAAATGGCGAGAGTATTATTCCAACAAGAATTCATAAGAGTCAGTGCAATGACACGATGTCCTCAAGATAACAGGGGGCAATACTCGATGGTAGATCAGGATAGAGGTTAGACTAGTGTATTGATCTGTGGAAGACAAGCACTTTAACTTGTCTGAGAATTAAATCAAAGTAAAACAACATGGTCGGAACCACGATTGCAAAGGACAAAATCACAAATACAAGATCAAATTATACCAAGGGAATAATTATTGTTACGAGAAGCTTCCATGATAAGATCTACATCGTGTCCATGGGCATGAACACAAAGGTTCAAGGTCGACTCCCGCTTCTTCAATGCATAACCTTTCATTCACTTCTCGTTTTTTAAGAAGTTGTGTTGAAAATTTATCTGACGAAATGCCAGTAGAGTATGACCCGTAGAAGTTTCTGGGTTCACACAGATTGGGGAAGGCATAGATTCAACCATCGAGGCATCTTAGGAACATATACCACAAACTTCAAGAGTAAATAACACAAGCTCGATAGTAGAGCATGGTTGAAAAAAGCAGAGGATACAATTTACCAAAGGCATTATGTATCAGGGGAAGAACTCACAAGGTCTTTAGAATAAGCAAGAACAGTCGGATAATAATCCACCAAAGGGTCTGGCGGACCACAAAGGATCTGATGTGAGTATCGGTACTCAAGTATAAGAAGAAAGAATGCAAGGCATCGGATTATAGAAACATCTGAATAATTCGAAGATTAAATACAAAGGATTTATATTTCCAAATCGATGGATCATAAGCAGATGCTCAGATCAAAGATGAGTAAGCTGAATAGACACAGAGGCACAACCGATCAAAACATGATTGGTCAAGAACCAGCTCATATCCAAAATGACGTCTAAGCTGGAGGGATAATTTCTAGGGATCAATTGATGATTGCGAGCATTCACATACATATTGAATCAATAGGCTCGGAGTGACAATGACAAAGGATGTTAATGAATATTGCTAGACATATGGAATTAACCATAATGCAGGCAGGCAAGACTTTCCAAAGCAATAGGTTGCAGTGGATTATCGGGAGATCAGACAGTATTTCAAAGTATTTTGGGAAACACATGAACAACTGGGGATGAACGACTCCCTGGTAAGTGTGAGGAATTATACGTAGATGTATTCATGCGGAAATGGAGCTACAAGGCGGCAGGCACAATGGATTCTCGGGGCAACAGAGAGTATTTCGGGGCATCTTGTAATAACAAGAGCAACTAGAAATGAATGTATGAATGGCAAGTGTATGTAGTTATCCACGCTGGTACCATAAGGTGCTATACAAACGGTTTTTAACCCCTTTCCACGACGGCATTTGGAACCGTCGCCAAGTGAGTGACTGCGATAGGGGGGGTCCTTCACACACGACCCAGAAAACGTCGGGGATAGGCAAGCGGCTACTGACGATCACCATAGAATAAACGTATGAGAGGCCGCCCCAGTCCCACACGTTACATCTTGACTTTACATTTCTAATCCGAGGGACATCCCAAACGATTACGCCGCTATAGTCGTGTGAAAAAGGTGGACATCAACATTTAATCTACCGATATGTTTTAGATAGGTACGTTATCGCGCACAGTTCAAGAATGTAAAATGTGGGTGGTGCCTCTACTAACGCCAACGTGTCCACTTTCATAACTGTTTGCGATTGGTATTCCTATCACACACGCACACTGGTTTGAAACGTTTGCCGTATTACCATGAATCGCACATGCATATGAGACGAAACCGTGTGTGCATCCGTCGGGCATCGCAAACGTTTCACGTCAAAGAACCGTATGTTCTCTATTTTTCATCGCACACGCTGTTTTCTTTCTAACCGTGTGCACATTATTTTCTTCGCTTCTGTATAATTTTATTTTTCCCTGTAATTTATTATTTGAATTGGAAATTTTGAAATATGAAATGTGGAATTCAAATTCTCAGCACAATGGTTCAACAACGAATCCATAAATAAAATTGTCCGTACAATATGTTCAGTAATTACAGGATTAGACAGCAATTAACTATGATGAACCACAATATTTAGAGGCGGTAAAGGTGAAGAGACAAGTGTAAATCATTTTGACTGCCGATGGTGTTGAAGAAGCGGAATGCCCATAATGTGCCTTCGTGCATGCCATAGGCACGAACAACTTTTGTCCAACCCCTTGTGACGATCGCCCGCCCATCCTTCACCACCTTCAGGAAGACTTCTAGAGCACTATCATGGTAGCATGAATTATATACTTTAACCTTAGTTAGCTCCACTCCGGTCATGTAGTTTGCAAGGTAATCATCAGTAAATAGCTTCGGAAACAACTGAAAAGAGAAAAATTTCAGATACTGAGGTCTAATAGAGTAACTTGTTGTGGGCAGGGGGAAAAGGCAACACATTACTTACCATCCTAAAGTTCACTATTGTCTTGGACAAAGTGTAAATAAAGAGCTTAATTCCCATCACCCGTTTCTTTCGCCTAACAATCTTTCTTAGTTTCCTCACTTGACGCTTGTTCATGAATATCTCATTGCCCCATACGCAAAAGGGATCGAAGCGTGGGTACCGCTCATATATGTACCTACAAGCAACCAGTAAATGTTAGAAGCTAAACTGAGATTGCACAAATGATGTAAAATACAACTACCTATGTTCCTAAGTACAAGTATTTTTAGAGATTTCAATATGAACTACATATGGATGTATATAGAATTATAGATATAGTTTAGATTAGAATCTAGATTCACTCATTTTGCTCCGTATGAAGTCTATATTGGAATCTCTAAAAATAATTATATTTAGGAACAGATGGTGTATAAGACACGGGATGCAGCTGACCTCGACGGCAAACAACAGCATCATCCATTGTAGCCCTATGTAAGTGTCGGTGTTCTGGGAACTAGGGTACCCAGACTTGCCTGCCTGCGGCCCACAGCGTGGCTCCTTCGACGTCCTGGTATGGCCCAGTTTCAACACCAACAAGATAAGACCCTCGTGAGGGGCCAAGCCTCGCAAGGCAGACAGCGCCAAGACCTCCTGAGGGAGTGGCCTCCCCAGGCTTCCTCCTGAGGAGCAGAGATTTCTATGCAGGTATCCAACCTCACGAGGTTGCGGTGACGCAAGCCATGACGACCAAGGCCAGGCGGGCGCCAGCAGGCGCAGAGGAGCAGGTTTCCTCTTTGGTGTTAAGGAGGCAAGCGCAGGTGTGGGTTCCCGAGGAATCAGGCAAAGGTTTCCATTCCAGTGCAACAAGACCAAGACCGCCAGGACGGCAGGACGAATGTCATTGCCGAGCCCACCGCAGCGTCACGACCAGAAGCTTTGCAGGCGAAGACCACCTTTCGTCAGGATAAGATGTACTACTTGTCCCCTTTCAAATTGGCCACTGTGGGATCCCTTCCCGCCTTCATTTTCGAGGAAGAGGACCGAGGCCGCTATAAGTATAAGCTAGCCACCACCGTAGAAAAGGGGGAAACCCAAGGATGACTCACCCTCACCCCAGAGCAGACCTCGCGAGGTTGTTCTTCCCTTATACTAGTTCATCCCCAGCCCCTCGTGAGGCAAATCCACCACAAAGCAGGAGTAGGGTCTTACACCGCAAGGTGGCCTGAACCTGGGTAAACTGCCTTATCCATCTCCTTCCTTGATCCATCGAGCTAGGTTGTAGGGCGACGGGTTGATTGGTTGGATAGGTTGAGTTCTTCGCACACACCCCAAAGTTCGAACCTTCCTTGGGTCTGCGGAGCCCTGAATCTGACATTTGGCGCGCCAGGTAGGGGCATGTCAGAGCTCTACCCCTCTCATTAGCCGCGCACCGCTCACACTGCGCGCCACCCATGGCGGGCGCCGCTCCACCCGCTGAGCCGTTGGGCGCACTCGGAGCTGTCGCGGGCCACCGGGCCTTCTCCCTCGCCTTACGGCAGGTGCGATGGCCGCCAAAGTTCAGGCCGATGCTGCCCCCATGGTACGATGGCACGGGGAACCCCGCGGATTTCCTTCGCCTGTACGAGCTAAGCATCGAGGCGGTAGGCGGCGATGAGAAGTTCATGGCGAATTGGCTTCCCATGGCTCTCATGGGCGTGCCGCGCTCCTGGATGCTTGGCCTGCCAGAGTTGTCGGTGGCCTCCTGGGGGGAGCTGCACAATCAGTTCATCGCGCGCTTTGCGGCACCAGCGCCCCATGCCGTTGCGGCCATCCTCGGTGGGTCACAGGCGCCGGCCTCAGGCCGCCACGTCAAGCAGTTCTTCCGGCAGATGGGGGCCGCCCAGCCACGGCTAGGGGCTCCTTCGTGCCGGTTGGCGCCTGGGACCGACATCACCTTCGACTCCAGGGATCACCCCAAGACTACCGTTGGCGCAGGCGTGCTTCCCTTGCTGTGCACGCCCACCATCAGCAGCGTTGCGGTCACCAGAACCCTCATCGACGGTGGCGCTGGCCTCAATATCCTCTCCGTGGAAGCCTTCGACCTGCTCCAGGTGCCTTACGACCGGCTCGCCCCCACCAGGCCCTTTTTAGGGGTGCTCGACGGCTCCGTCGTCCCCCTGGGGCAGATCCGCCTCCCTGTCACCTTCGACACGTGTTGCAACTACCGCACCGAGCTTATCGACTTTGACGTTGCCCGCATCAGCCTCCCGTACAATGCCATCCTTGGGTACCCGGCCCTCGCCAAGTTCATGGCAGTGACGCACCCCGGCTACAACGTCATCAAAATTCCAGGGAGCAGCAGCATCCTTACAGTGGTGGGAAACACCAAGGATGCCCTCCTGGCCCTCAAGCTCACTTTCAAAGCCGTGGTGGCCATGCGACCGGAGTCGGAGGGCGCTCCGGAGATCCCGAAGGCCGCGCCCACGAAGAAGAAGCAGCTGTTCTCTCAGGACCGGGCTGAGATGAAGCAGGTGCGGGTCGACGATGAGGGCTCAAGCCTCACCTTCACCATAGGCGCCGGCCTCCCACCAGACCAGGAAGAAGCGCTGGTCGGCTTCCTCCATGCGAACAAGGATGTGTTTGCATCAGAGGCGACGGACCTGGTTGGCCTCCCGCGGGACGTGATTGAGCACCACTTGATGGTGTGCCCCGGCGCGCGCCCGGTGAAGCAAAAGGCGCGGCGACAAGCCCCGGAGAAGCAATCGTTCATCGTCTAGGAGGTCCACAAGATGCAAGAAGTCGGCGTCATCCGAGAAGTGTGGCACCCTGATTGGCTGGCTAACCCGGTCATCATCCCCAAGAAGGGAGGGAAGGAGCGCATGTGCGTCGACTTCACGAGCCTCAACAAAGCTTGCCTTCAAGACCCTTTCCCTCTCCCGCGCATCGACCAGATCATGGACTCCACCGCCGAGTGCGACATGCTGTGTTTCCTAGACGCCTTCTCGGGCTACCACCAGATCAAGATGGCGGTGCAAGACATCGAGAAGACGGCCTTCCTTTCCCCGTGCGGGGTGTACTACTACACCTACATGCCGTTCGGGTTGCGCAACACTGGCGCGACCTTCCAGCGATTGATGCACATCGCCCTGGGCAAGCAGCTCAGGAGGAATGCCAAGGCATATGTTGACGACATAGTGGTCAAGTTGCGGGAGGCAAGAACCCTCATCGAAGACTTGGAGGAAACGTTTACCAACTTATGCAAAGTAAACTTACGGCTCAATCTGGAGAAGTGCGTGTTCGGCATTCCGTCTGGCAAGCTGCTGTGTTTCTTGGTGTCACACAGAGGAATCGAGGCTAACCCAGAGAAGATCAAAGAGACAGAAAGAATGAGCCCGCCGCAGACTCTCAAGGAAATGCAAAAGCTAGTGGGCTGCGTGACCTCGCTGGGCCGTTTCATCTCTAAGCTCGGTGAGCGCGCTCTCCCATTTTTCAAGTTGATGAAGAAGAAGGGCCCATTCGAATGGACTCCGAAGGCTGAGGAAGCCTTTCAAGACCTCAAGAGGTATCTTACCAGCCCTCCCGTGATGGTGGCGCCTCGACCTCTTGAGCCCCTGGTGCTTTACCTGGCCGCCACGCCCCACTCGGCTAGCGCAGCACTCGTGGCGGTCCGGGAAGAGCGCGCGAGCGCAGACGCACGGTGCAGCACCCCGTCTTCAGCCACGCCATCGCCACCTCAGGACAGCGCTCCTGAGGCATCGGTCACCCTGACAGAAGGCGAGGCTCCTGAGGCCCCCACGCCTCAGGCAGAGCCAGACGCCATCGACACCTCTTCCCTTTTCGAGCACCCTGTGTACTTCGTCAGCACGGTGTTGCGCGACGCACACGCACGCTACCCCATGCCGCAGAAGCTCCTGCTCGCGCTCCTCGTCGCCTCCAGGAAGCTGTGCCACTACTTCTAAGGCCACCCCATCAAGGTCGTCTCCGCGTACCCCCTGGAGAAGGTGCTCCAGAGCCCTAACGCTGCAGGCTGGGTTGCTGAATGGAACATTGAGCTGCAGGCTTTCCAGCTGGAGTTCAGCACCACTAGGGTCATCAAGGGCGCGGCCCTCACTGACTTTGTGGCGGAATGGACTAACACCCCCGACCGAGGGGAGGGCGCGGACCGTTCCCTCATGCCCGGGGATGAGACGCCGGATGGCTGGGTCATGTACTTTGACGGCGCGTTCGCACGACACGGCGCGGGGGCTGGAGCCGTGATTATCTCACCTACTCAGGACAAGCTCTACTACGCCATGCAGCTCTGCTTCTAGCATGGAGAGAAGGTCTCCAACAACATCATGGAATACGAGGGCCTGATCGCCGGCCTGAAGGCCGCGGCTGCTCTAGGGATCAGGCGACTCTCAGCTCCTCGTCGGCTTCTCCAACAAGGACTACAAGCCAAAAGATGAGCACATGGAAGCATATCTAGAAGAGGTACGCAAAATTGAAAAGCGATTCCTAGGCTTAGAATTGCAGCACGTACCATGTGGCACGAACAAGGAGGCAGACGACATCGCCAAGAGGGCGTCCCGGCGCAAACCCCAGAAGCCTGGCGTCTTCAAAGAGCGGCTCTTCAAGCCATCGGCGGCTCCCCGCACCGTTGGACCGGTGCTGCTCCGGGAAGAACCACCCATGGCACCCACCTCGGGCGCCCCTGCTTGCGGTCAGACCTACGGAGCTCGCTTGCTCCTCGCGCTTGAACCTCAGGAGGTGTGCTGGATTGAGGAGTTCAAGACGTACTTGCTCCGGGGCACCTTGCCAGAGAAGGAGGAAGACGCAAAACGCGTGGCCCGCCAGGCCACCGCCTATTGCGTCCAGGACGACGAGCTCTACCGGAGATGCCCAAACGATGTCACTCTGTGGTGCATCTCCAAGGAGCAGGGGTGCGAAGTGCTGGCTGACATCCACAGCGGGGATTGCGGGCATCACTCTTCATCGTGCACCCTCATGGGCAAGGCGTTTCGTTGCGGGTTCTACTAGCCCACGGCCCTCAATGACACCACTAAGCTGGTGAGATCCTGCGAGGCATTCCAATTCCACGCCAAACAGATCCACCAGCCCGCTCAGGGCCTCCAGACCATCCCGCTCTCATGGCCGTTCGCGGTATGGGGGTTGGATATCCCGGGACCGTTCCCTCGAGCAGCTGGGGGCTACCGCTACCTCTACGTCGCCATCGACAAGTTCACCAAGTGGCGGAGGTGGAGCCCGTGCGCACCATACCAGCTGGCTCGGCCATCAAGTTCATCAAGGGCCTCGTGAGCCGCTTCGAGGTCCCCAACCGTATCATCATTGACAATGGCTCTCAGTTCATGAGCAACCTCTTCAAAACATATTGTGCTAACCTTGGAACGCAGATATGCTACGCTTCGGTGACGCACCCACGGAGAAAGGGCCAAGCCGAGCGCACCAACGCGGAGGTATTGAGAGGCCTCAAGGCGAGGAGCTTCAAGAAGAAACTCAAGGCTTGCGGCAGGGGTTGGCTCGATGAGCTCCAATCCGTGCTGTGGTCCATCCGCACAACCGCAACCAAGCCTACCGGCAAGACCCCGTTCTTCCTTGTCTACGGGGCTGAGGCGGTCCTCCCTCATGAGGTCAAACATCGCTCCCCGCGGGTCTTGGCGTTTGACGAGGCACGCCAGGACGCCTCGTGGGGGATGGATCTCGTCCTCGAAGAGGAGGGCCACCGCCAAGCCTCGCTCCTTGCCACAAGGTACCAGCAGGCGCTGCGGCGGTATCACTGTCGTAGCGTCCGCTCCTGGACCCTCGAGGTGGGTGACCTCATCCTGAGGTGGGTGCTCTCTAGGGAGGGGCTCCACAAGCTCTCGCCCATGTGGGAGGGCCTGTTCAGGATCGCCCGTGTCTCCGGGCCTGGCGCCGCGCGCCTGGAGACGCAGGACGGGGTCCCCATCCAGAATGCCTGGAACATCCAGCACCTCAGGAAGTTCTATCCGTGACCAAGGCCATGGGCCTTTCAAGTCTCCGCCCGTGACACTCTCACGTAATAATGAGTGGGGCTGTACATGCCCCGGAGTCTCCTGAGCGCCGCCCTTGGCCCTCACGGGGGCTCCCACCCACGTCCTTGTGGAAGCCCCATGCTCCGCGCCGGCGGGAAGACCAAAAGACTAGTGTAGGTGCCGGACACGGCTGTTCTTTTGCTTGCTTTCTGTAGCTGGTTTGCAACTTCTTGGAATGAAATTTGAAGTTCTCGCATCTTTATTTGAAAGGGTTGGGAAGTTTTTCTCCTCGCAGCGTTCTTTCAGGTCTCGCCCTAGGAAGAGTGACAGTTGCCCATTGCTCTTCCCCGCGCGTCGCGCGCATGGGGGCTGGGCACGGTGTGTGCGCTTGGGCCCGCCCGTGAACACACCTCACCAAAGCCTTGGTGTCCTAGCCTTTGGCGTCTTAATCCTCGCGCGACGCTCGTAAACGAGCCAACGGGCACGCATGCCCTCCTGAGTCCGTGCCTCCAGGCATCGCGACATGGCGTGCCAGTGGCGACCGGCCCATGCTCGGGGGCTCGCGTGAGGTATGGCATCTCCGGAGGTCCCTTACCGCCGCAGCCACAGGGCACCTCCCGAGGCCTGAGGACTTTCGAATCCTCAAAAAGGAAACCTCTGGAGAACCCCTCTGGAGAGAAGGGCGTGCAGGAAGTCCAAGCTCCAGAGAAGCTCGCCCTCACGGCGCACGAGTCTACCGCAAGCACGCTAAGCTAAGTCATCCTAATCACAATCAGCGGCAACACGGATATCAGGACACGATATAAATACGATAACATAATGGCGCAAGCGCCGTGGTCCATTACATGCCCCGACAGGGCTTTCCACTTTTCTAATGTAGGAGAAAGAAAGAAGCAAAAGCAGCCGTGCGACTACAGTAGCTCCCGGGACCCGCCTCCAGCAACGCCCGCACTCAGTCGGAGTCCTCCTCCTGCTTCACCGGGGCACGGCGACGAGGCGGCTCGTCTCCCTCCCTGGTCCGAGCTCGGCGGCGTGATGGCTCGTCGTAGTCACCGTCGCTCGTGCTCTCCTTAGAGGAGGAGCCGCCGCCGCTGGAGGCGTCGCGGCTGTCGCCAAGGGCAAGCTCACCGCCGAAGATGGCGCCGCCCCTCTGGCCATCGCCGTCGGAAGGGTGGACACCGACGTCGTCGTCGCTGTCGCTCTCCGGGCAGCACCCCAGGCGCTGGCCATCTTCCCTGAAGACCCTGACGAAGAGGGTCGTAGCGCCGTCATACCTGAAGTGGTGGGTGCACCTCCCTTGCAGGCCGCGCGCGCGGGCCAACGGCTGCCACCCACGGTTCAGGAACATGTTGCCGGCGGCGGTGACCTCAACCTCCACCCACGAGGCCCTGCTGCAGCAACCATCAGCCTGCAGCCAGAGGCCGCCAGGTCCATCGAACGGCAGCGCGCCCGCAAAGAAGCGCGGGAGCTGGAACCAGACGCCTGTGGGCCTCTCTGCCCACACCACGAACTCCGAGGACGTGTCGGCCGAGTGGGATCGCGGACGCGGCGGCCGAGTAGCTGCCACATGCCTCCCCCCGTCGCCATGGCTACCCTGGCCGCGGCAACTTCCACCATGGGAGGGAGCACCCCCGCGACTGCCGGAGGTGGCGCCAGCCTTCGAGGGAGTGCGCAGACGCCCTCAGGGAGCCACCGCTGGCGTCGCGGCATACTTACGGGGCGGCCACGGCCCCTCTTGGGTGGTGGCGAGCCTGGGCCTTCCTTGGGGGCCTTTCCCTTCTCCGCGACGGAAAATCTCCTCACTGGAGCCATGAATGCTCTGGCAAGATGGCGGAATGAAGGAGAAGCAAGAAGCAAGAAGATGAAGATGAGCTGGGGGCTCCGCCCCCTATTCCTTTTATAGCCGGAGGAAGGCTAACCGCCGGCCCCTCACGTTCCGAGCAATGATGGCTGATCTCCATGCACCAGGCAGTTGTCAAGTCATGCGGCTGCCGAGGCAGCGTGGGGAAGTGGAGACGCCCACGTCCCATCAAGCGCCACGCGTCGGCTCGGTCCGCAGGCAATTGGGGCCCGCGGCGCTTCGCCCTTGCCCTTTGGCTTTGCCTCGCAGCCAAGTCCGAGCGCGCCTTGGGCCCGGGGGCTACTGTCGGCGTTCTGGGAACTAGGGTACCCAGACTTGCCTGCCTGCGGCCCACGGCGTGGCTCCTTTGACGGCCTGGTACGGCCCAGTTTCAACACCAACAAGACAAGACCCTCGCGAGGGGCCAAGCCTCGCGAGGCAGACAGCGCCAAGACCTCCTGAGGGAGCGGCCTCCCTAGGCTGCCTCCTGAGGAGCGGAGATTTCTATGCAGGTATCCAACTTCACGAGGTTGCGGTGATGGAAGCCATGACGACCAAGGCCAGGCGGGCGCCAGCAGGCGCAGAGGAGCAGGTTTCCTCTTCGGTGTTAAGGAGGCAAGCGCAGGCATGGGTTCCCGAGGAATCAGGCAAAGGTCTCCATTCCAGTGCAACGAGACCAAGACCACCAGGACGGCAGGACGGATGTCATTACCGAGCCCACCGCGGCGTCATGACCAGAAGCTTTGCAGGCGAAGACCACCTTTCGTCAGGATAAGATGTACTACTTGTCCCCTTTCAAATTGGCCACTATGGGATCCCTTCCCGCCTTCATTTTGGAGGAAGAGGACCGAGGCCGCTATAAGTATAAGCTAGCCACCACCATAGAAAAGGGGGTAACCCAAGGACGACTCACCCTCACCCCAGAGCAGACCTCGCGAGGTTGTTCTTCCCTTGTACTAGTTCATCCCCAGCCCTTCGTGAGGCAAATCAACTACAAAGCAGGAGTAGGGTCTTACACCGCAAGGTGGCCTGAACCTGGGTAAACTGTCGTGTCCATCTCCTTCCTTGATCCATCAAGCTAGGCTGTAGGGCGACGGGTTGGTTGGTTGGATAGGTTGAGTTCTTCGCACACGCCCTAGAGTTCGAACCTTCCTTGGGTCTGCGGAGCCCTGAATCCGACAGTAAGTACATGGAAAGCCAATGTTAACTACAACAGGGTTAACATCCACCAAAAATAGCAAATGGTAACAAAACGGTAGCATCTGTAGTGATATCTTCATTGCGAAAGAGTAGCACAGTAGCAAAGGGACGGATTAAAAATGGATACAACTGTTAATTGCAACAGGCTTAACAGCATCCTAAGTCATGTTTTGTAAGTTTGTAGCCATTGAAATACAACTGTTTAAAAATGGATACAACTGTTAATTGCAACAGGCTTAATAGCCATTGAAACCGGTACTGATAAAAATGCAATTGGCAGAGTTAAACATCACAAGGCAGTTGCTGCCAGAGCAGAGAATGGACCAGTTGTCTATAAAAAGGTAGGGAAAATAGCTAAAATGTGTTAGGCATGTTTACTACAACATGCTTAATACATCGACCGTAAAAAACATAGCCATTAATTGCAACTGGTATTAGTATGATTGAACTGGTGAGTTCATATTGGGTAAGTCCTGAGAGGTAGTTGTTGGGGTACTTCATCTTGGCCAGAGCCCGCCCAAAGTCAGCAGCGGCAGAGGCGAGCTATTCCTCTGGGTCAAAGCATGGATCAGTGCCACAGACATGTGTACCTACAGGCAACTAGTAAATGTTAGAAGTTAAACTACAATTGCACAAATGATGTGAAATATTGTAAGACATGGGATGCAGCTAACCTCCACAGCAAACAATAGCATCGGCCGTTGTGACCCTGTGTAAGTACATGGACAGGCATGTTAAGTACAACAGGGTTAGCATCCACCAAAAATAGCAAATGGGTAGCATCTCTAGTATATCTTCATTGCGGAGAGTAGCACGATAGCAAAGGGACAGATTAAAAAGATGGATACAATTGTTAATTGCAACAGGCTTAACAGCATCCTAAGTCATGTTTTGTAAGTTTGTAGCCATTGAAATACAACTGTTTAAAAATGGATACAACTGTTAATTGCAACAGACTTAATAGCCATTGAAACCGCTACTGATAAAAATGCAATTGGCAGATTTAAACATCACAAGGCAGGTGCTGCCAGAGCAGAGAATGGCACAGTTGTCTATAAAAAGGTAGGGAAAATAGCTAAAACATGTTAGGCATGTTTAGTACAACATGCTTAATACATCGACCTTACAAAACATAGCCATTAATTACAACTGGTATTGGTAAGATTGAACTGGTGAGTTCATACTTGGTAAGTCTTGAGAGGTAGTTGCTGGGGCACTTCATCTTGGCCAGAGCCCGCCCAAAGTCAGCGTCGGCAGAGGCGAGATGTTCCTCCGGGTCGAAGCGTGCATCAGTGCGACTAACATGTGTACCTACAGGCAACCAGTAAATGTTAGAAGTTAAACTGCAATTGCACAAATGATGTGAATTACTGTAAGACATGGGATGCAGCTAACCTCGACGGCAAACAACAGCATCGGCCGTTATGACCCTGCGTAAGTACATGGACATGCATGTTAAGTACAACAGGGTTAGCATCCACCAAAAATAGCAAATGGGCAGCATCTCTAGTGATATCCTGAGTCATGTATTGTAAGTTTGTTGCTGGTATTGGTGAAATTGAGCTGGACGGTTAATACTTAAACATCACACAGTGTGCAGTACTGAAATAAACAAGGCATGAACATGCTTAATACATCAACCGTACAAAACATAGCCATTGCAAGTGGTATTGGTAAGATTGAGCTGGTCAGATCATACCTGGTAAGTCCTGGGGGGTAGTCGCTAGGGCACTTCATCTGGGCCAGAGCCTGCACCAAGTCGGCGGTGGCGGAGGAGAGGTGTTCCTCTGGGTCAACACGCACAGCGGCCATCGCGCCATCGACCGCCATCAGCTCCTCGACCTCCATGTGATATGTGGTTGGGCTTGTGCGGCGATGCTCTGGAGGTAGGGGCGGTGGGGATTTGTAGGCATGAGGATGTTTCGCAGGCGCCATTTAAGCAATCGGGCCAGGGCCGTGATAGAGATCGGTGGGTTACCTGACTAGATCCGAGCAGAACATAGATGTGGTTGAAGCTGTGGTTGCGGTGGCGGCGGCTTGAGATGCCGGTAGGGGGAGGGGGGAGATACTGAGGAAATTTGATGGGTGGGGATGTGGTGGGAGGAATAAATTCTGAAATCGCGCGCCTAATGAAAATGTCGCTGCGAAACTTGAAACTTGGGCGGGGAAACACACAATGCAGACGAAGCGCGTAAAATATTCGTCAGCGAGAAAAGAGAAAATTGGCAGATCCGGTCTCCAAAAAAATGTATACGTGTAGTTGATTTTTTCGGTCAATGGTACGCCTGGTTTATTAGGAAACATCGCATAGGTAACTGTCTTATGGATCATTAATGCAAAACAACGCACACGGGTACGCCATAGAAACCATGTGTTTTGTGATCTTCTAATAATTCTTATATCTATGAGCATCTCCGACCGCACCTAATTTCAAAAATCTCTTTCATTGTATCAGGATTATTCAATGTACATGAACGAGGCAAGGTGACACCCGTTGAGCAATCATCGGTTTATGAAATGCAATCAAGTGTCAACCTGCCTCGCTCGCATAGCTAGATTTGATCCTATGCAACAAGAGAGAAGCTTGCTGCCATCCATCGGCGCGGCAATTTAAGTCGGTGTGCGGCCAACTCGCGCGGCGAGGTGGGACTAAAAACCAGCTACGGCCAGCTCTAGTCTCCTCCGGTGGCTGCGGGCGGACGTTTCGGGAGTATTTAGGGCCGGGGTGCGGCTACAAAGCTTCAGTGAACACATGCTAATCAACGCTCAAAGCCCTCAAAGGATCCGCTTACCGACATTGTATGTTAATAATAGATAGTAGCAACTTAAAGTACTACTGGTAATTTGCTCTAAACTAGTACGTATGTAGTACTGGTAGATGCTCGTAATTAATTATACAAACTTACGGGTGACACATGCACTAACTACTTCTCACATGCTGCCATCAGGGCATGCTAGCCAGACGCCGGCATTCTCCTTCCCGGCCTTGTAGGCGGCAACCCACCATGCTTCGATCTCCGCCAAGCTCTCCTTAGCACGGCATGCGGCCTCTTCTTTCTTGTGCCGGCGGGACTCTCTTTTCTTGACTGCTTTCTGCCTTTTTCGCTCCTTCTGTGCGGCTTTGGCCACCTCTAGATCCACCGCCCATTCGGCCATGGCAGCCTCAAAGTCCGCCCATGTAACTGTGTGGCCGCCGGCGGCGATGAACTCGGCGCGGCGAGATGCCATCACTTCCTTACCATGTGTGCGGTCGCGGGAGGTGAGGAACGCGGCGCGGCGGGATGCCATCGCTTCCTTACCAGTTACTGTGCGCCGCGGTACCATGAACGACGCTTGGAGAGAGATCTGGGACGGAGTGGCCGGGCAGCCATATAGTGCGGTGCTTTTTAAGAGCTCAACGACAAACGACGAAGGACATTTGGATTCCCTTACAATTTGCTCGTTCATTATCACACATGGTTCATCTCCGTCGCCTCTGGAAACAGTGTGCGCTGAGCCTATTGTGTGTTGCGTTATGATTGGCCGGAACCGCAGCCACGCGGATCGCGTGTGTGCACCGTAGGATGTGCCGCGATCGAACGGCAATCCACGTCCCTCACATCACACCCATGCAGCTGTAGCTGGATTGGATTTATATGCGCTAAATGCATAGAAAATGCACATAATCCCCAAAATATGGTAAATGAGCCTGGAAAAGTGCCAAATTTGAACACGGTGATTTGCAGGGTGTATGTTCATCGTAGAAGAAAACTCATGGACAAAGGACAAAGGAAATTTGGATCCCGCTTCAATCTTGGTGATTTCCCCCTTGAAACCATGAAACTTCCTCGGTGATGGTTCGGTTTATGAAAGGCGTGCATGACGACATAAGGCAAACATTCTCAAATTTTTACCAGGCCACGGTGAGGCCATACCATGGCACCACGCCAGGCATCATGTTTTCCAAGCACGTATTTCATTTTTGTATAGTTGTTAACCCAGTAAACGACGCATTTGTGGTTGACTATTGCCACACATTTCCTTGAAATCTCTACCCATTCCTTGTAAAAGGCATGAGAATTTACTAAATAGCACGAGCATGGTTTTCCAGACCGTTCTTGTGCACCTTTTCATGCACCGATTGTTCGAATTTGAATTATGTGCATTAATGCCCAGAAAATGCACATAATCCCCTAAATATGGTAAATGAGCACGGAAAAATGTCAAATTTGAACATGTTGCATTGGAGGGGGTATGTTGATCGTTGGAAAAAACTGAATGACAAACTAGGACGGAAATTTGGATTCCCCTTCAATCTTGGTGATTTCCCTCTCGAAAGCATGAAACTTCCTTGGTGATGGTTCGATTTATGAAGGGTGTGCATGACGACATAAACCAAACCTTCTCAGCTTTTTACCAGGGCACGGTGAGGCCATACCATGGCATCATGCCAGGCGTCATGTTTTTCAAGCACATATTTCATTTTTCTATAGTTGATAACCCAGTAAATGACGCGTTTGTTTGACTATTGCCACACATTCCCTTGAAATCTCTGCCCATTCCTTGTAAAAGGCATGAGAATTTACTAAATACCACAAGTATGATTTTCCAGACCGTTCTTGTGCACCTTTTCATGCATCGATTGTTCGAATTTGAATTATGTGGATTAATGCCTAGAAAATGCACACAATCCCCTAAATATGGTAAATGAGCCCGGAAAAATGCCAAATTTGAACACGTTGCATTCGAGGGGGTATGCTGATTGTAGAAAAAACTGAATGACAAACTAGGAAGGAAATTTGGATTCCCGGCCCCTTCAATCTTGGTGAATTCCCCCTCAAAACCATGAAAATTCCTCGGTGATGGTTCGATTTATGAATGGCGTGCACGATGACATAAGCCAAACCTTCTGTCGGGGACGAATCCGCGATCACCTATGGGACCCAGGGAAGGACCCCTTTACGTTCGGCAGGGAGAGACGGTCGCACGAAGAGCAAATCTAGCGAAGAACATGACAGTGCACGAGAGAGATTTACCCAGGTTCGGGCCGCACGGATGCGTAAAACCCTACTCCTGCTTTTTGGTTTATTATCTGTATGATTGTTCTAGCTCCAGGAGCGCTACAGTCCCGAGTAGCTGCGTACAATACTGGAGTTCTCCATCTCCCAGTTCCTCTTCCCCCCTTTTCCATGTTGCCTATGGGCCTCCTTTTATACGCACAAAGGGGTCACCAACAGGTGGCAAACAGTAAAGGTAGAGGTGGAAAGTTGCTACAGTAAGGCCACTATTACCAGGATGACATGTCCTGCTTATGACTGACGGGTCAGGACAAGCGCATTAAATGCTCTGTCTAGGTGTCCCTTAGCTTCTTGGGGATGGGAAAAGGGGCCATCCTATCAGCGCCGCTTGGCACAGTGCTCTGCCACGCATGCCTGGAGAAGGGTCCAGAGTGCCATGCTGGCGGCCGCACTGGAGCAGCAGCATAGTGGCATAACCTTGCCGGGCAGGAACCTTGCCGGGCTCAGCTGGTCATCCCGGCAAGAACCTTGCCGGGGCCTTGTCTCCAGTCTAGCTGTCCCCCGGCAAGCCTTGCCGGGTTCAGCTGGTCATCCCGGCAAGAACCTTGCCGGGGCCTTATCTTTAGTCTTGTCGAGTCCTGAGCTTGCCGGCCCTGATCTCGCCGGCAGTAGTAGACTTGATCTTCTGGTCGATCCGCCTGGAGTCTTGTCTTGCCAGCTCTGCCTTGCCGGCGTTGCGTGGACCCATTCCCGGCAAGTAGACCTTGCCGGGAACCGGGCTTCGAATGTACTCTTGGGTGGATTCCTCCTCTGCCATGTCCTTCCCGCCTGGAGGCTGCGACTTGCCGGTGCGTGTCCAGGGGTAGTGAACACCCCCCTGTTTATTACACCGACAGGAGCCCCCGGGACTGGGCCGGACAGGCGTGCACAGTGGTTGTCCGGGCTAGGCCCAACGACGCACACCGGCAACATGTAGATCTGTTCCCTGCCGTTCCTCCTGCCTGGAGGTCGCAACCCTGTTGCTGCAATGGCACGCATAAAGAAACAATTTACCTTGATTAGGCCAAGCTTTATGGCACAAGAGATATTCCTTCATGCTAAATGAATGCATGCTTCCCCCTTGATTGATTCCGTCCTTGCACGTATCTTGTACCCTACGCTGTCTGGAAACCCTGCCGGTGCGCACGCTTGCCGCGAGCGCTAGGTGCGGGTCTTTAGCAGCCTGCTGGAAACGCCGCCGCCGGCAAGGCGACTTGCCGGGCCAGAACGCAGCTGCTAAGTTTGCCGAGCGGACTCGAGGCGAAACCAGAGCGCGGACTAACCACGGCAAGGTCCTTTCGCGTGCAGGTCGATATACGAGAACTAGGAATCAATCAAGACGACCCACGCTTGCTGGAAAGCTTTCCGGTGCGCACGCTCCAGGCAGCGGCGCTTGGGTATCGGGTCCTTAGCAGCTCGCCGGGAACGCCGCCTCCCGGAAAGGTTTACCTTCCCGGTTCTGGTGCAGCTGCTCACATCGCCGAGCGGACTCGAGGCAACTAGGAGCGCAACTAGCCCCGAGAAGGCTCCTTCGCGTGTAGGTGTAAGAAGCGAGTGAGGACAGTAAAATGAATGCAATTGCCAAAAAATCTGTGCAACTTAGCTTTTTCTGCTAGGGCGCCGCTAGCCCCCGAGCTTGTTTCTTGCTCAAAGAGTGGTTGTCGGAGCCCCCGGCAAGGGAGGCTCTTAACTCTGGCGGAGAACTTTGACGTTCTCGACGCCAGCTTCCGGCAAGGGGTTGTCGGGAAGGCTCTTGACTCTGGCGGAGAACCTTGACGTTCTCAACGCCAGCTTCCGGCAAGCTTGTTGCCGGGGAGGCTCTTGACTCTGGCGGAGAACCTTGACGTTCTCAACGCCAGCTTCCGGCAAGCTTGTTGCCGGGGAGGCTCTTGACTCTGGCGGAGAACCTTGACGTTCTCAACGCCAGCTTCCGGCAAGCTTGTTGCCGGGGAGGCTCTTGACTCTGGCGGAGAACCTTGACGTTCTCAACGCCAGCTTCCGGCAAGCTTGTTGCCGGGGAGGCTCTTCAGGGGGTTACTCTCTGGGGCGTTGCCAGCCCCTGAGCTCGCCTTCCATGCGTGTTCCTGCAACACTGACTGGGCATGAAATGCCACAACAACGTTTGAGCACAACAAGTTGATTAGCTTCTGGTTAATGTCGGATTCGCTGCAATCTTGACTCCTGCTGAATATTCCCTTGCTTGCCGGAACACTTTCCGGTGCGCACGATCCAGTCAGCAGCGCTTTGAGGAATGGATCCTTAGCAGCATGCCGGGAACGCCGCCTCCCGAAAAGGTTTACCTTCCCGGCTCTGGCGCAGCTGCTCAGGTTGCCGAGCGGACTCGAGGCAACTAGGAGCGTGACTAGCCCCGGGAAGGCTCCTCAGCATACGGGTTTACGCAGGAACCTTAGAATAAAACTCGCTACGTCCTTCTCCTTAAACGACTGCATTTTTGCACAGTGAGCCCCCCACGCTTGCCGGAATACTCCCCGAATGCGCACGTTCCGGTCGATGGCGCTTAGGATCGGGTCCTGTTCAGCAGCCTATCGAGAACGCCACATCTTCGGGAGCTTAACGCCTTAGAAACAATCGCAGCTGCGTCTGCATTGTTGGGCGGACCCAAAACAACCAGGAGCGCAGAATGTTTCAGGAGCGCTCCTTCGCGCACAGGTTATGCACAAAAATATCGTCCAGGATAAGACTTAACAGCAGAAAGTAATTAAAGCTTTAAAACTTAGCTTTTTGCGAAGGTTCAGGCCCTTCTTCTTGGACGCTATGGCGGTGAAGATGATGAAGAAACTGCCGCGATGATCGCCAGATCAGGTTCGCGCTGCCCCTCACCCCCTACCTGGCGCGCCAAAGATGTCGGGGATGAATCCGCGATCACCTATGGGACCCAGGGAAGGACCCCTTTACGTTCGGCAGGGAGAGACGGTCGCACGAAGAGCAAATCTAGCGAACAACACGACAGTGCACGAGAGAGATTTACCCAGGTTCGGGCCGCACGGATGCGTAAAACCCTACTCCTGCTTTTTGGTTTATTATCTGTATGATTGTTCTAGCTCCAGGAGCGCTACAGTCCCGAGTAGCTGCGTACAATACTGGAGTTCTCCATCTCCCAGTTCCTCTTCCCCCCTTTTCCACGTTGCCTATGGGCCTCCTTTTATACGCACAAAGGGGTCACCAACAGGTGGCAAACAGTAAAGGTAGAGGTGGAAAGTTGCTACAGTAAGGCCACTATTACCAGGAAGACATGTCCTGCTTATCACTGACGGGTCAGGACAAGCGCATTAAATGCTCTGTCTAGGTGTCCCTTAGCTTCTTGGGGATGGGAAAAGGGGCCATCCTATCAGCGCCGCTTGGCACAGTGCTCTGCCACGCATGCCTGGAGAAGGGTCCAGAGTGCCATGCTGGCGGCCGCACTGGAGCAGCAGCATAGTGGCATAACCTTGCCGGGCAGGAACCTTGCCGGGCTCAGCTGGTCATCCCGGCAAGAACCTTGCCGGGGCCTTGTCTCCAGTCTAGCTGTCCCCCGGCAAGCCTTGCCGGGTTCAGCTGGTCATCCCGGCAAGAACCTTGCCGGGGCCTTATCTTTAGTCTTGTCGAGTCCTGAGCTTGCCGGACCTGATCTCGCCGGCAGTAGTAGACTTGATCTTCTGGTCGATCCGCCTGGAGTCTTGTCTTGCCAGCTCTGCCTTGCCGGCGTTGCGTGGACCCATTCCCGGCAAGTAGACCTTGCCGGGAACCGGGCTTCGAATGTACTCTTGGGTGGATTCCTCCTCTGCCATGTCCTTCCCGCCTGGAGGCTGCGACATGCCGGTGCGTGTCCAAGGGTAGTGAACACCCCCCTGTTTATTACACCGACAGGAGCCCCCGGGCCTGGGCCGGACAGGCGTGCACAGTGGTTGTCCGGGCTAGGCCCAACGACGCACACCGGCAACATGTCGATCTGTTCCCTGCCGTTCCTGCTGCCTGGAGGTCGCAACCCTGTTGCTGCAATGGCACGCATAAAGAAACAATTTACCTTGATTAGGCCAAGCTTTATGGCACAAGAGATATTCCTTCATGCTAAATGAATGCATGCTTCCCCCTTGATTGATTCCGTCCTTGCACGTATCTTGTACCCTACACTGTCTGGAAACCCTGCCGGTGCGCACGCTTGCCGCGAGCGCTAGGTGCGGGTCTTTAGCAGCCTGCTGGAAACGCCGCCGCCGGCAAGGCGACTTGCCGGGCCAGAACGCAGCTGCTAAGTTTGCCGAGCAGACTCGAGGCGAAACCAGAGCGCGGACTAACCACGGCAAGGTCCTTTCGCGTGCAGGTCGATATACGAGAACTAGGAATCAATCAAGACGACCCACGCTTGCTGGAAAGCTTTCCGGTGCGCACGCTCCAGGCAGCGGCGCTTGGGTATCGGGTCCTTAGCAGCTCACCGGGAACGCCGCCTCCCGGAAAGGTTTACCTTCCCGGTTCTGGTGCAGCTGCTCACATCGCCGAGCGGACTCGAGGCGACTAGGAGCGCAACTAACCCCGAGAAGGCTCCTTCGCGTGTAGGTGTAAGAAGCGAGTGAGGACAGTAAAATGAATGCAATTGCCAAAAAATCTGTGCAACTTAGCTTTTTCTGCTAGGGCGCCGCTAGCCCCCGAGCTTGTTTCTTGCTCAAAGACTGGTTGTCGGAGCCCCCGGCAAGGGAGGCTCTTAACTCTGGCGGAGAACTTTGACGTTCTCGACGCCAGCTTCCGGCAAGGGGTTGTCGGGAAGGCTCTTCACTCTGGCGGAGAACCTTGACGTTCTCAACGCCAGCTTCCGGCAAGCTTGTTGCCGGGGAGGCTCTTGACTCTAGCGGAGAACCTTGACGTTCTCAACGCCAGCTTCCGGCAAGCTTGTTGCCGGGGAGGCTCTTGACTCTGGCGGAGAACCTTGACGTTCTCAACGCCAGCTTCCGGCAAGCTTGTTGCCGGGGAGGCTCTTGACTCTGGCGGAGAACCTTGACGTTCCCAACGCCAGCTTCCGGCAAGCTTGTTGCCGGGGAGGCTCTTCAGGGGGTTACTCTCTGGGGCGTTGCCAGCACCCGAGCTCGCCTTCCATGCGTGTTCCTGCAACACTGACTGGGCATGAAATGCCACAACAACGTTTGAGCACAACAAGTTGATTAGCTTCTGGTTAATGTCGGATTCGCTGCAATCTTGACTCCTGCTGAATATTCCCTTGCTTGCCGGAACACTTTCCGGTGCGCACGATCCAGTCAGCAGCGCTTTGAGGAACGGATCCTTAGCAGCATGCCGGGAACGCCGCCTCCCGAAAAGGTTTACCTTCCCGGCTCTGGCGCAGCTGCTCAGGTTGCCGAGCGGACTCGAGGCAACTAGGAGTGCGACTAGCCCCGGGAAGGCTCCTCAGCATACGGGTTTACGCAGGAACCTTAGAATAAAACTCGCTAAGTCCTTCTCCTTAAACGACTGCATTTTTGCACAGTGAGCCCCCCACGCTTGCCAGAATACTCCCCGAATGCGCACGTTCCGGTCGATGGCGCTTAGGATCGGGTCCTGTTCAGCAGCCTATCGAGAACGCCGCCTCTTCGGGAGCTTAACGCCTTAGAAACAATCGCAGCTGCGTCTGCATTGTTGGGCGGACCCAAAACAACCAGGAGCGCAGAATGTTTCAGGAGCACTCCTTCGCGCATAGGTTATGCACAAAAATATCGTCCAGGATAAGACTTAACAGCAGAAAGTAATTAAAGCTTTAAAACTTAGCTTTTTGCGAAGGTTCAGGCCCTTCTTCTTGGACGCTATGGCGGTGAAGATGATGAAGAAACTGCCGCGCTGATCGCCAGATCAGGTTCGCGCAGCCCCTCACCCCCTACCTGGCGCGCCAAAGATGTCGGGGACGAATCCGCGATCACCTATGGGACCCAGGGAAGGACCCCTTTACGTTCGGCAGGGAGAGACGCTCGCACGAAGAGCAAATCTAGCGAAGAACACGACAGTGCACGAGAGAGATTTACCCAGGTTCGGGCCGCACGGATGCGTAAAACCCTACTCCTGGCTTTTGGTTTATTATCTGTATGATTGTTCTAGCTCCAGGAGCGCTACAGTCCCGAGTAGCTGCGTACAATACTGGAGTTCTCCATCTCCCAGTTCCTCTTCCCCCCTTTTCCACGTTGCCTATGGGCCTCCTTTTATACGCACAAAGGGGTCACCAACAGGTGGCAAACAGTAAAGGTAGAGGTGGAAAGTTGCTACAGTAAGGCCACTATTACCAGGATGACATGTCCTGCTTATCACTGACGGGTCAGGACAAGCGCATTAAATGCTTTGTCTAGGTGTCCCTTAGCTTCTTGGGGATGGGAAAAGGGGCCATCCTATCAGCGCCGCTTGGCACAGTGCTCTGCCACGCATGCCTGGAGAAGGGTCCAGAGTGCCATGCTGGCGGCCGCACTGGAGCAGCAGCATAGTGGCATAACCTTGCCGGGTAGGAACCTTGCCGGGCTCAGCTGGTCATCCCGGCAAGAACCTTGCCGGGGCCTTGTCTCCAGTCTAGCTGTCCCCCGGCAAGCCTTGCCGGGTTCAGCTGGTCATCCCGGCAAGAACCTTGCCGGGGCCTTATCTTTAGTCTTGTCGAGTCCTGAGCTTGCCGGCCCTGATCTCGCCGGCAGTAGTAGACTTGATCTTCTGGTCGATCCGCCTGGAGTCTTGTCTTGCCAGCTCTGCCTTGCCGGCGTTGCGTGGACCCATTCCCGGCAAGTAGACCTTGCTGGGAACCGGGCTTCGAATGTACTCTTGGGTGGATTCCTCCTCTGCCATGTCCTTCCCGCCTGGAGGCTGCGACTTGCCGGTGCGTGTCCAGGGGTAGTGAACACCCCCCTGTTTATTACACCGACACCTTCTCAAATTTTTACCAGGGCATGGTGAGGCCATACCATGGCACCATGCCAGCCGTCATGTTTTCCAAGCATGCATTTCATTTTTCTATAGTTGAAAAACCAATAAACGACGTGTTTGTGGTTGACTATTGCCACACATTTCCGTGAAATCTCTGCCCATTCCTTGTAAAAGGCATGAGAATTTACTAAATAGCACGATCATGGTTTTCCATACCATTCTTGTGCACCTTTTCATACATCGATTGTTTGAATTTGAATTATGTACATTAATGCCTAGAAAATGCACATAATCCCCTAAATATTGTAAATGAACCCGGAAAAGTGCCAAATTTGAACACGGTGATTTGCAGGGTTTATGTTCATCGTAGAAAAAAAACTCATGGACAAAGGACAAAGGAATTTTGGATTCCCCTTCAATCTCGGTGATTTACTATCGCACACGATTCATCTCCGTCGCCTCTGCGAATTGTGTGTATTCACCCACACATGCAAAAGGAAAAAGAAAACCCTCGCCCACTTCGTCCCCACCCACTCGCCGCGGACTCCTCTGCAACTCTGCACCTCATCAACTTCTATCACGGCGGCCACCCTAAGCTCGACGGCTGTCGTCGGCAGGCGGAGGTCGCGCTCCAAAAGGCACGGGATTTCGCCACTACCGCTTTCCGCCGCCTACCTGCACCGACATTCTAGACTCTGGTCGATTGGGGTTTTCTACAGGATTGGGCCGGGGAGTTTTCTCATGGAGAAGGTAACCAATTTAGTGAAATATTCACTCATCTCTTATCGCAGTCCGTCCGTCACTGTTAATCAACTGGCGGAAATCGCCGTGGATTCATTTTTCTTCTAGCTGATTCGAGGGTTTTCATTCATGTGTCCATAGTGCGAGCACAAATCGGGCAAGTGTGGTCACGGCCAGTCGGAAACGAAGTTCTATCTCACCATTCCGGATGACTTCAGAGAGCGCCCGGTATGTTCAATCTCACCCTACCACGGTCGGCATGGCCTAAATTTGTGAACATGTACCGTATGTTGCTACATTTGGATAAAAGGTATGGTGCCACGTGTAGCCTAGATGTCGAAGCCGATTTTTTCCCCTATATTAGGCAAATTTATGATGTATTGTTCATTCAGTTACCCTCATATTTGCATCAAATCTTTGTTACATTATCTATTTTTAATTATATATTTTTGTACTTTGCTTTCATCTATATATTGATCTGTTCTATCAGTTACTCCCATATTTGCATCTTGCTCTGTTATTTCAATATATCTAATTTACGATCTTAATTTTCATTTCAAGCAGTACATCCCTTGCTTTGCAAGAACAGGAGTAGAAGGAAATCTTGGGCTTTACTTTGTTGATGACTACATGGATGTCATATTGACAACGCAGCATGGATTTACAATGACAGTTAGCGTAAAACTTGATAAAGATGGTCACTCCTATTTTGATGCGGACCTTTGGAGAAAAATGTCTAAGTGTTATGAACTGAAAGCTGGCAATAAAATTCTAGTGCATGCACCATAGCCTGGTCTAATTAACATGGATGTTTACTTCCCCAACATCATCAGCCGATCAAAGTCTGATCGAGGTTAGTGTCCTTTCAACTTTCTCCATGCTGGCATATTACTTAGCAAAATCGCGGTATTTGCTCTGACTAATTGATCACTATTTAAGCAACCAATTGTGATTTCATTTTCTGACTATGTTCCTAGGCAGTAACAAATTCTATTTACCAATTTATGCGCATTATATATTCTTCTGCCATGTTCTGAATAAATAATACCTTTCCACCTTTTAAGCAGGATATGTTGGATGCATAGTGAATGATCTGTATGTTACTAAACGTACCAAATTTCACTGGAAGGACTTGAAGCATGTCATAAACTTTGTTGATAATCTGACAGAGATAGCCCAGCATATGAACGCTGGATTTTGGATGGGATTAATTATACCTATGGTGCACACATTGATCATGACCAATTGTGTGCACAAAACGCTGGTACAAAGTCTTTCTTTTATGTTGATGTTCATAAACTATATATATCTTCAACGATATGTTACAATTGGTTTTTATTCTACATTTCAATAGAAATTGCCCGTTGTAGCTGTTCCTAGATCGATTTCCCGGCGTGGTCGAATTACACTTGTGACTGCTAATAACGCCAAAGTGATTGCAAGGTACTGCATTTCCCGCAGAAATGGTACCATTCAAATTAACAAGTTCTCGCTTGTCGTGGCAATGCATCCATATTGGAAAATTGGAGACACTATTCTACTCATTCTCTACCAAGGCACAGGAGGGCTCTTCCTTTTCATTGACGAGACGCCGAGTCACCGTGATCAAGCTGCTTCTAGTGGATAGTTGTGGTTGTTGGCCCTCAGCCTCTTAAAATGTGCTGGATGTTACTATGTTAAGTATGTACATATGGACCATATGGTTCTTGGCCCTCAGCCTCTTAAAATGTGATAGTTGTTACTATGTTAATTAAGTATGTAGATATGGACCATATAGTTGTCAAAACCGTGTTACGAAGATCCTCCTTTTGTCGAATAGTGTAACCACTATATATATGTTACTCAAATGCTGTTAGCCAAGTTCTTAAATTTTCATGGAAAGTATTAGTATCGTACACAGTTCATTGAGTTTAAGCGCGTGCCCGATAAAGCGGTAGAGTAGAGGACGCCCATGTTTTGGACGTGGCGATCAGCACCGATGTCCAGAAGGCATTTGCATATTAATTTTCCATATTGCAAATTCACACATGTGTTAACATAAGGAAACGTATGTGTAACTTACTAATCATCGCACACGAGTACTCGCAGACGCATCGTGTGCGATACTCCTAGCCACCGCAAGCAACTAGTTTGCAATTTTCAAAGTTTTTTGTACACACAGAATCGCACACGAATTAACTGTAGTAACCGTCTGTGTTGTAATTTCTCATCGCAAACAGTTCATCCGAGTGGGCTGTTTGCTGCGTATCACACACATCTTGTTTACACGACTCGTTTGTGTTCTTTTGGCTCATCGCAAATAGTTCATCTATGTGAACTGTATGCCGCATATCACACACATCTTGTTAAGTTGAACCATTTCTGTTGTGTTCCCTAATCGAAAACAGTTCATCTGAGTGAACCGTATGCCGTATATCACACACACCTTGATCTGGCTAACCGTTTCTGTTGCACTCCCTAATAGCAAACAGTTCATCTGAGCGAACTATATGCCATATATCGCACACACCTTGATATGGCTGCCTGTTTCTGTTATTCTGTCTCATTGCAAACAGTTCGTATGGATCATCCGTGTGCCCTGCATCGCACACGCAACTAAAATCTGAACCGTGTTTGATGTCTCCACCATCGCAAATGTTTTGCATCTTTTTTGATGATTTTTTTACATCACCGTTTGCGATTAATGCATCGTACATAGTTTCGTCAAAGGGTCTCTGATCGTAGTGTCGCATTAGCAGCATCCTGCAGTAGTGCCATAAGGATATATCGGTGGTAGGGAATGGCAAAGGCGGTGGACACAAGGGTATCGGGAAAACATCAAAGAGTATGTTCAGAATCTTCTGCTGAATCAGGCCATCATCTGGAATGAGGGGATCTCGGGAGGAAGTAGTTACGATAACCTAGAGTTAGAGTTAGTAAAATCTTCAACCCGAAAAGAAGAGAGATCATAATCCCAGAGTAAAGGAGAGGAATAAAAGATCCTAATACCACCCATTTGTGATGTGGGCCCGTAAGCCACACAATAATGTTAGTTACATAGTTTTTTCAAAGACTAGACTCAACTTCGGCCAAGGAGTTGGAAAGGGGCTTTCTACAGGTAGCCGGCTCTCATACCAACTTGTGATGCCCCAGACTTAATCGTGCACTCATCATACACGCAAATGCGCACGATCAAGATCAGAGACTCACGGGAAGATATCACAACACAACTCTAGACACAAATAAAATAATACAAGCTTTATACTACAAGCCATGGGCCTCGAGGGCTCTAATACATAAGCTCGAATACACAAGAGTCAATGGAAGCAACATTATCTGAGAACAGATATAAGTAAACAAGTCTGCCTTAAGAAGGCTAGCAAAACAACGACATCTGGATCGAAAAGGCGCAAGCCTCCTGCTTGGGAGCCTCCTAACTACTCCTAGTCGTCGGTGGTCTCCATGTAGTAGTAGGCTCCATTGTGGTAGTAGTAGTCGTCGGCGGGCTCAGCTGGCTCCTGGGCTCCGTCATCTGATCGCAACAATCGGGTAGAAGGGAAAAAAGGGTAGGAAAGAAACCATGAGTACTCATCCAAAGTACTCGCAAGACTTACATCAGATCTATGCTAAGTATGCATCGGTATCAAAGGAATGGGGCTATATCTTTGGACTATACTGCAGAAATGCCAGAATAGAAGGGAAGGCCTAGCCTATCGAAGACCTACATCTTGTAGCAACAGAAGAGAGCAGAGTAACATAACATAATAGTAATAAGTATGTTGTAGTAATGCCTAGAGATCCTTCCTCGACTCCGTGCGAGAAAGCAATCCCGGAGCCATCATATCCATTTAGTGTCTCCAGTATCCAGTTCTAGTTGTAATAGATCGGGATACAACTCCGAGCATCCGTTATCATGGACATGGCTATTCGAACAGATATACTTCCCTGCGGGAGTGCACCAACTTACCCAACCCGCTCGATTAGCTTTGGCCGGACACACTCTTCCGGGTCATGCCCGGCCTAAGCTGATCAACACGCCGTAGTCCTACCTGGGCTCTCCAGAGAGGTCACATGTCGGTCTACATACTAAATGCGAAGGGGTCATGGGCCAATCGTCCTTTGCAATACTGTGCGTCGCGAGGACAGCCAGGGTCAGTCCTGGCTACCTCTTTATACAAAGCAAGTGCTTACGCGGACCACCCGGGAGCGTGCCACTCAACTATGACGTCTGTAGATCTTTCAGGAGAATCGTACGATGCCGAGTGCCCATACTTATTCCCGCATGGTGGTTAGTGCGAAAAGGCCAGAGGCCTACTCAGATCACATATCCAAACTCGTTAGTTTCTTGGGAGCGTGCGGAGACGATCAATGATCCATGATCTGTGGTCCCGTCGCCCCGTCTCGCGGACTTACGGCAAGGGCCAAGAATGCTCGGCCGTGCCGCGTAATTATCTCGTGGGTACACTCATGGCCAACCCGACTCCAGTAACTCTCACGGTTACCCCTCGGGGCCGACTCGGCTGTTGGAAATATGCCCTAGAGGCAATAATAAAGTGGTTATTATTATATTTCCTTGTTCATGATAATCGTTTATTATCCATGCTATAATTGTATTGATTGGAAACTCAAATATATGTGTGGATGCATAGACAACAACATGTCCCTAGTGAGCCTCTACCGGGCTAGCTCGTTGATCAAAGATGGCTATGGTTTCCTAGTCATAGACATGAGTTGTTATTTGATAACAAGATCACATAATTAGGAGAATCATTTAATGGACAAGACCCAAACTATAAACATAGCATATGATCGTATCAAGTTTATTGCTATCGTTTTCTGCATGTCAAGTATCTATTCCTATGACCATGAGATCATGCAACTCACAGACATCGGAGGAGTACCTTGTGTGTACCGAACGTCGCAACATAACTGGGTGACTATAAAGATGCTCTACAAGTATCCCCGAGGGTGTCTGTTGAGTTGACATGGATCAGGACTAGGACTTGTCACTCCGTATGACGGAGAGGTATCTCGGGGCCCTCTCGGTAATACAACATCACAAGAAGCTTGCAAGCATGTGACTAATGAGTTTGGTCACGGGATCTTGTATTACAGAATGATTAAAGGGACTTGCCGGTAACGAGATTGAACTAGGTATGAAGATACCGATGATCGAATCTGGGCAAGTAACATATCGCGGGACAAAGGGAATTGTATACGGGATTAACTGAATCCTTGACATTGTGGTTCAATCGATAAAGATCTTCGTGGAATATGTAGGAATCAATATGGGCATCTAGGTTCCGCTATTGGTTATTGACCGGAGAGGAGTCTCGGTCATGTCTACATGATTCTCGAACCCGTAGGGTCGCACGCTTAACGTTCGGTAGCGCTAGGGTAGTATTGAGATATTAATAGTGGAAAGTATGAAGGTTGTTTGGAGTCCCGGATGGGATCCGGGACATCACGAGGAGCTTCGGAATAGTCTGGAGGTAAAGATTCATATATAGAACGTTGATATCAGGGTTCCGAAAAAAGTTTGACTTTTTTCGGTACTGTACCGGGAAGGTCCTAGAAGGTTCCAGAGTGGGCCCACCTACATGGGGAACCCACATAAATGTGGGTAGTGGGGAAAGTCCCCACAACCCTGGTCTAGGTGCACCAAGATCCTCGCTTAAAAGGAATAGCATCATATCCCAAGGGAATAAGATCAGGATCCCTAAAAAGGGTGATAGCGATCGGTGGGGAAGGAAAGGTGGGATTTCCTTCCTCCCCCTTTGCCAACGACCCTTGGGCCTTGGAGGGCAGGCCACCAGCCCCCTCCACGCCTATATAAAGGTGGGGAGGCATTGGGGGCAGCCAACCCTTCGAGCCTTGCCCGTTACCTCTCCCAACTCCTCCCACGTTTCACCGGTTAAGCTTGGCGAAGCCCTGCCGGAGTTCCGCTGCCACCACCACCACCATACCATCGTGTTGGTATCGATCTCATCTACCCCCTCTCTCTCTCTCTTTATGGATCAAGAAGGAGAGGACGCCACCGAGCCGCACGTGTGCTAAACTCGGAGGTGCCGTCCGTTCGGCACTTGATCGGGAGTTCGTGAACGGATCGTGATTGGATCGCGAAGATGTTCGACTACATCAACCGTGTTTCTTAACGCTTCCACTTAGCGATCTACAATGGTATGTCGATCCAATCTCTCCTCTCATAGATGTGCATCTCCTATATTGATCTTGGTGAGTGTAGGAAAATTTTTGTTTCCCATGCAACGTTCCCCAACAGTGGCATCATGAGCTAGGTCTATGCGTAGAGGACATCATGAGTAGAACACAAAGGAGTTCGTGGGCGTTGATATTCAGATTGCTCCCTTACTTAGTCTTATCTTGATTCAGTGGTATTGTGGGATGAAGTGGCCCGGACCTACTTTATATGTCCACGTACATGAGACAGGTTCCATCGACTGACATGCAACTTGTTGCATAAAGATGGCTGGCGGGTGTCTGTCTCTCCCACCTTAGTTGAATTGGATTCGACAAAGGCGGTCCTTGTATAAGGTTAAATAGCAAATTGTATATAACCATTGTGGCTTTGCGTAGGTAAGAACGGTTCTTACTAGTTACCCATGGCAGCCACGTAAAATATGCAACAACAAAGTAGAGGACGTCTAACTTGTTTTTGCAAGGTATGTTGTGATATGATATGGCCAAAGACATGATGAGATATATTTGATGTATGAGATGATCATGTTTTGTATAGATTATCACGACTTGCATGTCGATGAATACGGCAACCGGCAGGATCCATAGGGTTGTCTTTTATTATTGTATGACATGTGTGTCAATCATTAAGCGCTATGTAATGCTTTACTTTATCGCTAAACGGTAGCAATAGTTGTAGAAGCATGGTTGGCGTGACAAACCCGATGGTGACACAATGATGGAGATCATGGTGTCATGATGGTGATGATGGAGATCATGCTAGTGCTTTGAAGATGGAGATCAAAAGCACAAGATGATGGCCATATCATGTTGCTACTTCTTGAGCTTGCGTTGAATTTTCCCTTGAAAAGGAAAAGGGTGACGCAGAAAAGTAGAGATAAGTATTTCCCTCAGTTAAGAACCAAAGGTATCAATCCAGTAGGAGGCACAAGCAAGTCTCCAATCTATGCACCTACACAAACTAACAAACACTTGCACACAACACGAAAAAGGGGTTGTCAATCCCTTCACGGTCACGAACAAGAGTGAGATCTAATAGAGATAGGTATAAAAGATAAATAAAAGAGCAAACTAAAGTAAATATAAATAAATTGCAGCAAGGTATTTTTGGGTTTTTTGGTTTAAAGATCTGAAAATATATGATGAAAATAGACCCGGGGGCCATAGGTTTCACTAGAGGCTTCTCTCTTGAAAGAAAACATACGGTGGGTAAACAAATTACTATTGAGCAATTCATAGAAAAGCGCAAAGTTGTGACGATATCTAAGGCAATGATCATGAATATAGGCATCACGTCCATGACAAGTAGACCAAAATGATTTTGCATCAACTACTATTACTCCACACATCGACCGACTCCTGCCTGCATCTAGAGTATTAAGTTCATAATAACAGAGCAACGCTTTAAGTAAGATGACATGATGTAGATGGATAAACTCAAGCAATATGATATAGACCCCATCTTTTTATCCTCGATGGCAACAATACAATACGTGCCTCGCTACCCCTTCTGTCACTGGGTGAGGACATCACAAGATTGAACCCAAAACTAAGCACATCTCCCATTGCAAGAAAAACCAACCTAGTTGGCTAAACCAAACCGATAGTTCAAAGAGAAATACAAAGATATCTTAATCATGCATAAAAGAGTTCAGAGAAGACTCAAATAATATTCATAGATAATTTGATCATAAATCCACAATTCATCGGATCTGAACAAACGCACCACAAAATAAGATTACATCGGATAGAACTCCAAGAACATCGAGGAGAACATGGTATTGAAGATCAAAGAGAGAGAAGAAGCCATCTAGCTACTAGCTATGGACCCGTAGGTCTATGGTAAACTACTCACGCATCATCGAAAGGGCAGCAAGGTTGATGTAGAGGCCCTCCCTGATCGAATCCCCCTTTGGCAGGGTGCCGGAAAAGGCCCCAAGATGGGATCTCACGGGAACAGAGTCTTGCGGCGGCGAAAAAGTATTTTGGTGGACGCTTCTGATGGTTGGGGAATATTTCTGAATTTATAGAGGTGGAATTACGGTTGGAGGACACCCGAGGGGCCCACAAGCCCTCAGCCCTCCCCTCTGGGGCGCGCCCTAGAGGCATGTGGCCTCCTCGGGACTCTTCTGGCCCTCTCTCCAAGTCATGTAGGTGTCTTCTGGTCCGAGAAAAATCATCATAAAGTTTTATTCCGTTTGAACTCCGTTTGATATTCCTTTTCTGTAAAAGTCAAAAACAAGGAAAAAATAGAAACTGGCACTGGGCTCTAGGTTAATAGGTTAGTCCCAAAAATAATATAAAATGTCATATTAATGCATATAAAACATCCAAAACAGATAATATAATAGCATGGAACTATCAAAAATTATAGATACGTTGGAGACGTATCAAGCATCCCCAAGTTTAATTCCTGCTCGTCCTCGAGTAGGTAAATGATAAAAATAGAATTTTTGATGTGGAATGCTACCTAACATATTTATCAATGCAATCTTCTTTATTATGGCAAGAATGTTCAGATCCATATGATTCAAAACAAAAGTTTAATATTGACATAAAAACAATAATACTTCAAGCATACTAATAAAGCAATCCTGTCTTCTCCAAATAACATGGTCAAAGAAAGTTATCCCTACAAAATCATATAGTCTGGCTATGCCCCATCTTCATCACACAAAGTATTTCATCATGAACAACCCCGATGACAAGCCAAGCAATTGTTTCATACTTTTGGTGTTCTCAAACTTTTTCAACTTTCACGCAATACATGAGCGTGAGCCATGGATATAGCACTATAGGTGGAATAGAATATGGTGGTTGTGGAGAGGACAAAAAGAAGGAGAAAGTCTCACATCAACTAGGCAAATTAATGGGCTATGGAGATGCCCATCAATTGATATCGATGCAAGTGAGTAGGGATTGCCATGCAATGGATGCACTAGAGCTATAAGTGTATGAAAGCTCAAAAAGAAACTAAGTGGGTGTGCATCCAACTTGCTTGCTCACGAAGACCTAGGGCAATTTGAGGAAGCCCATCATTGGAATATACAAGCCAAGTTCTATAATGAAAAACTCCCACTAGTATATGAAAGTGACAAAATAGGAGACTCTCTATCATGAAGATCATGGTGCTACTTTGAAGCACAAGTGTGGAAAAAGGATAGTAACATTGTCCCTTCTCTCTTTTCTCTCATTTTTTCTCCTTTTTTTGGGCTTCTTTGGCCTCTTTTATTTTTTTATAAAGTCCGGAGACTCATCCCAACTTGTGAGGGAGTCATAGCTTCCATCATCCTTTCCTCACATGGGGCAATGCTCTAATAATGATGATCATCACACTTTTATTTACATACAACTCAAGAATTACAAATCGATACTAGAACAAAATATGACTCTATATGAATGCCTCCGGTGGTGTACCGGGATGTGCTATGATCAAGATTGACATGTATAAAAAATATGAACGGTGGCCTTGCCACAAATACTATGCCAACTACATGATCATGCAAAGCAATATGACAATGATGGTGCGTGTCATAATAAAATGGAACGGTGGAAGTTGCATGGCAATATATCTCGGAATGGCTATGGAAATGCCATAATAGGTAGGTATGGTGGCTGTTTTTAGGAAGGATATACGGTGTGTTTAATGCACCGGCGAAAGTTGTGTGGTACTAGAGAGGCTAGCAATGGTGGAAGGGTGAGAGTGCGTATAATCCATGGACTCAACATTAGTCATAAAGAACTCACATACTTATTGCAAAAACTTATTAGCCATCAAAACAAAGTACTTCATGCATGCTCCTAGGGGGATAGATTGGTAGGAAAAGACCATCGCTCGTCCCCGACCGCCACTCATAAGGAAGACAATCAAAAAATAAATCATGCTCCGACTTCATCACATAACGGTTCACCATACGTGCATGCTACGGGAATCACAAATTTTAACACAAGTATTTCTACTAATCCACAATTACTCACTAGCATGACTCTAATATCACCATCTTCATATCTCAAAACAAATGCAAGGAATCAAACTTCTCATCTTATTCAATGCTCTTTATATGAAAGTTTTATTATATCCCTCTTGGATGCCCATCATATTAGTACTAAATTCATAACCTAAGAAAATTACCATGCTGTTTAAGACTCTCAAAATAATATAAGTGAAGCATGAGAGTTTATCAATTTCTATAAAATAAATCCACCGCCGTGCTCTAAAAAGATATAAGTGAAGCACTAGAGCAAAACTGCCTAGCTCAAAAGATATAAGTGAAGCACATAGAGTATTCTAATAAATTCATGATTAATGTGTGTCCCTCTCAAAAGGTGTGTACAGCAAGGATGATTGTGGCAAACTAAAAAAGCAAAGACTCATATCATACAAGACGCTCCAAGAAAAACACATATCATGTGGTAAATAAAAATATAGCCTCAAGTAAATTTACCAATGGATTGAAGACAAAAGAGGGGATGCCATACGGGGCATCCCCAAGCTTAGATGCTTGGTTGTCCTTGAATATTACCTTGGGGTGCCTTGGGCATCCCCAAGCTTAGGCTCTTGCCACTCCTTATTCCATAGTCCATCAAATCTTTACCCAAAACTTGAAAACTTCACAACACAAAACTCAACAGAAAACTCATAAGATCCGTTAGTATAATAAAATAAATCACCACTTTAGGTACTGTTGTGAACTCATTCTAAATTTATATTGGTGTTATATCTACTGTATTCCAACTTCTCCATGGTTCATACCCCCCGGTACTACCCATAGATTCATCAAAATAAGCAAACAACACATAGAAAACAGAATCTATCAAAAACAGAACAGTCTGTAGTAACCAGAATATTAATCATACTTCTGTAACTCGAAAAGTTCTGAAAAATTAGGATAGAAGAGGAAATTCATATATCAATCTTGTGTAAAAACTTCAGAATTTTTCCACTCTCCATTGAATCTAAACAATTCTGTTACTGGATGCAAAAGTTTTTGTTTTTCAGCAAAACCAAATCAACGATATGCCAAAGCATCCCAAAGGTCTCGCTTGGCTCAAACACTAATGAAAACATCAAAACACAATTACTACAGAGGTAATAATGTATATACTCATAAAAATAGAAAATAAAAAATATTGGGTTGTCTCCCAACAAGAGCTTTTCTTTAAAGCCTTTTAGCCAGGCGTTGATAATTTTAATAATGCTCACTTGAAAGACAAAATTTGAAGCACAAAGAGAGCATCATATAGCATGTGAAAAACAAGTTTAAGTCTAACATACTTCCTATGCATAGGCATTTTATAGGGAAAAGATTTATCGAGGCAAGCAAAAACTAGCATATGCAAGGAAGAAGAAAGAAACAATAGCAATCTCAACATAATGAGAGGTAATTTAGTAACATGAAAATTTCTGCAACCATATTTTCCTCTCTCATAATAATTACATGTGGGATCATATTCAAATTCAACAATATAGCTATCACATAACATATTCTCTACATGATCCACATGCATGCAAAGTTGACACTCTTCCAAACCCACTTTCAATATTATCGCAAACATATTCATCATGAGGCTTAAATAAATTTTCAAGATCATAAAAAGAATCACCCCAATCATGATCATTGCAATAAGTAGTGGACATATCAAAATTAGCATCCCCAAGCTTGGGGTTTTGCATATTATTAGCACAATTGACATTAATAGAATTTATAATAACATCATTGCAATCATGCTTTTTATTCAAGGAGCTATCGTGAATCACTTTATAAATTTCTTCTTTTATCACTTCATCACAATTTTCAGATTCATGAATTTCAAGCAAAACTTCATAAAGATAATCTAGTGCACTCAACTCACTAGCAATTGGTTCATCATAGTTGGATCTTTTAAAAATATTAGCAAGTGGGTGAGGATCCATAAGATTTTTGCTTCTTGATTTTCAATAAACACACAATTATATCAAGTGAACGAGCAAACAAACCAAGTAAGACATAAAGGCAAGCGAAAAGATGAACAGAAAGAAGGCGAATAAAAAGGCAAATATTTTTGTGTTTTTCTGAAAAAGTTTTAGAAGTGGGGGAGAGGAAAACAAGAGGCAAATGGCAAATAATGTAAGTGCAAGAGATGAGAGTTTGTGATGGGTACTTGGTAGGCTTCATGTAGAACCTCCCCGGCAATGGCGCCAGAAATTCTTCCTGCTACTTCTTGAGCTTGCGTTGATTTTTCCCTTGAAGAGGAAAGGGTGATGCAACAAAGTAGAGATAAGTATTTCCCTCAGTTAAGAACCAAGGTATCAATCCATTAGGAGGCACAAGCAAGTCTCCAATCTATGCACCTCCACAAACTAACAAACACTTGCACACAACGTGAAAAAGGGGTTGTCAATCCCTTCACGGTCACGAACAAGAGCGAGATTTAATAGAGGTAGGTATAAAAGATAAATAAAAGAGCAAACTAAAGTAAATATAAATAAATTGCAGCAATGTATTTTTGGTTTATAGATCTGAAAATATATGATGGAAAATAGACCCGGGGGCCATAGGTTTCACTAGAGGCTTCTCTCTTAAAAGAAAACATACGGTGGGTAAATAAATTACTGTTGAGCAATTGATAGAAAAGCATAAAGTTATGACGATATCTAAGGCAATGATCATGAATATAGGTGTCGGTGCAACAAACCCTGGTGTATGTTGCCCTGACTGTACACAGGCTCAAGGACAAGGTTACAACATCCGAGACAAGGCCAAGCAGCAGAGTTAGCTCTTTGAGAAATCAAAGGGCGGATCAAGAAGACCAAGACAAGCCAAAACTACAAGATATCACCGAGGGAAAAAGGCTCCCTTGTCGGGCAGGTGAGCCTGGTCAGGTCGAGGCCACCCCAAGAGCAAGTCCCAAGACCTCCCCGACAAGGATTGCCAGGGCGCTGGCGGCCTGCTATCCCGCCAGGGCTCCACCGCTCCACCTCACAGTGACGAGAGTCACTTATCGGTGCAGTGCCGAGCCCCCAAGTGAATAAGTGGCAGTCATTCAGCACATGGCAGCCATTCCAGAGGAAGATCACCCCTAAATGACACCCGTCCATGGGCGTGTCACGCAGACATACGAGAAGGTGGTTGAATGGCACCGCGAGGCTTGCCGGGCTGCATCCACGATGTGACACTAAGCGGTGCATTTAATGCACCTTATCCTATCTACAGAGTTAGGTATGATAGCACTGTGACTATCTAATCACTGGATAATGACTGTTTTGCCATTGTGGTAACCCCTTGACCTATAAAAGGAGGACTGAGGCAACCTTAGAAAGGATTCAGACCATGGTACACTGATACGCGCGTAGCTGCTCTCCCTGAGGTGACCTTGCCGGGCTTGAGTACTGTGCGTTCGTCACGGTCTTCCACTCAATCCACCAAAGCAGGAGTAGGGTTTTACGCCTCACGGCAGCCCGAACCTGGGTAAAAACCACCCGCGTCACCATTGTCGTGATGTTCTACGACCTTCGCTCTTTATGCAACATGCCCTTCCCCTTGCCGGACCACAAAGGGGCCGATGGCCCCATAGGTGATCGTGTTAAACCACGACATCTATGGCACGCCGGGTAGGGGCGAGCGCTTGTGCGAACCCGAGGACGCAAACAGTGCGTCGGTCTTCATCACCATCTCCTTCGACGATGGCGTCATCACCCATGGCACCCAAGAAAAAGTCCGGTGCAGCAGCCTGTCCTTCCACCTCGAAGGCCCCCTCGCATGCAGCCACTGATCCCATGGGGGCTGTGCTGGTGTCGGGGACGCAAACGCCGCGGGGGACGTGACCGACGCAGGCGGCGCCGTCGTCGTTCCTCCCACGGCTGAGGTGGGAGCAGGAGGCGCCGTAGGAGGATAGCATCAACAACATCCTAGCGGCCATGCTCCACAAGATGCGGGAGGGGAGAACATCCAATTCCCACCTCTCTACCTCACTGGAGAACGCAGCCGCAGCGATGGCGCCCGCTCCAGCGTGAACCGCGACCTCCTAGCTGCCCCTGCTATGGATGCAGCTATGAGGCACACGCCGTCCCCAGGACAAGGCAATCAAGAAGAAAGTGCCAAACAGGGCCGTCAGCCCCCAAGCGCGTCCTTCTCGTCGTCATGCCGCCCTCGCGACTGGCTCGCGATGACGAGAGCGCGACGCCGCCACTACCGGCACCGTCAGGAGTCAGGCGACGTCGCGGTCTGCGTCGTCGTCCATGCTGAGTACTGCTTCGGAGGCCATGGCTTGAGCCTAGCTCCTATTGGGATTCCCACCAGTGGATGACCAAATGGATGAATGGAGAGCCACCATTCAAAGTTTGATTGGTTTCGCTGAGGCAGGGGGATTGCAACGAGCGGGCTCGCCACAGCATCCGCAGGTAGCGACAACGGCCCGAGCCGCTGGCCGTGCTGAAGGGGCCAACCTCACGGTGCAGTCCCCCCCCCCCCCACGACAGCCAGCGCAGGGGCTGCGGCGAGAGCTGCATAACCAAGAACACGACAAGGTGTCGATGGCTTCGTCTAATCCTTGAGCCCATCGAGATCAGCGACAGGTCCTGGAGGACAGGCGGAGGGAAGATGCGCGCGTTACCATAGAATGGCGCCGCGAAACCCACCGCCAGTCTGACAGGCGCAATGGCCCCAATGTCGATGAGCCTGCGCCCGGTGGAGACGGATACCTGCCCTTCGAGGTTGGGTGTCCTGCCTTCACCCGCGAGCTGCGGCAAGTCCATTGGCCATCTACCCGCACGTTCAAGCCAGAGATACCAGAGAAGTATAATGGAAGACTGAACCCGGCAGAGTTCTTGAGCATCTACACCATTGCTGTTCAAGCTGCCGGGGGAAGAGATGAAAAGATATTCGCCAACTACTTCCCTTTGGCGCTCAAGCCAATGTGAGGTCGTGGCTGATGCACTTGCCGGAGAACTCCATCTCAACTTGGGTTGATCTGTGCCACGAGTTTGTTGGTGCCTTCACGGGCGGCCATCAAGAACCAGGGTGGCCCAGCGATTTGCAGCTCCTTCCACAAAAGGAAGGAGAGAGTTTACGGAAGTACATGCAGAGGTTCAGCCGGGTGCACATGAACATTCCAGATATTCACCCAGTAGCTGTGATTGCCGCGTTCCAGTCCAATGTGCGCAACCACAGGATATGTTCCAAAATGAACGTCCGGTTGCCCAAGACTGTGAATGAGCTTTACACCTTAGCGGATAAGTGTGCCCGTACGAAGGAAGGGAGGCGTCTCCCCGGATAAGAGGATGGCGTCGATGTCGACTTAGAAGATGATGACAATGCCGCCGACCAGAAGAAGAAGAACAAGAAACACAACAAGAAGTGCAAGGAGAAAGCAGTGCTGGCTATCGAGGGGTCGGGTACTCCGAGTACCGGCAAGAAGGCCAAGGCCGAAGCCACCGGCAAGGAGGTTGCCGCATGCGCCGACTGCCGGGAGGCCGCGGTGGCCGGGAAGGCTGACGGACCATACTTCAAGATCCATCGAACCAAAGGCCATGATCTCCAAGAATGTCACCAAGTTGAGCAACTCGTCAAGAAGCAGAAGGTTGAGTATAAGAAGCGTGATAAGGAGAGAGGCCAAGATGGCGTTGGCGGGAAGGGCCGAAGCGGCCGAGGAGGCCGCCCCGGCAAGGTCCCCCAACATCAGGGAAAACCTGCTAAAGGCCATGAGAAGGAGTGTGGTGACGAAAGTGATGAAGGGGATGAAGAGGAAACTAGTGAGCAAGAGTTCCAGAAAGCCACTCATGCCCTAAGCATTGACGGAGGCGCATCCTTGCACTCCTCTCACCGCCAACTGAAACAATGGGCGTGTGAGGTCAATGCTGTGGAGCCAGCGGCGGACTCCTAGAAACCACTCAAATGGTCTCGCACGCCCATCATCTTTGACAAAGAGGATCACCCTGACCGCACCACTGCGGTAGGGTGCTTGCCATTGTTGGTTTCACCAACAATCCGCAACCTCAAGGTCACAAAGATGTTGGTTTATGGTGGGGCCGGGTTGAATCTGATTTCCCCTAAGGTGCTCAGCAAGCTACAGATAACAGATGAAGAGCTCAAGGTTACTGGCATGTTTCAAGGAATCAACCCCGGCAGGAGTCGTCCAAAGGGGAAGATCACGCTGCCGGTGACGTTTGGAGGGGAGTTGAACTACCGGACTGAGAAGATCGTGTTCGATGTGGTCGAACTTTCATTGCCATATAATGGGATACTCGGGCGACCTGCCCTGGCAAAGTTCATGGCGGCATCCCACTATGCCTACAACACCCTGAAGATACCAGGACCGATAGGCGTCATTTCTATCCCATCAGACAAGAAGGACGCGATCATATGCGTAGACAAGATGTATCGGGAGGCGGTCGTTGCCGAGTCCGCGGAAGCTACAATCCCCACCAAGGAAAACAAACAAGGGAGAAAAGCTAGCAAGGATGCCGGCAAGGAATCCGGGAAGCGCGCCTCTTCGGAGTACGCTGCACCCGTCGATGATTTGCCAGAGAGTTCTACTAGCAAGAGATCCAAGGTTGTTGCACCCGCTGTGAAGAAGGTCCCGGCAGGGCTGGCTGGCGCTGATGGTACATTCACTATCAGCTCCACCCTTGACGACAAACAGGAAAGCGCGCCCGTTGCCTTCCTGCGGGCGAATGTTGATGTAATTGCTTGGCAACCATCTGACATCCCCGGTGTTCCCAGGGAGGTAATCGAGCACCACCTTGCTGTCTGCCCTCATGCCCGGCCCGTCAAGCAGAAGGTCCGGAAGCAAGCCTTGGAGCGGCAGTAGTTCATTGTCGAGGAGATCAAGAAACTTGAGGCAGCTGGTTTGGTCAGAGGAGTATTGCACCCAACATGGTTGGCAAATCCAGTGTGGTGCGCAAGGCGAATGGGAAATGGAGGCTTTGCATAGATTTCACAGATCTGAATAAAGCATGCCCGAAGGACCTGTTCCCCTTGCCACGCATCAACCAGATCGTGGATTCCACCTCCGGGTGTGATCTGCTTTCCTTCTTGGATGCCTACTCCGGGTACCACCAGATTTTCATGACCAAAGAAGACGAGGAGAAGACAGCGTTCATAACCCCCTGTGGCACGTACTGCTTTGTACGGATGCCTTTTGGATTAAAGAGCGCTGGATCCACTTTTGCAAGAGCAGTGCAAATAGGGTTTGAGTCTCAGCTACACAGGAATATTGAAGCTTACATGGATGACATAGTGGTCAAAACCAAGGACAAGTCAACTCTCATTCAGGACTTTGCAAATCTGCGCAAGATCAACTTGAAGCTAAACCCAGAGAAGTATGTGTTTGGCATTCCTTCCGGCAAGCTACTTGGCTTCTTCGTGTCCCACCGGGGGATAGAGGCCAACCCCGACAAGATCAAGGCGATCGAGCAGATTCAAGCACCCAAGACAGTTAAAGATGTGAGGCGTTTGACTCGATGTGTTGCTGTGCTAAATAGGTTCATTTCCAAGTCCGCCGAGCGCGCCTTGCCGTTCCTCAAAATTTTGAAGAAGGCACGGCCCGTAAAGTGTACCCTGGAGGCAGAAGCAGCGCTGCAGGACTTAAAAACCTACCTTTCCTTTGTTCCCACCCTGGTCGCTCCTAAACCACAAGAGTCGTTCCTGCTGTATCTGGCGGCAACCAATCAAGTGGTTAGTGCAGCACTGGTGGCACAGCGGGTAGTGGAAGAAGGAGCAGCTGTAGCTACTGTCCTCCCGGGAGAAGGTAGTGAACCAGTCACGGTAGGGCTGGGCACAGAACAAGAGAAAGAAGAGCAGAGAAGCGAAGGCAATCCCAAGACTGCGGCAAGGAAGAAGGTGGTGCGGCGGTCAGTCTACTTTGTTAGCTCCCTGTTGCAGGGGGCTAGGTCAAGGTACTCTGGCATGCAAAAGTTGATTTTTGGCCTCATCATGGCCTCAAGGAAACTGCGCCACTACTTCCAAGCCCACGAGATCACAGTCGTCACCCGGATCCCCTTGCAACACATACTGAGGAACCCTGAGGCCACTAGCAGAATAGTGGAATGGGCTTTGGAATTATCAAGCTTTGGTTTGAAGTTTGAGAGCATGTCAACTATTCAGAGCAGAGCACTGGCAGAGTTTATTGCGGAGTGGACACCTACCCCAGACTAAGAGGCATTAGAAACAGTTATCCCCGACAAGGAAGCGCCCCAAGAATGGATCATGTACTTTGATGGTGCCTTCTCACTTCAAGGTGCAGGGGCTGGCATGCTCCTCGTCGCACCCACTGGGGAGCACCTAAAGTATGTGATCCAGATGCATTTCCCCCGGGAGAAGGCAACTAACAACACTGCAGAGTACGAAGGACTCCTTGCCGGGCTCAGAATCGCGATGGAGTTGGGAATTAAGAAGTTGATCATACGAGGGGACTCACAGCTCGTGGTGAGGCAAGTGAACAAGGATTATCAGAGTCCATTGATGGAGGCATACGTGGAGGAAGTGAGAAAGCTGGAGGAGTGCTTTGACGGATTGCAAACAGAGCACGTACCCCGTGCGGAAAACAGCATTGCTGATCATCTGTCAAAATGCGCTGCACAAAAGCTTCCTGTGGAACCAGGGACTTTTGTTCTCCACCTGACTCAGCCATCCATATCCCCGACAACAATGGCCAGAAAGAGGAGGAAACTGGACTCTGGCAAGCCACTCCCCGCAGAGCTTCCCGAAGCACCCGGCAGAGAGGTTGGTGGGAACAACTCCACTTCGCTTGGCGAGCAACACCCTCCCGCCGAACTACCAATCCTCGCGGTTGAGGCATGCACTCCTATGAACGAGGAGGTGCCGCTGATCCTTGTTGTTGAGCCTCGGGCTCCAACTTGGGTGCGACACATAGTCCGTTACCTCCAAATAGGAGAACTTCCCGAAGAGCAAGAAGAAGCTAAAAGAGTAGCCCGGAGGGCCAGTATGTATCAGTTCGTCGATGACGCACTATACAGAAGGAGGCCCAACGGTGTGAAATTGAAGTGCATTTACTGGGAAGAGGGGAAGGAACTGTTGGCAGAGATACACGGAGGCATGTGGCTCTCACATTGGACCAAGGGCCTTGGTTGGAAAAGCTTTCCGGCAAGGTTTCTACTAGCCCACGGCCCTCCAAGATGCAATCAAGCTAGTCACCAGATGTGAAGCCTGCCAGTTCCACTCCAAGAATATCCATCAACCTGCTCAGACTCTCCAGACTATCCCTTTGTCATGGCCCTTTTCGGTCTGGGGGCTCGACATCTTGGGCCCCTTCCCCTGTGCTACCGGGGGCTTTGAGTTCTTGTATGTCGCCATCGACAAGTTCTCGAAGTGGCCGGAGGTGGAGCCCGTGAGGAAGGTGACCGCACAGTCAGCTATCAAGTTCCTAAAAGGACTGGTGTGCCGCTTCGGGGTACCCGCCAGGGTCATCACTGACAACGGCACCCAATTCACGAGCCGCGCCTTCATGCAATACGTTCAAGCCCTCGGAAGCAAGGTTTCATTTGCCTCTGTTGCTCATCCCAGAAGCAATGGACAAGCTGAGAGGGCGAACGCTGAAGTGCTACGAGGACTCAAGACAAGAACATTTGATAGGCTGCAGAAATGCGGCAGGCGCTGGATTGATGAGCTGCCGGTGGTTCTTTGGTCCCTCCGTACGACACCAAATCGAGGTACCAGCCAGACTCCCTTCTCGCTAGTCTATGGGGCAGAAGCAGCGATCCCCACGGAACTCATATATGGGTCACCTCGAGCACTTGCCTACGATGAAGTAGAGCAAGAGCAGCACCGGCATGACGATGCCGAGCTCCTCGAGGAGAACCGTCTCCGGGCTGTTACGCGTGCTGCACGCTATCAGCAGGCCCTGCGCCGCTATCACAGCCGCAGGGTTCACCCCCGGAGCCTTGAGGAAGGCGACCTTGTCCTTAGGCGCGATTAGTCCGCCAAGGGTGCAAACAAGTTGACGCCGAAGTGGGAAGGCCCTTACCGGGTGGTATGAGTCACCAAACCTGGCGTAGTCCGTCTGGAGACCGGAGATGGCATTCAATTGCAAAACTCATGGAATATTGAGCATCTCCATAAGTTCTACCCGTAAGGCGCGGCTATCGGGCCGTGCCCGGCAGCCACCCTTTTGTACAAGCCTTGTCGATGCTGCATGTAACCCTTTGTACAAAGCCAGGCATAGACCCTGAGCAGCAAATATATAAACGAAGCGCTGGGGGCCACAAAAACTTGCATGCATGCATAGCATAACATGAGCATGGCATGATCATTTAGATAAGGGCTTATGTAGCATTGTTTTCCTCTGCACTTAACTGCAGGGCTCTTGCCGAGGACTCAGTCCCAAAGAGAGGAAACGGAGACAAGCCTACATATCGGTCCCCGACAAGCCAAACAGATAAGTTCCTTCTTGTCCATAAATGTTCTGTAAGGTGAAAACTTGTGCATATGAAAACCTTATCACCTTCAAAGCATAGGTGCTCCCATCCTTTATCCCGAACGTTGCTTCGGTCAAGGTGGTTGTAGTGGACTTTGACGGAGGAGATTCGACAAGGGGCTGGTCCCTTTCCATAGTTTTGAGCCCGGCAGGCTAAGCCCCGCGGCAACAAACGGAACCGGCAGGATAGCTTGCCGGAGATAACTTGTTTACTTAAATGTATAGAGGCATCTCACCTCTGCATGGACATAGTACATGCACAAGTACCCGGCAAGGCTTGTCTTTTTTCATTAATATGCGGATAAACAAGTACAGATCTTACAAAACATAAACATGGATAAAGAAGATAACATATTTGAGACTAAAATTTGGCAAATGCCTACATGTCTTAGACTGAAAAAAGATAAGTGCCCCGTAATCCCTTTCTTGCCCCTCTCCTCCTAGGACCTACAGCGGGAGGCGAAGAGGGCAAAAGGAGTGCCTGAGTAGGAGCCCAGCCCGACCCCGTCAGGACCTGCCGGGCGCGACCTGACAAGATCGGGAGTGGCGAGGCTGTGAAGGAGGGGGACGAAGGGAGCAGCTCAGCGGTGCCCTGGTCACCACCCCCAGGGCCAGCAAGACGTCCCAGCACAGGCGCCGGCAGGGAGAGCCTGCCAGAGCTCAGCTGGAAGACTGCTGGAAGAGGCGAAGGCACCAAGAGAGCGTCCCCCTCCCTGGCAGCCGTCCGGAAGAGGTCGGTGATGATGGTGCCGGGGAGGGAGGGGAAGAGCGGAAAGATGAGGCAGCGGGCCGGCAGTACGAGACGAAGGCTTCGGTGCCATCGTACTCCGACCTGACGGCCTGCCACCCGCCTTCTCCGTCTACCCTCATTTTTTCCTCATCACCATCGCCCCAGGAGAATGCCGACCCCTCGGCCCGTCACCTCCCTCGAAGAAGTGGCAGACAGCGGCGGCGTCCGAAGCGTGTGAGGAGCGCCGCTCCCCACCTTGGCGGGCAAGAAGGCACTGCCGTCTTCAGTGTCAACCCCGACCTCGCTGGAGTGGGCGGTGCTGGGATTACCAAGGATCCCGAGCACAACACCACAGGGGGGCACCGGAAGCCCCAGGGGCCTCGCCGACGGGATGACAAGCCTCGACGGCTTGCAGCAAGGGCAAGTACTCCCCTCCAGGCGGCTGGTTTGTATGGGGGTAGCGAGCACTCCACCATTTCGGAGAAGCGCAACGCCTCCCACACAACGGTCGATACGGTGCCCGCGTCTACGACCGCCGCATCTCCGACAACCTCGGACCAGACTCACTCCCCGAGCGTCAACACGAGTATTCGACGTCATCACCCCCGAGCTAGAGCCCGGGGCCTGGCCCCGGTCTCCCCCCTCGACATAACGAAGGAGGAGGCAAGAAATGAAAGGGGAGAGGTGCGAGGATAAGTGCCTCCGCTCCCTCTCCCCCCCTTTTTTTATAGGCAGGCTGGGGCTGGGGGCTGATCCTTCACCCCCACCCCCGAGGGGCTCTTCCTGATTCGACCCATCCAAGCTACCACTGATGGCCAGATCCGATTACCGCCCTCTTACACAAATCCCAGAAGACCAGGCCTTTGTCATGACGCTCTTTCCCGCGCCACGCGCCTCCGTTACCTACCCCACTCAATGCACGTAGTACACGTGGCAAAGGATAAGGGTGTGGTGGGAGGAGTGAATTGGCAGTTACTCCCCCGTGGGTTAAAGTCATTCACGGGCCATTACAGGAATGGCCCCACCACAATTGGCATCATGCGACGCGCGGAAAAACCGGAAACTGACTCAAGCACAGATTAATGAAGAGGCAAAGAAAATATCAAGGGATGAGCTACCACAAACTCTTCGCCTGTGTACTACATAGGACCTACCCCAACGACGCTCAGCAATGCATTTGGGCCAGGCCCGGGGGCTCCTGTCGGTGCAACAAACCCTGGTGTATGTTGCCCTAATTGTACATAGGCTCAAGGACAAGGTTACAGCATCCGAGACAAGGCCAAGCAGGAGAGTTAGCTCTTTGAGAAATCAGAGGGCGGATCAAGAAGACCAAGACAAGCCAAAACTGCAAGATATCACCGAGGGAAAAAGCCTGCCTTGCCGGGCAGGCGAGCCTGGTCAGGTCAATGCCACCCCAAGAGCAAGTCCCAAGACCTCCCCGACAAGGATTGCTGGGGCGCTGGCGGCCTGCTATCCCGCCAGGGCTCCACCGCTCCACCTCACAATGACGCAAGTCGCTTATCGGTGCGGTGTCGAGCCCCCAAGTGAATAAGTGGCAGTCAGTCAGCACGTGGCTGCCATTCCTGAGGAAGATCACCCATAAATGACACCCGTCCATGGGCGTGTCGCGCAGACAGTCGAGAAGGTGGTTGAATGGCATGACAAGGCTATTGGAAATATGCCCTAGAGGCAATAATAAATTAGTTATTATCATATTTCCCTCTTCATGATAATCGTTTATTATCCATGCTAGAATTGTATTGATTGGAAACTCAAATACATGCGTGGATACATAGACAACAACATGTCCCCGTGAGCCTCTACCGAACTAGCTCATTGATCAAAGATGGCTATGGTTTCCTAGCCATGGACATGAGTTGTCATTTGATAACGGGATCACATCATTAGGAGAATGATGTGATGGACAAGACCCAAACTATGAACGTAGCATATGATCGTGTCAAGTTTATTGCTATTGTTTTCTGCATGTCAAGTATACGTTCCTATGACCATGAGATCATGCAACTGACTGACACCGGAGGAGTACCTTGTGTGTACCAAACATCGCAACGTAACTGGGTGACTATAAAGGTGCTCTACAGGTATCTCCGAGGGTGTCTGTTGAGTTGGCATGGATCAAGACTGGGATTTGTCACTCCATATGACGGAGAGGTATCTCAGGGCCCACTCGGTAATACAGCATCACAATGAGCTTGCAAGCAATGTGACCAATGAGTTAGTCACGGGATCTTGTATTACGGAATGAGTAAAGAGACTTGCCGGTAATGACATTGAACTAGGTATGGTGATACCGACGATCGAATCCCGGGCAAGTAACATATAGATAGACAAAGGGAACTACATACGGGATTAGCTGAATCCTTGACATTGAGGTTCGACCGATAAGATCTTCATAGAATATGTGGGAACCAATATGGGCATCCAGGTTCCGCTATTGGTTATTGACCGTAGAGGTGTCTCGGTCATGTCTGCATAGTTCTCGAACCCGCAGGGTCTACACACTTAACGTTTGGTGACGATATAAGTATAGTTGAGTCATTATGGTGGTTACCGAAGGTTGTTCGGAGTCCCGGATGAGATCCTGGACATGATGAGGAACTCCGGAATGGTCCGGAGGTGAAGATTGATATATTGGAGGAAGGGTATTGGAGTCCGGAATTGTTCTGGGGGTACTGGGTGATGACCAGCATGACCGAAAGGGGTTTCGGGGGGTCCCGGCAAGTGTTGGGGGCCCCATGGGCCAAGGGGAGGGGGCAAACCAGCCCACTAAGGGGTTGTGCACCCCCCTCACCCCATCCCACATAACCAGAAGGGGTGGGGGCGTTCCCCTAGGGCAGCGACCCCCTTTGCCTTGGGGGCCAAGGCTCCCGGGGGGGAGAGGCGCCCAAAACCCATCACGGGTTTTCCCCTATGGCCGCCACCCCCCTAGATGGGATCTAGGGAGCCCCCTCCTCCTCCCTTCCCCCTATATATAGAGAGGTATAGAGAGGGCGGCCGCACCCCTTGAGCACATCTCCATGCCACGGCGCTGCCTCTCCTCTCCCTCGTAATCCTCTTCCTCTCCGTAGTGCTTAGCGAAGCTCTGCTGAGATTCCGCCACCACCACCGCCACCATGCCATCATGCTCCTGGAGGACTCGAGCTACTACTTCACCATCGCTCGCTGGATCGAGGAGGTGAAGGCGTCATCAAGCCGTACGTGTGTTGAACGCGGAGGTGCCGTCCGTTCGGCACTTGGATCGGGAGTTCGCGGGACGGATCATGATTGGATCGCGAAGACGTTCGACTACATCAACCACGTTTCTTAACACTTCCACTTAGCGATCTACAAGGGTATGTAGATGCAATCTCTCCTCTCATAGATGTTCATCTCCTAGATTGATCTTGGTGAGCGTAGGAAATTTTTTGTTTCCCATGCAACGTTCCCCAACAGTGGCATCATGAGCTTGGTCTATGCGTAGATGACATCACGAGTAGAACACAAAGGAGTTTGTGGGCGTTGATATTCAGATTGCTTCCTTCCTTGGTCTTTTCTTGATTCAGCGGTATTGTGGGATGAAGCGGCCCAGACCAACTTTACATGTCCACGTACATGAGACCGGTTCCATCTACAGACATGTGACTTTGTTGCATAAAGATGGCTGGCGGGTGTCTGTCTCTCCCACCTTAGTTGAATTGGATTCGACAAAGGCGATCCTTGTAGAAGGTTAAATAGCAACTTGCATATCACCGTTGTGGCTTTGCGTAGGTAAGAATCGTTCTTGCAAGATACCCATAGCAGCCACGTAAAACATGCAACAACAATTAGAGGATGTCTAACTTGTTTTTGCAAGGTATGTTGTGATAGGATATGGCCAAAGACATGATGATATATATTTGATGTATGAGATGATCATGTTTGTAATAGTTTATATCGACTTGCATGTCGATGCATACGGCAACCGGCAGGAGCCATAGGGTTGTCATTAATTATTGTATGACCTGCGTGTCAATCATTAAGCGCTATGTAATGCTTTACTTTATCGCTAAGCGGTAGCAATAGTAGTAGAAGCATGGTTGGCGTGACAACCCCGATGGCGACACGATGATGGAGATCATGATGATGAAGATCATGGTGCCATGCCGGTGACGATGGAGATCATGCCGGTGCTTTGGAGATGGAGATCAAAAGCACAAGTTGATGGCCATATCATGTCACTTATGATTTGCATGTGATGTTAATCCTTTTATGCATCTTATTTTGCTTAGGACGACGATAGCATTATAAGGTGATCCCTCACTAAAATTTCAAGATAAAATTGTGTTCTCCCCAAGTGTGCACCATTGCAAAAGTTCATCGTTTCGAAGCACCACGTGATGATCGGGTGTGATAGACTCTACGTTCACATACAACGGGTGCAAGCCAGTTTTGCACATGCGGAACACTTGGGTTAAACTTGGCGAGCCTAGCATGTACAGACATGGCCTCGGAACACAAGAGACCGAAAGGTCGAACATGAGTCATATAGTAGATATGATCAACATGGAGATGTTCACCATTGAAACCACCTCATCTCACATGATGATCGGACTTGGGTTGGTGAATTTGGATCGTGTTACACTCGGACAACCGGAGGGATGTTGATTTGAGTGGGAGTTCTTAGGTAATATGATTAATTGAACTCATTTATCATGAACAATAGTCTAAGTTACCTTTGCAAATTTATGTTGTAGATCAATAGCTCACGCTGTAGCTCCTTGTTTTAATACGTTCCTAGAGAAAGACTAAGTTGAAAGATATTGTAAGCAATTATGCGGACTAGGGCCGTAGTCTGAGGATTGTCCTCACTGCTGCACAGAAGGCTTATGTCCTTGATGCACCGCTCGGTGTGCTAACCCCTCTAGCATCGTCTATGGATGTTGTGAGCATCTGGCAAACACGTTCAGATGACTACTTGATAGTTTAGTGCGCCATACTTTATGGCTTAAAATCGGGGCTCCAAAGGCATTTTGAATGCCATGCAACATATGATATGTTCCAAGAGTTGAAATTGGTATTTCAGGCTCATGCCTGTGTTAAGAGGTATGAGACCTCTGACAAGTTCTTTGCCTACAAGATGGAGGAGAATAGCTCAGCCAGTGAGCATGTGCTCAGAATGTCTGGATGCTACAATCGCTTGAATCAAGTGGGAGTTAATCTTCCAGATAAGATAGTGATTGACAGAGTTCTCCAACTAGAGCTTCATGATGAACTATAACATGCAAGGGATGGAGATGATCCCGGAGCGGTTCACGGTGTTTAAGGCCGCGAAGGTAGAAATCAAGAAGGAGCATCAAGTGTTGATGGTTAACAAGACCACTGGTTTCAAGAAGGGCAAGGGCAAGAAGGGAAACTTCATGAATGGCAAGCCAGTTGCCGCTCCAGTGAAGAAACCCAAGGTTGAACCCAAACCCGAGACTGAGTGCTTATATTGTAAGGGGAACGATCACTGGTAGCGGAAATACCCCAATAGATAAGAAGGCTGGCAACTTCAACAAAAGTATATTTGATATACGTGTTATTGATGTGTACCTTACTAGTACTCCTAGTAGCACCTAGGTATTAGATACCGGTTCAGTTGCTAATATTGGTAACTCGAAACAAAAGCTGCGGAATAAACAGAGACTAGCTAAGGGCGAGGTGACGATGTGTGTTGGAAGCGTTTCCATGGTTGATGTGATCACCATCGCACGCTCCCTCTACCTTCGAGATTAGTGTTGAACCTAGATAAATGTTACTTGGTGTTTGCGTTGAGCATGAACATGATTAGATCGTGTTTATTGCAATACGGTTGTTCATTTAAGTCAAAGAATAATAGTTATTCTGTTTACATGAATAATACCTTCTATGGTCATGCACCCAACGTGAATGGTTTATTGAATCTCGATCGTAATGATACACATGTTCATAACATTGATGCCAAAAGATGTAGAGTTGATAATGATAATACCACTTTCTTGTGGCGCTGCCGCTTAGGTCATATTGGTGTAAAGTGCATGAAGAAACTCCATGCTGATGGACTTTTGGAGTCACTTAATTTTGAATCACTTGACACATGCGAACCATGCTTCATGGGCAAGATGACTTAAACCCCGTTTTCTGGAACAATGGGATGGGCAATTGACTTGTTGGAAATCATACATACTGATGTGTGTGGCCCGATGAGTGTTGACGCGCGTGGTGGATATCGTTACTTTCACACCTTCACCGATGATTTGAGTAGATATGGGTATATTTACTTGATGAAGCATAAGTCTGAAACGTCTGAAAAGTTCAAGCAATTTCAGAGTTAAGTTGAGAATCATCGTAACAAGAAGATCAAATTCCTATGATCTGATCGAAGGGAGAGTATCTGAGTTATGAGTTTGGCAATCACTTAAGACAAATGGGAATTGTTTCACAACTGACGCCGCCTAGAACACCACAGCGTAATGGTGTGGCCGAACGTCGTAATCGTACCTTCTTGGATATGGTGCGTTCTATGATGTCTCTTGCCGATCTATCACTATCGTTTTGGGGTTATGCATTAGAGACAACTACATTCACTTTAAATAGGGCACCATCTAAGTCCGTAGAGACGACACCGTATGAACTGTGGTTTGGCAAGAAACCTAAGTTGTCGTTCCTTAAGGTTTGGGGCTGCGATGCTTATGTCAAAAGGCTTCAGCCGAAAAAGCTTGAACCCAAAGCGGACAAATGCGTCTTCATAGGATACCCAAAGGAGACGATTGGGTATGCCTTCTATCTCAGATCCAAGGGTAAAGTGTTTGTCTCTAAGAACGGGTCCTTTCTCAAGAAAGAGTTTCTCTCAAAAGAATTGAGTGGGAGGAAGATAGAACTTGATGAGGTTGTTGAACCTTTACTTCAACCAGTGAGTAGTGAAGCGCAGAAAGATGTTTCTGTGACACCTACGTCAGTTGAAGAGGAAGCTAATGATAGTGATCATGAAGTTTCGGATCAAGTTACTATCGAACCTCGTAGGTCGACATGGATACGTACTACTCCTGAGTGGTACGGTAACCCTGTCTTAGAGGTCATGTTGTTGGACAACGATGAACCTACTAGCTATGGAGAAGCGATGGTGGGCCCGGATTCCAACAAATGGCTAGGAGCCATGAAATCCGAGATAGGATCCATGTATGAGAACAAAGTATGGACTTTGGTGGACTTGCCCGATGATCGGCAAGCCATTGAGAATAAATGGATCTTTAAGAAGAAGACAGACGTTGATGGTATTGTCACCATTTATAGAGCTCAACTTGTCGCAAAGGGTTTCCGACAAGTTCAAGGAGTTGACTATGATGAGACTTTCTCACTCGTAGCGATGCTAAAGTCTGTTGGGATTATTTTAGCAGTTGTTGCATTTTCAGATTACGAAATCTGGCAGATGGATGTCAAAACAAAGTTTCCTTGACGGTTTCCGTGAGGTAAGGTTGTATGTGATACAACTAGAAGGTTTTGTCGATCCTAAGGATGCTAAAAGGTATGCAAGCTCCAGCAATCCTTCTATGGATTGGAGTAAGCATCTCGAAGTTGGAATATATGCTTTGATGAGGTGATCAAAGCTTTTGGGTTTATACAAAGTTTCCAAGAAACTTGTAATTACAAGAAAGTGAGTGGAGCACTACAACATTTCTGATAAGTATATGTGGATGACATATTGTTGATCGGGGATGATGTAGAATTTTTGGAAAGCATAGAGGGTTGTTTGAAAGGAGTTTTTCAAAGGAAGACCTGGGTAAAGCTGCTTACATATTGGGCATCAAGATCTATAGAGATAGATCAAGACGCCTGATAAGACTTTCACAGAGCACATACCTTGACATGTTTTTGAAGAATTTAAAAATGGATCAGTCCAAGAAGGGGTTCTTGCCTGAGTTGTAAGGTGTGAAGTTGAGTAAGACTCAAAGCTCGACCACGGCAGAAGAAAGAGAAAGGACGAAGGTCGTCCCCTATGCCTTAGCATAGGCTCTATACGATATGCCATGCTGTGTACCACACCTGATGTGTGCCTTGCCACGCGTCTGGCAAGGGGGTACAAGAGTGATCCAGGAGTGGATTACTGGACAGCGGTCAAAATTATCCTTAGAGGAATAAGGAAATGTCTCTCGGTTATGGAGGTGATAAAGAGTTCGGCGTAAAGGGTTACGTCGATGCAAGCTTTAACACCTATCCGGATGACTCTGAGTAGAGTTTCTTGGTTATGGAGATGATAAAGAGTTCGGCATAAAGGGTTACGTCGATGCAAGCTTTAACACCTATCCGGATGACTCTGAGTAGAGTTTCTCGGTTATGGAGGTGATAAAGAGTTCGGCGTAAAGGATTACGTCGATGCAAGCTTTAACACCTATCCGGATGACTCTGAGTAGAGTTTCTTGGTTATGGAGGTGATAAAGAGTTCGGCGGAAAGGGTTACGTCGATGCAAGCTTTAACACCAATCCGAATGACTCTGAGTAGCAAACCGGATACGTATAGTGGAGCAGCCATTTGGAACAGCTCCAAGTAGAGCATGGTAGCAGCATCTACAGTATGACATAAAACTTTGTGAAGTACATGCGGATCTGAATGTTGCAGACCTGTTGACTAAAACCTCTCTCACAAGCAAAACATGATCAAACCCTAGAACTAATTGGGTGTTAATCACATGGTGATGTGAACTAGATTATTGACTCTAGTGCAAGTGGGAGACTGTTGGAAATATGCCCTAGAGGCAATAATAAATTAGTTATTATCATATTTCCCTGTTCATGATAATCGTTTATTATCCATGCTAGAATTGTATTGATCGGAACATCATACATGTGTGGATACATAGACAACAACGTGTCCCTAGTGAGCCTCTACAGGATTAGCTCGTTGATCAAAGATGGCTATGGATTCCTAGCCATGGACATGAGTTGTCATTTGATAACGGGATCACATCATTAGGAGAATGATGTGATGGACAAGACCCAAACTATGAATGTAGCAAATGATCGTGTCAAGTTTATTGCTATTGTTTTCTGTATGTCAAGTATATGTTCCTATGACCATGAGATCATGCAACTCACTGACACCAGAGGAGTACCTTGTGTGTACCAAACGTTGCAACATAACTGGGTGACTATAAAGGTGCTCTATAGGTATCTTCGAGGGTGTCTGTTGAGTTGGCATGGATCAAGACTGGGATTTGTCACTTCGTATGATGGAGAGGTATCTCGGGGCCCACTCGGTAATACAGCATCACAATGAGCTTGCAAGCAATGTGACCAATGAGTTAGTCACGGGATCTTGTATTACAGAATGAGTAAAGAGACTTGCCGGTAATGAGATTGAACTAGGTATGGTGATACCGACGATCAAATCTCGGGCAAGTAACATACTGATAGACAAAGGGAACTGCATACGGGATTAGCTGAATCCTTGACATCGAGGTTCGACCGATAAGATCTTCGTAGAATATGTGGGAACCAATATGGGCATCTAGGTCCCGCTATTGGTTATTGACCATAGAGGTGTCTCGGTCATGTATGCATAGTTCTCGAACCCGCAGGGTCTACACACTTAACGTTTGGTGACGATATAAGTATAGTTGAGTCATTATGGTGGTTACCGAAGGTTGTTCGGAGTCCTGGATGAGATCCCAGACATGACGAGGAACTCCGAAATGGTCCGGAGGTGATGATTGATATATTGGAGGAAGGATATTGGAGTCCGGAATTGTTCCGGGGGTACGGGGTGATGACCAGCATGACTGAAAGGGGTTTCGGGGGGTCCTGGCAAGTGTTGGGGGCCCCATGGGCCAAGGGGAGGGGGCAAACCAGCCCACTAAGGGGTTGTGCGCCCCCTCACCCCATCCCACATAACCAGAAGGGGTGGGGGCGTTCCCCTAGGGCAGCCACCCCCTTTGCCTTGGGGGCCAAGGCTCCCGGGGGGGAGAGGCGCCCAAAACCCATCTAGGGTTTTCCCCTATGGCCGCCACCCCCCTAGATGGGATCTAGGGCGCCCCTCCTCCTCCCTTCCCCCTATATATAGAGAGGTAGAGAGAGGGCAGCCGCACCCCTTGAGCACATATCAACGCCACGGCGCTGCCTCTCCTCTCCCTCGTAATCCTCTTCCTCTCCGTAGTGCTTAGCGAAGCTCTGCTGAGATTCCGCCACCACCGCCGCCACCACACCGTCGTGCTGCCGAAGGACTCGAGCTACTTCTTCACCATCGCTCGCTAGATCGAGGAGGTGAAGGCTTCATCAAGCCGTACGTGTGTTGAACGCGGAGGTGTCGTCCGTTCGGCACTTGGATCGGGAGTTCACGGGACGGATCGTGATTGGATCGCAAAGACGTTTGACTACATCAACCGTGTTTCTTAACGCTTCCGCTTAGCGATCTACAAGGGTATGTAGATGCAATCTCTCCTCTCGTAGATGTTCATCTCCTAGATTGATCTTGGTGAGCGTAGGAAATTTTTTGTTTCCCATGCAACATTCCCCAACAGAGGCTTGCCGGGCTGCATCCACGACGTGACACTAAGCGGTGCATTTAACGCACCTCGTCCTGTCTGCAGAGTTAGGTATGATAGCACTGTGGCTATCTAATCACTGGATAATGACTATTTTGCCATTGTGGTAACCCCTTGACCTATAAAAGGAGGACCGAGGCAACCTTAGAAAGGATTTGGACCCTGGTACACTGATACGCGCGTAGCTTCTCTCCCTGAGGCGACCTTGCCGGGCTTGAGTACTGCGCGTTCGCCATGGTCTTCCACTCAATCCACCAAAGCAGGAGTATGATACGTCTCCATCGTATCTATAATTTTTGATTGCTTCATGCCAATATTATACAACTTTCACATATTTTTGGCAACTTTTTATATGATTTATTCGACTAACCTATTGATCCAGTGCCCCGGTGCCAGTTCCTGTATGTTGCATGTTTTTTGTTTCACAGAAAATCCATATCAAACGAAGTCCAAACGCGATAAAAATTTACGGAGAATTATTTTGGAATATTTATGATTTTTGGGATGTGGAATCAACGCAAACGGGGGCCCACAGTGACCACAACCCACGAGGGTGCACCGGGCACCCCCTGGCGTGCCCAGGTATCTTGTGCCCTCCTGGAAGGTCGATTGGGGCCCTTCTTCTGGCGCAAGAAAGATAATTTATGTGAAAAATTTTTGTAAAAATTTCAGCGCAATCGGAGTTACGGATCTTCGGGAATTTAAGAAACGGTGAAGGGCCAGATCTGGGGAACGCGAAACAGAAGAGAACAGAGAGGGAGATCCAATCTCGGAGGGGCTCCCGCCCCTCCGCCGCCATGGAGGCCATGGACCAGAGGGGGAACTCTCCTACCATCTAGGGGGGAGGCCAAGGAAGAAGAAGAAGGGGGGGCTCTCTCCCCCTCTCTCCCGGTGGCGCCGGAGTGCCGCCGGGGCAAGGATCGTGACGGCGATCTACAACAACAATCTTGCTACCATCAACACCAACTTTCTCCCCCTCTATGTAGTAGTGTAACACCCCTTCTCTCCACTGTAATCTCTACTTAAACATGGTGCTCAACTCCATATATTATTTCCCAATGATATTTGGCTATCCTATGATGTTTGAGTAGATCCGTTTTGTCCTGTGGGTTAATCGTGATCTTGGTTGGTATGATTGTATATTTTATTTATGGTGCTGTCCTACGGTGCCCTCCGTCTGGCGCAAACGTGAGGGGTTCCCGCTGTAGGGTGTTGTAATATGTTCATGGTTTGCTTATTGTCGGTGTTGCGGGGGTGACTGCAGCCTAAATGTGGATAAGTGGGTTATGGCGTATGGGAGTAAAGAGGACTTGATACTTAATGCTATGGTTGGGTTTCATGACCTTAATGATCTTTAGTAGTTGCGGATGCTTGCTAGGGGTCCAATCATAAGTGCATATGATCCAAGTAGAGAAAGTATGTTAGCTCATGACTCTCCCTCATATAAAATTGCAAGAATGATTACCGGTACTTGTTATCGATTGCCTAGGGACAAATGACTTTCTTGTTGACAAAAGCTATCTACTTTTATTACCTTGCAATTTATTCGTACTTTTATTTTCGCAAAGTACTCATAGTTTTATTCTTGCAAAATAGTTTCATACTTGTTTTACATAAAGCAAACGTCAAGTGTGCGTAGAGTTGTATCGGTGGTCGATAGAACTTGAGGGAATATTTGTTCTACCTTTAGCTCCTCGTTGGGTTTGACACTCTTATTTATCGAAGAAGGCTACAAACAATCCCCTATACTTGTGGGTTATCAAGACCTTTTTCTGGCGCCGTTGCCGGGGAGCAATAGCGTGGGGTGAATATTCTCGTGTGTGCTTGTTTGCTTTATCACTAAGTAGTTTTTATTTTGTGCTCTTGTTTTCTATCTCTTGTTATGGGTAGGAAACGCAAAATACCAAAAAAATTAATTGTACCCGCTAAACCAATGGTTGAAGAACCACCCAAAATCTATCATACTACTAAATCTTTCTACTTGGATCATCTTCGATCCATTTGTGCTCGTGCTGAAAACCCAACTAGCTTAGTTGAGGGAAAATCTTTAAATGAGCATGCTTATTATGTGCGACACCGCTTATCTCAAAAAGGGAAACTTTTATGGCATCATATTAATAGTTTGTATTGCTATGCTTTGAATTTATGTGAAATACATGACTTTACTTGTTGTTCTGAAGACCCTAAAAAACACCTTCCCTTCCAATGTGAGTTTAAGGATAATGGAATCGTATCTTCTTATGCCAAAGGTGTTTATAATTACTATGATGTTGAACAAATTGAAGAATCTGTTGCTTTTAAGGGTGCTTATGAAATTGCTTCTTTGATTGAAAAGTATGATGCTACTATTTACAAATCTGAAATTTTTTCCATACTTAAACATTGCTATGAAAACTATGCTTCCAATGCTTATGTTAAAGAATATATTGAGTACTTCTCCGCTGTCCAAGAAGAGACTAACATTTTGCAGGAGTCTATGGAAGAAGAAAATGATGAAACTGTGAGCTCATTGGATGAAAAATATGATGAGGAGAGAGAAGAACAAATGGAGGAAGAGCGGATTAGCTACCCATGCCCACCTTCTAATGAGTGTAACTCTTCAACTCATACATTGTTTAATTTCCCTTCATTCTTACCGAAGGATGAATGCTATGATAATTCCTATGATCCCTTGGATTCTTTTGAAATATCCCTTTTTGATGAACTTGATGCTTGCTATGCTTGTGGCCAAGATGCCAATTTTAATTATGCTTATGGAGATGAACTTGTTATTATTCCTTATGTTAAGAATGAAATTGTTGCTATTTCACTCACACATGATAGTCCTATTATATTTTTGAATTCTCCCAACTACACTATATCGGAGAAGTTTGCTCTTATTAAGGATTACATTGATGGGTTGCGTTCTACCACTACACATGATGATTTTGATGAATATAATATGCATGTGCTTGCTGCTCCTACTTGCAATTAATATGAGAGAGGAACTACATCTCCACCTCTTTATGTTTCCAACACGATAAAATTGCAAGAAACTGCTTATGCTATGTATTGGCCGTTACTTGATGTGCATGAATTATTCTTGTATGACATGTCGATGCATAGGAAGAGAGTTAGACTTCGTCATTGCATGATGTATGTTGCTTTGTGCTCACTACTAAATGCCAAATCATTGTTAATTAAAATTGGCTTTGATATACCTTGGGATCCGGGTGGATCCATTACTTGAGCACTTTATGCCTAGCTTAATGGATTTAAAGAAAGCGCTGCCAGGGAGACAACCTATAAGTTTTAGAGAGTCATTTATTTCTGTTGAGTGCTTTTATGAAGTTTAAAAACAAAAAAATATAGAGGGGAACTTAAAACTTCACAAAAAGAGAAGCGATTGAAAGGTGATGCATTGGAGAAGTGAGGGTCGACCTTGAACACTTGTGTTCATGCTCATGGAAACAATGTAGAATTTTTCATGAAGATTCTTATAAAAATAATTATCCCCTTGTACAAATCCATTGTATTATTAAAATAATGTGCCAAGATTTGCCTTTAGGATGATTAGATTTCTTGTTGGTATGTGCGGTGCAAAACAGAAACTTTGGCTGTAGTGCGTGATTTTACATTTTTTACTGGAACATTGAAAGTTTCTGAAACTTTTTGTACAGTCTTTCTATACAATTTTTTTATTTTTTCCTAATTTTTCAGAAATTTTGGACACCAGAAGTATGGTAGGTGTTCAGATTGCTACAGACTGTCCTGTTTAAGACAGATTATGTTTTTGATGCATTGTTTTGCTTGTTTTGATGAAACTATCGATTCTATCGGTGGTATAAGCCATGGAAAAGTTATAATACAGTAGCTAAAATTCAAAAACAAAATATGAATTGGTTTGCAACAGTACTTAGAGTAGTGATTTGCTTTATTATACTAACGGATCTTACCGAGCTTTCTGTTGAGTTTTGTGTGGATGAAGTGATCAAAGAACGAGGAGGTCTCGATATGAGGAGAGGGAGGAGAGGCAAGAGCTCAAGCTTGGGGATGCCCAAGGCACCCCAAGTAAATATTCAAGGAGACTCAAGCATCTAAGCTTGGGGATGCCCCAGAAGGCATCCCATCTTTCTTCAACAAGTATCGGTATGTTTTCGTCTTCGTTTCGTTCATGTGATATGTGCAAATCTTGGAGCGTCTTTTGTGTTTATTTTTCACTTTTATTTTATGCACCATGCTGGTATGAGATATTCCATGGTTGATTTATAGAATGCTCATTGCACTTCACTTATATCTTTTGAGTATGGCTTTATAGAATGCTTCATGTGCTTCACTTATATCATTTAAAGTTTGGATTGCCTGTTTCTCTTCACATAGAAAACTGTTGTTTGTAGAATGCTCTTTTGCTTCACTTATATTTATTAGAGCATGGTATTTTGTAGAAATAATTAAACTCTCATGCTTCACTTATATCTATTTAGAGAGTCAACAGGAATTGGTCAATTGCATGGTTAGTCATAAAATCCTACATAAAACTTATGGATCACTGAATATGATATGTTTGATTCCTTGCAATAGTTTTGCGATATAGAGATGGAATATGTGGGAGGTACTAGTAAACGGTTGTGGTTAGTAAGAATATTGGTGTTAAGGTTTGTGATTCCCGAAGCATGCACGTATAGTCTCTCGTTATGCTATGAAGTTGGAGCATGATTTATTATTGATTGTCTTCCTTATGAGTGGCGGTCGGGGACGAGCGATGGTCTTTTCCTACCAATCTATCCCCCTAGGGGCATTCGTAGTAGTACTTTGCTTCGAGGGCTAATAAACTTCTGCAATAAGTATATGAGTTCTTTATGACTAATGTGAGTCCATGGATTATACGCACTCTTACCTTTCCACAATTTTCTAGCCTCTACGGTACCGTGCATTGCTCTTTCTCACCTCGTGACGTGGTGCAAACTTCGCCGGTGCATCCAAACCCCGTGATATGAAACGCTCTATCACACATAAGCCTTATTATATCTTCCTCAAAACAGCCACCATACCTACCTATTATGGCCTTTCCATAGCCATTCCGAGATATATTGCCATGCAACTTCCACCGCTTCCGTTTTGATGACTTGAGCATTCATTGTCATATTGCTTTGCATGGTCATATAGCTGACATAGTAGTTGTGGCTTAGCCACCGTGCATCATTTTTTATACATGTTACGCTAGATCATTGCACTTCCTGGTACACTGCCAGAGGCATTCATATAGAGTCATATTTTGTTATAGGTATCGAGTTGTAATTTTGAGTTATAAGTAAATAGAAGTGTGATGATCATCAATTTTCATTATTAGAGCATTGCCCCGGTGAGAAAGGATGATGGAGACTATGATTCCCCCACAAGTCGGGATGAGACTCCGGACAATGAGAGAAAAAAAAGAAAAAAAAGAAAAGAAAAAGGAAAAAGAATAAGAAAAAAAATAAGAAAAAGAAAAAAAAAAGAAAAAAAGGAAAAGAAAAAGAAAAAAAATAAAAATACAAAGAGAGAAGGGGCATGCTAGTTCCACACTTGTGCTTCAAAGTAGCACCATATTTTTTATATAGAAAGTCTCCTATGTTGTCACTTTCATATACTAGTGAGAATTTTTCATTATAGGATTAGATGCACACTCACTTAGTTTTCATATTGAGCTTTCATACACTTACAGCTCTTAGTGTATTCGTTGCATGGCAATCCCTACTCCTCGCATTGATATCAATTGATGGGCATCTCCATAGCCCGTTGGTTAGCCCCGTTGATGTGAGACTTTCTTACTTTTTTGTCTTCTTTATATTTACCCCTATCATCATACTCTATTCCACCTATAGTGCTATATCCATGGCTTGCGCTCATGTATTGCGTGATGGTTGAAAAAGCTAAAGCGCGTTAAAAAGTATGAACCAATTGCTCGGCTTGTCATCGGGGTTATGCATGATAAATACTTTGTGTTAAGAAGACAGAGCATGACAAGACTATATGATTTTGTAGGGATAGCTTTCTTTAGCGTTGATATTTTGAAAGACATGATTGTTTGTTGGGATGCCTGAGTATTGATGTCTTTATGTCAAATTATAGACTATTGCTTTGAATCACTTATGTCTTAATATTCATGCCATGACTAGACAGATGATCAAGTTTATGCTAGGTAGCATTCCACATCAAAAATTATCTTTTTTATCATTTACCTACTCGAGGACGAGCAGGAATTAAGCTTGGGGATGCTGATACGTCTCCGCCATATCTATAATTTTTTATTGTTTCATGCCAATATTATACAACTTTCACATATTTTTGGCAACTTTTTATATGATTTATTGGACTAACCTATTGATCCAGTGCCCCAGTGCCAGTTCCTGTTTGTTGCATGTTTTTTGTTTCGCAGAGAATCTATATCAAACAAAGTCCAAACGCAATAAAAATTTACGGAGAATTATTTTGGAATATTTATGATTTTTGGGAGGTGGAATCAACACAAACGGGGGCCCACAGTGACCACAACCAACCAGGGTGCGCCGGGTACCCCTAGCGTGCCCAGGTATCTTGTGCCCTCCTCGAAGGTCAGTTGGGGCCCTTCTTCTGGCGCAAGAAAGATAATTTATGGGAAAAAATCGTGTAAAAATTTCAGCGCAATCGGAGTAACGGATCTCCACGAATTTAAGAAACTGTGAAGGGCCAGATTTGGGGAACGCGAAACAGAAGAGAACAGAGAGGGAGATCCAATCTCGGAGGGGCTCCCACCCCTCCGCCGCCATGGAGGCAATGGACTAGAGGAGGAACTCTCCTCCCATCTAGGGGGCAGGCCAAGGAAGAAGAAGAAGGAGGGGGGCTCTCTCCCCCTCTCTCCCGGTGGCGCCGGAGTGCCGCCGGGGCAAGGATCGTGACGGCGATCTACATCAACAATCTTGCTACCGTCAACACCAACTTTCTCCCCCTCTATGCAGCAGTGTAACACCCCTTCTCTCTGCTGTAATCTCTACTTAAACATGGTGCTCAACTCCATATATTATTTCCCAATGATATTTGGCTATCCTATGATGTTTGAGTAGATCTGTTTTGTCCTGTGGGTTAATCGTGATCTTGGTTGGTATGATTGTATATTTTATTTATGGTGCTGTCCTACAGTGCCCTCCATCTGGCGCAAACGTGAGGGGTTCCCGCTGTAGGGTGTTGCAATATGTTCATGGTTTGCTTATTGTCGGTGTTGCGGGGGTGACTGCAGCCTAAACGCGGATAAGTGGGTTATGGCGTATGGGAGTAAAGAGGACTTGATACTTAATGCTATGGTTGGGTTTCACAACCTTAATGATCTTTAGTAGTTGCGGATGCTTGCTAGGGGTCCAATCATAAGTGCATATGATCCAAGTAGAGAAAGTATGTTAGCTCATGCCTCTCCCTCATATAAAATTGCAAGAATGATTACCGGTACTTGTTATCGATTGCCTAGGGACAAATGACTTTCTTGTTGACAAAAGCTATCTACTTTTATTACCTTGCAATTTATTCGTACTTTTATTTCCGCAAAGTACTCATAGTTTTATTCTTGCAAAATAGTTTCATACTTGTTTTAGGTAAAGCAAACGTCAAGTGTGCGTAGAGTTGTATCGGAGGTCGATAGAACTTGAGGGAATATTTGTTCTACCTTTAGCTCCTCGTTGGGTTCGACACTCTTATTTATCGAAGAAGGCTACAAACAATCCCCTATACTTGTGGGTTATCAGAGTAGGGTTTTACGCCTCGCGGCGGCCCAAACTTGGGTAAAAACCACCCGCGTCACCATTGTCGTGCTGTTCTACGACCTCCGCTCTTTGTGCAACATGCCCTTCCCCCTTGCCGAACCACAAAGGGGTTGATGGCCCCATACGTGATCGTGTCGAACCACGACAATAGGCATCACGTCCATGACAAGTAGACTGAAACGATTCTGCATCTATTACTATTACTCCACACATCGACCGACTCCTGCCTGCATCTAGAGGATTAAGTTCATAAGAACAGAGCAACGCTTTAAATAGATGACATGATGTAGAGGGATAAACTCAAGCAATAAGATATAAACCCCATCTTTTTATCCTCGATGGCAACAATACAATACGTGCATCGCTACCCCTTCTGTCACTGGGTGAGGACACCGCAAGATTGAACCCAAAACAAAGCACCTCTCCCATTACAAGAAAAAACAATCTAGTTGGCCAAACCAAACCGATAGTTCGAAGAGAAATACAAAGATATCTTAATCATGCATAAAAGAGTTCAGAGAAGACTCAAATAGTATTCATAGATAATCTGATCATAAATTCACAATTCATCGGATTTCAACAAACGCACCGCAAAATAAGATTACATCAGATAGAACTCCAAGAACATCAAGGAGAACATGGTATTGAAGATCAAAGAGAGAGAAGAAGCCATCTAGCTACTAGCTATGGACCCGTAGGTCTGTGGTAAACTACTCACGCATCATCAGAAGGGCAGCAAGGTTGATGTAGAGGCCCTCCGTGATCGAATCCCCCTCCGGCAGGGTGCAGAAAAAGGCCCCAAGATGGGATCTCACGGGAACAGAGGCTTGCGGTGGCGGAAATGTATTTTGGTGGACGCTTCTGATGGTTGGGGAATATTTCTGAATTTATAGAGGTGGAATTAGGGTTGGAGGACACCCAAGGGGCCCACAAGCCCTCAGGGCGCCCCCCCTGGGGCGCGCCCTAGAGGCTTGTGGCCTCCTCGGGACTCTTCTGGCCCTCTCTCCAAGTCACGTAGGTGTCTTCTGGTCCAAGAAAAATAATCGTAAAGTTTTATTCCGTTTGGACTCCGTTTGATATTCCTTTTCTGTAAAAGTCAAAAACAAGGAAAAAACAAAAACTAACACTGGGCTCTAGGTTAATAGGTTAGTCCCAAATATAATATAAAATAGCATATTAATGCATATAAAACATCCAAAACAGATAATATAATAGCATGGAACTATCAAAAATTATAGATACGTTGGAGACGTATCACATGTCACTTATGAGTTGCATGTGATGTTAATACTTTTATGCATCTTATTTTGCTTAGGACGACGGTAGCATTATAAGGTGATCCTTCACTAAAATTTCAAGATAAAAAATTGTGTTCTCCCCAAGTGTGCACCGTTGCGAAAGTTCGTCATTTCGAAGCACCACGTGATGATTGGGTGCGATAGACTCTACGTTCGCATACAACGGGTGCAAGCCAGTTTTGCACACGCGGAACACTTGGGTTAAACTTGACGAGCCTAGCATGTACAGACATGGCCTCAGAACACAAGAGACTAAAAGGTCGAACATGAGTCATATAGTATATATGATCAACATGGAGATGTTCACCATTGAAACCACCTCATCTCACGTGATGATCGGACTTGGGTTGGTGAATTTGGATCATGTTACACTCGGACAACCGGAGGCATGTTGATTTGAGTGGGAGTTTTTAGGTAATATGATTAATTGAACTCATTATCTTGAACAATAGTCTAAGTTATCTTTGCAAATTATGTTGTAGATCAATGGCTCATGCAGTAGCTCCCCTGAATTTCAATGCGTTCCTAGAGAAAGCTAAGCTGAAAGATGATGGAAGCAAGTTTGTGGACTGGGCCCGTAATCTGAGGATTATCCTCATGGCTGCCCAAAAGTCTTATGTCCTTGATGCACCGCTTGGTGCGCCACCCCCTCCAGCGACTATGGACGTTGTGAACGTCTGGCAGTCGCGTGCTGATGGCTACTCAATAGTTCAGTGCACCATGTTGTATGGCTTAGAACCGGGACTTCAAAGGCATTTTGAACGTCATGGAGCATACGAGATGTTCCAGGAGTTGGAGTTTATTTTTGAGAAAAATGCCCAGATCGAGAGGTATGAGACCTCCGATAAGTTCTATGCCTGCAAAATGGAGGAGAACGGCTCTGTCAGTGAGCACATACTCAGAATGTCTGGGTATTAAAACAGTCTGGCAGAGTTGGGAGTTGATCTCCCGCCTGAGGTGGTCACTGACAGAGTTCTTCAATCGCTACCACCTAGCTACAAGAGCTTTGTGTTGAACTATAACATGCAAGGGATGAACAAGTCAGTCTCCAAGCTGTTCGCGATGCTGAAAGTCACTGAGTGAAACATCCAGAAGGAGCATCAAGTGTTGATGGTCAATAAAATCACTAGTTTCAAGAAGAGCAAGGGAAAGAAGGGAAACTTCAAGAAGGGTGGCAAAGTAGTTGATCCTCCCGTGAAGAAACCCAAGGCTGGACCCAAGCCAGAAACTGAGTGCTTCTATTGCAAGGGAGCTGGCCATTGGAAGCGGAATTGCCCTAAGTATCTGGCCGACAAGAAGGGGGCCAACGTCAACAAAGGTATATATGATATACATGTTATTGATGTGTACCTTACCAGCTCTCGTTGTAGTGCCTGGGTATTTGATACAGGTGCAGTTGCTCACATATGCAACTCTAAACAGGAACTATGGAATAGGCAAAGGCTGGCGAAGGATGAAGTGACGATGCGCGTGGGAAATGGTTCCAAGGTTGATGTGACCGTCGTCGGCACACTTGCTCTTCGATTACTATCGGGATTAGTGATAAACCTGAATAATTGTTATTTAGTGCCTGCGTTGAGCATGAACAATATATCTGGATATTGTTTAATGCAAGACAGTTACTCAATTAAATCAGAGGATAATGGTTGTTCCATTTATATGGGTAATATCTTTTATGGTCATGCACCCATTGTGAGGGGTTTATTCTTATTGAATCTTGATAGTGATGATACACATGTTCATAACATTGATGCCAAAAGATGTAAAGTTGATAATGATAGTACCACTTTCTTGTGGCACTGCCGCTTAGGTCATATTGGTGTAAAGCACATGAAGAAACTCCATGCTGATGGACTTTTGGAGTCACTTGATTTTGAATCACTTGACACATGCGAACCATGCCTCATGGGCAAGATGACTAAAACCCCGTTTTCCGAAACAATGGAACGGGCAAATGACTTGTTGGAAATCATACATACTGATGTGTGTGGTCCAATGAGTGTTGACACGCGCGATGGATATCGTTACTTTCTCACCTTCACCGATGATTTGAGTAGATATGGGTATATTTACTTAATGAAGCATAAGTCTGAAACGTTTGAAAAGTTCAAGCAATTTCAGAGTGAAGTTGAGAGTCATCGTAACAACAAGATTAAATTCCTATGATCTGATCGAGGGGGAGAGTATCTGATGAGTTTGGCAATCACTTAAGACAATGTGGAATTGTTTCACAACTGATGCCGCCTGGAACACCACAGCGTAATGGTGTGTCCGAACATCGTAATCGTACCTTATTGGATATGGTGTGTTCTATAATGTCCCTTACCGATATGCCACTCTCATTTTGGGGTTATGCATTAGAGACAGCTGCATTCACTTTAAATAGGGCACCATCTAAGTCCGTAGAGATGACACCGTATGAACTATGGTTTGCCAAGAAACCTAAGTTGTCGTTTCTTAAAGTTTGGGGCTGCGATGCTTATGTTAAAAGGCTTCAGCCAGAAAACCTCGAACCCAAAGCATACAAATGCGTCTTCATAGGATACCCAAAGGAGACGATTGGGTATACCTTCTATCTCAGATCCGAGGGCAAAGTGTTTGTCGCTAAGAACGGCTCCTTTCTCGAGAAAGAGTTGCTCTCGAAAGAATTAAGTGGGAGGAAGATAGAACCTGATGAGGTTGTTGAACCTTCACTTCAACTAGAAAGTAGCACAGCACAGAAAGATGTTTCTGTGGCACCTACGTCAGTTGAAGAGGAAGCTAATGATAGTGATCATCAAGTTTCGGATCAAGTTACTATCGAACCTCGTAGGTCGACAAGGATACGTACTACTCCTGAGTGGTACGGTAACCCTGTCTTAGAGGTCATGTTGTTGGACAATGATGAGCCTACAAGCTATGGAGAAGCGATGGTGGGCCCGGATTTTGACAAATGGTTAGAGGCCATGAAATCCGAGATGGGATCCATGTATGAAAACAAAGTATGGACTTTGGAAGTATTACCTGAAGGGTGAAAGGCCATTTAGAATAAATGGATCTTCAAGAAGAAGACGGACGCGGACGGTAATGTCACCGTCTATAAAGCTCGATTTGTGGCAAAGGGGTTTTCACAAGTTCAAGGAGTTGACTACGATGAGACTTTCTCACCCATAGCGATGCTTAAGTCTGTCAGAATAATGTTGGCAATAGCTGCATTTTTCGATTATGAAATCTTGCAGATGGATGTCAAAATAGCGTTCCTTAACGGTTTCCTTAAGGAAGAGTTGTATGATGCAACCGGAAGGTTTTGTCGATCCAGAGAATGTTGACAAAGTGTGCAATCTCCAACGATCCATTTATGGACTGGTGCAAGCATCTCGGAGTTGGAATCTTTGCTTTGATGAGGTGATCAAAGCGTTTGGGTTTATACAAGTTTATGGAGAAGCTTGTGTTTACAAGAAAGTGAGTGGGAGCTCTATAGTGTTTCTAATATTATATGTGGATGACATATTTCTGATTGGAAATAATATAGAACTTTTGGAAAACATGAAGGCATATTTGAACAAGAGTTTTTCAATGAAGGGCCTAGGAGAAGCTGCTTTCATATTAGGCATCAAGATCTACAGAGATAGATCGAGACGCTTAATAGGACTTTCACAAAGCATATACCTTGATAAGGTTTTGAAGAAGTTCAAAATGGATCAGTCCAAGAAGGGGTTCTTGCCTGCTTTGCAAGGTGTGAAGTTGAGTAAGACTCAATGCCCAACGACTACGGAGGATAAAGAAAAGATGAGTGGCATTCCCTATGCTTCTGCCATAGGCTCTATCATGTATGTGATGCTGTGCACAAGACCAGATGTCAGCCTTGCCATAAGTATGGCCGGAAGGTTTCAAAGTGATCCAGGAGTGGAACACTGGATGGCGGTCAAGAATATCCTTAAGTACCTGAAAAGGACTAAGGAAATGGTTCTCGCTTATGGAGGTGATCAAGAGCTCGTCGTAAAGGGTTACGTCGATGCAAGCTTTGACACTGATCCGGATGACTCTAAGTCTCAAACCTGATATGTATATATTATAAATGGGGGAGCGGTAAGCTGGTGCAGTTCCAAGAAGAGCGTGGTAGCTGATTCTACATGCGAAGCGGAGTACATAGCTGCCTCGGAGGCAGCAAAGGAAGGTGTCTGGATGAAGCGGTTCATGATAGATCTTGGAGTTGTGCCCAGTGCACTAGACCCAATGACTCTATTCTGTGACAACACTGGTGCCATTGCTCTGGCCAAGGAACCAAGGTTTCACAAGAGGACCAGACACATAAAGCGACGCTTCAATTCCATCCGCGATGCGTTCAAGGAGGAGGACATAAACATTTGCAAAGTACATATGGATCTAAATGTTGCAGATCCGTTGACTAAACCTCTTCCACGGGTAAAACATGATCAACACTAGGACTCTATGGGTGTTAGATTCATTACCATGTAATACTACATTATTGACTCTAGTGCAAGTGGGAGACTATTGGAAATATGCCCTAGAGGCAATAATAAAGTGGTTATTATTATATTTCCTTGTTCATGATAATTGTTTATTATCCATGCTATAATTGTATTGATTGGAAACTCAAATACATGCATCGATGCATAGACAACAACATGTCCCTAGTGAGCATCTACCGGGCTAGCTCGTTGATCAAAGATGGCTATGGTTTCCTAGTCATAGACATGAGTTGTCATTTGATAACGGGATCACATCATTAGGAGAATGATGTGATGGACAAGACCAAAACTATAAACGTAGCATATGATCGTATCGAGTTTATTGCTATCGTTTTCTGCATGTCAAGTATCTGTTCCTATGACCATGAGATCATGCAACTCATTGACACCGGAGGAGTACCTTGTGTGTATCAAACATCGCAACGTAACTGGGTGACTATAAAGATGCTCTATAGGTATCTCCGAGGGTGTCTGTTGAGTTGGCATGGATCAAGACTAGGATTTGTCACTCCGTATGACAGAGAGGTATCTCGGGGCCCTCTCGGTAATACAACATCACAAGAAGCTTGCAAGCATGTGACTAATGAGTTTGGTCACGGGATCTTGTATTATGGAACGAGTAAAGAGAGTTGCCGGTAACGAGATTGAACTAGGTATGGAGATACCGATGATCGAATCTCGGGAAAGTAACATATCCCAGACAAAGGGAATTGTATACGGGATTAACTGAATCCTTGACATTATGGTTCAACCGATAAAGATCTTCGTGGAATATTTAGGAATCAATATGGGCATCCAGGTCCCGCTATTGGTTATTGACCAGAGAGGAGTCTCGGTCATGTCTACATGATTCTCGAACCCGTAGGGTCGCACGCTTAACGTTCGGTAGCGCTAGGATAGTATTGAGATATTAATAGTGGAAAGTCCGAAGGTTGTTCGGAGTCCCGGATGGGATCCGGGACGTCATGAGGAGCTCCGGAATAGTTCGGAGGTAAAGATTCATATATGAAAGTTGTTATCGGGGTTCCGGAAAAAGTTTGAGTTTTTTCGGTATTGTACCGAGAAGGTTCTAGAAGGTTCCGGAGTGGGGCCCACCTGCATGGGGGACCCACATGAACGTGGGTAGTGTGGAAAGTCCCCACAACCCTGGTCTAGGCCCACCAAGATCCTCCCTTAAAAGGAATAGTATCATATCCCAAGGGGATAAGATCAGGATCCCTAAAAAGGGGATAGCGATCGGTGGGGAAGGAAAGGTGGGATTCCTTCCTCCCCCTTTGGCCAACGACCCTAGGGCTTTGTAGGGCAAGCCACCAGCCCCCTCCACGCCTATATAAAGGTGGGGAGGCATTGGGGGCAGCCAACCCTTCGACCCTTGCCCGTTACCTCTCCCAACTCCTCCCACATTTCACCGGTTAAGCTTGGTGAAGCCCTGCCGGAATTCCGCTACCACCACCACCACAATACCGTCATGTTGGTCCCAATCTCATCTACCCCCTCTCTCTCGCTTTCAGGATCAAGAAGGAGAGGACGCCGCCGAGCCGCACATGTGCTAAACTCGGAGGTGCCGTCCGTCCGGCACTTGATCGGGAGTTCGTGAACCGATCGTGATTGGATCACGAAGACGTTTGACTACATCAACTGCGTTTCTTAACGCCGCTTAGAGATCTACAAGGGTATGTAGATCCAATCTCTCCTCTCGTATATGTGCATCTCCTAGATTGATCTTGGTGAGCATAGCAAAAAATTTTGTTTCCCATGCAACGTTCCCAACACCGACTTCAACAAGGTTCTGAGGTAAGTCAAAGTAACCATGTGTCTATAACATCAAGGGGGAAATCTGAGGAATCACCCTCGATGGATTTCCACTCGATGTAACCGTCAAGGCGACCTTGGAGGAATCACCCTCGAGGGTTCACACTTGAGGTGTTGCACGACAGAGTCGTTATCGGGAGTGGTGAAGGAGGAATCATCCTCCGTAATCCACGACCGATTAGCTACACTTCAGAGATCTCATCATGAGTGCATTACAAGGTATCACCCTCGGCATTCGATAGTACCTCTGCAGAGTCATACTACTAAAGGGGCGTGCGGTGATGTGTCGGTCTCTGCACATCGATCACGTTGATCGAGTCATCTGGTAAAAAAGCGGAGGCAACAGGGACAAGGTGAGGGGTCACTGATGGATCACTACTCAACCTATACTAAGCATATAGGATAACAGGTAAGGTAACAATAGCAGGTTACAAAAGCAGGATATGCATCAGAATAGGAGCTATCGAACAACAGTAGCAAAATCTAATGCAATCATGAGAAAGAAGGAATGGGCGATATAGGAATGATCAAGGAGGGTTTGCTTGCCTGGAAGCTCTGCTGCAAGTGGCTGGACGTCAGGGGTGTAGTCAAACACGGGAGCAGCGTCAGTCTCGGGATCTACCGGAGAGAAGAGGGGGAAGAAACAATAAATATAAAGCAATCAAATGCATCACGATGCATGACAGTGGGCCTTGTTGACTGGGTCCACAGCCTAGTCAGCACAGGCTGACTGGTGGGCCAGCTGCCCAGTCAGTAGGCTGACTGGGTCAGTCTTATCCACTAAAATAGTGGGGGTACCCACATGTGAGTGACCCTGACTAATTTTCTGTTAAATTTTAATCTCTAGCTAATTAGGGGGGTAGGACCCACCTATTAGTGGCTAAGCTAATTAACAGTGTTTTAATTAATCTAACTGGTTAATTAGCGGGGGTGGGACCTAGAGGCCAGTGGTACAGTAGCTATTAGGTTTATTTTAAATGCTTTAATTAGCTACAGTGGGGGCCCACCTGTCATATGGGTTGGGTTAGTGGCTAAAGTCGTGGGGTCCACTTGTCGGTGTCCCACGCCAGAGTTTAACGCGGCGGCGCGCGCTGGTGGTCTCCGACGACCACCCAAGACGGTGGCTACGCACAGGATCGTCGCACAGGCGACCAACCGGAGCGGGGCGAGCCCCATTCAACCGAGCGCGTCGGGCCGCGTCGATCTGCACTACTGCCCGCAACGGACACTGCCGGAAATGGTGGTAGCGGCAAGGCCAAGCGGCGGCCGAAGCACGGGCAAAACGGCGACGGCGCTACGGTGCACGGTTTGAAATCCACAATTGGATGATGCAAATCGGCAAGGGGGAAAGGGGAAACACGGGAGGGGCTCACAAGGTAGTCGTAGAGCTGCTCAGCGTGCTCGAGGGAGGCTCGATGGCGGCGATCCAACGGTGGCAAACCACGGTGGTCGTGGAGGAAGACGAGGACGAGGAGCTCGATGCAGCGCGTCTGGTCTCGCAGGAGTTGGTGAAGAGGAAGAGGACGTCGAGGCGCTCCTGTTGGATACAGTGGAGAGGTGAGGCGGCAACGGTAGCCACGGTTATGGCGACGGCGCAATCATGGCGATCTCGGCCGAGGTGGGAGAATGCGGGTAAGGGGGGAAATGACGGGTTAGGGTTGCCTACGGTGTCGAGTGAGGTCCTTATCCATCACCAGGGTGGGTGGATGGTCGACACGAGCGAGATCCGCGCGTGGATGGCATGCACCCGCCCGGCCAGCGCCATGGCCTCTGCCTCGGCAGGTGGTGGATAAAAGGCCGGTGGGGCCGGGCTAGGCCGCACTGTGGCAACTCAAAGCCCAGTGCAACATTAGGCCTTAGGCATTTTTCATTTTTCTTTTCTGTTTCTATTTTTAGTCTCTGTTTTGCATCTCCTTTAGCATCAAGTGACTTTTGTCAAATGTAGGACTTTGCCACATAAATAATATGCAATATTCTGCACTGCCACAAAAAGTTTGGGGATTATTTGAATTCATTTACATTTTGTTTAAATATAAATGGTTTAAATGAGGTTGTTTAGGCACTATTTTAAATGCTAGAGCCCAAAGAGCAAACATGTGATGTTGTTTTTCTTTACCAATATTTGTTTTGGAATATTTGCTAAATGGTGAACTATTTTCCCACCATGTTTGTGAATTTAAATTCTCACTTTAAATTCGAATTGAATTCAGAGGTGGAATTTGAAAAGGGATTTGAACCCAAGTGATCAAGCACTATTAATCAAAGTGACTTAGCATAATCTGGGAGGATTACTGTAGCTTAATACATGGGGGTGTTACGGTCACCCTCTTGCGTCTTGATAGATTAAGCCTCGTTCTCGTACCTATCTTACTATCATATTTACACTAATGACACTTACCACACGGTAAATAATAACATGAAGAGGACACACATAAATAAACGACGTATATCAAAAAGAGTGTACTAGATTACCATACCCATAGTCGAAACTTATCCAAATAACATCACATTAATGAGGGTGTTTAAGAGTGAGTACAAATCTTCACGGGGACCGTGATGGGAAAGGAAGAAAGAGCATCTGATGAAGAAGGTAGGCGGCGGCGGCGCATGGCCGCGCCCCGGCAGTGGTGGCTCCTCCGGTAGCTTCCTTCCCGGCCTCCTTCAAGCTCGCAATCAATGGAAATGGGCCTTAGCACAGCTCCCTAACGCGTCTTCGCATGATGTGGATGACGACATGAATATGGGAGAGATGATAAAGAGGATGGCAGGCGTCTAGGGTTGAACAGTATAAATAGCCATCCTCCACGGGTCACCTCCATGGATGTAGTTTCTCTCCTTTGATCCAAGAGCCCTAGATGGGTCAAATCCTCTTCCAATACCTCCCTTGGTAGCCAAGGAAGTCGTGGGAGCAAACATATATGAAATCCACAAAGAATCGCTTAAGTAATGGTTGTTTTCGCAGCCCCGGAACCTCGTACGAGCGATGGTCCCTGTCTTCTCTTCTGGAGGATGCATGTGGAGTTTCGTATTTTGGTCGTCATTTCCTCGTACGAACTTCGATTTGATCGTTTTTGGGCTTGTTGGATTCGTTTTAAAAAGCTCGATACACCAATGTAGAATTTTCTTTGTTATAGTTGTATGAGTTGATATGTTGCCTCGAAAAAAAGAGAATTGATCCTTGATACTTATACTTACTTCTTACTTGTTGGTTAACACTGATGGATATATTAGCAATTTTCCAAGCAATTTAATCCCTAGAAAGATCATGAATATAGCGCATGCAAGATTAACCTCATACTGATATTTAACCATGCAACTCAGATCTACGCAAATAACATATATATGTATGCAGACAATAAGCATGGCATAGACAGAAACAACGATGAACGGAGTGAGTAGATCATACCCTCCGTTTGGCCAGGTTGCAGCAGCGGCTGCCGTTTGGCCATGTTGCAGCAGCGGCTGCGCTGCTAGCAGCAGCAAGTTCGTCGGCGGTCTTGTTGGCGGCGGCCTGCTCCTGAAGCAGCTTGTCGGCGGCGGCCTTCTCAGCTTCGGTGGCCATGGCGATGTAGAGGAAGTAGCCGAAGAAGACGAGCGAAAGCGAGCAGTCGCGTCGTAGACGCTCCCCAAAAACCTAATTGCCCTTCTCCCGGTGCAGGATCGCAAAGGGCAGGGTTCCGGAGGCCTGCTCTCCCGTACAACCGTGCACGCGGTGGACGGGATGAGATCGCCAGAGGCAGCGGCAGTGCGAGGAACGATGGTAGGAGTGCGCGAGGAGAAGAGAAGATGTAATATGTTCTTTTTGTGTCTATTTGCTAGAGAGGAGCGACCTCTCTTATATAGGCACACACAAGGCGGAAGGCCAATGGAAATGCACGCAATTAAGGCAATTAAGGGAGAATTAAGAGACTGGAAACGGCCGTACTTAAGAGCACTTAAGATAAAACATTTCAGCTCACATTCATTCTCCATCAACGCCATTAAGGCAATTCATTCTCCATAAACGCCATACTAAAACCCATCAACGCCATTAAGGCAATTCATTCTCCATAAACGCCATAATAAAACCCCACCATTTGCCTTGACAGCATGGGCCTTTAGGGATTTTTCTAGAATTGTTAATATTTCAACAATATTTCAGCAAACACTTGAATACTCACTCTATATGCATATCATTAAGATGTTTTAAAACAAACGGAGTATTGTCTTGTAATTATACACAATTATAGTGACAACTGCTCACTCCTAACAACATAAGATCTTGTTTTGAAGCCATCGTCAAAACAAACTCACCAATGAAAATAGATCTCTAATCAGATTAACTGCTTGCAAGGTAAATCGTCTAAAAAATGCGAATTTAGTAATCAGTGTGATGATGTCAACATAATGTGTAATATTTGCACATATAGGCAAAATACCATTGGACGCAAGCACTAGCACGTGCATGGAGTGTGTGCTGAGTAGATCTCCCGGTCATTTTTAGAGGCAGATCTTACGGTTAGAGTAATTTGATCTTATGGTTTAGGATTGAGCCCCCAAAGTTAGTGCAAGGCCGCGAGGCAGCGGCAATGAATGACCCGTCACACGATCGCGCTCTACTCGGCTCCGCTCCCCGCCATCTCCGCAGCGCCCGGGCGCATCGGCCTAGGCCCCCCCACGTCGATCGACCACCAACAGCCGCGCACTCCCGAATTCACCGATTGAGATCCAGAGAAGCACGGCCGCCGAGGAAACGGTTTGACCAACTGCGCGCGTGCATGCATGCGTTCTTGCATTGCTCTTGGTTATCTCGCCGCCGATTCACCGTCGACGTGGTGGCACATACATGATGGAGACGTCGCTGATGGAGGCGATGGTGAGCGGCGGCACCGGGGCGTCGATCCTGACGTCGATGAAGTTTGCGGTGCTGCCGATCGCCAAGGTGTTCACATTGTGCTTCATGGGCTTCCTCATGGCCACCAGGTACATCGGCATCCTCGACGCCAACGGCCGCAAGCTTCTCAACGGGGTGAGCAAATTCCATCCATGCGCGTCTGGTCTTTCAGAAAACGTTCACCTCAAATTATTATCAATAGACTAGACCTCTATCAATGGCTCCGAAAAATCTATACGTAGCACAAAATTATGTATGGGCAGACTACATACGGTTATCTGTTTTTCAAGGAGGATAAATGGGCCCTGCGTACTTGGCTTCAGTCACCATAACATTTCATATGACACCTTATATTGATTCATGTGAATAGTATCTGTAGGTACGAACTCATTGCGTCAGTGGCCTGAAATTCTCATAGTACAGTTGTCTCGCTACCTACGGCTCCTGACATTCTCATATATGTATTCTTCATGTTTTAATTGTATATATCCGGTTGTTGTTTCCAGCTAGTGTTTTCCCTACTACTTCCGTGCCTTATATTCACTCAGCTTGGACGAGCAATTACAGTGCAGAAACTGTTAGACTGGTAAGTATAAGTAAGCTCTAGCTCTAATTAGCACAAAAAATATGCTAGGTCGAATTGGAATACTCTGAAATGTGGACACTTCTTATAGATTTTCCTCCGTCAAAACATTGAACAAAAATGGACACGAGAATATATACTAATCTCCAACACTGTGCAGGTGGTACATTCCTTTGAATATTGTTCTGGGGACAGTGTCTGGTTCTCTAGTAGGCCTTCTTGTGGCGTTCATTGTACAGCCGCCACGTCCATATTTCAAGTTCACCGTTGTCCACATCGCCATAGGCAAGCCGTATTCTGCCAGCAATTCAGCATGGATCCATGGTTTGATACGTGGGTCCTGAGCTTGTGATGCATGCATGCAGGTAACAATGGAAACATGCCTCTTGTCCTGATCGCCGCTCTCTGTCGAGACCCATCGAACCCGTTTGGCGACCCTGAGAAATGCAAGCAGGACGGCAACGCCTACGTCTCTTTTGGGCAATGGGTACAACATAACATATACTCCTATATGTTTCCGTTTCATCCCTTGTGAGTTGTGAGGTGTGATCTCATGTATGTGTCCTTGGGCGCCAGGTCGGGGCGATCATCTTGTACAGCTACGTGTTTCAGATGCTTGCGCCGCCGCCTGGTGAAACCTTCGACGGAAGCAGAGTGGAGAAGCCCCCTCCCCCGGCCCTGGCTGCTGCACCTGCACCTGAACAAGTTCCCATGCTAACCTCGCGTGCATCTGAACAAGCTCCCAAGGGCTCAAAAGTAAGATGTTTTTCTTTCTTCCGTAGTTCTGTCGTTACAACTTCTTCCGAAATGTCGATGAATGGTTTTCTGAAAGGGTAAACTGGACAGGCACTGGAAATTCTGCACATCTTTGTTGAGAAATTTAAGCTGAAGCGAGTGTTTCAACCACCGGTGATTGCCTCGGTGAGTAATTAATTAATAATGTACTGTAATACAATGCTCGTTTGATTCTGCTCACACGTACGGAGACTCTGCACTGGCTGCCGTTTCCATCCACCGTTGTGATTCAACGTTTGTAAACATGTTGCGTCAGGCACTGGGGATTTCCATTGGAGCAACGCCATCCCTGAAGCACTTCGTCCTGACTAACCACGCCCCGTTATTCTTCTTTACCGATGCCTGCATCATTCTTGGGTACAATTTCATATTGCAGTTGCAGTATACACAAATCTCGTAGTGTGCCTTGGAGGATACTACTACTGCATAGTAACACAATATGGTCTGCTGCCTTCCTGCAGGGGGGCAATGATCCCATGCATCTTGCTCGCCCTCGGAGGCAATCTCGTCGATGGTTAGCTCCGCTGTGCTCTCCTACATGCATGCATGCATGCATGTAACCTCAGTTATCAGTGAACGTGAATGATTACTACGAGTACAAGAAAGATATGCACTCCTCAGAAAAGCGTGTATGCTGCTATATGTGTTGTTGATTCGAATCGATGCAGGTCCGGGTGCGGGCAGCAAGAAGCTGGGACTGAGGACGACGGCGGCGATCATCATCGGGCGGCTGGTGCTGGTCCCACCGGCGGGGATGTGCATGGTCGCCCTGGCGGACAGGTTGGGGTTCATCCCGAGGGGCGACACCATGTTCAAGTTCGTCCTCCTCCTGCAGCACTCCATGCCCACCTCGGTGCTCTCCGGTACAACAATTCATGTCCCCGAGCAAACTCAACCAAATTAAACCGCCACGCGTGGATGGATGCATACATTACATACACCAGGTTAAATCATGCATGAGTGACCAAGCTCTGCTCTGTACGTTGGATTCGAGCAGGGGCCGTCGCTAATCTGCGCGGGTGCGGGGAGGAGTCGGCGGCGGTGCTCTTCTGGATGTACGTTTGCGCCGTCTTCTCCGTCGCAGGATGGATGGTGCTCTACATCAGGATGCTCTTCTGAGGCCTCCACCCCTTCTGTGGTTCCGTTCCCGCTTCTTCCACCAAGCAAATGTTACTCTATAGTCCATCCACTCCGACCGATGATACATCATACGCTGCTGTTGCTTACTGCAGTTCACACGCGCCGACGATGGTGATGCTAGTAGTAGCTAGCACTGACACTGACCTCCCGGCCGCGGACAAAGTTTGCTGTCGACGCTCTCGATTTGTGCGTCCAGGACGTGTGTCTCACAAGTCACAAGACTCGACGCCCCGGCCGGAAGGGCTTGGAGACTGCAGGATACTGCCGCCGCTGGAAATGCCCTGCAGCTTCACATAAACGACATAAAAGGAATATGCACCAAGCATTCGGTCTACAGTAGAGTTATGGATCAGTAAAAGCTAGCACTCTTTATGAATTGTACACAGCGTGTATGGGTTCCTTTGATTCGAAGGATTTTCATAGGAATTTTGAACCTTAGAGCAACTCTTCCGATTGCTATAATTTAGCAGAGTACACGGTCGAGTATCTATCATTTAGCAAGGTATATTCACTACTTTAAAAAAAGGCCGTTTTTAATCGATCCTCTAAACTTAACTCACTAATTTTCCTTTTGACCAAATCCGTTTAATTTGGTCCACCAAGTTAAACTTCAATACTCAATTATTTTATTAGACGACGTCTTTTTTAAAGAAAAGGCATGAATCCGACTTTACAAATAAAGCCACGAGGCAGGGTAGCAAGACATACAGGACAACCAACCAACATCCAGGACAGCCACGAGAATTAAGACCGGCCAACAGGCCCACAGAGTTAACAGGCACACAGGGTAGTATATAAAAACATAACATAGGCACGCAGGCCAACAACGTACTCCTAAAAACAGAGGACGGCAAGACTAGGCAGGATCGTCATCCGCTGAAGACGACAAAGAGTTGGCAGACGCTCGAACTTTAGCAATCAGCATCTCCGGTGAGTCCCGATCATCAGGTTTAGTCAATAATTTCCACTGCTGCAAAAAGATAGACATTTTAAACAGGACATCAGCAGGTTTGTTAGGGAAAACACCCTCAATGATGAATTTGTTTATCGTAGTCCAAAGCAACCAGCACAAAGAGCCAACGCCGACCCAAAACAACCGTTTGGACCGTCCCTGGAGTCCAGATGAAAGAAGCCGAAGCTCATCAAAGGAGTTGGGGGCCCAAGAGACATTAAGCCAGGCACGAACGCAACACCAAACCGTGTTGGCCAACACACATGACACGTCCAAAGACAATGTGGTTGGCATCTTCCAACTGAGAGCACAAGGCGCAACGATCAGAACCAGGGTCATTCCGCTTGTGGATTTGGTCCGCCGAAGGCAAACGGCCCCTAAAGGCCTACCAAAGAAAGATCTTGATCTTGTGGGCAGCTTTAGCTGCCCAAACCTACTTAAATTTAGAGGTGGGAGTACCAGATATGAGGCAAGAGTATTAAACGACATCTTATTAGAGAAAAGGCAGAGCCCGACTTTATAAATAAAGCCACCAGGCAGAGTCAACAACGTAGCCACGCCAAACGAAACGACACAACATCCACAAAATATCAACGCCAAATCACGGCAAACAGAAGTTAACGTACATGGCTCCCAGGCCAGTACACGGCGCGCAGGCCGGAGACTCGGGAACGACGAAAGTAGGGCCATCAACTCCTATCTGCTGGCCTGAAAGCGAAGAAGGGAGGTAGCTGTAGCCCGAATCCTGGTAGCCATATCATCAAAAGCATCCCGATCCTCCTCCTTAGTCAATAATCTCCACTGCTGCAGGAATATGCAAGTTTTAAATAAGCAATCAGCGGGTTTAGCAGGGAAAATGTGTTCAATGGTAAACTTACTCTTTTGCTTCAAATGATAGTCTCCCCAACACTCAACTCTCTCTCATAGATTTGGCTGTGGTGGAAGAAGGATTTGAGTGGAAAGCAACTTGGGGAAGGCTAGAAATCAAGGTTCAAATGGTAGGAATGGAATCTCTTGATCTCAACACATGAGTAGGTGGTTCTCTCTCAGAAAATGAATGGTGGAAGTGTAGGCACGTTCTGATGGATCTCTCTCAAATGGAGAAGAGGGTGGAGGGGTATATATAGCCTCCACACAAAATCCAATCGTTACACACTTTTGACTCATCTCGGTGGCACCGATTAGTTAAACTCGGTGGCACCGATCTGTTCAAAAATATGAACGTTAGGAATCTCGGTGGGACCGACTGGAACAACTCGGTGGGACTGATGTGCTAGGGCTTAGGGCAAACCTCGTCTCAATGGCACCGATTGCATTAACTCGGTGAGACCAAAGTGAAGAAATAAGGCAACAAAGAGTCGGCAAGCCATCTCGGTGAGACCGAAATAATTGCAACAAGTAACAGAGAGTTGGCAAGGCCATCTCGGTGGGACCGAGATCCATATCGGTGTGACCGAATCATTAGGGTTTCTGGCAGTGGCTATGTCAAATGAACTCTGTGGCTCCGGATAGAAAGAATCGGTGGGGCCGAGTTTGGAATTAGGGTTTGGACATATTTGGATAGAGAAGATGGCTGAGGGTTTGGAGCAATCACTAAGCACTTTGAGCAAGTAGACCATTAAGCAACACCTCATCCCCTTTAGTATTGGCTTTCCTATGGACTCAATGTGATCTTGGATCACTTAAATAGAAATGAAGAGTCTTGAGCTTTTGCCAATCTTTGTCCTTAGCATCTTGAAGGGGTTCCCCATCCTCTTATCCTTGCCACTCCATTGTTGAACTTATCTAAAATATACTCGATAAAACTATTAGTCCAACAACCAATATGTTGACATTAATTACCAAAATCACCCAGGGAGCACTTGTGCTTTCAATCTCCCCCTTTTTGGTAATTGATGACAACATACATCAAAGCTTCAAGTAAATGATATGAAGAGTAGTAAGTAAAGCTTTGGAAGAACATGTAACATGCATAAGCTCCCCCTACATGTGTGCAATCATGTAATGATAAAATTGAACAAGATGTGAATGCACATCATGACAAGGCAAGAAATGAGTTACATGTATCTTGGCTATATGCATCAGAGCGAAGAGTTAAGTAAGATGTACCTTCATGTTTATGAATCCCTCTTAAAAACAATATGTGCAGAAGCAAGAGATCATCATACACATGAGTGTGATGCATATACTTACCTTGTAGTTCTTGAGCTGACTCTTGAAGAAGCAATCTTGAGAAAACAAGGTTAAATAACACAAGAAAACTCCAAACAAGAAAGATTCCAAGATCCACAAAAATAACAAGATTGGGATGACATGTAATAGGTGAGTACCACAGAGTGAGTACTTCATTCAGATATAGACATGTCCCCAAGGACTTAAAGATTTGCAATAAATTCTAAGGATCTTTATCCCCTTAAACATGGACTCTTTCTCCCCCTGAATCTAACATTAGATAATGGGAGAAGGTAGGGTGAGATAAAATTAGAGCAGAGATAAATAAATCAATCAGAGCAGGAAATGGATAAGATCCAAAAATATCTCAAAACAAATACTAACATGTCTTTCCCCTCTTAAAGACATGTGACTTCTCTCCTCTTATGGCATTGCATCTCTCTTCCTTTCTTAGAAGAGTTTTGTAAGAGTAAGCTTTGATGTGCTCTCTCTCCCCCTTTGACATCAATTTCCAAGAAGGGTAGTTTTCATGGATATGAGTCAAGTGAGTATGATCCTTGAGAGCCACAAGCAAACATAATGTAGCTCAAGATGCAGATAGAGGAAAAGAATCATTGAGTGGAGCTGAAGAAAATAGGCAATATAAGATGGGAAAAAGTTTTCTCAGCAATGAAATCAGTGGCGCCGATCCATTTCAATCGGTGACTCCGAGATAGCAGAGCCACTGAAGATGCTCATCGGTGAGATCGAGTTAGTCCATTTCGGTTGTACTGATGAACAGTGTGCAAGTGGACCTTACACTTCGGTCTGACCGATAGGCTTAAATCGGTGGAACCGAGATCAATACATAGAGAAAATTTTGTCAGCTCGGCTCACTTGCAAATGAAATTTCACAAAGATTTTCAAGGAATTTTCATAAGGATTTGCAATGAATTAAAAGAAATGAAAAGATCATAGAATAAATTGAAAGGATCTAGAGGAACTTTTTTTTTGGTTTAGAAGGGAAACACAAGAAGAAATGCAATGGAAATGCAATGTATGAAAAGAACACTAGAGAACTTCATCTAGAGGTGGTCGGTGACAAAGTCACCTATGTTAGAGAATATTGACTTAGGAGTCAAGTGAGATCACTTGGTCATAGGTCATACTCATCGTTAAGCTCAAAATGGGGTTGCCATTTTTCATTTAAGCATCTTGATGTATTCACATCTTGTTGAGTTTCTTTAACTCATGACTTGGAGTAAAGCTTCTCTAAGATGGAATGACATACCTTGGGTTGTGGTGTTGATCTTGATCATGTAGTTGAACTTATGTTGGATGCTCAAGGTTGATGTAGTCCATCAAGAGTTGGAAGCATCCTTAGGAGTTGAAGCTCATCTTCCTACATGGGTTAGTCTTGCAAGGAATAGCACTTGTGTATCCAAATTAACAATCGTGAAATTTATCATATTGAAATTGTTAAAGGATATGTTGAGTGAGTTCATGCTTCCTTGATTTCAACAACCAAAGCATAGATACTTGGTGATGTAGAAATTTCTCAAGATGTGAGTGATTTGCAATCTCATAGATTGAGGCTCATCCAAGTACCTACAAGGATTAGATAACATATAAGGGTGCAAATATATCCAAGATAAATGATCATCATCATAAGAGAAATGTCAAAGATTAGTCACAAAGGCTCATGCCTTGCATGTATCCAAATGGAATCTCTATTCCAAGTTTGAGGCATCAATGATGTTCAATTCCTCTCTCAAACGACAAAATATCTTTTCATCAAGTGGTTTAGTGAAGATATCCGCCAATTGCTTGTCGGTACGAACATGCTTAAGATTGATATCTCCTTTAGCAGCATGATCATGAATGAAATGGTGACGAACTTCAATATGCTTAGTTTGAGAATGTTGCACGGGATTGTGAGCAATCTTAATAGCACTCTCATTGCCGCAAAGCAATGGAACATGTTTCACATGTATCCCATAAGCTTTAAGAGTTTGGGTCATCCAAAGTAATTGAGCGCAACATGATCTGGCGGCAATGTATTCCGCTTTGGCGGTGGATAATGATACCGAATTTTGTTTCTTGGAGGACCAAGAGACAAGGGATCTACCAAGAAATTGACATGTACCTGAAGTGGACTTTCTATCAACCTTGTCACCGGTATAGTCCGAGTCAGAATAGCCAACAAGATCAAAAGATGACCAATTAGGGTACCAAATGCCAAAATTTGGTGTATGAATTAAATATCTCACTATCCTTTTCACGGCCTTAAGATGACATTCTTTAGGAGCTGCTTGATATCGTGCACACATGCACACACTTAGCATAATATCAGGACGGGAGGCACAAAGATACAATAATGAACCAATCATAGATCGGTAAACCTTTTGGTCAACCGGGTTGCCATCCTTCGTCAAGTCAAGATGTCCACTAGTAGGCATGGGTGTTTTCATACCTTTGCTTTCTTGCATGTTGAACTTCTTGAAAAGATCCTTGGTATACTTTGTTTGTGAGACAAAGGTACCTTCCTTAGTTTGCTTGATTTGCAAACCAAGGAAAAATTTGAGTTCACTCATCATAGACATCTCAAACTTCTCCGACATTAACCTTCCAAACTTTTCACTAAAATGAGGGTTAGTAGAACCAAATATGATATCATCCACATAAATTTGGCACACAAATAATTCTCCATTAACCCTTTTAGTAAAAAGAGTAGAATCGATTCTCCCAATTTCAAAGCCTTTTTCAATAAGAAACTTAGTCAAGCATTTATACCAAGCTCTAGGAGCTTGTTTAAGACCATAAAGAGCTTTGTGAAGTTTGTAGACATGATTAGGTTTCTTGGGATTAACAAAGCTAGGAGGTTGTTTAACATAAACTTCCTCTTCAATTTCACCATTTAGAAAAGCACTTTTAATGTCCATTTGGTATAGAGTGATATCATGGTGATTGGCATAAGCAAGTAAAATGCGAATGGACTCAAGTCTAGCAACGAGGGCATATGTCTCACCATAGTCCATACCTTCGACTTGAGTGTAGCCTTGAGCAACGAGACGGGCCTTGTTGCATACAACTTGTCCATCTTCATCTTGCTTATTCCGAAACACCCATTTGGTTCCAATGACATTATGATCATCGTTGGGCTTTTCAACCAATGTCCATACTTGATTCCTCTCGAAGTTGTGTAGATCTTCATGCATAGCGTTTATCTAATCCAGATCTTCAAGGGCTTCTTCTACTTCATAGGTTCAACACTAGAAATGAATGAGTAGTGTTCACAAAAGTTAGCCAAACGAGTTTTAGAGTGAGTGATTCTCCTGGTTTGGATGTCATCGAAGATCTGTTCAACGGGATGATATCTTGAGACTCTTGCTCTAACTCGTGAGAGTTTTTGCTTGGGTTGGGGTGGAACATCATCATCATCTTCTTCTTCATTATTGGTGGCGTTGTCATTCGCTTGTCTAGGTGGAGAAGGAGGTCGAGGTGGTTCATCTTGTTGTACTTCCTCATTTCCTTCGTCTTGACGTGTTCCACTTGTGGATGCCTCCAAGTCAACTTGTGGTTCACCTTGATGTGAAGTTGAGGCTTCCACTTAAATGGATGAAGTACTCTCCTTCACCTCCGTTGGGCGAAATTTGCCAATAGACAGATCTTGAATTGCTTCCAAGGGATCTTTGTCTCCTACATCAATTGGCAACTGCTCTACTTGCGAGCTGTTAGATTCATCAAACTTCACATCTACCATCTCTTCAACCTTTCGGGTGAAATTGTTGTAGACACGGTAAGTGTGAGAGTTTGAGACATAACCGAGTAGGAAACCTTCATGAGATTTAGGAGCAAATTTTGAACGACGATGCTTATCAAGAATGTAGCACTTTGAGCCAAATACTCGAAAGTATCCAGCTTGGGGTTTGTTATCGGTGAGTAGCTCGTATGCCGTTTTGCCGAGAAGCTTGTGAAGATACAATCGATTTGTAGCATGACAAGCTATCTCAACCGCTTCTACCCAAAAGTGTCTTGGCGTCTTGTATTCATCAAGCATCATTCTCGCCATCTCGATAAGTGTCCGGTTCTTCCTCTCAACAACTCCATTTTGTTGAGGTGTGTACGTAGCCGAGAACTCATGTGAAATCCCTTCTTCGTCAAGAAAGGTGTCCACATTTGCGTTCTTGAACTTCGTTCCGTTATCACTTCAAACCTTCTTGATCTTCACTTCAAATTGGTTTTGGGCCTTCTTGGCAAAATTCTTGAAGATCTTTTGGACCTGTGATTTGTCATCAAGAAAGAACACCCAAGTAAATCTTGAAAAATCATCAACAATGACCAAGCCGAAAGAGTTACCACCAAGGCTCTTATAAGCATTGGGACCGAAGAGATCCATGTGAAGTAGCTCAAGTGGTCTTCTCGTGGTCATGATGTTCTTCACGGGATGACTTCCTCCAACTTGTTTTCCTGCTTGACAAGCACTACAAAGTCTATCCTTGTCAAATATAACATCTTTAACACCAAGGATATGATCAGCTTTAATAAGATTATCAAGATTTCGCATGCCCACATGACCTAACCTTCTATGCCATAACCATCCTTTAGAAGATTTAGCAATTAAACAAGTACGAGGTTGGGCTCTCTTAGTGAAGTCAACAATGTATAGATCACCTCTACGAATACAGATAAAGACCCTATTATAATTATCTCTATGAAACACTTGGCAATCTACTTCGGTAAATAGAACATTGAAACCAAAGTCGGCTAGTCTAGATACGGAAAGAAGATTGTAAGCAAGAGATTTGACGAGCATAACATTTTGAATGGATCTATCATTGGATATGGCCACCTTACCAAGGCCAAGTACCTTACCCTTGGAGTTGTCTCCAAAAGTGACATAATTGCGTGGACCATCATTTTTGTCAAGCTCACAGAACATGTCTTTATCTCCGGTCATGTGATCGGTACATCCACTATCAAGAATCCACTCTTTTCCTCCAGCCATGTAGCCATGAAAGTTAGCCATGAGACTAAGATTTCTCATAGTCTCTTCATAACAAATATCACTTTCTTCGTCTTCATCATAATAGCCATGATCAATGTCATCATCAACATGTGTTTAATCATCACCTAGAGCAAGTGATTCATTAGATTTATGATCATGACAATGTTCAAGTTTATGAAGTCTAATTGTCTCCAAGATGATGCTACTAATGACTCCAACATTACCCTTGGCACACATAAGATCACGGAGCACAAATAGACATTCATCAAACTTGGGATCACTAGGCTTCATTTTATGAAAATCAATGGATTTATTAAGAATCTCATCTAGATTTTTCAAGGAATAATTTGGAAAGCGTTACTCAAGATAATTCCATATAGTATAAGCACATTCAAAGGTTGGCAAGCAAACAAGCGAATTTCTAGGCAATCCTCTAATGATAAGATCAATAGTCCTAAGATTGTGAACCATGTCAAGATACTCATCGGGGGTAGGATGCAGAGGCACATAAGGGCTAAGAATATACTTGTTCAAATTATATTCATTGAAAATCTTAAGCATCTCATTTTTCCATGAACCATAAAACTCCCCATCAAGAATAGGCACTCTACGTCTAATACTCCCGAACATAGACTCATCCATCTTCCTCCAATGGCGATTAAACCAAAGCAATGGAAACCAATGCTCTGATACCAATTGAAAGGATCAAGAAGAGGGGTCCAAAGGGGGGTGATTAGACCCTTAACAAGTAAAAGTGGCAGTTTTTAATTTCTTCAAGTTAAGGTTGAGTTTAGAACAAGTTAATGGCACACAATACATTCAACACAAGCATAGCAAGAGTATGAGCAGTGGAAAGAGTAAATCATGCAAGTGCAAGAATGTAAAGGGATGGGGTTGGAGTGTGCAAATGCAATGGAGACGCAGAGAATTTTTGGCGTGGTTCCGATAGGTGGTGCTATCGTACGTCCACGTTGAAGGAGACTTCAACCCACGAAGGGTAACGGTTGCGCGAGTCCATGAAGGGCTCCACCCATGAAGGGTCCACGAAGAAGCATCCTTGTCTATCCCACCATGGCCATCACCCATGAAGGACTTGCCTCACTCGGGTAGATCTTCACGAAGTAGGCGATCTCCTTGCCCTTACAAACTTCTTGGTTCAACTCCACATCACAACGGAGGCTCCCAAGTGACACCTAACCAATCTAGGAGACACCACTCTCCAAAAGGTAATAGAAGGTGTGTTGATGATGAAATCATTACTCTTGTGCTTCAAATGATAGTCTCCCCAACACTCAACTCTCTCTCACAAATTTTCCTATGGTGGAAGAAGGATTTGAGTGGAAAGCAACTTGGGGAAGGCTAGAAATCAAGGTTCAAATGGTAGGAATGGAATATCTTGATCTCAACACATGAGTAGGTGGTTCTCTCTCAAAAAATGAATGGTGGAAGTGTAGGCACGTTCTGATGGCTCTCTCTCAAATGGAAAAGGGGGTGGAGGGGTATATATAGCCTCCACACAAAATCCACCTGTTACACACTTTTGACTCATCTCAGTGGCACTGATTAGTTAAACTCGGTGGCACCGATCTTTTCAAAAATATGAACGTTAGGAATCTCGGTGGGACCGACTGGAACAACTCGGTGGGACCGATGTGCTAGGGCTTAGGGCAAACCTCATCTCGGTGGCACCGATTGCATCAACTCAGTGAGACCAAAGTGAAGCAATAAGGCAACAAAGAGTTGGCAAGCCATCTCGGTGAGACCGATTACAAATCTTGGTGAGACCGAAATAATTGCAACAAGTAACAGAGAGTTGGCAAGGCCATCTCGGTGGGACCAAGATCCGTATCAGTGTGAACTAATTGTTAGGGTTTCTGGCAGTGGCTATGTAAAATGAACTTGCTGGCTCCAGATAGAAAGAATTGTTGGGGAACGTTGCATGGAAAAGAAAAAAAATCTACGCACACGCAAGATCTATCCATGGAGATGCATAGCTATGAGAGGGGGAGAGCATCTACATACCCTTGTAGATCGCTAAGCGGAAGCGTTTATCAACACGGTTGATGTAGTCGTACAACCTCACGATCCATTCCGATCAAGCACCGAATGCACGGCACCTCCGCGTTTAGCACACGTTCAGCTTAATGAGGTCCTCGCCTTCTTGATCCAGCAAGAGAGGCGAAGTAGTAGATGAGTTCCAGCAGCACGATGGTGTGATGACGGTGGTGGTGAAACTATTTCCACAGGGCTTTGCCAAGCACAACGGATTTAGAGCGGTGGATGAACTAGAGGGAGAGGGGTGCCGGCACACGGCTTGGGATTCGTGGTGTGTGGCGCCTCCTCCCCTCCTCTCATATATATAGGTGGAGGGGGAGGGGAGGCAGCCCTAGGGCGCGCCCCAAGGGGCCGGTGGCTGCCCTAGTCGCCCCCCCCTTCCTTCTTTGTGCATGGGGAAGAAGGCAGGAGAGGCCAGCCCTCCTTCTTCCTCCTTTGGCGCGTGGAGAGAAAGGCAGGAGGGGTTGGCCCTCCTCCTTTCCTTCCCTAGGGGGGCCGGCCGCTAGAGGTGGGGCGCGCCAGCCCCTTGTGGGCTGGTGTACTCCCCTTGTTGGCCCAATAAGCCCCCATGGCCTCCCGGAACTCCTTCCGGTCATCCGATAATTATCCGGTGCATTCCGAAACTCTTTCGGAGACCAAATACTATCATCCTATATATCAATCTTTACCTAAGGACCATTCTGGAGCTCCTCGTCATGTCTGTGATCTCATCCGGGCCTCTGAACAACATTCGGTCACCAACATACATAACTCATATAGTACTATATCGTAACGAACGTTAAGCGTGCGGACCTTACGGGTTCGAGAATGATGTAGACATGAACGAGACGCTTCTCCGGTCAATAACCAATAGTAGGACTTGGATGCCCATATTGGTTCCTACACATTCTACGAAGGTCTTTATCGATCGAACCTTTATGGAAACATACGTAGTTCCCTTTGTCTGTCAGTATGTTACTTACCCGAGATTCGATCGTCGGTATCTCCATACCTAGTTCAATCTCGTTACCGGCAAGTCTCTTTACTTGTTCCATAATACATCATCTTGTAACTAACTCCTTAGTCACTTTGCTTGCAAGCTTCTTATGATGTTGTATTACCGAGAGGGCCCAGAGATACCTCTCCATCATACGGAGTGAGAAATCTCAATCTCGATTCACGCCAACTCAACAGACACCTTCGAAGATACCTGTAGAGCACCTTTATGATCACCCAGTTATGAAGTGACGTTTGATAGCACACAAGGTATTCCTCCGGTATCTGGGGTCGAAGGAATATGTATTTGACATTAAGAAAGCAGTAGCAATAAACTGAACGATCATATGCTAAGCTAACGGATGGGTCTTGTCCATCACATCATTCTCCTAATGATGTGATCCCGTTATCAAGTGACAACACATGTCTATGGTTAGGAAACCTTAACCATCTTTTGATCAACGAGCTAGTCTAGTAGAGGCTTACTAGGGACTTAGTATTTGTTTATGTATTCACACATGCATTTAAGTTTCCGATCAATACAATTATAGAACGAATAATAAACCTTTATCATGATTAAGGAAATATAATAATAACCACTTTATTATTGCCTCTAGGGCATATTTCCAACAGTCTCCCACTTGCACTAGAGTCAATAATCTAGATTACATAGTAATGAATCTAACACCCATGGAGTCTTGGTGCTGATCATGTTTTGCCCGCGGAAGAAGTTTAGTCAACGGGTTTGTCACATTCAGATCCGTATGTACCTTCCAAATTTCTATGTCTCCATCCTTGACCTTTTCACGAATGGAGTTGAAGCGTCGCTTGACGTGTTTGGTTCTCTTGTGAAACCTGGACTCCTTGGCTAAGGCAATAGCTCCAGTGTTGTCACAAAAGACTGTCATTGGACCCGATGCACTGGGTATTACACCCAGATCGAATATGAACTCCTTCATCCAGACTCCTTCATGCGCTGATTCCGAAGCAGCTATGTACTCCGCTTCACATGTAGATCCCGCCAATACGCTTTGCTTAGAACTGCACCAACTGACAGCTCCACTATTCAATATAAATACGTATCCGGTATGTGACTTAGAGTCATCCGGATCTGTGCCGAAGCTAGCATCGACGTAACCCTTTATGACGAGCTCTTCATCACCTCCATAAATGAGAAACGTATTCTTGGTCCTTTTCAGGTACTTCAGGATATTCTTAACAGCTATCCAGTGATCCACTCCTGGATTACTTTGGTACCTCCCTGCCAAACTTCTGGCAAGGCACACATCACGCTGGTACACAGCATGGCATACATTATAGAACCTATGGCTGAGGCATAGGGAATGACTTTCATTCTCTCTCTATCTTCTGCCATGGTCGTACTTTGAGTCTGACTCAATTTCACACCTTGCAACACAGGCAAGAACCCTTTCATTGACTGGTCCATTTTGAACTTCTTCAGAACTTTGTCAAGGTATGTGCTTTGTGAAAGTCCTATTAAGCGTCTCGATCTATCCCTATAGATCTTGATGCCCAATATGTAAGCAGCTTCACCGAGGTCTTTCATTGAAAAATTCTTATTCAAATAACCTTTTATGCTATCCAAAAATTCTATATCATTTCCAATCAGCAATATGTCATTCACATATAATATCAGAAATGCTACAGAGCTCCCACACACTTTCTTGTAAATACAGGCTTCACTGTAAGTCTGTATAAAACCAAATGCTTTGATCACCTCATCAAAGCGTATATTCCAACTCCGAGATGCTTTCACCAGTCCATAGATGGATCGCTGGAGCTTGCACACTTTGTTAGCACCCTTAGGATCGACAAAACCTTCTGGTTGCATCATATACAACTCTTCTTTAAGAAACCCGTTAAGGAATGCAGTTTTGACGTCCATTTGCCAGATTTCATAATCATAAAATGCAGCAATTGCTAACATGATTCTGACAGACTTAAGCATCGCTACGGGTGAGAATGTCTCATCGTAGTCAACCCCTTGAACTTGTCGAAAACCTTTTGCGACAAGTCGAGCTTTGTAGACAGTGATATTACCATCAGCGTCCGTCTTCCTCTTGAAGATCCATTTATTCTCAATGGCTTGCCAATCATCGGGCAAGTCCACCAAAGTCCATACTTTGTTCTCATACATGGATCCTATCTCAGATTTCATGGCCTCAAGCCATTTGTCGGAATCTGGGCTCATCATAGCTTCTTCATAGTTCATAGGTTCGCCGTTGTCTAACAACATGACTTCCAGGACAGGATTACCATACCACTCTGGTGTGGTACGTGTTCTGGTTGACCTATGAGGTTCAGTAGTAACTTGATCTGAAGTTTCATGATCATCATCATTAGCTTCTTCTCTAGTTGGTGTAGGCATCACGGTAACGGTTTTCTCTGATGTGCTACTTTCCAATTCGAGAGAAGGTACAATTACCTCACCAAGTTCTACTTTCCTCCCACTCTGTAGGAATGAAGTATGTCTACCAGAGGGGGGTGAATCGGAGTTTTAAAATTTCTTCGGAAATCTCAAAACTCTCGGAACCCAGCAGCGGAGCGAATGAAAAACAAACTATAGTGAGCTATAACTAAGTACCGAATGGAAACTACAATATGCATCGAGACAAATCACATGATGGAAAACGTATCAAATGTAAACATGGGTAGCAGAGGTAACCAATGATGCTCGATGGCAACAGGGTATTTGTTCGACCAGTTCGTCCTTCTGCACAAGGACTACGTCTGGTTGGAGGGGTTGTGACTTAACACGAAAGATAAACTCTCTTCACCCTATTCTCCTCGACAATTGGTTCGTCAACCAATGCCGATCACTCATGGTAGATACTTGAGGTGATCTCCAAACCTTTACAGACTTCTTATTTGAGAACCACAATCACTCTTTGTCTCTGAAGAAATTGACACCTAACCGTCTAGAGAGTTTGCAGCTCTCAAGAGTAATAGGCAGAGCATACTGGACTTAGATTCGAGTGATGCTGAACCACTATCTAATTCTTCGGCTCTAGGGGTTTTCTCTCGGTGGATTTTAAACTCAAATCGCTCAGAGAAGGGGTTGCTCAACAATCTTCTCAGAATCAAACGGAGCAGCCACCGGACAAAGCCGGTGCGGGGTAGCTATTTATAGCCGCAGCCTTCCCTGGTGGGAAATGACCATATTGGACACGCAGTCCAGCCAATGGCCAACCAACAGGTTTACAACGGTCGGATTTTGGAGCAACGGTAACATTACTTGAGGAACAAGTAATGCTAACTCCTCGGTCTGAGACAAATCTCTTGCAGCATAGAAGATCAAGTCTCTTGCTGGCAAGTATTTGCTCGGAGCACAAAGAGATTTCTCTTGCAACTTTCATAGGATTTGGGATTAGCATCAGAGAATCAAAGCTTTGAACGCTACACCCCTCTTAATAGTATGGTGGTCCTATGACTCAATAAAGAGAAGAAGAACAACGAAATAAATGCTACGTCTTCACTTTGTCTTCAATCTCCTCGGACACAGTCATTTTCCTCGGACAGGCACCGAACCAATTGCTTCACTTCAGCAATTTTTGAGGGGTCACTCTTGTTATCATAATCTTCGATGATAACCTTCATTGCAGCGCAGGTAGATTACCTTCGTCGTTTAGCTCAAACTCCTCGTGATCTCAGGGACCTGTTACTCTGTGTGCACTAGCAAACACATCAGTCCCATACTGTTTATGTCAACAAACTCCAAAACATAAGGGGCCTATCATTGCACGAACAATCTCCCCATTTTTGGACGGTTGTTGACAAAACAGATAATCATCAAAGTGAAGATAGATAAGTGAAAAGTAAATCGAACAAGAGTGAATTTGTGTTACTTGACTTGATGACGAAATAGACTCCCCCTAGATGTATGCAGGGTTACAGATATGAGATAACATTCTCCTACAATTCATTGAGGTATATAGAGGAAATTTCAATCATTTGAGTTTATGATTCGCACTGATGATATGTAATACATCGAGATTATAGTGCAATCATTCATAACTTCTGATAATAATTCCACCTGCAAAACAAATGCTTCGAGAGAAATAGTGCAGCAGGCGGGGTTATTAACATTACAGTGATGTCGCTTGAATTACGTCGATATTTCCCCAAAGAGGAAGGGATGATGCAGCACGGCTACGGTAGGTATTTCCCTCAGTTATGAAACCAAGGTATCAATCCAGTAGGAGAACCAAGCAACACTATGTAAATGGTACCTGCACACAAAGAACAAATACTTGCAACCCGACGCTTATGAGGGGTTGTCAATGCCTCTTCGGGTAACGGCGCCAGAAATTTTCAAGTTGACAGGATAAAATTTGTGTAGATTGGATAAATAGATCTCGATAAAACGCGAAATAAAATAAGTATCAAAAAAGTGCAGCAAGGTATTTTTTTGGTTTTTTGGAATAATATATCTGAAAATAAAAGCGAATAAAAATAGATCTCAAAGCAAATATGACAAAGAATAGACCCGGGGGCCATAGATTTCACTAGTGGCTTCTCTCAAGAAAATAGCACACGGTGGGTAAACAAATTACTTTTGGGAAATTGATAGAAGATCGAATAATTATGACGATATCCAAGGCAATGATCAATATATAGGCATCACGTCCAAGATTAGTAGACCGACTCCTGCCTGCATCCACTACTATTACTCCACACATCGACCGCTATCCAGCATGCATCTAGTGTATTAAGTTCATGAAGAAACGGAGTAATGCAATAAGAACGATGACATGATGTAGACAAGATCTATTCATGTAGGAATAGCCCCCATCTTGTTATCCTTAATAGCAACGATTCATGCGTGTCTTGCTGCCCCCTCTGTCACTGGGAAAGAACACCGCAAGATCGAACCCATCACAAAGCACCACTTCCCATGGCAAGAAAAATCGATCTAGTTGGCCTAACTAAACCAAAGATTCGAAGAAGAAATATGAGGCTATAAATAATCATGCATATAAGAGATCAAAAGAAGACTCAAATAATATTCATGGATATAGATCTGATCATAAACTCAAATAATATTCATGGATATAGATCTGATCATAAACTCAAAGTTCATCGGATCCAAACAAACACACCGTAAAAAAGAGTTACATCAAATAGATCTCCAAGAGACCATTGTATTGAGAATCAAAAAGAGAGAAGAAGCCATCTAGCTACTGCCTACGGACCCATAGGTCTACGATGAACTACTCACGCATCATCAGAGAGGCACCAATGAGGATGATGAACCCCTCCGTGATGGTGTCTAGATTGGATCTTGTGGTTCTGGAACTTGCGGCGGCTGGAATTGTGTTTCGTCGACTCCCCTAGGGTTTCTGGAATATTTGGGAATTTATAGGGCGAAGAGGCAGTGCGGGAGGTCACTGAGGGGGGCACGACCCGGCCCCCTGGGCGTGCCTGGGCCTCCTGGCACGTCCTGGTGGGTTGTGCCCACCTCGGGCCTCCCCTCTGGTAATTCTTTGGCCCACTGGGTGTCTTTTAGTCCAGAAAAAATCTCCAAAAAGTTTCACTGCATTTGGACTCCGTTTGGTACTGATATTCTGTGAAGTAAAAAACAAGCAAAAAAATAGAAACTGGCACTGGGCACTATGTCAATAGGTTAGTCCCAAAAAATGATATAAAGTTGCTATAAAATGATTGTAAACCATCCAAGAATGGTAATATAATATCATGGAACAAGCAAAAATTATAGATACGTTGGAGACGTATCAGCATCCCCAAGCTTAATTCCTACTCGTCCTCGAGTAGGTAAATTATAAAAACAAAAAATTTGATGTGGAATGTTGCCTAACATGTTCATCACATATTATTTTCTTTTGTAGCATGGACATTTGGACTTTTATATGGTTCAAAGCAATAGTCTAGTTTTGACATGAAGATTTCAATACTCAAGCATATCAACAAGCAACCATTTCTTTCAAAATATCAACACTAAAGAAAGTTATCCCTAGCCCATCATGCTCAATCATTGATCCATTCATGAAACACACTCGCATATTAGCTAGATCCAATGCTCAAGTACGATCATAGTGCCCCTTAGTTGGTGCTTTATAAGAGAAGATGGAGACTCAAATAAAAATAAAAATTGCATAAAGTAAATAGATAGGCCCTTGCAAAGGGAAGTAGGGATTTGTAGAGGAGTCAGAGCTCAAAGCTTAAATTGAGAGATAAAAAAATTTGAGAGGCATACTTTTCTTGTCAACGAAAACGACCAAGTAATTCCCAACACTTTCCATGCTAGATATATCATAGGCGGTTCCCAAACAGAAAATAAAGTTTATTCCGTTTTCCAACATACTTTCACATTCCACGGCTAGCCGTATCCACGGGTACCTTCCATACCAACACTTTCCAAGGAATTTATTATTTGACAGCATAAAGTAAATTTATTTTTCATTTCGGGACTGGGCATCCCTATTACCGCCGTACTCTCATGCAATGACAAGTAAATAAACACTCATCTTGAGAATAACACATCTAGCATGGAAAATATTGGCCACCCCCTGCCGCTTCATGAGCGGTACGAGCACACAAAAAGGAAATTCATTTTGAAAATTAGAGATGGCACATACAAATTTGCTTAGAACGACACGGAAATACCGCATATAGGCAGGTATGGTGGACTCGTATGGCAAAACTGGGTTTAAAGATTTTGGATGCACAAGTAGTATTTCTACTTAGTACAAGTGGAGGCTAGCAAAAAGATTGAGAAGCAGCCAACCAAGAAACGAAAAATCACGTAAGCGAGCATTAAGCATAACTAACACCGAATAATGCACCACAAGTAGGATGTAATCTCATTGCATAACTATTGAATTTCATGCTTGCATTGGGAATCACAAACCTTAACACCAATATTCTTACTAAAGCATAATTACTCACCAACATGACTCACATATCACTATCATCATATCTCAAAACTATTACAAAGAATCAAGTTTATTTGTCCAATGATCTTCATGAAAGTTTTTATTATATCCCTCTTGAATATCTATCACTTTGGGACTAGTTTCATATATTGCAATTGCTTTTGACAAGCTCAAACAAATTTAAGTGAAGAACATGAGCATAAAATTTTCATTTATCAAAATAATATAGGTGAAGCATGAGAGAATTTCTTCAAAAATTTACTAACTCTCAAATAAATCTAAGTGAAGCATGAGAGCATTTCTTCAAAAATATTAAAGCACACCGTGCTCAAAAAGATATAAGTGAAGCACTAGAGCAATTCCATAACTCAAAACATTTAAGTGAAGCATAAAGAGCAATTCTAACAAATCATAGCATAATTTTGGCTCTCTCAAATAGGTGTGTTCAGCAAGGATACTTGTGACAAACTAAAAAGCAAAACAAACAAAGACTCATATAATACAAGATGCTTCAAGCAAAACTCATGATATGTGACGAATAAAAATATAGATCCAAGTAAAATACCGATGGTCGTTAGAAGAAAGAGGGGATGCCTTCCGAGGCATCCCCAAGCTTAATTGCTCGGTTCTCCTTGAATATTAACTTGGGGTGCCATGGGGCATCCCCAAGATTGGGCTCTTTTCACTCCTTATTCCTTCATCCATCGCGATCTCACCCAAAACTTGAAAACTTCAATCACACAAAACTTACCAAAACCTTCGTGAGATCCGTTAGTATAAGAAAATCAATCTTTACTTTAAGTACTGTAGCAAACCCATTCAAATTTTGTTATTGCATTATATCTACTGTATTCTAACTTTGCCATGGCTTATACCCTCGATACAATCCATAGATTCATCAAAATAAGCACACAATGCAAAGAAAACAGAATCTGTCAGAAACAGAACAGTCTGTAAAGATGAGAATTGTTCTCATACTTCTCTAACTCAAAATATTCTGAACAATTAGGAAAACAGAGGCAATTTGTATATCAATCTTGTGTAAAAAATTCAGAATTTTTTGTCACTTCTGTGAATTTAAAATTTTCTGTTGCTGGACGCAAAAGTTTCTGTTTTTCAACAGGATCAAATCAGTTATCACCAAAGCTATCCCAAAGGCTTTACTTGGCACAAACACTAAATAAAACATAAAAATGCAATTATAACAGAGGCATAATTGTGCAAACACTCAAGAACAGGAAGAAAAAGGCAAAATAAATTTAATTCATTGGGTTGCCTCCCAACAAGCGCTATCGTTTTATGCCCCTAGCTAGGCATAATGCATAGATTCAAGTATTGTCATCTTTAGTTTTTGATCCATAGGATGCCCTCATGATTGATTCATATGGTTGTTTAATTCTTGTTCTAGGGAAGTGTTCCATACCCTTTCTTAGTGGAAATTGAAATTTAATATTGCCTTCTTTCATATCAATCACAGCACCAATAGTACGTAAAAACGGTCTACCAAGTATAATTGGACAAGACGGATTGCAATCAATATCAAGAACAATAAAATCTATGGGAACATAATTTCTATTTGCAAGAATGAGAACATCATTAATTCTTCCCAAAGGCTTTTTAATAGTAGAATACACCAAGTGCAAATTAAGAGAACATTCTTCAATATCGGTAAGACCAAGCACATCACATAAAGACTTCGGAATTGTGGAAACGCTAGCACCCAAATCACATAAAGCAAAGCTCTCATAATTTTTAATCTTGACCTTGATAGTAGGTTCCCGTTCATCATGTAATTTTCTAGGAATTGAAATCTCTAATTCCAATTTTTCTTCCAAAGCTTTCATCATGGCATCTACGATATGTTTAGTAAAAGCTTTATTTTGTTTATAAGCATGGGGTGAATTTATCATGGATTGCAACAAAGAAATACATTCAAAAAGAGCAATTATCATAATTAAAGTCTTTGTAATCCAAAAGAGTGGGCACATCACTAGTTAAAGTTTTGACCTCTCCAAACCCACTTTTATCAACTTTTTCATCAAGATTTTCACCCTCCGAATTATTGGGACGCCTTCTAACTAAAGTTGACTCTTCTTCAATCCCTTTATCATCAATTTTAATTTGACTAAACAAGGAATCAATAGAAGAAACACCAATCACTTTAAGATCTTCATCATTTTTATGAAAGCAATCACTAGAAAACGCTCTTTCTAAAAATTCTCTTTTAGCTCTAAGCATAACGGTTCTTTTCTTACTTTCATCCATAGAAACATATAAAGCTTTAATTGATTCATCAACCTTGGGTACAAAAATATTCAACTTGAGATTTTCTACTTCGTGAGAAATTCTATCAATGCTTCTAGACATATCATCAATCTTATTCAACTTTTCTTCTATCGTAGTATTAAAAACTTTTTGAGCATTGATAAATTCTTTAATATTATTCTCAAGATCAGATGGGTTCCTATTATTATTGTAAGAAGAATTACCATAGGAATTACCATAAATATTAGAGGAATTTCCAGGAAAGGGCCTAGGATTAAAATTACCTCTATAAGCATTGTTATTAAAATTGTTTCACGAGACAAAATTCACATCTACGGGATCACTATTTTGCTCAATCAAAGTAGACAAAGGCACATCATTAAGATCATTAGGAGCACTTTTATTAGCAACCAATTTCATAAGAGCATCAACTTTTTCACTCAACGTACTAATTTCTTCAACCGAATTAACCTTTTTACTAGTAGGTGCTCTTTCGGTATGCCATTGTGAATAATTTGCCATAATATTATCAAGCAATTTAGTAGCTTCACCCAAAGTAATTTCCATAAAAGTACCACCCACGGCGGAATCTAAAAGATTTCTAGAAACAAAGTTTAATACCGAATAAAAATTTGTATGATCATCCAAAGATTTAAACCATGAGTAGGACAATTTCTTAGCATCAACTTCATTCTTTCCCAAGATTGTGCAACATCTTCATGCTCAAGTTGCTTAAAATTCATGATTTGAGTTCTAAGGGAAATATTTTTTGCGGGCGGAAAATACTTAGTAATAAAAGCATCTTTGCACTTATCCCAAGAATCGATACTATTGCGAGGCAAAGAAGAAAAGCAAATTTTTGCACGATCCCTCAGAGAGAAAGGAAATAATTTCAACTTCACAATATCATTGTCCAGATATTTTTTCTTTTGCATATCACACAATTCTACGAATGTGTTTAGATGGGACGTGGCATCCTCATTAGGAGTACCGGAAAACTGATCTTTCATAACAAGATTCAACAAAGCGGCATTAATATCACAAGATTCTGCACTATTGGCGGGAGGAGCAATCAGAGTGCTAATAAAATCATTGTTATTGGTATTGGAAAAATCACACAACTTGGTGTTCTCTTGAGTCATCGTGACTACGCAAACAAGATTACACAGAAAAAGATAGATCTGACGAGAAAAAGCAAACGAGAAAGAGGGCGAATAAAACGGCATTTTTTTGTGAAGTGGGGGAGATGAAAATGAGAGGCAAATGGAAAATAATGTAAACTGCAAGGAGATGAGATTTGTGATTAGGAACCTGATAGATGTTGATGTTGTTTCCTCGGCAACGGCGCTAGAAATTCCTTTTGATGTCGCTTGAACTACGTCGGTATTTCCCCAAAGAGGAAGGGATGATGCAGCACAGCTACGGTAGGTATTTCCCTCAGTTATGAAACGAAGGTATCAATCCAGTAGGAGAACCAAGCAACACTATGTAAATGGTACCTGCACACAAAGAACAAATACTTGCAACCCGGCGCTTATGAGGGGTTGTCAATCCCTCTTCGGGTAACGGCGCGAGAAATTTTCAAGTTGACAGGATAAAATTTGTGTAGATTGGATAAATAGATCTCGATAAAACGCGAAATAAAATAAGTAACAAAAAAGTGCAGCAAGGTATTTTTGGGTTTTTTGGAATAATAGATCTGAAAATAAAAGCAAATAAAAATAGATCTCCAAGCAAATATGATAAAGAATAGACCCGGGGGCCGTAGATTTCACTAGTGGCTTCTCTCAAGAAAATAGCACACAGTGGGTAAACAAATTACTTTTGGGCAATTGATAGAAGATTGAATAATTATGACGATATCCAAGGCAATGATCAATATATAGGCATCACGTCCAAGATTAGTAGACCGACTCCTGCCTGCATCCACTACTATTACTCCATACATCGACCGCTATCCAGCATGCATCTAGTGTATTAAGTAAATGAAGAAACGGAGTAATGCAATAAGAACGATGACATGATGTAGACAAGATCTATTCATGTAGGAATATCCCCCATCTTGTTATCCTTAATAGCAACGATACATGCGTGTCTTGCTGCGCCTTCTGTCATTGGGAAAGAACACCGTAAGATCGAACCCATCACAAAGCATCTCTTCCCATGGCAAGAAAAATTGATCTAGTTGGCCTAACTAAACCAAAGATTCGAAGAAGAAATACAAGGCTATAAATAATCATGCATATAAGAGATCAAAAGAAGACTCAAATAATATTCATGGATATAGATCTGATCATAAACTCAAAGTTCATCGGATCCCAACAAACACACCGCAAAAAAGAGTTACATCAAATAGATCTCCAAGAGACCATTGTATTGAGAATCAAAAAGAGAGAAGAAGCCATCTAACTACTGCCTACGGACCCGTAGGTCTATGATGAACTACTCACGCATCATTGGAGAGGCATTAATGAGGATGATGAACCCCTCCGTGATGGTGTATAGATTGGATCTTGTGGTTCTGGAACTTGCAGCGGCTGGAATTGTGTTTCGTCAACTCCCCTAGGGTTTCTGGTATATTCGAGAATTTATAGGGCGAAGAGGCGGTGTGGGAGGTCACCGAGTGCGCACAACCCCCCTGGGCGCGCTTGGGCCTCCTGGCGCGCCCTGGTGGGTTGTGCCCACCTCGGGCCTCCCCTCTGGTACTTCTTTGGCCCACTTGGTGTCTTCTGGTCTAGAAAAAATCTCCAAAAAGTTTTGCTGCATTTGGACTCCGTTTGGTACTGATATTCTGTGAAGTAAAAAACAAGCAAAAAACAGCAACTAGCACTGGGCACTATGTCAATAGGTTAGTCCCAAAAAATGATATAAAGTTGCTATAAAATGATTGTAAAACATCCAAGAATGATAATATAACAGCATGGAACAAGAAAAAATTATAGATACGTTGGAGACGTATCATACAACACAGAAGTTTTACATCAGAGAGCAAATAGTCTTTAAGCATAAGTTCAAATCTCACACGAAACCAAACCAACGAAACTCCAAAAAGCAAATCTATCAAGACTCGATGTAATTCTCCCCCTTTTTGTCAACTAGTGTCAAAAAGGTGACGAAGAACCTGAGTGCAAAAGCTGTGAACTTGATTCACTCGGTGGCATCTCCAAAAGAACTATCCGAGGACACTTATGCTTCGGAAGTAACTGGAATATCTTCATCTTCAACGGCAGTAGATTTTTCTTCAGGAATAGCAGCTCGATGTTGTGATGATGAAGGCACATTGGGGTCAGCCACTGGAGTAACACGAGATAACACATTTCCTTCGGCTGGTTTCTCTGACGGTGAGGTAGCTTCTGATTCTTTGAGCAATTTCCGCAGCTTAAAATGGAGTAGATCAGTTGTTGGCTCACGAGCAGGCAGAGGAATAGTAATGTGATCTTGGTAATCTTCAACAGAAAAACCTTTGTCAAGATACTCATAAAGTTCTTTGAGATTGACAGTTAGAAGTTGTTTTTCTGTGAAGAACTTGTGAAGCAATTTCCAGAGACGTTTCTTATTCTCAGCCGCAAGCATATGCATTACTTTAGTTTGGTTGTTGATTGCATTTAGCTCGGCAGCCTGATATTCTTTCTCTCGGTGATCCTCAACCATGTGCTGCAGTAGCAGCTATTGCGTGCACAAACTCACTTCGAGGTGCGATGGGGGTTGATGAGATATCTGTCAATTGCGCTGACGTAGCCGTGGCCCATCGAATGCATTGTGATAATCTTGAGGGCTGGACACAGGTACTTTACCCGAAGAAATATCTTCCATAACTTGCAGTGTATCACACACTGGAGGAATGAAGCTTTTATGACTTACTTTTGCCAAATATTCTATGCGCATTGTATGATCAATCACTTGCTGAATCCATGGCGCATAGACTTTGAGGCATTTTGGATGCTGAGCAGAATCCTTCAAGATACGCAAAAACATGTCCTCGACATCAAAGACATATCGCTCGCAGATTGCATAGATGGCATTTCGAAGAACATCAGAGATGACATTATCTGTGTTCATCCCGGCCAGAGGGCAAATGGTGTAGGTGAGCAAATGGTATAGAGTCTGATTCTCGAATGTCAAATGCTCGGGCAAGGGAGGACCATTGTAGTCACGAATCTTTTCTTTGTCCATGGTGCAGCGAAAGATTTCATCTGAAATGACATCAATGTTGTGGACTCTAATCTCAGTTTTGCCATGCTCGAACCGAGGGAAATGAAAATGTGAGACAAAATCTGTTGAAGTGCATTTTATGTGTTTCCCTTCGATCATCCATTCCATGATCCACTTTGAGCTATCAGATTCATCACCAGAGATGTACAAGGTTGCATAGAACTGAAGTATGATTTCTCTGTTCCACGGATGCTTGAATGCAAAGACATTTGTGAGACTAAAGTCTTCCAGATCTTGCAGTAACTGATCAAAATAGCCAATACTCTTCATAGCTGAGATGTCCGGGAAATCATGAGGAAAATCTTTCGGCTGTCATAGAGAATCCGAGAATAAAAGATGGCATGTTCTCTAGTCCAGAAACAAGGTGATTCAGAGGTGTGTGGCCATTTATATGGACTTTCTCAAAAGAATTAGGGATGTGTGTTCCGATTGAAAAGTGGCCCTTTGACGCCAACACCAGTCGAGAACAAAGGCAGTTGTTCACGAGGATATGGATATTTGAGTTCATCTTCAACTGAAATCACTTCATCTCCATATACTACGAAGTCTGTATGATGAGCAGAAGCAGATCTGATTGCAGACGGACCAACATATGAAATTCTTTGTGTTGTGTCGATTGACAAATGCAGTTGGGATGGAGCAGATGGCACACGGGTTGGAGCTGCAGAAACAATGGGCAACGGAGTAGATTCCTTTGCAGTAGGCACTGGAGGTGGTTGCGATTGATCATCAGGAATCTATTGTTGCTGATCAGTTGGAGGAGCCGAAGAATTTGGTGATACACGAGCAGGAGAAGCTTGGGGTTCGGAGTGAGGGATTTCACCTTCTTCAGAAACAACTTGCTGAGGAGGAATTTCAGCTCTAACAGGGGAGGCCACAGGCACTAGTTCAGTTGGCCTTGGTGAGGGAGGTGCATCAGTGACTTGAGCAATGGGTTGCGAAGGAATTGCTGGCTAAGGAGATTTTTCCTTCTAAGGCTAAGCTTCAGCGTGATCATGTGACATTTATGTCGTAGCAGGAGGAGCATTTTTCTTCACAGTTTTATTTCGCCTTTTTCATGTCTGTTGAGGAGTTTGATTAATGTGTCCCTTGACAAGATCATTATAGCCAGTAGCTTGTGCTTTATGCTCATTACAGATCTTGCAAACAATATCATCCAGATCTGAGTGAAAACCCAATCTTCTGCTACGGAGGGTATATCAAAGCCCGATTGATATCCATGTAAGATTCTTCAAGTTGTTTAATGACAAACTTGGAAGACGCAGTTTTCATTCGACCATCAAGGTCATTCAGTTTGGTAGCGAGGGAGTTGATTTCAACAGAATCTTCTCTCATGTCTCGAACAACATCAGATGCTTGTGAGATAACTTTAGAAGGAATTGGCAAGGATGCCACTTCACCATCGAATGGATTCTCAATGAACTTGTCAAGCTGCTCCATGATGAATACATGATTGTAATAATGTGGAGCATCATATTGAACATCAGTTTGTGCAACCGGATTAGTTTGCACTGGAACTTGCTCGGATGGAGGCATAGAAGCCAATGGTTGTGTCAAAGTAGGAGCAAACTGAGCTGCCTTTTCCTTCGGTGCAGCATCTTGAGGAGCTGTTTGCTTGGTGGTTGGAGCCTTGATTTTCTTCAATTTTATCTTTGGAATTTGTTCACCTGGCTTGGCAGTGCAGACAGGAGCATCAACTACCAGATCCTGCATGTCTATTGCCTTAGGATGAGGAGTTGTATCCACAAAATCCTTCATGGTGACTGTGGTTGGTGGAGTTTTCTTCAGAATGATCTTCTTCGGAGGTGCTATTGGAGCTGTACGAGCTCGAAGATTAGGTGGCACCATAGAAGTTATGATGTTCACTTGCTCGCTGAGAGTAGCATCAACTTCCTCTCTTGTTGGTGGTGGACCATCTTTATCGGAAGAATTGCTTTCAGCATTTCTGTCAGTTGGTTCAGCCAGCCTCTTCTTCGACGCGCTCCTGCGCCTTGCACTCGGATCATGTTTGTGCTTGGGGCAACCTTCAAATTTTCCTTCAGCCTTTTTCTTCTCAACTTCATCTCTGAGAAGGCGACGATTTTCTTCTTCACGAGCTTTATCCTTTTCAGCCTTCTTGGCTCTCTTGAGGGCATTCTTCTGGCACTTAGCCAGTTCATCAGGATAGGATTTGGGAGTGCGAAGGGAGGACTTATCATCATTTGGTGGTGGCAGCGGTCTCTCCTGGGGATCACTTGCTTGAATGAGACCAATTTCACGGCAGTCACCCCATGGAGGATGAAAGGCAAAGTTCTTTGCAAACCGAGGATGAATCATTTCATAGTTAAACCACTTGCGCACCCAGTGGCGTCGAATCCTTTGCAGACACTTGTCTCTTTCTCGTTTTGACTCTCCTGGAACAGTGATATAGTTATCATGAGAGATATATTCAGCTGAATTTGCGTATGGTTGTCTGCCACCCTTCTGTTTCTTCAGAGCATCTTCTTCTTGCTCGTCAGCACTTGGCTCATTTCTTTTTCTCTTGCCAGTTGCTGGGCCTACCGTTGGGCCCTTAGCATTCGGTGCTTTTGACTCATCTGCTATACCCAAAAGAATATTCTCTCCATCAGCCATGCTCATTGGTCTAGCAGAATCTTCAATAGACTACATACACCTGTGAAAAGAATAGATGCGAGGGAGAACGGGGACAGGGTTACAAATGCTCACAGAGAAGAATTTTCGAATGAAAACTTTTTGATGAAGGATTAGATGCAGACTTTGAGAAATGTTTTGAATGAAAGAAATGTATAGGATGAACTAGTGGGTCCGAAGAATATACTAGTCAGCGTGCTATGCATTCCATTCGTACGAGACATAACACAAACCCTAGATCTGAAATTTTTCGGATGCGAGGGACAACTACAAACCACATCTGCACAAGATACCTAAGCAGTAAAGATCTAAGATATGCGGTAAAAATGAAAAAAATTAATCATGGACGAACTCGAACGAGAAGAACCGAAGATCGAGTTTGCACTACACATACCCTAGCTTGATGATGTGCAGCAACTACGGCAGCACGGGGAAGAAGATGTCCCGCGGCGGCGAGGAAGGACTCCGGCGACCGCTTTCCGGCAGTGAAGCGGCGAAGGGATCGTCGGCGCCGAGCTCTAGGAGGAGCACTGTGGCAGGGCTTCGGAGGAGACAGTAGGAGGAAAAGAAGTGGATGAGGGAGCGATGGTGCTGCGGTATTTATATGCGAGGGAAAATAACCGCGGCGAGTGAATCCAATCGAACGGCCACAAGCGAGAGACTATTGTTATTCAACGGACAGGATGGGGTGTAGTTGATGGATTGCATGTGGCAACCATCATAAAAGATCATGGTCCTGACTTGGGCGGGAAACCCCAAATTTTGAACAGCTTTCGCCAAAACAGATTAAAGTTCGGACCTAATCTTTATCGTGGTCAAGGACACTTGATAAAGTTTAGGTACCAGATGAAATTGAGCATTCATAATGGAATAGCATAGACTAGAAGAGATAGAATAGAGGGAAAACAGGGTCCTAGCTAGGCATTTCACTCAAATAATGAAACACAAACACTTGAAAGAATAGTTATGAGGGAAATGCATTCAGACAAACACAAAATCTTTCGATCGAAAAGAAACTCAACGAAAGAAAATTGTGGTGGCGTGACCCACCGTATAAGAACTGTATGACCCCGAGCGTCGCACAATTATCGTGGCATCCGGTAAGTCTAGTTCTTTGTTAATGTATTCACTCTCAGAAAGAAAATTTCACTTTGTCAAAATTTTCAAATTCTTCGAGTATTGTGCACCCATTCCTTCTAAGATGTGGAAGTATTGGCATGGGTGCCGAGTCCAGCTTACTGCACGTTCGCGAAGTCCAGGATATTTAGCTCACACTATAATGCATAGAATCTTTTCTCATCGAGAGGCTTAGTGAAATATCAGTGAGATTATCTTCGGTCTTGATGTGATTGATGACGATATCCTATCGAGCAACATGATCGCGAATGAAATGATGTCTGATGGCAATGTGCTTGGTGCGAGAATGCTGCACTGGATTATGTGCAATTTTGATAGCACTCTCATTATCATAGTATAAAGGAATCTTCTTGACCTTGATGCCATAATCCTTCAGAGTATGCTTCATCCACAATAACTGAGTGCAACAAGTGCCAGCAGCAATATATTCGGCCTCAGCCGTAGAGAGAGATACACAATTCTGCTTCCTTGATGACCAATATACCAATGATCTACCGAGGAAATGGCATGTCCCCGAAGTAGATTTCCTGTCAACCAAGTCACCTGGATAATTGATAACCCACAAGTATAGGGGATCGTTTGTAGCCTTTTTCAATAAATAAGAGTGTCGAACCCAACGAGGAGCTAAAGGTAGAACAAATATTCCCTCAAGTTCTATCGACCACCGATACAACTCTACGCACACTTGACATTTGCTTTACCTAGAACAAGTATAAAACTATTTGTTAGGTGAAAGGATAAGTTTGCAAGAATAAAACTAGAAGTACTTTGCAAGAATAAAACTATGAGTAAAATGCAAGACAAGAAAAGTAGATAGCTTTTGTCAACAAGAAAGTCATTTGTCCCTAGGTGATTGATAACTAAACCGGTGATCATTGTTGCAATTTTATATGAGGGAGAGGCATCAGCTAACATACTTTCTCTACTTGGATCATATGCACTTATGATTGGAACCCTAGCAAGCATCCGCAACTACTAAAGGTCATTAAGGTTGTAAAACCCAACCATAGCAATAAGTATCAAGTCCTCTTTATCCCATACGCAATGACCCCCAAACTCGGGTCTGTGCTTCTGTCACTCATGCCACCCACCATAAGAGAACCATGAACATATTGCAACACCCTACAGTGGGTATCCCTCCGTTTGTGCGACACAATGGGCACCGTAGGACAGCACCAAAATAAAATATACAACTCAAACCAATCATGATCATCTGTCAACCCATAGGACAAAACAGATCTACTCAAACATCATAAGATAGTCATAGATCATTGGGAAATAATATATAGCATTGAGCACCATGTTTAAGTAGAGATTACAGCGGGGAGAAGAGGTGTTAGACCGCTGCATAGAGGGGGAGAGAGTTGGTGTTTACGGCGGCGAAGTTGTTAGTGTAGATCGTCGTCATGATGATTGCCCCGGCGGCTCTCCGGCGCCACCGAGAGAGAGGGGGAGAGAGAGCCCCCTCCTTCTTCTTCTTCTTCCTTGGCCTCCCCCCTAGATGGGAGGAGAGTTCCCCCTCTGGTCCATGGCCTCCATGGCGGCGGAGGGGCAGGAGCCCCTCCTAGATTGGATCTATCTCTCTGTTCTCTTCTGTTTCGCGCTCCTGTTTTCTGGCCCTTCGCCGTTTTTTAAATTCCCGGAGATCCGTAGCTCCGATTGCACTGAAATTTTTAGACGATTTTTTCCATAAATTATCTTTCTTGCGCCTAAAGAAAGGCCCCAACCGACTCACGGGAAGGGCACAAGACACCTGGGCGCACCAGGGGGTGCCCAGTGCGCCCTGGTGTATCTTGGGAGCTGTGGGCCCCGGTTTGCATTGATTCCACCTCCCAAAATCACAAATATTCCAAAATAATTCTCCGTAAATTTTTATCGCATTTGGACTTCGTTTGATATGGATATTCTGTGAAACAAAAAACATGCAACAAACAGGAACTAGCACTCGGCACTGGATCAATAGGTTAGTCCAATAAATCATATAAAATGTTGCCAAAAATATGTGAAAGTTGTATAATATTGGCATGAAACAATCTAAAATTATAGAAACAACGGAGACGTATCAGCATCCCCAAGCTTAATTCCTGCTCGTCCTCGAGTAGGTAATGATAAAAAAAGAATAATTTTTATGTGGAATGCTACCTAGCATAATCTTGATCATATATCTAATCATGGCATGAATATTAACACATGAGTGATTCAAAGCAATAGTCTATAATTTGACATAAAGACATCAATACTCAGGCATCCCAACAAACAATCATGTCTTTCAAAATATCAACACTAAAGAAAGTTATCTCTAGCCCATCATGCTCAATCATTGATCCATTCATAAAACACACTCGAATATTAGCTATATCCAATGCTCAAGTACGATCATAGTTCTCACTAGTTGGTGCTTTATAAGAGAAGATGGAGACTCAAATAAAAATAAAAATTGCATAAAGTAAATGGATAGGCCCTTCGCAGAGGGAAGCAGAGATTTGTAGAGGTGCCAGAGCTCAAAGCTTAAATTGAGAGATAAAAAAATTTGAGGGGCATGCTTTTCCCGTCAACGAAAACGACCAAGTAGTTCCCAACACTTTCCATGCTAGATATATCATAAGCAGTTCCCAAACATAAAATAAAGTTTATTCCTTTTTCCACCATACTTTCACACTCCACGGCTAGCCGTATCCACGGGTGCCGTCCATACCAACACTTTCCAAGGAATTTTTTATTTGACAGCATAAAGTAAATTTCTTTTTCATTTTGGGATTGGGCATCCCTATTACCGCCGTACTCTCATGCAATGACAAGTGAATAAACACTCATCTTGAGAATAACACATCTAGCATGGAAAATATTGGTCACCCCCTGCCGCTTCATGAGCGGTACGGGCACACAAAAAAGAAATTCATTTTGAAAATTAGAGTTGGCACATACAAATTTACTTAGAACGGCACGGAAATACCGCATATAGGTAGATATGGTGGACTCATATGGCAAAACTGGTTTTAAGGATTTTGGATGCACAATTAGTATTCCCACTTAGTACAAATGGAGCTAGCAAATAGATTGAGAAGCAACCAACCAAAAAATAAAAATTCTCATAAATGAGCATTAAGCATAACTAACACCGAATAATGCACCATAAGTAGGATGTAATTTCATTGCATAACTATTGACTTTCGTGCTTGCATAGGGAATCACAAACCTTAACACCAGTATTCTTACTAACCACAACTGTTTACTAGTACTTCCCACATATTATCATCTCTATATTGCAAAACTATTGCAAGGAATCAAACATATCATATTCAGTGATCCACAAGTTTTATGTAGGATTTCATGACTAAGCATGCAAATGACCAATTCCTATTGACTCTCTAAATATATATAAGTGAATCATGAGAGTTTAATTCTTTCTATAAAAGACCATGCTCTAACAAATATAAGTGAAGCAAAAGAGCATTCTATAAAGCCATACTCAAAAGATATAAGTGAAGTGCAATGAGTATTCTATAAATCAACCATGGACTATCTCATACCAGCATGGTGCATAAAAGAAAAGTGAAAACTAAACACAAAAGGCGCTCCAAGATTTACACATATCACATGAACGAAAAGAAAACAAAAACATATCGATACTTGTTGAAGAAAGATGGGATGCCTTCCGGGGCATCCCCAAGCTTAGATGCTTGAGTCTCCTTGAATATTTACTTGGGGTGCCTTGGGAATCCCCAAGCTTGAATGCTTGCCTCTCCTCCTTCTCCTTATATCAAGACCTCCTCGATCTTTGAACACTTCATCCACACAAAACTTAACAGAAAACTGGTGAGATCCGTTAGCATAATAAAGCAATTACTACTTTAAGTACTGTTGCAAACCAATTCATATTTTATTTTTGCATTATCCCTAGTGTATTATAACTTCTCCATGGCTTATACCACCGATAAAATTGATAATTTCATCAAAACAAGCAAAACAATGCATCAAAAACAGAATCTGTCTTAAACAGGACAGTCTGTAGTAATCTAAACTTTAAACAGACTTCTGTTACTCCAAAAATTCTGAATAATTAGGAAAAAATTAAAGAAAATCATAGCAATACTGTGTAAAAATTTCAGAAACTTTTGACGTTCCAGTAAAAAATGTAAAATCATGCACTACAGCCAAAGTTTCTGTTTTTACACCGCACGTACCAACAAGCAATCTAATCATCCTAAAGGCAAATCTTGGCACATTATTTTTATGATAAAATGGATTTGTACAAGGGGATAATTATTTTTGTTGAAAAGTTTCTGTAATCGAGATTCACAAAGTTTCCATGGGCATGAACAAAGTTCAAGGATATCCCCCACTTCCACGGTGACAGTCTTTCTCACTTTTACTTTTCTTTTTTGTGAAGTTTTAAGCTCCCCTCTATATTTTTTTGTTTTTAATCTTTATAAAAGCACTCAACAGAATAAAATGACTTCCTAAAACTTTTGGGTTGTCTCCCTGGCAGCGCTTTCTTTAAAGCCATTAAGCTAGGCATAAAGTGCTCAAGTAATGGATCCACCTGGATCCCAATGTATATCAAAGCCAATTTTAATTAACAATGATTTGGCATTTAGTAGTGAGCACAAAGCAACATATATCATGCAATGACAAAGTCTAACTCTCTTCCTATGCATCGGCATGTCATAAATTAACAATTCATGCACATCAAGTAAAGGCCAATACATAGCATAAGCAGTTTCTTGCAATTTAATCGTGTTGGAAACATAGAGACGTAGAGATATAGTTCGTCTCTCATAATAATTGCAAGTAGGACAGCAAGCACATGCATATTATATTCATCAAAATCATCATGTGCAATGGTAAAAGGCAACCCATCAATTTAATCCTTAATAAGTGCAAACTTCTCCGATATAGTGTAGTTTGGAGAATTCAAAAACATAATAGGACTATCATGTGTGGGTGCAATAGCAACAATTTCATTCTCAACATAAGGAACTATAGCAAAGTTCATCTCCATAATCATAATTCAAATTGGCATCATGGCCACAAGCATAGCAAGCATCAAGTTCATCAAAAAGAGATATTTCAAACGAATCAATGGGATCCTAGCAATTATCATGGCAATCATCCTTCGGTAAGCACGAAGGGAAATTAAATAATGTATGAGTTGAAGAGTTACTCTCATTAGAAGGTGGGCACGGGTAGCTAATCTGCTCTTCCTCCTTTTGTTCTTCGCTCTCCTCGTCATCTTTTTCATCCAATGAGCTCACAGTTTCATCAATTCCTTCTTCCATAGACTCCTGCAAAATATTAGTCTCTTCTTGGACAGCGGAGACTTCCTCAATAAATACATCAATATCAGAATTGTATTTATAATTCTCATAGCAATATTTAAGTATAGCAAAATTTGCAGGTCTATAAACTGAATCATCAAAATCTTCATACTTTTCAAACATATATAGATTCAATTTCATAAGCACCCTTAAAAGCAACAAATTCTTCTATTCATTCCACATCATAGTAATCATATCTACCATTAGCATAAGAAGCCAAGGTTTCATTATCATTAAATTTGCATGAAAAGGAAAGGTGTGGAGCCTTCATCCTAGAACAACAAGTATAATCATATATCAAGCATAAATTCTAAGCATACCAGTGCAACATATGAATTTGATCCCATAACAATTTCCCTTTTTGAGTCAAGTGATAATCCCTAAAGTATTCATGTTGATCCAACGTGTCTCCCATTATCAAGTTGAATGGGGTTTTCTCAGGATTATCAAAGTAGTGTATAATATTTTTCACATAGCGAGCATCGAGGGTTTTAGGAGGTTCCCCATCTCCATGAGTAGCAAGTAGAACTAATTTTTTTGGTGTTTCGTGTTCCATATCCATAACTAAAGATAGAGAATAACTTAGAAAAGAAAATAAAAACTACTTAGTGATAAAGCAAACAAGCACACACGAGAATATTCACCCCACGCTATTGCTCCCCGGCAACGGCGCCAGAAAAAGGTCTTGATAACTCACAAGTATAGGGGATCATTTGTAGCCTTTTTTGATAAATAAGAGTGTCGAACCCAATGAGGAGCTAAAGGTAGAACAAATATTCCCTCAAGTTCTATCGACCACCGATACAACTCTACGCACAGTTGACGTTTGCTTTACCTAGAACAAGTATAAAACTATTTGGTAGGTGAAAGGATAAGTTTGCAAGAATAAAACTAGAAGTACTTTGCAAGAATAAAACTACGAGTAAAATGCAAGACAAGAAAAGTAGATAGCTTTTGTCAACAAGAAAGCCATTTGTCCCTAGGTGATCGATAAATAAACCGGCGATCATTGTTGCAATTTTATATGAGGGAGAGGCACGGGCTAACATACTTTCTCTACTTGGATCATATGCACTTATGATTGGAACTCTAGCAAGCATCCGCAACTACTAAAGATCATTAAGGTCGTAAAACCCAACCATAGCATTAAGTATCAAGTCCTCTTTATCCCATACGCAATGACCCCCAAACACGGGTCTGTGCTTCTGTCACTCATGCCACCCATCATAAGAGAACCATGAACATATTGCAACACCCTACAGCGGGGATTCCTCCGTTTGCGCGACACGGAGGGCACCGTAGGACAACACCAAAATAAAATATACAACTCAAACCAATCATGATCATCTATCAACCCATAGGACAACACGGATCTACTCAAACATCATAAGATAGCCATAGATCATTGGGAAATAATATATAGCGTTGAGCACCATGTTTAAGTAGAGATTACAGCGGGGAGAGGAGGTGTTAGACCGCTGCATATAGGGGGAGAGAGTTGGTGTTGATGGCGGCGAACTTGTTGGTGTAGATTGTTGTCATAATGATTGCCCCGGCGTGCGCTCCGGCGTCACCGGGAGAGAGGGGGAGAGAGAGCCCCTCCTTCTTCTTCTTCCTTGGCCTCCCCCTAGATGGGAGGAGAGTTCCCTCTCTGGTCCATGGCCTCCATGGCGGCGGAGGGGCAGGAGCCCCTCCTAGATTGGATCTATCTCTTTGTTCTCTTCTATTTTGCGCTCCTATTTTCTGGCCCTTCACCGTTTCTTAAATTCTCGGAGATCTGTAACTCCGATTGCGCTGAAATTTTTACATGATTTTTTCCATAAATTATCTTTCTTGCGCCCGAAGAAGGGCCCCAACCGACTTACGGGGAGGGCACAAGATACCTGGGCGCGCCAGGGGGTGCTTGGCGCGCCCTGGTGTATCTTGGGAGCTGTGGGCCCCCGTTTGCATTGATTCCAGCTTCCAAAAATCACAAATATTCCAAAATAATTCTCCGTAAAATTTTATCGCGTTTGGACTTCGTTTGATATGGATATTCTGCGAAACCAAAAACATGCAACAAACAGGAACTGGCACTGGGCACTGGATCAATATGTTAGTTCAATAAATCATATAAAATGTTGCCAAAAATATGTGAAAATTGCATAATATTGGCATGAAACAATCAAAAATTATAGATACAACGGAGACGTATCAGTAATCTCAGTCTGAATATCCAACGAGATCAAACTATGCTCCCTTAGCATACCATAAACCTAAGGTGGGGGTGTGAGCCAAATATCTCAGAATACGCTTGACCTCTTGGTGGTGCGATTCTTTCGGTGCAGCTTGATAGCGGGCACACATGCAAACACTCAACATAATATCGGGTCTGGAAGCACATAGGTAAAGAAGAGAACCAATCACCAAATGATAGGCCTTCTGATCGTAATCCTTACCGTACACATATGCGTCCAGCTTACCATTCGTGGACATTGGAGTTTTGTAGCCCTTCATTTTGGAATCTTGCATTTTGAACTTCTTTAGACACTCTCTCATATATTTCTCCTGAGATATGAAAATTCCATTTGCCTGTTGACGTATTTGCAGTCCGAGAAAGAACTTAAGTTCACCCATCATAGACATTTGATATTTCTCGGACACCATTTTCCCGAACGCTAAGCTGCAAGCATTGTTAGTACAGCCGAAGATTATATCATCCACATAAATTTGACATACGAATAGATCATTATCAACAGCTTGAGTGAAAAGTGTGGGATCAGTGGATCCTGGCTTGAACCCTTTATCGAGCAGAAACTTCTTCAAGGTGTCATACCAAGCTCGAGGGGCTTGCTTCAGCCCATATAGAGCCTTTTTCAACCTGAAAACTTTGTTAGGAAACTTAGGGTGTTCAAAGCTAGGTGGCTGTCGAACATAAACTTCCTCATCAATTTCACCATTGAGGAAAGCACTTTTCACATACATTTGATAAAAGCAAGATATCATTGTAATTTGCATAAGCGAGAAGAATACGAATTGCCTCAAGGCGAGCAACAGCAACATAAGTTTCACCGAAATCAATACCTTCTACCTGTATATACCCTTGAGCGACAAGATGTGCTTTGTTTCTCACTACAATGCCATTTTCATCTTGCTTGTTTCGGAATATCCTATCCATTTGGTGCCGATGATATTATGCTTCTTAGGATTCAGCTTGTCAACCAATTCCCAAACATCATTCAGTTCAAATTGCACCAACTCCTCTTGCATTGCATTCATCCAATCTGGATCAGTCATAGCTTCCTCATACTTGGTAGGTTCTGCCAATGAAACAAAGGAGAAACTGCCACAGTAGTTAGCCAAACGAGTGCGTGAACGAGTTGTGGGTTGATAACCTGGATTCTTGAGTTCATCGAGAATTAATGAAGGATCAACTCGATTAGCCACTCGAGAATGAGGATTTTCATCTTGATGACCATTATCATTTTCATCAGCATCAACATTTGTATCGCCATTCCCTTCAGGATTGCCATTTTGCTCGGCATTTGGATTTGGGTTGCCATTAGTATTTGGAGTAGCATTTTCTTCGGCAGTGGCTTGGCGAGTTCTGCTTCGAGACATAGGAGCATCATCATCGGAAGACTCAGGTGCATTTTCTTCAACTGGCTTGACGCTCCCAATAGCCATTTGCCGAATAGCATCCGAGATCGGTGGTTCATCTATCACATTTGGCAGGTGCTCCTTTTGGGAGCCATTAGATTCATCAAACCGCACATTTATCGTTTCCATAAGTTTCCCGTGGTGAGAGTTATAGACACGATAAGTATATGAGTTTGAGCCATAACCAAGAAGAAAACCTTCATGTGCCTTAGGTGCAAACTTGGAAGAATGATTCGTATCACGAATGTTGCAAGGTGCACCAAAAACACGCAAATAAGAAACATTTGGTTTCTTGCCGGTGATAAGCTCATATGAAGTTTTCTTAAGGAACTTGTGAAGATAAACACGACTGATAATGTGATAAGCAGTATTAATAGCATCAGCCCAGAAGCGAATATGAGTTTTATACTCACTGAGCATTGTTCTCGCCATTTCGATGAGAGTTCTATTCTTTCGTTCAACAACTCCATTCTGTTGGGGAGTGTAAGTGGCAGAGAACTCATGAGTAATACCATTTTCGTCGAGAAAATCATCGATATGAGTATTTTTGAACTCAGTCCCATTGTCACTTTTGACATGCTTAATTCGCAAATCATATTCATTCTGGGCCTTCTTAGCGAAGCTTTTGAAGATGTATTGGCTGCAGGTTTTGTCTCCGAGAAAGAATACCCAAGTGTAACGAGAGAAATCATCAACAATAACCAGACCATAATGACTGCCACCGAAACTTGCATAGTTTTGAGGCCCGAATAAATCCATATGAAGAATTTCAAGTGGTCTTGTCGTGGTCATAACAGTCTTTGATGAATGATGCTTCTTGGCCAATTTACCAGCCTCACATGTAGCACAAAGGCGATCCTTGTCGAATTTTACATCAGGAATGCCACGGAGATGATTTTTCTTCACCAGAGTCTGCAAGTTTCTCATACCTGCGTGACCAAGCCTTCGGTGCCATAGCCAACCTTCGGTTGCTTTTGCAAGCAAACAAGTTTGGGCTGAGGGACCCTTAGAGAAATCCACAATATATAGATCACCTTTTCTAATTCCCTCGAAGACGAAGGAATTGTCATAGGCCATAAAGACAATGCATTTGGATATGGAAAATAGAACTAGCATGCCTAGATCACATAGCTTGCCAACTGACATAAGATTGAATCCAAGTGACTGAACAAGTAAAACATCATCAATGGACTTGTCTTTGGATATGGCAATTTTACGTAGCCCAATTACCTTTCCTTTGTTGTTCTCACCAAAAGTGATATACTTCAGAGGTGAAGCAGTTAAGTTGGGGTCAACAAACAACGACTTGTCTCCAGTCATATGACTAGTGCATCCACTATCCATTATCCATTATGTACACCCGGAGACATAGTCCTGCAGAAGAATTAGGTTTTCTTAACCACCCACATCTTTGCAGGTGGCTTCGAAACAAATGAGCGAGCAGGATATGATTTCTTTCGGTAACCATAGTTGTTACTCGATGAGGTGCGAGCATAATCAAAGGAATAAGCATTGAAATTCTTTCCAGACAAATGAGTATAGTGATTGAATGAGGTATGCATGTACTCATTCTATCGAACTTTTTCAAGGAAGTAACAAGCATTTTGAGCCTGCATGGTTAGTAATGTGGTAATAGGTAATGCTTCAATGGTTTTCTTAGGCACCCATATAGCTTTCTTTTGGGGGCCATTCCTGCTGTTCGGTCCAACATAGCAAGCAACAGCCTCACCATATTGGTTTTTGAACAACTTGTAGTTGTCCAGAGAATCATCATCACGATATTCAGGGATGGGAGAGTTATATCCCGAAAGCAAAGCTAGATCGAGCATTTTGCTTTTGGCAGGCACCCATATAGTGCGAGGATATTGATCAGGTTCCCAGTAGGAGCCATTTTCATTTAGTTTCCTTTCAAAATCGATGCCTTCTTTCCTGGGGTTTTTGTGAAGAATGGATTTCTTTAGAACATCACAAAGGGTTTGATGCCCCTTGAGAGATTTGATCATTCCTGTCTGAAGAAGATCCTTCAACCTAGCATTTTCATCAGAAATAGAACCATTTTCCTCGACAGAGGGGTTAGCATTCACAGATGATTCAGCATTTGATTCAGCATTGGTTTGTTCAAGGTATTTTAAGCAAGGTGAAACAAACACATCAGGTTTCTCTTTAAGTTGTTGGGTGAGAAGAGAATTTTCTCTGATCAAATCCTCATGAGCCTCTCTCAGCGCCTCGAGTTCCTGTTTCCTTTTTAGGTAATCATAGGTCAATCTTTCATGGTCGGCTAAGAGAAAATCATGACGATTTGACAGTTCTTCCATTCATGACTTGAGAGTGGAATACTCTTCGGTCAACGACAGATTTTTCTCCATCTCCTCAGCCAACAATCCTTCAGATTTCCTGAGGGTTTTCTCAATTTTATCAAGAGATTTTTGTTGAATATTGGCAATTTTGATCAATTTAGCATGGTCATCCTCATCAGAAGAATATTGATCACTGGAGTGAACCTTGTGATTTTTGGAGGATACCTTTTCTTTTGATGCTTTGGCCATGAAGTAGTAGGTGGGAGATTCATCATCGCTTGACGGATTCCTGAAGAAGTTTGTTGCGGGGAGGAAGCATATGTAATGCCAACCATTCCAGAGTCGAAATCCTCATCGGATTCATCAGCTTCTTTGGAGTCTGACGATTCTTCTTCATCAGAATTCTTTCCCTGCCGATGTACGCCTTGGCCTTGCGAGACTTATTCTTGCAATTGGAGGAGGACTTGGAAGGATTCCTTGAGGAAGATCTTGATGAAGATTTTGAGGAGGAGTTGTCCTTCTTATTGAAGAACTTCTTCGTTTTCTTCTCATCATCGGAGTCATATTTCTTGCTCTTGCTTTTGCCTTGATAGTTGCCAGAATCATATCTTCCACTAGCACGGATTTCAGCTTCCCAGAGAGTGCAGTCCGAAATGAAGTGTCCAGGCTTTTTTCACTTGAAGCAGGTGTATTCTCCAGTAGGCTTTGACGAAGATTTTGAACCGCTAGAGTTGCTTGAACTTTTCTTCTGGAACTGACTCTTCTTGTGAAAGCGCTGGAATCTTTTCGTGATCAGTGCGAGATCTTTGCTGATCCTTTCAGGGTCATCAGAATCTTCTTCGCCATTTCCTTCGGAGGAAGAATCAGCCATAGCCTTGAGAGCATGGCTTTTGCGATGGTTTGAACCATATACATCTCTCTTCTCTTCTTCTTGTTCCTCGTGGGTGTTTAGCCTCTCCATAATATTTGCGAAGTTAAGATCTTTGAAGTCAGCTCGTTCCCTGATCATCAGAACAAGTGTGCCGAATGAACTATCAAGAGATCGGAGCAGTTTCTTCACAACCTCATGGTCAGTGATGTCTTTGGCGTCGAGGCCTTGTAGCTCATTTGCAATGTCACTCAGACGATCAAAGGTTTGCTGACAGCTTTCAATTCCAATGCGCTTGAACCGATTGAACTTTGCTCGAAGAGTATCAATGCGAGCTTCTTTCTGAGTTGAAACACCCTCATTTATCTTCTCGAGAATGTACCACAATTCCTTCGCAGTTTCACACTGTCGATAGCGAATAAATTGATCACGAGAGAGATGGCCACCAATTTCATCTTTGGCTTGAGCGTCCATCTGAATGAGTTTCTTCTCGGCAGCAGTGGGGACTTGAGGTATTTCAATCGTGAATCCAAACTGCACCGCATTCCACATGTCATCGTCAATGGCTCGGAGACGGATCTTCATCTTATCCTTCCAGAAGGGATAGTCCATCCCATCGAATATGGGAATCTTGAGATGCGACTTGTAGCTCACTGAAGACATACTTAAACTCCAAGGTTGTTAGACCAAAATGAGCAGAGTCAAGGAGTACCTCGCTCTGATACAAATTGTAGGAACGAAGTATGTCTACCAGAGGGGGGGTGAATGGGAGTTTTAAAATTTCTTCGGAAATCTCAAAACTCTCGAAACCCAGCAGCGGAGCGAATGAAAAACAAACTACAGCGAGCTATAACTAAGTACCTATTGGAAACTACGATATGCATGTAGACAAATCACATGATGGAAAACATATCGAATGTAAACATGGGTAGCAGAGGTAACCAGTGATGCTCAATGGTGATAGGGTATTTGTTCGACCAGTTTGTCCTTCTGCACAAGGACTACGTCTGGTTGGAGGGGCTGTGACTTAACACGGAAGATAAACTCTCTTCACCCTATTCTCCTTGATAATTGGTTCGTCAACCAATGCCAATCACTCGTGGTAGATGCTTGAGGTGATCTCCAAACCTTTACAGACTTCTTCTTCGAGAACCATAATCACTCTTGGTCTCTGAAGAAATTAACACCTAACCGTCTAGAGAGTTTGCAGCTCTCAAGAGTAATAGGCGGAGTGTACTGGACTTAGATTCGAGTGATGCTAAACCACTACCTAATTCTTTGGCTCAAGGGTTTTCTCTCAGTGGATTTTAAACTCAAATCCCTCAGAGAGGGGGTTCCTCAATAATCTTCTCGGAATCAAACGGAGCAGCCACCGGACAAAGCCGGTGCGGGGTGGCTATTTATAGCCCCAGCCTTCCCTGGTGGGAAATGACCATATTGGACACGTGGTCCAGCCAATGGCCAACCGACAGGTTTACAACGGTTGGATTTTGGAGCAAAGGTTACATTACTTGAGGAACAAGTAATGCTAACTCCTCGGTCTGAGACAAATCTCTCGCAGCGAAGAAGATCACAGTCTCTTGCTGGCAAGTATTTGCTCGGAGCACAAAGAAATTTCTCTCGCAACTTTCATAGGATTTGGGTTTAGCATCAAAGAATCAAAGCTTCAAACACTACACCCCTCTTAATAGTACGGTGGTCCTATGAATCAATAAAGAGAAGAAGAACAATGAAATAAATGCTACGTCTTCACTTCCTCTTCAATCTCCTCGGACAAGCACCGAACCAATTGCTTCACTTCAGCAATTTTTGAGGGGTGACTCTTGTTATCATAATCTTCGATGATAACCTTCACTGGAGTGCAGGGAGATTACCTTCGTCGTTTAGCTCAAACTCCTCATGATCTCAAGGACCCGTTACTCTGTGTGCACTGTTACGTCTCCAACGTATCTATAATTTATGAAGTATTCATGCTGTTATATTATCATTCTTGGATGTTTTACAATCATTTTATAGCAACTTTATATCATTTTTTGGGACTAACCTATTGACCCAGTGCCCAGTGCCAGTTGCTGTTTTTTGCTTGTTTTTTACATCGCAGGAAATCAATATAAAACGGAGTCCAAACACCGCGAAACTTTTTGTGGATTTTTTATGGACCAGAAGACATCCAATGGGCCAACGTAGCACCTGGGGGGTGCCCCAAGGGGGGCACAACCCACCAGGGCGTGCCTGGGCCCCCAGGCGCGCCCCGGTGGGTTGTGCCCACCTCGGTGGCCTCCCGCACCGCCTCTTCGCCCTATAAATTCCCAAATATTCCAAAAACCCTCGGAGTAGCCCTAGACCAGAAGTTCCGCTGCCGCAAGGCCTCTGTATCCACGAGATCCAATCTAGACCCCGTTCCGGCACCCTGCCGGAGGGGGAGATCATCACCGATGGCCATCTTCATCATCCCGATTTAATCTCTCTCTCTCTCTCGTGTTCTTGATGGCACGATCTTGATGTATCGGGGGCTTTGTTAATATAGTTGGATCATATGGTGTTTTCCCCTCTCTACCTTGTTGTGATGAATTGAGTTTTCCCTTTGAGATTTCGTTTTATTAGATTGAATACTTTTGGATTTGAGAGCACTTGATATATGTCTTGCATACGAATACCCGTGGTGACAATGGGGTATTATATTGATTCACTTGATATATGTTTTGGCACTCAACTCGCGGATTCCCGAGGTGACATTGGGGTAATCTATGCATAGGGATTGATGCACGTTCTTGTCTTTGTTTCTCCGGTAGAAATCTTGGGGCACTCTTTGAGGTTATTTGTGTTGGATTGAGCATTACGAATCTGAATATGCTTTGGTTTTATTTTAGTATGAACTCTTGGATAGATCGATCGGAAAGAATAGCTTTGAGGTGGTTTCGTACCCTACAAACAATTTATTCTAATGTTCTCCGCTAGATAGGAACTTTGGAGTGATTCTTCATCGCACGTTGAGGGATGGTTATATGATCCAATTATATTAGCATTGTTGAGAGATTGCACTAGCGAAAGTACGGACCCTGGGCCTTGTTTTCAAGCATTGCAATACCGTTTGTGCTCACTTTTATCAATTGCTACCTTGCTGTTATTTATTGTTCTTATTACAAATTTCAATATCTACTATCATTACTACACTTATATCACCATCTCTTCGTCGAACTAGTGCACCTATACAATTTACCATTGTATTTGGTGTGTTGGGGACACAAGAGACTTTTTGCTATTTGGTTGCAGGGTTGTTTGAGGGAGACCATCTTCATCCTACGCCTCCCACAGATTGATAAACCTTAGGTCATCCACTTGAGGGAAATTTGCTACTGTCCTACAAAACTCTACGCTTGGAGGCCCAACACGAGTCTACAAGAACAAGTTGTGTAGTAGACATCAAGCTCTTTTCTGGCGCCATTGCTGGGGAGGTGAGTGCTTGAAGGCATATCTTTAGATCTTGCAATTGAATCTTTTAGTTTCTTGTTTTATCACTAGTTTGGTTTATAAAAGAAAACTACAAAAAAAATGGAATTGAGGTTGCATCATATTATTCATCTTTATAATGTCTTTCGTGAAAATGATGGAAATGAAAATTTTGCTCAATTGATAGAAGAGGAATTCAATAAAATGTTTGGCATAAATGATGAGCATGATTGCAATGTTGTTGGTATGAATTCTTTGAATATCCATGATGCGAATGATATGCAAAGCTACAAGCTTGGGGATGCTATGTTTGATGAAGATGATATTTTTAATCCCCCAAGTTTTGATGTGCAAATTTGTTATAATGGTAGCATGCCTCCTATTTATGACGATTATATTGATGAAAGTGGGTTTGGCAGAGTGTAAACTCTAGGTACTAATGATCCCACTATTTTGGAGGGTGTTGAATCTTTTCACAATATTGATAAAAGTGGATTTGGAGAGGTCATGACTTTATTTAGTGATGAATCCACTATTTTGGAAGAGGTTTCAATTGATTATGAAAACAAAGTTGCTATCTATGATGATTATGGTGATGACATGTATGCTATAAAGAATAATGATAACCATGAAACTTGTCATCATGATTTTAATTTTCAACCCCATGATAGTTATTTTGTTGAGTTTGCTCCCACTACTATTCATGAGAATAAATTTGCTTGTGTGGAGGGTAATAAAATTTCTATGCTTATGCATCATGAAAAGAGTGCTTTATGTGATAGTTATATTGTTGAATTCATTCACGATGCTACTGAAAATTATTATGAGAGAGGAACATATGCTTCTCAATATTTCAATAATATCAAGTTTCATCTCTTTATGTTGAAAGTTTTGAAGTTGCACTTGTTTTGCCTTCCTATGCTAGTTGATTCTTGTTCCCATAAGTTGTTTGCTCACAAAATCCCTATGCATAGGAAGTGGGTTAGACTTAAATGTGCTAGTCATATGCTTCATGATGCTCTCTTTGTGTTTCAATTCTTATCTTTTATGCGAGCATCATTGAAATCATCATGCCTAGCTAAAAGGCATTTAAGAAAAGCGCTTGTTGGGAGACAACCCAACACTTTTACCTACTGTTTTTGTGTGTTCACATGGTTAGGCTACTGTATTGATCTTGTTTTATAGCTTTTGTTTCAATAAAGTGCCAAGTAAAGCCTTTGGGATAGTGTGGATGATAGTTGACTTGATTCTGTGCAAAAATAGAAAATTTTGCGTCCAGTGCAGAAATTCCTATATTTTATTGAAACGTGTAAAAATTCTAATTTTTTTACAGTTGATGGGTATACAAATTTTCTACATTTTCCTAATTTTTCAGAAGTTTTGAAGTTACATAAGTATGCCTTAATTCAGATCTTTACGTACTGTTCTGTTTTTGACAGATTTTGTTTTCAATGCATAATTTGCTTGTTTTCTAGTTTCTATGGCTTATATTGCTTAATATAAATTGTGGAAATTGTAGAGTACAGTAATTATTGTGTGATAACAATTATGAATCTTGTCTTTGACAGTACCAAAGTGAATGATTTGTCTTTATCATACTAACTCATCTCACGAAGTTCCATTAAGTTTTGTGTGATTGAAGTTTTCAAGTTTTGGGTGAGATATCGATATGAGGAGAATAAGGAGTGACAAGACCCTAAGCTTGGGGATGCCCAAGGCACCCCCAAGGTAATATTCAAGGAAGATCCAAGCAACTAAGCTTGGGGATGCCCCGGAAGGCATCCCCTCTTTCGTCTCCAACATTATCGGTAACCTCACTTGGAGCTACATTTTTTCATCACATGATATGTGTTTTGCTTGGAGCATCATTTTCTTGTTAGGATTTGCTTTCTGTTATTTAGAATAATGTTTTGCATCTTTCTTTTCAATAAAAATGTCAAGGATAGCCTTTACCATGCTCATTTTGCAAGTATATGAGTTGCTGTTTCAAAACAGAAAGTTTATTGATGTTGCAAAAATTCCCGAGAAAAGTCAGAATGTGATAAAATGTTGAAACTTGTTGCACAGTAAGTTCTGATAAATTTTCTACAGTTTGGTAAATTTTCATAATTTTTGGAGTTAAATAAGTATTGATACTCTTGCATTCTTTACAGACTGTACTGTTTTGGCAGATTGCTGTTATGTTTGCATTGTTTGCATCTGTTTGCTTGTTTAATGATTCTATTTGAGGATAGGAGTATTAAATATGCAGAGGCATTTAGTATGCAATGTTGAATAATAATTTTTGTGATTGCTACAGTAGATAATGATAAGGTTTTTGCATTGGTTTATACTAACTTATCTCACGAGTTCTTGTTGAGTTTTGTGTGTATGAAGTTTTTAAAATTTAGGGAAACCGTGATATAAAAGGAATTAAGGAGACGCAAAAGCTCAAGCTTGGGGATGCCTAAGGCATCCCAATATAATATTTCAAGAAGTCTCAAGCATCTAAACTTGGGGATGCCCCGGTAGGCATCCCACCTTTCTTCATCAACAATTATCGGTTAGTATCGGTTGAGGCTAAGTTCTTGCTTCTTCACATGATGTGTGCTATTCTTGGATTGTCATTTTATTTTGTTTTGCTTGCTGTTTTAATAAAATACTTAGATATGAAAGTTTTTTAAATAAGAGAGAGTCCACAATTAGCTACCTATTTACTTGACTACTCGTTTGATCTTCACTTATATCTTTGGAGTAGTTTGTCATTTACTCTTGTGCTTCACTTATATCCTATGAGTAAATTATTGAATGAATTGAATATCCTAAAGTTGAAATTATATGTGCTTCATGTGTTCATATCATGCCTAGTGGTACCTTCACATTGGGTTTAGAAAGTGAAATCTTTTGAAGCTTGACAATCACAATATTGGTCATACAAGCAATTCATGAATGATTACTATAAGGAAGAGAACTTTCACATGCAAATACACTATCTTGGAAATATTTTGTGATTGTGAGCCCCCATCAAAATATTATATGCCAAAATTGTTGACGTTGGACAAGGAAGACAACGTAATGGTTTATGTTTGTTCATATTCACATAGAATTTATATTGTCATAGATCCTTCAACATGTGGTGCTTGCCCCCCATCTTTGCTAGCCAAAAATTCCGCACCAAGTAGAGATACTACTTGTGCATCCAAAAACCCTTAAACCCAAATCTTATTTTCAAGAGTCCACCATACCTACCTAAGGATTGAGTAAGATCCTTCAAGTAAGTTGTCATCGGTGCGATAAGGCAATAAAAATTGTTTCTAAAAGTGTTAGATCATTTAGTGTAAGAGAAAATTGAGCGTTGTACGAACTTGTGATGGCAAAGAATAAAAGCGATAGACTGCATAATAAAGGTTGCTATCATAAGGGGCAATATAACGTGACGTTCTTTTGCACTAAGGGGTTGAGCATACAAACAAATAAGCACATGGCAACCTCTGCTTCCCTCTGTGAAGGGCCTATCTTTTACTTTTATGTGTTTACTTTTATGCAAGAGTCAAAGTTTTTCTCTCTATTCCTTTTTATTTTTCTCTTTTGGCAAGCATCATGTGGTGAGGAAAGATCTAGGCACATATATCCAGTTGGATATGGGTAGCATGAGTTATTATTGTTGACATCACCCTTGAGGTGAATACGTTGGGAGGCAAAATTATAAGCCCCCATCTTTCAATGTGTCCGGTTGAAACGTTTTGCTCATGTGTATGCGGTGAGTGTTAGCAATCATAGAAGACTATATGATGGTTGAGTATGTGGAGCCCTTACTTAGACTCTGTTGAATAAGTTGAATTGCAATTGTTTGGTGACTGAGAACATAGGTTGTTGAGTTTCAAGAGAATTCATTGTTTGAACCTTAACATGTGAATTGGTTGCTACTTTAACAAGAGAAGTTTTATAAGAAAGAATTGTTGTTATGATGCTAGGAGAAGTGATTGAAATTATCATTGATCAAACTTATGCACTTTGCTAGCATTCACACTTCATAAATTATTTCTTTTATCATTTACCTACTCGAGGACGAGTAGGAATTAAGCTTGGGGATGCTGATACGTCTCCAATGTATCTATTATTTATGAAGTATTCATGCTGTTATATTATCATTCTTGGATGTTTTACAAACATTTTATAGCAACTTTATGTCATTTTTTGGGACTAACCTATTGACCCAGTGCCCAGTGCCAGTTGCTGTTCTTTGCTTGTTTTTTACATCGCAGGAAATCAATATCAAACGGAGTCCAAACACCGCGAAACTTTTTGTGGATTTTTTATGGACCAGAAGACATCCAATGGGCCAGAGCAACACCTGGGGGGTGCCCCGAGAGGGGCACAACCCACCAGGGCGCGCCTGGGCCCCCAGGCACGCCCCGGTGGGTTGTGCCCACCTTGGTGGCCTCCCGCACCACCTCTTCGCCCTATAAATTCCCAAATATTCCAAAAACCCTCGGGGTAGCCCTAGATCAGAAGTTCCGCCACCGCAAGGCCTCTGTATCCACGAGATCCAATCTAGACCCCGTTCCGGCACCCTGCCGGAGGGGGAGATCATCACCGGTAGCCATGTTCATCATCTCGGTGGCCACCACGATGAGGAGGGAATAGTCCACCCTCGGGACTGAGGGTTTGTACCAGTAGCTATGTGTTTAATCTCTCTCTCTCGTGTTCTTGATGGCACGATCTTGATGTATCGGGGGCTTTGTTAATATAGTTGGATCATATGGTGTTTTCCCCTCTCTACCTTGTTGTGATGAATTGAGTTTTCCCTTTGAGATTTCGTTTTATTAGATTGAATACTTTTGGATTTGAGAGCACTTGATATATGTCTTGCATACGAATACCCGTGGTGACAATGGGGTATTATATTGATTCACTTGATATATGTTTTGGCACTCAACTCGCGGATTCCCGAGGTGACATTGGGGTAATCTATGCATAGGGATTGATGCACGTTCTTGTCTTTGTTTCTCCGGTAGAAATCTTGGGGCACTCTTTGAGGTTATTTGTGTTGGATTGAGCATTACGAATCTGAATATGCTTTGGTTTTATTTTAGTATGAACTCTTGGATAGATCGATCGGAAAGAATAGCTTTGAGGTGGTTTCGTACCCTACAAACAATTTATTCTAATGTTCTCCGCTAGATAGGAACTTTGGAGTGATTCTTCATCGCACGTTGAGGGATGGTTATATGATCCAATTATATTAGCATTGTTGAGAGATTGCACTAGCGAAAGTACGGACCCTGGGCCTTGTTTTCAAGCATTGCAATACCGTTTGTGCTCACTTTTATCAATTGCTACCTTGCTGTTATTTATTGTTCTTATTACAAATTTCAATATCTACTATCATTACTACACTTATATCACCATCTCTTCGTCGAACTAGTGCACCTATACAATTTACCATTGTATTTGGTGTGTTGGGGACACAAGAGACTTTTTGCTATTTGGTTGCAGGGTTGTTTGAGGGAGACCATCTTCATCCTACGCCTCCCACAGATTGATAAACCTTAGGTCATCCACTTGAGGGAAATTTGCTACTGTCCTACAAAACTCTACGCTTGGAGGCCCAACACGAGTCTACAAGAACAAGTTGTGTAGTAGACATCAAGCTCTTTTCTGGCGCCATTGCTGGGGAGGTGAGTGCTTGAAGGCATATCTTTAGATCTTGCAATTGAATCTTTTAGTTTCTTGTTTTATCACTAGTTTGGTTTATAAAAGAAAACTACAAAAAAAATGGAATTGAGGTTGCATCATATTATTCATCTTTATAATGTCTTTCGTGAAAATGATGGAAATGAAAATTTTGCTCAATTGATAGAAGAGGAATTCAATAAAATGTTTGGCATAAATGATGAGCATGATTGCAATGTTGTTGGTATGAATTCTTTGAATATCCATGATGCGAATGATATGCAAAGCTACAAGCTTGGGGATGCTATGTTTGATGAAGATGATATTTTTAATCCCCCAAGTTTTGATGTGCAAATTTGTTATAATGGTAGCATGCCTCCTATTTATGACGATTATATTGATGAAAGTGGGTTTGGCAGAGTGTAAACTCTAGGTACTAATGATCCCACTATTTTGGAGGGTGTTGAATCTTTTCACAATATTGATAAAAGTGGATTTGGAGAGGTCATGACTTTATTTAGTGATGAATCCACTATTTTGGAAGAGGTTTCAATTGATTATGAAAACAAAGTTGCTATCTATGATGATTATGGTGATGACATGTATGCTATAAAGAATAATGATAACCATGAAACTTGTCATCATGATTTTAATTTTCAACCCCATGATAGTTATTTTGTTGAGTTTGCTCCCACTACTATTCATGAGAATAAATTTGCTTGTGTGGAGGGTAATAAAATTTCTATGCTTATGCATCATGAAAAGAGTGCTTTATGTGATAGTTATATTGTTGAATTCATTCACGATGCTACTGAAAATTATTATGAGAGAGGAACATATGCTTCTCAATATTTCAATAATATCAAGTTTCATCTCTTTATGTTGAAAGTTTTGAAGTTGCACTTGTTTTGCCTTCCTATGCTAGTTGATTCTTGTTCCCATAAGTTGTTTGCTCACAAAATCCCTATGCATAGGAAGTGGGTTAGACTTAAATGTGCTAGTCATATGCTTCATGATGCTCTCTTTGTGTTTCAATTCTTATCTTTTATGCGAGCATCATTGAAATCATCATGCCTAGCTAAAAGGCATTTAAGAAAAGCGCTTGTTGGGAGACAACCCAACACTTTTACCTACTGTTTTTGTGTGTTCACATGGTTAGGCTACTGTATTGATCTTGTTTTATAGCTTTTGTTTCAATAAAGTGCCAAGTAAAGCCTTTGGGATAGTGTGGATGATAGTTGACTTGATTCTGTGCAAAAATAGAAAATTTTGCGTCCAGTGCAGAAATTCCTATATTTTATTGAAACGTGTAAAAATTCTAATTTTTTTACAGTTGATGGGTATACAAATTTTCTACATTTTCCTAATTTTTCAGAAGTTTTGAAGTTACATAAGTATGCCTTAATTCAGATCTTTACGTACTGTTCTGTTTTTGACAGATTTTGTTTTCAATGCATAATTTGCTTGTTTTCTAGTTTCTATGGCTTATATTGCTTAATATAAATTGTGGAAATTGTAGAGTACAGTAATTATTGTGTGATAACAATTATGAATCTTGTCTTTGACAGTACCAAAGTGAATGATTTGTCTTTATCATACTAACTCATCTCACGAAGTTCCATTAAGTTTTGTGTGATTGAAGTTTTCAAGTTTTGGGTGAGATATCGATATGAGGAGAATAAGGAGTGACAAGACCCTAAGCTTGGGGATGCCCAAGGCACCCCCAAGGTAATATTCAAGGAAGATCCAAGCAACTAAGCTTGGGGATGCCCCGGAAGGCATCCCCTCTTTCGTCTCCAACATTATCGGTAACCTCACTTGGAGCTACATTTTTTCATCACATGATATGTGTTTTGCTTGGAGCATCATTTTCTTGTTAGGATTTGCTTTCTGTTATTTAGAATAATGTTTTGCATCTTTCTTTTCAATAAAAATGTCAAGGATAGCCTTTACCATGCTCATTTTGCAAGTATATGAGTTGCTGTTTCAAAACAGAAAGTTTATTGATGTTGCAAAAATTCCCGAGAAAAGTCAGAATGTGATAAAATGTTGAAACTTGTTGCACAGTAAGTTCTGATAAATTTTCTACAGTTTGGTAAATTTTCATAATTTTTGGAGTTAAATAAGTATTGATACTCTTGCATTCTTTACAGACTGTACTGTTTTGGCAGATTGCTGTTATGTTTGCATTGTTTGCATCTGTTTGCTTGTTTAATGATTCTATTTGAGGATAGGAGTATTAAATATGCAGAGGCATTTAGTATGCAATGTTGAATAATAATTTTTGTGATTGCTACAGTAGATAATGATAAGGTTTTTGCATTGGTTTATACTAACTTATCTCACGAGTTCTTGTTGAGTTTTGTGTGTATGAAGTTTTTAAAATTTAGGGAAACCGTGATATAAAAGGAATTAAGGAGACGCAAAAGCTCAAGCTTGGGGATGCCTAAGGCATCCCAATATAATATTTCAAGAAGTCTCAAGCATCTAAACTTGGGGATGCCCCGGTAGGCATCCCACCTTTCTTCATCAACAATTATCGGTTAGTATCGGTTGAGGCTAAGTTCTTGCTTCTTCACATGATGTGTGCTATTCTTGGATTGTCATTTTATTTTGTTTTGCTTGCTGTTTTAATAAAATACTTAGATATGAAAGTTTTTTAAATAAGAGAGAGTCCACAATTAGCTACCTATTTACTTGACTACTCGTTTGATCTTCACTTATATCTTTGGAGTAGTTTGTCATTTACTCTTGTGCTTCACTTATATCCTATGAGTAAATTATTGAATGAATTGAATATCCTAAAGTTGAAATTATATGTGCTTCATGTGTTCATATCATGCCTAGTGGTACCTTCACATTGGGTTTAGAAAGTGAAATCTTTTGAAGCTTGACAATCACAATATTGGTCATACAAGCAATTCATGAATGATTACTATAAGGAAGAGAACTTTCACATGCAAATACACTATCTTGGAAATATTTTGTGATTGTGAGCCCCCATCAAAATATTATATGCCAAAATTGTTGACGTTGGACAAGGAAGACAACGTAATGGTTTATGTTTGTTCATATTCACATAGAATTTATATTGTCATAGATCCTTCAACATGTGGTGCTTGCCCCCCATCTTTGCTAGCCAAAAATTCCGCACCAAGTAGAGATACTACTTGTGCATCCAAAAACCCTTAAACCCAAATCTTATTTTCAAGAGTCCACCATACCTACCTAAGGATTGAGTAAGATCCTTCAAGTAAGTTGTCATCGGTGCGATAAGGCAATAAAAATTGTTTCTAAAAGTGTTAGATCATTTAGTGTAAGAGAAAATTGAGCGTTGTACGAACTTGTGATGGCAAAGAATAAAAGCGATAGACTGCATAATAAAGGTTGCTATCATAAGGGGCAATATAACGTGACGTTCTTTTGCACTAAGGGGTTGAGCATACAAACAAATAAGCACATGGCAACCTCTGCTTCCCTCTGTGAAGGGCCTATCTTTTACTTTTATGTGTTTACTTTTATGCAAGAGTCAAAGTTTTTCTCTCTATTCCTTTTTATTTTTCTCTTTTGGCAAGCATCATGTGGTGAGGAAAGATCTAGGCACATATATCCAGTTGGATATGGGTAGCATGAGTTATTATTGTTGACATCACCCTTGAGGTGAATACGTTGGGAGGCAAAATTATAAGCCCCCATCTTTCAATGTGTCCGGTTGAAACGTTTTGCTCATGTGTATGCGGTGAGTGTTAGCAATCATAGAAGACTATATGATGGTTGAGTATGTGGAGCCCTTACTTAGACTCTGTTGAATAAGTTGAATTGCAATTGTTTGGTGACTGAGAACATAGGTTGTTGAGTTTCAAGAGAATTCATTGTTTGAACCTTAACATGTGAATTGGTTGCTACTTTAACAAGAGAAGTTTTATAAGAAAGAATTGTTGTTATGATGCTAGGAGAAGTGATTGAAATTATCATTGATCAAACTTATGCACTTTGCTAGCATTCACACTTCATAAATTATTTCTTTTATCATTTACCTACTCGAGGACGAGTAGGAATTAAGCTTGGGGATGCTGATACGTCTCCAATGTATCTATTATTTATGAAGTATTCATGCTGTTATATTATCATTCTTGGATGTTTTACAAACATTTTATAGCAACTTTATGTCATTTTTTGGGACTAACCTATTGACCCAGTGCCCAGTGCCAGTTGCTGTTCTTTGCTTGTTTTTTACATCGCAGGAAATCAATATCAAACGGAGTCCAAACACCGCGAAACTTTTTGTGGATTTTTTATGGACCAGAAGACATCCAATGGGCCAGAGCAACACCTGGGGGGTGCCCCGAGAGGGGCACAACCCACCAGGGCGCGCCTGGGCCCCCAGGCACGCCCCGGTGGGTTGTGCCCACCTTGGTGGCCTCCCGCACCACCTCTTCGCCCTATAAATTCCCAAATATTCCAAAAACCCTCGGGGTAGCCCTAGATCAGAAGTTCCGCCACCGCAAGGCCTCTGTATCCACGAGATCCAATCTAGACCCCGTTCCGGCACCCTGCCGGAGGGGGAGATCATCACCGGTAGCCATGTTCATCATCTCGGTGGCCACCACGATGAGGAGGGAATAGTCCACCCTCGGGACTGAGGGTTTGTACCAGTAGCTATGTGTTTAATCTCTCTCTCTCGTGTTCTTGATGGCACGATCTTGATGTATCGGGGGCTTTGTTAATATAGTTGGATCATATGGTGTTTTCCCCTCTCTACCTTGTTGTGATGAATTGAGTTTTCCCTTTGAGATTTCGTTTTATTAGATTGAATACTTTTGGATTTGAGAGCACTTGATATATGTCTTGCATACGAATACCCGTGGTGACAATGGGGTATTATATTGATTCACTTGATATATGTTTTGGCACTCAACTCGCGGATTCCCGAGGTGACATTGGGGTAATCTATGCATAGGGATTGATGCACGTTCTTGTCTTTGTTTCTCCGGTAGAAATCTTGGGGCACTCTTTGAGGTTATTTGTGTTGGATTGAGCATTACGAATCTGAATATGCTTTGGTTTTATTTTAGTATGAACTCTTGGATAGATCGATCGGAAAGAATAGCTTTGAGGTGGTTTCGTACCCTACAAACAATTTATTCTAATGTTCTCCGCTAGATAGGAACTTTGGAGTGATTCTTCATCGCACGTTGAGGGATGGTTATATGATCCAATTATATTAGCATTGTTGAGAGATTGCACTAGCGAAAGTACGGACCCTGGGCCTTGTTTTCAAGCATTGCAATACCGTTTGTGCTCACTTTTAACAGTTGCTACCTTGCTGTTTTTTATTGTTCTTATTACAAATTTCAATATCTACGATCATTACTACACTTATATCACCATCTCTTTGCCAAACTAGTGCACCTATACAATTTACCATTGTATTTGGTGTGTTGGGGACAAAAGTGTGACGCCCCCGAGCTCAATCGTGCACTAATCATACACCCAAATGCACACGATCAAGCCTAAGGACTCACGGGAAGATATCACAACACAACTCTAAAACATAAATAAAGTCATACAAGCTTTATATTACAAGCCAGGGGCCTCGAGGGCTCGAATACATAAGCTTGCGTACAAGCGTCAGCGGAAGCATCAGATATCTGAGTATAGATATAAAGGAAAACACAGATAAGCCCTTAGAAGGCAGGGCAAAAGAAAACACTATGATCGAAAGGCGCAGGCCTCCTGCCTGGGACCCTCCGATCCTACTCCTGGTCGTCAGCTAACTCGTAGTAGTAACCACCCTCGGGGTAGTAGTAGCGATCGTCGGCGGGGGCAGCTGTCTCAGGGGCTCCGTCCCCTGGTCACGACAAACTGATTTGGGGAGAAAAAGGAAAACAAAGCAACCGTGAGTACTCAAAAGTACTCAGCAAGCAAGGATCTACACTACATATGCAACATTTTCAAAGAGAGGCTGTATATGTGGACTGGGCTGCAGAAATGCCAGAATAGAGAGAAGGCCTAGTCCTATCAAAGGCTAGCATCTTCAGCGGTCTTGTGGCAATAGAAGAGAGTAGGACAGTACAATATAATGTAGCAGTATCATTAAGTCTCAACCTCACCCAGAGATCCTTTCTTGACTCCCTGCGAGAAAGCAATCCCAGAGCCATACAGTCATCAACCTCGTCCTGAGATCCCTTCTCGACTCCCTGCGAGAAGCAATCCCAGAGCCATAGTATCCAAGTATCCAGTTCTAATTGTATCAATCAGGATACAACTCCGAGTGTCCGTTACCGTAGGACCGGCTATCGATAGAAGTTTTCTTCCCTGTAGGGGTGCACCAACTTACCCACCACGCTCGCTTTACTCCGGTCGGACACACTTTCTGGGTCCTGCCCGGCCTCGGCCAAACGACACACCGCAACCCTACCTACAGCTCAGCAGAGAGGTCCCCGCCGGTCTACATCCTAAGTGCAAGGGGGTCTTGGCCATCGCCCCTCGCCCTCCAGGTCGTTGCGTCACAGGGTGGATACCAGCATCGCCTCGGGTGGCCGACACGATCCGACCATGCCGCCATGCTGAACTGGACGTCTGACAGAACTTTCGGTTGATGCATACGATGCAGAACGCCCATACTATGCCCACGTGATGGTTAGTGCTATCAGGACAGAGGCCTACTCGGATCAAATATCCAAATCGTTAGTACCTTGGGCTTGCGGTAATGAGCAGAGACTCACGAAAGATGTGACCCCGTCGCCCCATCTCGAGGACTTGCGGTAAGGGCCAAGAATGCCCAGCCACGCCTCGTATTCTCACTCGGGCACCATACAGGCAACCCGTCTTCACATCACACGCAGGTACCCCTCAGGGTCGACCCGCCTTTCCAAGTAACAATAGTACAGTCCAAGTATCCGTGTGTCCATAACATCAGGGGAATCCGAGGTATCACCCTCGTTGGATTCCTACTCGATGTATCCATCAAGGTGAACTCGGAGGAATCACCCTCGCTGGGTTCACACTTGAGGTGTTGTACGACGGCGTCGTTATCGGAAGCGGTGAAGGAGGAATCACCCTCGATGACCATGACCGAATAGCTACTATACAGAGTTAACATCAGAAGTGCTACACGAGGTATCACCCTCGGCACTCGATAGTAACGCTGCAGTGTCGTTACAACTAAGGGGGGGTGATGTGCGGTGTTGGGGCCTGGTCTTCAATCCCGTTGATCGGGTCTTCGGATAATCCAGCGGGGCAGTCGTGAAAATGGGGGTCACTGATAGGTCTCTACCCAGCCTAAACTAAGTAGTTTAGGATATGCAGGTAATTATCAACATCAGGTTACAATAAACAGGCTATGCATCAGAAAAGGTAAAGCAGCAGCAGCAGCAATTCTAATGCAAGCATGAGAAAATAGAATGGGCGATATCGGGATGATCAAAAGGGGGGGCTTGCCTAGTTGCTTGGCGGCAAGGGCAAGGTCGTCAGAAGTGTAGCCAATCACCAGAGCTGCGTCGGTACCGGGAACTGCGTCGGGGTCTAACGAGAGAGAAGAGGGGGAGGAAACAGTTTAAATACACAGCAACAGGAGCAACACAGAGCAGGCTACGCTAACGTGCAGTGCAGGGTTGCCTGAAGACATGTCTAAGTCAATTAGTTATTTTAGGAATTTGCTTGGATTTATTTTATTAGAGTCACGCACTATTCATATATCTGAAACAGGCAAAAAGTTGCATGTTCAGTCAGTTAGAGGCATCTAACAGGTATGTAGGTAGCGTAATCGGATTCGTCTCATTTTTCTGATCGTTTTTCATATATAAATTATTTTCATCGGAGTTACAGATTATTTAATATGATATTCTAAAGTTTTATTCATTTTCTGAATTATTTAAATTACTAAATTCACAGAAATCGATTTATGACGTCAGGCTTACGTCATCATTACGTCAGTGGTCAGCAGACTAGCCGACCGGTCAACGGGGCCCCTGGGGGTCCCACTGGCAGTGACTGGGCGTTGCCCAGTCAGCATTTGACTGGGTCAACGGGACCCAGGGGGCCCAGTGGCAGCGGCTGTGGGGAGGTCCACGTGGACATCCACGTCAGCGTCGCCTGCAACGGCGCCGGAGTTGGCTCCGGCGACCATATTTAGCGGCGGCGCGCTCGGGAATGGCCGGAAATCGGCTACGGTTGGCCAAATCAAATGCAGCGACCCGCATTCGATCGCCAGCGCATGCGTGCATCCATCGGGGTGGTAAACGGAGGCCGGGACGAACCGCAGCGACGGCGGCATCCATTCTAGCGGCGGCCGGAATACGGTAAGCTCGGGGTCGAGCCCAGGGGCTCGCCCGAGATGAACTACTATGCATACGCGATGCTTGGGCTCTCCGGAAACACGGCGTAGGCGACGGCTTAGCACAGGGTGGACGAGGGCGTGAGCCACGAGCTCCAAGGCAGAAATAGGAGCACGGCAATGGCGACAGCTAGCTACGGCTCGTGCTCGCGCAAGATGGAGGAAGGGGAGGATGCGGAGCTCACCGAGGAGCGTATGGAGTGCTTGTTGATCGGTTTAGAAGCAGCAGAGCAGGGGATCGACGCGACGAAGTTTCGGTGGCCGCGGGCGTTGACGGAGACGATGAGGTGTTGGCGCTGCTCCTCGAGACGAAGCAGAGCAGCAGCTTGACGGAGATGAGGACTCCAGAGCTTCTGGACAAGACGCGGGGACGAGCGGTTGCCGGTGTTCGCGTGGCCTACGATGGCGAGGCCATGGCGCCACCCGGACGAGAGGAATGGAGAGGACGAGCGAGGGAGGGGATGGAGAAGGGGTGCCAGGGGGAACCCGGGGGGGTGCAGGGCGTCGCCTTAGTCATCACAGCGAGCGCGGGGCGCGCTGTCGTCCAGAGAGAGGGGGGGCCAGTGCACGCGCACGGGGTGTTCGACAGCGAGCGGGGAGGAGCAGTGTGGGGGTGAGGGAAAGGCGCTGTGCGGGCTGGGCCGGCTCTGTAGGCTAGAGCCCAGCTGGTGGTGGGCTCTTTTCTTTTTCTTTTCTTTTCTGTTTTCCTTTTCCTTTACTGTTTTGCCTTTTAATTTCATTCCAAAAGACTTTTGTAAAATATGAGACTGGCCCAAATAAATATGGTGCATTTTATGCCACTGCAATAAAACGGTTTTGAGTCCAAAGGTTTTCATTTGGGATTTTATTTAATTAAGAAGGTAGTAAATAGTGCTGTTTTGCTACTGTTAGAGTCACTTAATTTGTTTATTAAATGTTGGTTACAATTTTAGAATTGTCTCTGGAATATTTGTTATTTAATGAACATTTTAGTTTCTGTTATGGATAACTTTTATTTTCCACTTTAGTTTTAATTTGAAATTTGAGTTAGGAGCTGAATGCAATATGATGCAAATGATGATTAGGCACTGATAATCATAATGACATGGCATAATCAAAAGGGTGATCACTGTAGTTAACAACTCGGGGTGTTACAAGTCTCCTCCACTAACAAGAATTCTCGTCCCGAGAATTAAGAGGTGGAAGGGAAAAGTTCGGGGTATTCCGCACGAAGATTATCCTCGCGTTCCCAAGTGGCTTCATCTTCAGTATGATTTGACCACTGCACTTTGAGGAACTTGGTAACCTTCTGACGGGTCCGACGTTCAGCTTCATCGAGAATGCGGATCGGATGCTCCTTATAAGAAAGATCATCTTGCAATTCGAGCATCTCGTGATCCACAGCTCGGTGCGGAGATTCCTTGAAGCATTTACGAAGTTGCGACACATGGAAGACGTCGTGGATATGAGAGAATTGTGGCGGCAACTCCAATTTATATGCCACCTGACCACGTCTAGCAACAATGTGGAAAGGACCAATGTAGCGCGGAGCTAACTTGCCCTTGATTCCAAAACGGTGAGTGCCCTTCATAGGGGTGACACGTAGATAAGCTTGATCACCAGGTTGATAAGTCAAACCCCATCGCTTACGATCATAGTTGCTCTTCTGGTGGTCCTGAGCCGTCTTGAGATTTTCTCGGACAATACAAACTTGTTCTTCTGCGTGTTGGATAATTTTTGGACCCACGAGCGGTCGTTCCCCAGTTTCTGACCAATTCAGAGGGGTTCGACACTTACGTCCATATAGTACTTCAAAGGGAGCCATCTTCAAGCTGGCTTGATAGCTGTTGTTATAAGAGAACTCGGCATAAGGAAGAGATTCTTCCCACTTCTTACCGAACGATATGACACAAGCTCGCAGCATATCTTCAAGAACCTGATTGACTCGCTCAACTTGGCCTTGGGATTGGGGATGATAAGCTGAACTCCAGGTAATATGAGTTCCCATAGCTTCTTGGAAACTTTCCCAGAATTTGGAAGTGAAAAGGCCGCCTCGGTCCGAACTGATCTCCTTCGGAATACCGTGGAGTGATACAATTCTGGAGATATACAACTCTGCTAACTGGCTAGCAGTGATAGTTTCCTTGACGGGCAGAAAGTGTGCAACTATAGAAAGTTGGTCGACGACGACAAGAATAGCATCGTGACCCTTCTGTGACCTGGGAAGTCCTGTAACGAAATCCATCTAAACCTTATCCCATTTCCATAGAGGAGTAGGAAGTGGTTGCAGAATTCCAGCCGGCTTCTGATGTTCTGGTTTAACGCGACGACACACATCACATTCAGCAACATATCGAGCAATATCCTGCTTCATTTTAGACCACCAGTACCTTTGACGGAGATCACGATACATCTTGGTGCTACCCGAATGAATAGACAGCGGGGTATCATGTGCCTCCTTCATGACCTTGTCGGTCATAAGTTCAAAGCGAGGTACGACAATGCGGTTTCTGAAATACAAGGTTCCATCTTCAGACAGCGAGAAATCCCTGTACTTTTTATGGTGAAGATTTTCCTTCATTAGATCAACTTCCGCATCTTTAGCTTGCGCATTCTTAACAGCTTTCTCAAGATCTGGCTGTATCACAAGGTTATTAAGAGAACCCTGTGGGACAATACGCAGATTCAGCTTGCACAGTTCTTCAAAAAGACGAGGTTGAGCTCGCCTAACCATGAGGTTGTCGCAATAGGACTTGCGGCTTAAGGCATCAGCCATCACGTTAGCCTTGCCAGGGGTATAGGAAATACCCAAATCATAGTCCGCAATGGCCTCCATCCATCTTTGCTGACGGAGGTTTAGAGATGGCTGAGTGAACAAGTACTTCAGACTTTTATGATCCGTGTAGATCTCGCAACGATTACCGAGAAGGTAATGTCGCCACAACTGCACTGCATAGATGACAGCAGCTAGTTCTAAATCATGTACCGGATAATTCTCTTCATGTGGGCACAACTGACGAGAGCCATAAGCAATCACTTTACGCTCTTGCATTAGGACACAGCCTAATCCTTCACGGGATGCGTCACAGTAAATCACAAAATCTTTGCGAGAATCTGGAGGAGCAAGTACTGGGGCAGATGTCAGCTTGTCTTTGAGTGTCTGGAAACTTTCCTGACATTTGTCTGTCCATTCAAACTTAGGGCCCTTGTGAAGCAGATCAGTCAAAGGCTTAGCAATCTTGGAAAAGTTCTCGACAAATCGACAGCAAGCAAGGCCGAGAAAACTTGTGACTTGCTTGACATTCTTCGGAGGAGTCCAGTCAAGAATAGCCTGAACTCGTTCTGGGTTAATAGCAATTCCATCCTTGGAAATCACATGACCAAGGTAGGTTACTTCAGAAAGCCAGAATTCACATTTGGAATACTTGGCATACAACTGGTGTTAGCGGAGCCTTTCTAGTACAAGACGGAGGTGTTTAGCATGTTCTTCCTTATTCTTCAAATATACCAGATATACCACGACAAATTTGTCGAGGTAATCCATGAAGATGTAATTCATCAGATGGGAGAATGTGGCTGGAGCATTTGTTAAGCCAGATGACATTACAGTGTAGTCATAAGAGCCATAGCGAGTAACAAATGCAGTCTTCGGAATATCCTCTTCACGAACACGGATCTAATGATAACCCAACCTCAAGTCGAGTTTAGAAAACACCGATGATCCAGCAAGCTGATCATACAAATCATTGATCCGAGGAAGCGGATATTTGTTCTGGATTGTGGCTTGGTTAATGGGCCGATAATCCTGAACCAATCGGTTAGTTCCATCCTTCTTCTTAACGAAGAGTGAAGGTGCTCCCCAAGCAGAGGAACTGGGACGGATGAAACCTTTCTTAAGTGACGTGTCGATTTCTTCCTTAAGCTCGAGAAGATGATGTGGAGGCATCTTATAAGGACGCTTCGCAATAGGTGTTGTGCCAGGCTTCAAGTCGATGACAAACTCGACAGCTCTAGCAGGGGGTATTCCTGGAAGTTCTTCTGGAGAGACATCTTGAAAATCACGAACAACTGGAACGTTCTCGATTACTTCAAGAGGTGAAGCGTTCAATGCATTCAGAACATATATCTGGCTCTCAGCATCCTGAGCTATTCGGGCTGAGTAGCTGACCGTCTGGCCAGAAGGGTGGGTGAGCTGGACTGATTCAGTGGCACAGTCAATCAAAGCTTTATGAGGCTTCAACCAGTCCATACCCAGAATAATGTCTATGTTGGAGGGTCCAAGTATAATGAGAGAAACTGGAAAAAGTAGACCTCCAATCTCGATGTGGTTGTGAGGGCTTAGCATTGTGGTTTGCCACTTGGATCTCGGGGACTGAACCATTAGAGGAGTGGGTAATTCTTCCAGGTATAACTCATGTGACTGAGCAAATTGTTGGGAAACAAAAGCATGCGATGCTCCTGAATCAAAGAGAACAGAGGCTGGTTCTGAATTCACAGAGAGTGTTCCCAGCACGTTAGTCGGTTCCTTCTGAGCCTTTTCAGCATTGACGTGATTGGCATGGCCAAGTACAACAGCAGACGGTATGGTATTACGGTTTCTGAATCGGCGGTTTCGACAACTCTTCTTACGACCATTAGGAGGACATGGTGCAACCTGAAGAGAAGCCATAGCATTAGGCGGTCCATCAAGAACTGTTAGCTGTCTCGGCGGTGAAGGCAGATGAGGTGCAACATATGACAGCCTTGGTGTTGGAGCAGGTCGGTGGTAAACATTGTGGGGAATCCAGACTCGACGTTTCTGAACTGGCTGACCCGAGGATGAGCCAACATCTCGAGTATGCTTGAGCGACTCCTGGTACTTAGTCAGAGCTGTTTCAACTTGGAAAGATTTGCTGACAAGCATTGCGAAGTCTGTGCAATCATGTACTGCAAGTGCAAGGTTTATGTCAGTATGCAGTCCTTCACAGAATTTATCCTCCTTGCAGGCGTCAGTGCAGACGTCATCTTCAGCATAGCGGGACAATTCGAGAAATTTCCTCTGATATTCATCCACAGTCATTATACCCTGAGAGAGTTTGCGGAACTCCTGCTTCTTCTGGTCCATCAGACCTTGAGGAATGTACCGTGCACGAAAGGCTGACTGAAATTCCGGCCAAGTGGTTACAGTTTCAGCAGGCAACATACCCTTGTGGCTTTCCCACCATTGCGCAACTGATCCCCTCAGGTGATACGTCGCATAGGTGACGTAACTGTCAGGGATAACATTGGCCGACTTCATCTGGAAGGCAATGTCACGGAGCCAATCATCAGCATCCATTGGATCAGTCGAGCTGCGAAAAGTGGACGGATTGAGGCGCACGAATTCCGGCAGAGTTATTGGAGCAGACTGTTGCTGAGTATTCTGGTTTGGGAACTGAGCCAATATCCCGGTCATAACCTAACGGTTCAGTTCAAACTGTTGCATCATTGCGGCAATATAGGGTGGAGGTGGAGGATCGTCAGCCATCCTACCAAATCAACAGGGGCAGTTTAGCAAGAAGAACTGCAGGTGTATGGAATAATTCATGAAGTAACACGCACAACAGAAGGAAGTGCAATCGGTACTTCATCATGTTCGCACCAGACATTCAGAGCCCTCATAGCCTCGGTTAGAATCCGGCATTACGACAGCTGAAAGGGGAAGGATAGACAACTAGGCGGCGCGCAGGCACGCGGCAAGGAAGTACACAACGAGACATAGCAAAGGCTACATCAACATCGAAGAAAACTGCTGGGGCGAGGGATCTGCAAGTGACAACACAGGGTGCCCTCGATAAAAGGATCCTGCAAGCAGAACCTGGCCCGCAATCTTGAAGAAAGGAGGGGTAATTTCAGAACTCCGGGTGGATGTGATTACGAGAACCTAAGGTTGGAGTTAGTAAAATTCATTTAACCCGAATAGGAGAGACGATCAGAGTCCCAGAGTATAGACGAGGAATAAAATATCCTAATACCACCCAATTGGCGACGTGGGCCCGTAAGCCACACAGCCAAGTTAGTAAATTAGTTTTTAGACCACTAGACTCAACTTCGGCCAAGGAGTTGGAAAGGGGGATTCCTAGAGGCAGTCGGCTCTGATACCAACTTGTGACGCCCCCGAGCTCAATCGTGCACTAATCATACACGCAAATGCACACGATCAAATCTAAGGACTCACGGGAAGATATCACAACACAACTCTAAAACATAAATAAAGTCATACAAGCTTTATATTACAAGCCAGGGGCCTCGAGGGCTCGAATAAATAAGCTTGCGTACAAGCGTCAGCAGAAGCATCAGATATCTGAGTACAGATATAAAGGAAAACACAGATAAGCCCTTAGAAGGCAGGGCAAAAGAAAACACTATGATCGAAAGGCGCATGCCTCCTGCCTGGGACCCTCTGATCCTACTCCTGGTCGTTAGCCAACTCGTAGTAGTAACCACCCTCGGGGTAGTAGTAGCGATCGTCGGCGGGGGCAGCTGTCTCAGGGGCTCCTTCCCCTGGTCACGACAAACTGATTTGGGGAGAAAAAGGAAAACAAAGCAACCGTGAGTACTCAGAAGTACTCAGCAAGCAAGGATCTACACTACATATGCAACATTTTCAAAGAGAGGCTGTATATGTGGACTGGGCTGCAGAAATGCCAGAATAGAGAGAAGGCCTAGTCCTATCGAAGACTAGCATCTTCAGCGGTCTTGCAGCAATAGAAGAGAGTAGGACAGTACAATATAATGTAGCAGTATCATTAAGTCTCAACCTCACCCAGAGATCCTTTCTCGACTCCCTGCGAGAAAGCAATCCCAGAGCCATACAGTCATCAACCTCGTCCTGAGATCCCTTCTCGACTCCCTGCGAGAAGCAATCCCAGAGCCATAGTATCCAAGTATCCAGTTCTAATTGTATCAATCAGGATACAACTCCGAGTGTCCGTTACCGTAGGACCGGCTATCGATAGAAGTTTTCTTCCCTGCAGGGGTGCACCAACTTACCCACCCCGCTCGCTTAACTCCGGCCGGACACACTTTCTGGGTCCTGCCCAGCCTCGGCCAAATGACACACCGCAACCCTACCTACAGCTCAGCAGAGAGGTCCCCGCTAGTCTACATCCTAAGCGCAAGGGGGTCTTGGCCATCGCCCCTCGCCCTCCGGGTCGTTGCGCACAGGGTGGATACTAGCATCGCCTCGGGTGGCCGACACGATCCGACCGTGCCGCCATGCTGAACTGGACGTCTGACAGAGCTTTCGGCTGATGCATACGATGCAGAACGCCCATACTATGCCCACGTGATGGTTAGTGCTATCAGGCCAGAGGCCTGCTCGGATCAAATATCCAAATCGTTAGTACCTTGGGCTTGCAGTAACGAGCAGAGACTCACGAAAGATGTGACCCCGTCGCCCCGTCTCGAGGACTTGCAGCAAGGGCCAAGAATGCCCGGCCACGCCTCGTATTCTCACTCGGGCACCATACAGGCAACCCATCTTCACATCACAAGCGGGTACCCCTCAGGGTCGACCCGCCTTTCCATGTAATAATAGTACAGTCCAAGTATTCGTGTGTCCATAACATCAGGGGAATCCGAGGTATCACCCTCGTTGGATTCCTACTCGATGTATCCATCAAGGTGAACTCGGAGGAATCACCCTCGCTGGGTTCACACTTGAGGTGTTGTACGACGGCGTCGTTATCGGAAGCGGTGAAGGAGGAATCACCCTCGATGACCACGACCGAATAGCTACACTACAGAGTTAACATCAGAAGTGCTACACGAGGTATCACCCTCGGCACTCGATAGTAACGCTGCAGTGTCGTTACAACTAAGGGGGGGTGATGTGCGGTGTCGGGGCCTGGTCTTCAATCCCGTTGATCGGGTCTTCGGATAATCCAGCGGGGCAGTCGGGAAGAGTGGGGGTCACTGATAGGTCTCTACCTAGCATAAACTAAGCAGTTTAGGATATGCAGGTAATTATCAACAGCAGGTTACAATAAACAGGCTATGCATCAGAATAGGTAAAGCAGCAGCAGCAATTCTAATGCAAGCATGAGAAAATAGAATGGGCGATATCGGGATGATCAAAAGGGGGGGCTTGCCTGGTTGCTTGGCGGCAAGGGCAAGGTCGTCAGAAGTGTAGCCAATCACCAGAGCTGCGTCGGTACCGGGAACTGCATCGGGGTCTAACGAGAGAGAAGAGGGGGAGGAAACAGTATAAATACACAGCAACAGGAGCAACACAGAGCAGGCTACGCTAACGTGCAGTGCAGGGTTGCCTGAAGACATGTCTAAGTCAATTAGTTATTTTAGGAATTTGCTTGGATTTATTTTATTAGAGTCATGCACTATTCATATATCTGAAACAGGCAAAAAGTTGCATGTTCAGTCAGTTAGAGGCATCTAATAGGTATGTAGGTAGCATAATCGGATTCGTCTCATTTTTCTGATCGTTTTTCATATATAAATTATTTTCATCGGAGTTACAGATTATTTAATATGATATTCTAAAGTTTTATTCATTTTCTGAATTATTTAAATTACTAAATTCGCAGAAATCGATTTATGACGTCAGGCTTACATCATCATTATGTCAGTGGTCAGCGGACCAGCTGACCGGTCAACGGGGCCCCTGGGGGTCCCACTGGCAGTGACTGGGCGTTGCCAAGTCAGCATTTGACTTGGTCAACGGGACCCAGGGGGCCCAGTGGCAGTGGCTGTGGGGAGGTCCACATGGACATCCACGTCAGCGGGCCTGCAACGGCGCCGGAGATGGCTCCGGCGACCATATTTAGTGGCGGCGCGCTCAGGAATGGCCGAAAATCGGCTACGGTTGGCCAAATCAAACGCCGCGACCCGCATTCGATCGCCAGCGCACGCGCGCATCCACCGGGGTGGTAAACGGAGGCCGGGACGAACCGCAGCGACGGCGGCATCCATTCTAGTGGCGGCCGGAATACGGTAAGCTCGGGGTCGAGCCCAGGGGCTCGCCCGAGATGAACTACTATGCATACGCGATGCTTGGGCTCTCCGGAAACACGGCGTAGGCGACGGCTTAGCACAGGGTGGACGAGGGCGTGAGCCACGAGCTCCAAGGCGGAAACAGGAGCACGGCAATGGCAACAGCTAGCTACGGCTCATGCTCGCGCAAGATGGAGGAAGGGGAGGATGCGGAGCTCACCGAGGAGCGTACGGAGTGCTCGTTGATCGGTTTAGAAGCACCAGAGCAGGGGATCGACGCGACGAAGTTTCGGTGGCCGCGGGCGTTGACGGAGATGATGAGGTGTTGGCGCTGCTCCTCGAGATGAAGCAGAGCAGCAGCTTGACGGAGATGAGGGCTCCAGAGCTTCTGGACAAGACACGGGGACGAACGGTTGCCGGTGTTCGCGTGGCCTACAATGGTGAGGCCATGGCACCGCCCGGACGAGAGGAATGGAGAGGACGAGCGAGGGGGGATGGAGAAGGGGTGCCAGGGGGAACCCGGGGGGGCGGGTGCAGGGCGTCGCCTTAATCATCACAGCGAGCGCGGGGCGCGCTGTCGTCCAGAGAGAGGGGGGCCAGTGCACGCGCACGGGGTGTTCGACAGCGAGCGGGGAGGAGCAGTGCTGGGTGAGGGAAAGGCACTGCGCGGGCTGGGCCGGCTCTGTAGGCTAGAGCCCAGGTGGTGGTGGGCTCTTTTCTTTTTCTTTTCTTTTCTGTTTTCCTTTTCCTTTACTGTTTTGCCTTTTAATTTCATTCCAAAAGACTTTTGTAAAATATGAGACTGGCCCAAGTAAATATGGTGCATTTTATGCCACTGCAATAAAATGGTTTTGAGTCCAAAGGTTTTCATTTGGGATTTTATTTAATTAAGAAGGTAGTAAATAGTGTTGTTTTGCTACTGTTAGAGTCACTTAATTTGTTTATTAAATGTTGGTTACAATTTTAGAATTGCCTCTGGAATATTTGTTATTTAATGAACATTTTAGTTTCTGTTATGTATAACTTTTATTTTCCACTTTAGTTTTAATTTGAAGTTTAAGTTAGGAGCTGAATGCAATATGATGCAAATGATGATTAGGCACTGATAATCATAATGACATGGCATAATCAAAAGGGTGATCACTGTAGTTAACCACTGGGGGTGTTACAACAAGATACTTTTTGCTCTTTGGTTGCAGGGTTGTTTGAGAGAGACCATCTTCATCCTACGCCTCTCACGGATTGATAAACCTTAGGTCATCCACTTGAGGGAAATTTGTTACTGTCCTACAAAACTCTGCGCTTGGAGGCCCAACACGAGTCTACAAGAACAAGTTGTGTAGTAGACATCATTTACTATCAAACACAGAAGTTCCATACTGTTTATGTCAACAAACTCCAAAACATAAGGGGCCTATCATTGCACCAACACACTCACTTCTTTCGAGAGAAACTCCTTCTCTAGAAGTGACCCATTCTTAGCAACAAAGATCTTGCCTTCGGATCTGTGGTAGAAGGTATACCCAATAGTTTCTTTAGGGTATCCTATGAAGACGCACTTCTTCGCTTTGGGTTCGAGCTTATCAGGCTGAAGTCTTTTGACATAAACATCGCATCCCCAAACTTTAAGAAATGACAGCTTGGGTTTCTTGCCAAACCATAGTTCATACGGTGTCATCTCAACGGATTTAGATGGTGCCCTATTTAACGTGAATGCGGCCATCTCTAATGCATAACCCCAAAATGATAAAGGCAAATCAGTAAGAGACATCATAGAATGCTCCATATCTAATAAAGTACGGTTACGATGTTCGGACACACCATTACGTTGTGGTGTTCCAGGTGGCGTGAGTTGTGAAACAATTTCACATTGTTTTAAATGAAGGCCAAACTCATAACTCAGATATTCACCTCCGCGATCAGATCGTAGAAATTTTATTTTCTTGTTACGATGATTCTCCACTTCACACTGAAATTCTTTGAACTTTTCAAATGTTTCAGACTTGTGTTTCATCAAGTAGATATCCATACCTACTCAAATCATCTGTGAAGGTCAGAAAATAACGATACCCGCCATGTGCTTCAACACTCATCGGACCGCACACATCAGTATGTATTATTTCCAATAAGTCATTAGCTCGCTCCATTGTTCCGGAGAACGGAGTTTTAGTCATCTTACCCATGAGGCATGGTTCGCAAGTATGAAATGATTCATAATCAAGTGATTCCAAAAGTCCATCCGCATGGAGTTTCTTCATGCGCTTTACACCAATATGACCTAAACGACTGTGCCACAAGTATGTTGCACTATTATTATCAACTTTGCATCTTTTGGCATCAATATTATGAATATGTGTATCACTACTATCGAGATTCAACAAGAATAGACCATTCACTAAGGGTGCATGACCATAAAAGATGTTACTCATATAAAAAGAACAACCATTATTCTCTAACTTAAATGAATAACCGTCTCGCAATAAACAAGATCCAGATATAATGTTCATGCTCAACGCTGGCACCAAATAACAATTATTGAGGTCTAAAACTAATCCCAAAGGTAGATGTAGAGGTAGCGTGCCGACGGCGATCACATGAACCTTGGAACCATTTCCAACGCGCATCGTCACCTCGTCCTTAGCCAATCTTCGTTTATTCCGCAGCTCCTATTTCGAGTTACAAATATGAGCAACCGAACTAATATCAAATACCTAGGCGCTACTACGAGCATTAGTAAGGAACACATCAATAACATGTATATCAAATATACCTTTGTTCACTTTGCCATCCTTCTTATTTTCCAAGTACTTGGGGCAGTTCCACTTCCAATGAACATTTCCTTTGCAGTAGAAGCACTCAGTTTCAGGCTTGGGTCCAGCTTTGGGCTTCTTCACGGGAGCGGCAACTTGCTTGCCAGTCTTCTTGAAGTTCCCTTTCTTTCCCTTGCCCTTTTTCTTAAAACTGGTGGTCTTGTTAACCATCAACACTTTATGCTCTTTCTTGATTTCTACCTCCGCCGATTTCAGCATCACGAAGAGCTCGGAATCGTTTTCGTCATCCCTTGCATATTATAGTTCATCACGAAGCCTTTGTAGCTTGGTGGCAGTGACTGAAGAACTCTGTCAATAACATGTTGGAAATATGCCCTAGAGGCAATAATAAATTGGTTATTATCATATTTCCCTGTTCATGATAATCGTTTATTATCCATGCTAGAATTGTATTGATCAGAAACTCAAATACATGTGTGGATACATAGACAACAACGTGCCCCTAGTGAGCCTCTACTAGACTAGCTCGTTGATCAAAGATGGTTAAGGTTTCCTAACCATAGACATGAGTTGTCATTTGATAACGGGATCACATCATTAGGAGAATCATGTGATGGACAAGACCCAAACAATAAACGTAGCACATGATCATATCAAGTTTATTGCTATCGTTTTCTGCATGTCAAGTATATGTTCCTATGACCATGAGATCATGCAACTCACTGACACCGGAGGAGTACCTTGTGTGTACCAAACATTGCAACGTAATTGGGTGACTATAAAGGTGCTCTACAGGTATCTTCGAGGGTGTATGTTGAGTTGGCATGGATCAAGACTGGGATTCGTCACTCCGTATGACGGAAAGGTATCTCAGGGCTCACTCAGTAATACAACATCACAATAAGCTTGCAAGCAATGTGACTAAAGAGTTAGTCACAGGATCTTGTATTATGGAACGAGTAAAGAGACTTGTCGGTAACGAGATTGAACTAGGTATGGAGATACCGACGATCGAATCTCGGGCAAGTAACATACCGATAGACAAAGGAAACTGCATACGGGATTAGCTGAATCCTTGACATTGAGGTTCGACCGATAAGATCTTCGTAGAATATGTGGGAACCAATATGGACATCCAGGTCCCGCTATTGGTTATTGGTCGTAGAGGTGTCTCGGTCATGTCTGCATAGTTCTCGAACCCGCAGGGTCTACACACTTAACGTTTGGTGATGATATAAGTATAGTTGAGTTGTTATGGTGGTAACCGAATGTTGTTCGGAGTCCCGGATGAGATCCCGGGCGTGACGAGGAACTCCGGAATGGTCCGGAGGTGAAGACTGATATATAGGACGAAGGGTATCGGAGTCCGGAAGTGTTCCAGTGGCACCGGGTTATGGCCAGGATGACCGAAAGGGGTTTCGGGGGGGCCCCGGCAAGTGTTGGGGGCCTCATGGGCCAAGAGGAGGGGGCACATCAGCCCACTAAGGGGCTGTGCGCCCACCTCACCCCATCCTACGAGGCCAGGAAGGGTGGTGCACCCCCTAGGGCTACCTCCCCCTTGCTTGGGGGGCAAGGCACCTAGTGGGGCCACCCAAAACCCATCTAGGGTTCCCCTTATGGTTGCCGCCCCCCCCCCCCCTAGAGGAAACCCTAGGGGCGCCACCCTCCTCCCTTCCCCCTATATATAGAGGGGTGGAGAGAGGGCAGCCGCACCCATCTATGCCACGGTGCTGCCCTCCCTCTCCCTCGTAGCCCTCTTCCAATCCGTAGTGCTTGGCGAAGCTCTGCTGAGATTCCACCACCACCACTGCCACCACGCCGTCGTGCTGCCGGAGGACTCGAGCTACTACTTCACCATCGCTCGCTGGATCAACGAGGTGAAGGCATCATCAAGCCTTACGTGTGTTGAACGCGGAGGTGCCGTCCGTTCGGCACTTGGATCGGGAGTTCGTGGGACGGATCGTGATTGGATCACGAAGACGTTCGACTACATCAACCGTGTTTCTTAACGCTTCCGCTTAGTGATCTACAAGGGTATGTAGATGCAATCTCTCCTCTCGTAGATGTTCATTTCCTAGATTGATCTTGGTGAGCATAGGAAATTTTTTGTTTCCCCTGCAACGTTCCCCAACAGTGGTATCAGAGCTAGGTCTATGCGTAGATGACATCACGAGTTGAACACAAAGGAGTTTGTGCTCGTTGATATTCAGATTGCTTCCTTCCTTGGTCTTTTCTTGATTCGGCGGTATTGTGGGATGAAGCGGCCCGGATCAACTTTACATGTCCACGTACATGAGACCGGTTCCATCGACTGACATGTGACTTTGTTGCATAAAGATGGCTGGCGGGTGTCTGTCTCTCCCACCTTAGTTGAATCGGATTCGACAAAGGAGGTCCTTATAGAAGGTTAAATAGCAACTTGCATATCACCGTTGTGGCTTTGCGTAGGTAAGAATCGTTCAATCGTTCTTGCTAGATACCCATTACAGCCACGTAAAACATGCAACAACAATTAGAGGAAATCTAACTTGTTTTTGCAGGGTATGTTGTGATATGATATGGCCAAAGACATGATGAGATATATTTGATGTATGAGATGATCATGCTTTGTAATAGTTTATCACGACTTGCATGTTGATGAATACGGCAACCGGCAGGAGACATAGGGTTGTCTTTAATTATTGTATGACCTGCGTGTCAATCATTAAACACTATGTAATGCTTTACTTTATCGCTAAGCAGTAGCAATAGTAGTAGAAGCATGGTTGGTGTGACAACCCCGATGGCGACACGATGATGGAGATCATGGTGTCATGCCGGTGACGATGGATATCATGCCGGTGCTTTGGAGATGGAGATCAAAAGCACAAGTTGATGACCATATCATGTCACTTATGATTTGCATGTGATGTTGATCCTTTTATGCATCTTATTTTCCTTAGGACGATGGTAGCATTATAAGGTGATCCCTCACTAAAATTTCAAGATAAAATTGTGTTCTCCCCAAGTGTGCACCGTTGCGAAAGTTCGTCGTTTCGAAGCACCATGCGATGATCGGGTGTGATAGACTCTACGTTCACATACAACGGGTGCAAGCTAGTTTTGCACATGCGGTACACTTGGGTTAAACTTGACGAGCCTAGCATGTACAGACATGGCCTCAGAACACAAGAGACCGAAAGGTCGAACATGAGTCATATAGTAGATATGATCAACGTGGAGATGTTAACCGTTGAAACCACCTCATCTCATGTGATGATCGGACTTGGGTTGGTGAATTTGGATCATGTTGCACTCAGACAGCCGGAGGGATGTTGATTTGAGTGGAAGTTCTTAGGTAATATGATTAATTGAACTCATTATCATGAACAATAGTCTAAGTTGTCTTTGCAAATTATGTTGTAGATCAATAACTCGCGCTGTAGCTCCTGTTTTAATACGTTCCTAGAGAAAGACTAAGTTGAAAGATATTGTAAGCAATTATGCGGACTAGGCCCGTAGTCTGAGGATTGTCCTCACTACTGCACAGAAGGCTTATGTCCTTGATGCACCGCTCGGTGTGCCGACCACTCTAGCGTCGTCTGTGGATGTTGTGAACATCTGGCAGGCACATTCTGATGACTACTTGATAGTTCAGTGCACCATGCTTTACGTCTTAGAATCGGGGCTCCAAAGGCATTTTGAACGCCATGGAACATATGAGATGTTCCAAGAGCTGAAATTGGTATTTCAGGCTCATGCCCATGTTGAGAGGTATGAGACCTCTAACAAGTTCTTTGCCTATAAGATGGAGAAGAATAGCTCAGCCAGTGAGCATGTAATCAGAATGTCTGGGTGCTACAATCGCTTGAATCAAGTGGGAGTTAATCTTCCAGATAAGATAGTGATTGACAGAGTCCTCCAGTCACTATCACCAAGCTACTAGAGCTTCATGATGAACTATAACATGCAAGGATGGAGATGATCCCGGAGCTGTTCGCGTTGCTTAAGGCCGCGAAGGTAGAAATCAAGAAGGAGCATCAAGTGTTGATGGTTAACAAGACCACTGGTTTCAAGAAGGGCAAGGAAAAGAAGGGAAACTTCATGAATGGCCAGCCAGTTGCCGCTCCAGTGAAGAAACCCAAGGTTGAACCCAAACCCAAAACTAAGTGCTTCTATTGTAATGGGAAGGGTCACTGGTAGCGGAACTACCCCAATAGATAAGAAGGCTGGCAACTTCAACAAAAGTATATTTGATATACATGTTATTGATGTATACCTTACTAGTACTCCTAGTAGCACCTGGGTATTAGATACCGGTTCAGTTGCTAATATTGGTAACTCGAAACAAAAGCTGTGGAATAAACGGAGACTAGCTAAGGGCAAGGTGACGATGTGTTTTGGAAGTGTTTCCAAGGTTGATGTGATCACCATCGCACGCTCCCTCTACCTTCGAGATTAGTGTTCAACCTAGATAAATGTTATTTGGTGTCTGCGTTGAGCATGAACATGATTAGATCATGTTTATTGCAATACGGTTATTCATTTAAGTCAAAGAATAATGGTTATTCTATTCACATGAATAATACCTTCTATGGTCATGCACCCAATGTGAATGGTTTATTGAATCTCGATCGTAGTGATACACATGTTCATAACATTGATGCCAAAAGATGTAGAGTTGATAATGATAGTACCACTTTCTTGTGGCACTGCCGCTTAGGTCATATTGGTGTAAAGCGCATGAGGAAACTCCATGCTGATGGACTTTTGGAGTCACTTGATTTTGAATCACTTGACACATGTGAACCATGCCTCATGGGCAAGATGACTAAGACCTCTTTTTCTGGAACAATGGAACGGGCAAGTGACTTGTTGGAAATCATACATACTAATGTGTGCGGTCCGATGAGTGTTGACGCGCGCGGTGGATATCATTATTTTCTCACCTTCACCAATGACTTGAGTAGATATGGGTATGTTTACTTAATGAAGCATAAGTCTGAAACGTTTGAAAAGTTCAAGCAATTTCAGAGTGAAGTTGAGAATCATCGTAACAAGAGATCAAATTCCTATGATCTGATCGAGGGGGAGAATATCTGAGTTATGAGTTTGGCAATCACTTAAGACAATTGTTTCACAGTTGACGCCACCTGGAACACCACAGCGTAATGGTGTGTCCGAACGTCGTAATCGTACCTTATTGGATATGGTGCGTACTATGATGTCTCTTGCCGATCTACCACTATCGTTTTGGGGTTATGCATTAGAGACAACTACATTCACTTTAAATAGGGCACCATCTAAATCTGTTGAGACGACACCGTATGAATTATGGTTTGGCAAGAAACCTAAATTGTCGTTTCTTAAGGTTTGGGGATGCGACGCTTATGTGAAAAGGCTTCAGCCTGATAAGCTCGAACCCAAAGCGAACAAGTGCGTCTTCATAGGATACCCTAAGGAAACAGTTGGGTATACCTTCTATCTCAGATCCGAGGGCAAAGTGTTTGTCGCTAAGAACGGGTCCTTTCTCAAGAAAGAGTCTCTCGAAAGAATTGAGTGGGAGGAAGATAGAACTTGATGAGGTTGTTGAACCTTTGCTTCAACCAGAGAGTAGCGCAGCACAGAAAGATGTTTCTGTGGCACCTACATCTGTTGAAGAGGAAGCTAATGATGATGATCATGAAGCTTCAGATCAAGTTACTATCTAACCTCGTAGGTCGACGAGGGTACGTACAACTCCTGAGTGGTACGGTAACCCTGTCTTAGAGGTCATGTTGTTGGACAACGGTGAACCTACGAGCTATGGAGAAGCGATGGTGGGCCTGAATTCCGACAAATGATTAGAGGCCATGAAATCCGAGATAGGATCCATGTATGAGAACAAAGTATGGACTTTGGTGGACTTGCTCGATGATCGGCAAGCCATTGAGAATAAATGGATCTTTAAGAAGAAGACAGACGCTGATGGTAATGTCACCATTTATGAAGCTCGACTTGTTGCAAAGAAGTTCCCGACAAGTTCAAGGAGTTAACTGTGATGAGACTTTCTCACTCATGGCGATGCTAAAGTCTGTTGGAATTATGTTAGCAGTTGCTGCATTTTCAATTACGAAATCTGGCAGATGGATGTCAAAACAAAGTTTCCTTGACGGTTTCCGTGAGGAAAGGTTGTATGTGATACAACCAAAAGGTTTTGTCGATCCTAAGGATGCTAAAAGGTATGCAAGCTCCAGTGATCCTTCTATGGACTGGAGCAAGCATCTCAGAGTTGGAACATACGCTTTGATGAGGCGATCAAAGCTTTTGGGTTTATACACAGTTTGCAAGAAACCTGTATTTACAAGAAAGTGAGTGGGAGCACTACAACATTTCTGATAAGTATATGTGGATGACATATTGTTGATCAGAAATGATGTAGAATTTCTGGCAAGCACAAAAGGTTGTTTGAAAGGATTTTTTCAAAGGAAGACCTGGGTAAAGCTGCTTACATATTGGGCAACAAGATCTATAGAGACAGATCAAGATGCCTATTAAGACTTTCACAGAGCACATACCTTGACATGATTTTGAAGGAGTTCAAAATGGAACAGTCAAAGAAGGAGTTCTTGCTTGAGTTGTAAGGTGTGAAGTTGAGTAAGACTCAAAGCTCGACCACGGCAGAAGAAAGAAAAAAGGACGAAGGTCGTCCCCTATGCCTCAGCCATAGGCTCTATATGGTATGCCATGCTGTGTACCGCACCTGATGTGTGCCTTGCCATGTGTCTGGCAAGGGGGTACAAGAGTGATCCAGGAGTGGATCACTGGCAGCGGTCAAAATTATCCTTAGAGGAATAAGGAAATGTTTCTCAGTTATGGAGGTGATAAAGAGTGCGGCGTAAAGGGTTATGTCGATGCAAGCTTAACACCAATCCGGATGACTCTGAGTAGCAAACTGGATACGTATAGTGGGGCAGCCATTTGGAATAGCTCCAAGTGGAGCGTGGTAGCAGCATCTACAATATGACATAGAGATTTGCGAAGTACACGCGGATATGAATGTTGCAGACCCGTTGACTAAAACCTCTCTCACAAGCATAACATGATCTAACCCCAGAACTCATTGGGTGTTAATCACATGGTGATGTGAACTAGATTATTGACTCTAGTGCAAGTGGGAGACTGTTGGAAATATGCCCTAGAGGCAATAATAAATTGGTTGTTATCATATTTCCCTGTTCATGATAATCGTTTATTATCCATGCTAGAATTGTATTGATCAGAAACTCAAATACATGTGTGGATACATAGACAACAATGTGTCCCTACACTACTGCAGGTTGGTCCAAATGCGACAGTCCAATCAGAGACCTATCGATGAAACTGTGTGCGATGCATTAATCACAAATGGTGATGTAATAAACCATCAAAAGAGATACAAAACATTTGTGATGGCGGTGACATCAAACACGATTCAGATTAGAGTTGCATGTGCAATGCGTGGCAAACCGTTAATCCAGCAGAACTATTTGCGATGAGGCAGAACAACAGAAACGGGCAGCCAGATGAGGGTGTGTGCAATATACGGCATACAGTTCACTAGGATGAATTGTGTGTGATTAGGCAACACAATAGAAATGGTTAGCCAGATCAAGGTGTGTGCGATGGAGGGCATACAGTTCACTCAGATGAACTGTTTGCGATGAGCCAAGACAACAGAAACAGTTCAACTGAACAAGATGTGTGTGATACGCGGCAAACAGGTCCGTAATAAGAAATGTGTGCGAAGACCAATAATAACACAGACGATTGCTGCTAATAAGCCGTGTGATTTGCTCTGTCTACAGAAGAATAACATATATATATATATATATATATATATATAACTGAAATAAACATCGAATTACATAAGTGACTATACAGATCATTTGCACACACCTCAATAAACAATTGCATGCATTCTAAGCTACGAGAAACGATCGTCTAGTCATCTACTTCTTGTGACGCTCCCGCCACTGCTCTGTGGCTCGATTGTTCATCTGGGGCAGGAAGAAGACACTTCCTCATGTCAACGATCCGCCTGTACATCTCGTAGCTTGTGTATGCGTCCTTGGCCGCGTACTTGACGTGTTCTTCATCTAGTCTCTGATGCCAGACACTGTGCCAGGCATTCTTGTCCTTCCTACTCTCATCCTTCATCTTCATGTAGTAGGGGTCGATGAAGGCCGAGGCGAGGTCAACCAGGGAGTTCTGTTTGTTGTTGTCGCTGCCCCATACCTTGTAGTGGTCATGGATGTTGACAAGATTCTGGCAGGTCAAGCCCGAAACCTTGAGCGCTTTTAGATCGTTGGTGGTGTCCACCGTAGCGAAACTGTAGTTGGAGCTGTTGATAAACCTGGAGAAACGCTCGCAAGGCCTTGTGGCCAGGTGGTAGTGGTAGACGAGGACGTCATATCACATGCACAAATGGGTGACGGCAACCTTCTGATTGTGCCCGGCACGACCCCTGGTGAACTCGAGGTCGAAGCCGACCACTTGGTACTTGTCCTCAGCAAGCAACTGCTCCATAGTTTGGATGGAGGTCTCCACCGAGACCGGCTCATTTGTGTACACCACCGAGAGGGCTTTCCCCCTCACGTGGGTGTCCACTACGTGATGCGTGGTGAACTGCCCCCCGTTGTCGTCATCGGCCGCTGGGAGCGCCATTGGAGCCACGGGGAGTGCCATTGGAACCACTAGATGCCCTCTCTGTATGTGTCGTCGTGGGTGTGCTTATTGTGTCGTGTGGCGCGAGAGATGAAGGTAAATGGCCGCAGGAATAAATGGGGGCCGGGAGGCCTGGATGTAACACCCCGAGAATCATGCCACAGTAATCTCCCACTAATCATGCCATGTCATCATGATTACCTTGCTAATTGCCACTTGTCCAAAACATCAAGTTCAAAATCAAATTTAAATTGCAAGTCAAACATTTATTTCTCCAAACAGAGAAACAAAAATGTTCATCTCATAGTAAATATTACATAACATTTATTTGTTAAGGAATACAACATCACCCTTATGCCAAAATGAGCAGTAGCATTTAAACAGTGCTCTTTCAGCAATTTAAAATTGCAAATTCAATTTTTGCAAAATACAAATGATCTCCACTGGTCTCTAAAATATTTGAGGCAATGCCTAAAATCACCAGGGATTTAATGGGACACTTTCCCTATTTTTCCTAAGTGAGATGGTAGATCAAATAATCTTTTTCACTCTCTGCTCATTATCTAAAAAGAAAAACAGAAAAGAAAAAGTGAAAAAAAGGCCTAAACTACTACCGGGGACTGGGCCTAAGTGCACAGTGCACCTGGCCCAGCCCAACTGGCCTGCCTCCCTTCTCTCTCTCTCTTCCCCGTCGCTGTGTCGGTCGCGCCATGGCTGGGCGCGTGCGCGCCGACCAGCTGGCGACACGACAACGCCACCAACGCGAGGAGGGGATAAGGACAGCCCCAGCCTTCCCCCTGGACAGCTCATCCACTCCCCTTCCTCTCTCTCGCTCGCCCGAGCTCTCTCCTCCTCTCCCGAACACGGTCGTCGCCGTCGCCATCGATCCTGCGGCCATCGGCCGCCCCGCGCCAAGCTGGCATGTCCACGAGCTCCGCCACGTTCGTCTTCATCGCCTGGGGCCAGCTGTTGCTGCGGGGGAGCACCGCAGGCCCCGGATCGAATCGGCGACCGCCTCGGATCACCGGAGCTCCACCGCTCCGCTCGTCGCCTCCCCTGCGCTACAAAGCCATCAAGGGATTTTCTTAGCCGCTCTGTGAGCATCCCCCTCTCTTCCTCTCCCTCTGGCCGCCTGCTTCTCGCCATAGCTAGCGATCGACGCTGCTGCACCATAGCCGGAGCTTTGCTCCATTGTTAAGCTCGTCGCCAGCGCTGTGGTTGATGTCGTGGTCACCCGAGCCCACCACCGTGCTCAGGGCACTCCTGTGGTGCGGCCGAGCCCCGTAGACCGCCCGCACACGCGCCGTAACGCCATCCCTGACGAGGCTCGCAGCTCGTCGGCGCCGTTTCCGGCAGCTCCAGCTCCGGCCAGCAACACCACTCGACACGGCTTTGACTCCTCGTTTGAACGCATCTAACCACGACCCTCCCCGTGCCCTGCAGCAGAATCCCGACAAGCGCCCGAACTCCGGCGCCGCCTCCGCTCGCCGCCGGCGTCGTTTTCGGTCACCCCAGCTGACGCCACCACCACCATTCAACGCGGCGTTCCATGCCCGTCTGAACGCACCCACGCACGCCCTAACCCGAGCCTCGTAGCGCGATTCCGGCCAAGTCCGGCCATCGCCGCCATGTTTCGAGCTCGCCGGCGCTGCTCCAGTCGCCGGAGCTGACCTGTGCGCCACCTGGCGCCCCCTGGGTCGCTGCCAGCGGGCCCCTGGTCTCCGTTGACCCAGTTGACCATGGTCAACGCCGTTGACGTGGCGCTACAGTCACTGACAAGCGGGCCCCATTCGGTTAATTAAACTAACTAAACCATTTTTAATTAAAACCTAATTTAATTAGTTAGTTAGTCACTGACATAGGGCCCCACCTAGTTAATTAACTTTGTTAATTAGTTAGTTAGCCACTCTGTCTATGACAGGTGGGTCCCACTGGTCAGGTTTGACCTGGTCAGTCACCCTGTTGACTGCTGATGTCACTGTGATGTCACGCCGATGCAATAATCCTTTTCTGTTAATTTAAATAAATCCAGAAAATGTTTTAAAACTTCGAAAATTCGTAGAAATTAAACCGTAGCTCGGATCGAAAAGTTTTCAACATGAAAGTTGATCAGAAAAATGAGACGAACCCGGATGCGCTAACCACATGCCTATTAGGTGCCCCTAACTACCTGAACATGGAACCTTTCCCTCCGGTTCATCTGTCTTACAGACATCCGGAACCAGGAAAACTTTCCCGTTAAATTCCCGCTCCGTCTGTAGCACTTAACGTTGCACTAGGGCACCCCTGCACTATGTATTGCCATGACATACTTCTGTGATTGCATTTGTCTGCCTTTATTTATTGTTTCTTCCCCCTCTTCCTATTCGCTAGACCCCGAGACTGCTGACGATGCCCTGAAGATCAACGACCCTGCCTTTGCCACCGAGCAACCAGGCAAGCACCCCCCCCTTTAAACATGCCGATATCGCCTATTCTTTCTCTCTTATGCTTGCATTAGAAATTGCTGCTGCTACTGTTTATCCTATTTCTGATGCATAGCCTGTTTTTGTAACCTGCTTTTGATAATTACCTGCTTATCCTAAACTGATTAGAATAGGCTGGTTAGTGTACCCAAGTGACCCCACTTGTCCCAGTTGCCCCCGCTGGATTATCGGAAGACTCGACAACAAGGCCCCGGCACCGCACATCACACCCCCTTTATCTGTACGACACTACAGCATTACTATCGAGTGTCAAGGGTGATACCTCGTAAGCACTTCCGATGTTAACTCTGTGGAGTGGAGTAGTTACTCGGTCGTGGTCATCGAGGGTGATTCCTCCTTCACCACTTCCGGTAACGACGTTGTCGTGCAACACCTCAAGTGTGAACCCATCGAGGGTGATTCCTCCGAGTTCACCTTGACGGTTACATCGAGTAGGAATCCAACGAGGGTGATACCTCGGATTCCCCTGATGTTATGGACACACGGATACTTGGACTTTACTACTGTTACTTGGAAAGGCGGGTCGACCCTGAGGGGTACCCGCGTGAGCCTAAGTGGCGAGTGATATGGAGTCGGGTTGACCTGGAGGGTACCCGAGAGATAAATACGAGGCGCGGCCGGGAATTCTTAGCCCTTGCCGCAAGTCCTCGAGTTGGGGCGACGGGGTCACATCGATCATGAGTCTCTGCTCGTTCCGCACACCCCTCAACACACTAACAATTTGGATATTTCATCCGAGTAGGTCTTTGGCCTGATAGCACTAACCATCACGTGGGAACAGTTATGGGCACTCTGCGTCGTACGCATCAGCTGAAGCTTAATTGACGTCACTGACTGAGCGGCGCGCGCCGAGTTGGACCGCGTGAAGCAACCGCCTTGATAGTGTGGGTTGCCAGGTCTGCTCTCGACCATGAACGTAACATGCAGGAGTTCCCGGGGCGATGGCCCAAGACCCCTGGGGGCATAGGTTTAGTCTGGTGTGCTGACCTCTCTGTTAAGCCTAGGTTGGGTTGCAACGTATCGTTTGGCCGAGGCCGGGCATGACCCAGAAAAGTGTGTCCAGCCGAAGTTAATCGAGCGTGGTGGGTAAGTTAGTGCACCCCTGCAGGGAAGAACTAATCTATGCATAGCCGGATCCTCGGTAACGGACGCTCGGAGTTGTATCCCGATCGATATAACTAGAACTGGATACTTGAGATGATATATGGATAGTATGGCTCTGGGATTGCTTTATCGCAGGGAGTCGAGAAAGGATCTCCGGCCGAGGTTGATACTTAATACTACTACTACTTTATATTGTGCTGATCTACACTCTTCTAATGCTGCAAGACCGCTGAAGATGCTAGTCTTCGATAGGACTAGGCCTTCTCTCTATTCTGGCATTTCTGCAGCCCAGTCCACATATACAGCCTTTCTTTGATAATGTTGCATATGTAGTGTAGATCCTTGCTTGCTGAGTACTTCGGATGAGTACTCATGGTTGCTTTGCTTCCTCTCTTTCCCCATATCCATTTGATGCAACCAGATGACGGAGCCCCTGAGACAGCTGCCCCCGCCGACGACCACTACTACTACCCCGAGGATGGCTACTACTATGAGTTGGCTGACGACCAGGAGTAGGTTCAGAGGGTCCCAGGCAGGAGGCCTGCGCCATTTCGATCGTAGCTTTTGTTTTGCCTCGCCTTTTAAAGGCCTATCTATCTTTCTTTTATATATGTACTCAGATATCTGATGCTTCCGCTGATGCTTGTAAGCGAGCTTATGTATTCGAGCCCTCAAGGCCCCTGGCTTGTAATATAAAGCTTGTATGACTTTATTTATGTTTTAGAGTTGTGTTGTGATATCTTCAAGTGAGTCCTTAGGCTTGATCGTGTGCATTTGCGTGTATGATTAGTGCACGATTAAGCCGGGGCGTCACAGGTTGGTATCAGAGCCGATTGCCTGTAGGAACCCCCTTTCCAACTCCTTGGCCGAAGTTGAGTCTAGTATTTGAAAATTGTTTTACTAACATGGCTGTGTGGCTTACGGGCCCACGTCGCCAATTGTGAGGAATTAGGATCTTTTATTCCTCGTCTATACTCTGGGATTCTGATCTCTCGTCTACTCGGGTTAAACATTTTACTAACTCTGACATTAGGTTCTCGTAACCACTTCATCCCGGAGAGCCCCTTCACCCCAGATGATCGTCTGCTTCATCAGAAGATTCCGAAGATACTCTTTGATGTTTCCCGAAACCCCGAGCCCACTGCTTTGCAGTTCCTGACCACCGACAATCCCCGTGAATAACATCCTTGTCGTTGTACCTTCATCCCCAGTTGCTTTGTTGTTACAAGTTACCCCTAATACTCTCCGTTGTTTCGAGAATCCTTTGTGTCTTCTGCCTTGCAGCTTCTTATCGCACTGCGGATAATTCACTTACCCGGGATCCGTTCCTCCCCAATTGTTCACGTGCTTTCCAAAATACTTTGAAATGCTATCTGATCTCCCAAAAATCTGCTGCAGCCTATTGCTCCCGAAAGTCTTGTCTGCCTGCATTATGGTTAAATCCATATGTCTCGCAATATTCATTAGCATTCTTTGTCATTGTCATTTCGAGTCTATTGATTCAATATGAATGAGAAAAATCCCTATCATCCGTTGATTCCTAGAATTCGTCCTTCCGGCTCAAACGTCATTTTGGACATGAGTTGGTTCTCGGCTGGTCAAGTTGCAACTGATTGTCCATCTAGTTCTATTCAACTTACTCATCTATTGATCAGAGCCTCAGCTCCTGACTCTTCATTTTGAAATCATAGCTCCTTGGTGCTTAAGCGTCGAATTAATTCGATGTTTCTATAATCTAATGTCGTTACATTCTTTCTTCTTCTGGTTGAGTACCGCTATTCACGTCAGATCCTTTATCGTCTACCTGATCTTTTGTTGGATTAATATCTGACAATGTCTTTCATATTCAAAGATCTTGTGAGCTCTTCCCCTGATACATATTGCCTTTGGTAAATTGTATTCTCTGCTTTGTCAACCTTGCTCTGCTTTCGAGCTTGTGTTATTTACTCCTGGAGTTGTGGTATATGTTCCTAAGATGCCCCAATGGGTTGAACCTATGCTTTCCCTAATCCGTGTGAACTCGAAAGTTATGCGAGTCATACTCTTCTGGTGCTTCACCAGATAAATCTTCCGCACTACAATTTCTTCGAAAATGAGGAGTGAATGAAAGAATATGCATTGGAGAAGTGGGAGTCGACCTTGAACTATGTGTTCATGCCCATAGACACGATGTAGATCTTATCATGGAAGCTTCTCTTAAAATCAATTGTTCCCTTGGTATAAGTTCATATTGTACCTGTGAATTGATCCTTTGCAATCGTGGTTTCGACCATATTTCCTCCTTGATTCCATTTCCCGGACAAGTTAAAATACTTGTCCTCTACAGATCATTTCACCTGTCCAACCTCTATTCAGATGTACCTTCAAGTATTGCCCCATGATATCTCAATGATATTGTGTCGTTGCACTACCTTTTGTGAATTCTTATTGGAATGATACTTCATCCCATCATTCCTAGCCTGATCGGCTATATCATTATCGTACCGATCTTTAACCGGGCTACCTGGTCCTTATGCCCGGAGCAACTTCCGACGATGAGTTAAACTTACCTCGATCTTCCTCATCTTATCATTTCACCTCGAACAACAAGCTTGATTTTGAGCTTGTGTCGTATCCGTGGTTTCAATAACCTTTCGCTCGGCATTCCTTTTGCTTGATGTCATCGCTGACCAATTACATCTTCTTGAAACCTCTCGACAAATGTGTCATGATCATCATCAACATTCAGAGCTCTTTCAAGATATCAATCGAATTCATGAGAGAAATACCATCCTTGCCCTCGATGACTTGTGTTATCGCCGACAACACTCTTGTCTCCTTTCCAACACATGTGCGATCATGTCTTGGTTATACTTTGAGCTCCTTGCTATTCTTGTAATTGTTCCTTTGTATCTCTTGAGATCTTCAGACCCAACCCTTACTTCAAACACCATATTATTGCTACCTCGAAGCATGACTGTGGTATTCCGAATATCAGCCAGAACATTGGAAGCACATTGCTAAATGTTTCTTGATCAATTATCCAAACACTGTTGTATGAATAACATCATGAATTCCCTTGCCCCTTTATCCAAATGGTGATGTACTTGTTGATCCGACATGTATATCATACTCTACTTTTCCTTGGGAAAAGTTACACTCCTAATTCTTGTGTATAAACACATTTTCCTTTCCATTGGTCTGTTTAATCCGATAATTTCATTTTCCTTTCCATTGTTTGTTTAACCTTTCTTGTGATCTATATGATATAAGTAGAAATAATTCCCTGCTTATAAAACACCCCGATGTACAACCTTGTCAGTGAGACCCTGTTACTACTGTTGATGACATTCCGGTATCACCAATGGACGAGAAATTTACCTTATTGGTCCGCCTCGTTCTTACGAGCAGGAAAATGGTTCTCTTCATCCCTCGCCCTTGGTACCAACGTTGTTACCGACATAACTGCAGACTATCCTCTGACATACCTTGTTGTCGTGGCCGGTAAGATGACACCGTCCTCCCTACTCTCGATCGACACCCCCCCACAGTTCCACAGGATCGGAACCTGACTCTCCTGTATATCCTTGATTCCGAAGTATCCTATGCCCTTGGTTTTGTGTGTTATCATGAGCCACTCTCCGAGAGATGATCTATTCTCGATGCTCTGAACCCCCTACTCACACTCTGTTCAGGTATTGATCGTTTGTCCATTCGCTTGAAACTTCCTATTGTACCTTCATACTTTGCTCTCAATGTTTTCTTAAGTTTCAACTCGAGAGATACTTCTGCCACATTCCCCAAATTGTTCACCGGATAATTAACCCTATAAGGGTCAGTTCTCCCGAAGTTACTCTATACTTCCCCACCTAAATCTCGGGACGATATTTCTTGTAGTGGAGGAGATTTGTAACACCCTGAGAATCATGCCACAGTAATCTCCCACTAATCATGCCATGTCATCATGATTACCTTGCTAATTGCCACTTGTCCAAAACATCAAGTCCAAAATCAAATTTAAATTGCAAGTCAAACATTTATTTCTCCAAACAGAGAAACAAAAATGTTCATCTCATAGTAAATATTCCATAACATTTATTTGTTAAGGAATACAACATCACCCTTATGCCAAAATGAGCAGTAGCATTTAAACAGTGCTCTTTCAGCAATTTAAAATTGCAAATTCATTTTTTGCAAAATACAAATGATCTCCACTGGTCTCTAAAATATTTGAGGCAATGCCTAAAATCACCAGGGATTTAATGGGACACTTTCCCTATTTTTCCTAAGTGAGATGGTAGATCAAATAATCTTTTTCGCTCTCTGTTCATTATCTAAAAAGAAAAACAAAAAGGAAAAAGGAAAAAAAGGCCTAAACTACTACCGGGGACTGGGCCTAAGTGCACAGTGCACCTGGCCTAGCCCAACCGGCCTGCCTCCCTTCTCTCTCTCTCTCTCTTCCCTGTCGTCGTGTCGGCCGCGCCGTGGCTGGGCGCGCGCGCACCGACCAGCTGGCGACACGACGACGCCATCGACACGAGGAGGGGATAAGGACCGCCCCAGCCTTCCCCCCTGGACGCCTCATCCACTCCCCTTCCTCTCTCTCTCGCTCGCCTGAGCTCTCTCCTCCTCTCTCGAACGCGTTCGTCGCCGTCGTCGTCGATCCCGCGGCCACCGGCCGCCCCGCGCCAAGCTGGCATGTCCACGAGCTCCACCACATTCGTCTTCATCGCCTGGGGTAAGCCGTTGCTGCGGGGGAGCACCGCAGGCCCCGGATCGAACCGGTGACCGCCTTGGATCACCGGAGCTCCACCGCTTAGCTCGTCGCCTCCCCTGCGCTACAAAGCCGTCGAGTGCTTTTCTTAGCCGCTCGGTGAGCATACCCCTCTCTTCCTCTCCCTCTAGCCGCCTGCTTCTCGCCGTAGCTTGCGGTCGATGCCGCTGCGCCATAGCCGAAGCTTCGCTCCGCTGTTAAGCTCGTCGCCGGCGCTGTGGTTGATGACGTAGTCACCCGAGCCCACCACCGTGCTCAGGGCACTCCTGTGGTGCGGCCGAGCCCCATAGACCGCCCGCACACGCGCCGTAACGCTGTCCCTGACGAGGCCCGCAGCTCGCCGACGCCTTAACTCCTCGTCGGTGCCGTTTCTGGCAGCTCTAGCTCCGGCCAGCAACACCACTCGACGCGGCTTCGACTCCTCGTTCGAACGCATCTAACCACGACCCTCCCCCGTGCCCTGCAGCAGAATCCCGATGAGCGCCCGAACTCCGACGCCGCCTCCGCTCGCTGCCGGTGTCGTTTTTGGTCACCCCAGCTGACGCCACCACCACCATTCAATGCGGCGTTCCATGCCCGTTCGAACGCACCCACGCACGCCCTAACCCGAGCCTCGTAGCGCGATTCCGGCCAAGTCCGGCCATCGCCGCCATGTTTCAAGCTCACCGGCACTGCTCCGGTCGCCGGAGCTGACCTGGCCGCCACCTGGCGCCCCCTGGGTCACTGCCAACGGGCCCCCTGGTCTCCGTTGACCCAGTTGACCATGGTCAACGCCGCTGATGTGGCGCTACAGTCACTGACAAGCGGGCCTCATTCGGTTAATTAAACTAACTAAACCATTTTTAATTAAAACCTAATTTAATTAGTTAGTTAGTCACTGACATAGGGCCCCACCTAGTTAACTAACTCTGTTAATTAGTTAGTTAGCCACTCTGTCTATGACAGGTGGGTCCCACTAGTTAGGTTTGACCTGGTCAGTCACCCTGTTAACTGCTGATGTCACTGTGACATCACGCCAACGCAATAACCCTTTTATGTTAATTTAAATAAATCCTAAAAATGTTTTAAAACTTTGAAAATTCGTAGAAATTAAACCGTAGCTCGGATCGAAAAGTTTTCAACATGAAAGTTGATCAGAAAAACGAGACGAACCCGGATACGCTAACCACATGCCTGGCAGGTGCCCCTAACTACCTAAACATGGAACCTTTCCCTCCGGTTCATCTATCTTACAGACATCCGGAACCGGGAAAACTTTCCCGTTAAATTCCCGCTCCGTCTGTAGCACTTAACGTTGCACTAGGGCACCCATGCACTGCGTATTGCCATGCCACGCTTCTGTGATTGCATTTGTCTGCCTTTATTTATTGTTTCTTCCCCCTCTTCCTATTCGCTAGACCCCGAGACCGCTGACAATGCCCTGAAGATCGACGACCCCACTGATGACCCTGCCTTTGCCGCCGAACAACCAGGCAAGCACCCCCCCCCCTTTGAACAAGCTGATATCGCCTATTCTTTCTTTCTTATGCTTGCATTAGAAATTGCCGCTGCTACTGTTTATCCTATTTCTGATGCATAGCCTGTTTTTGTAACATGCTTTTGATAATTACCTCCTTATCCTAAACTGATTAGAATAGGCTGGTTAGTGTACCCGAGTGACCCCACTTGTCCCAGTTGCCCCCGCTGGATTATCGGAAGATTCGACAACCAGGCCCCGGCACCGCACATCACACCCCCTTTATCTGTATGACACTGCAGTGTTACTATCGAGTGCCGAGGGTGATACCTCGTAAGCACTTCCGATGTTAACTCTGTGGAGTAGTTACTCGATCGTGGTCATCGAGGGTGATTCCTCCTTCACCACTTCCAGTAACGACGTTGTCGTGCAACACCTCAAGTGTGAACCCATCGAGGGTGATTCCTCCGAGTTCACCTTGACGGTTACATAGAGTAGGAATCCAACGAGGGTGATACCTCGGATTCCCCTGATGTTATGGACACACGGATACTTGGACTTTACTACTGTTACTTGGAAAGGCGGGTCGACCCTGAGGGGTACCCGTGTGAGCCTAAGTGGCCAGTGATATGGAGTCGGGTTGACCCGGAGGTTACCCGGGATATAAATACGAGGCGCGGCCAGGCATTCTTAGCCCTTGCCGCAAGTCCTCGAGACGGGGCGATGGGGTCACATCGATCGTGAGTCTCTGCTCGTTACCGCACACCCCTCAACACACTAACGATTTGGATATTTGATCTGAGTAGGCCTTTAGCCTGATAGCACTAACCATCACGTGGGAACAGTTATGGGCACTCTGTGTCGTATGCATCAGCCGAAGCTTAATAGACATCAGCGACTGAGCGGCGCGCGCCGAGTTGGACCGCGTGAAGCAACCGCCTTGATAGTGTGGGTTGCCAGGTCTGCTCTCGGCCATGAACATAATGTGCAGGAATTCCCGGGGCGATGGCCCAAGACCTTTGGGGGCATAGGTTTAATCCGGCATGCTGACCTCTCTGTTAAGCCTAGGTCGGGTTGCGGCGTATCGTTTGGCCGAGGCCGGGCATGACCCAGAAAAGTGTGTCCGGCCGGAGTTAATCGAGCGTGGTGGGTAAGTTGGTGCACCCCTGCAGGGAAGAACTAATCTTTGCATAGCCGGATCCTCGGTAACGGACGCTCGGAGTTGTATCCCGATCGATACAACTAGAACTGGATACTTGATATGATATATGGATAGTATGGCTCTGGGATTGCTTTCTCACAGGGAGTCGAGAAAGGATCTCCGGCCGAGGTTGATACTTAATACTACTACTACTACTTTATATTGTGCTGATCTACACTCTTCTAATGCTGCAAGACCACTGAAGATGCTAGTCTTCAATAGGACTAGGCCTTCTCTCTATTCTGGCATTTTTGCAGCCCAGTCCACATATACAGCCTTTCTTTGATAATGTTGCATATGGAGTGTAGATCCTTGCTTGCTGAGTACTTCGGATGAGTACTCACGGTTGCTTTGCTTCCTCTTTTTCCCCATATCCGTTTGATGCAACCAGATGACGGAGCCCCTGAGACAGCTGCCCCCGCCGACGACCACTACTACTACCCCGAGGATGGCTACTACTACGAGTTGGCTGACGACCAGGAGTAGGTTCGGAGGGTCCCAGGCAGGAGGCCTGCGCCTTTTCGATCATAGGTTTTGTTTTGCCCCACCTTTTAAAGGCCTGTCTGTCTTTCTTTTATATCTGTACTCAGATATCTGATGCTTTCGCTGATGCTTGTAAGCGAGCTTATGTATTCGAGCCCTCGAGGCCCCTGGCTTGTAATATAAAGCTTGTATGACTTTATTTATATTTTAGAGTTGTGTTGTGATATCTTCAAGTGAGTTCTTAGGCTTGATCATGTGCATTTGCGTGTATGATTAGTGCACGATTAAGCCAGGGCATCACACTAGATTCTCGGCGCGTCCTCATGGCAGTTTTTGCAGTGGGTAACTGCATCGTGGCGCCGTGCCCGGCGCAACTGCATGCATCATGGCAGCATGAACGTACGTGATCGTGCGCCGGCTCCAAACACTGGCAGCGCGCGTGGAGGGACGAGGGCAGAGTGCCCGGAGGGACGTGAGAGCAGAGCACGCATGGCAGGATGTGAGCAGAGCGCACCGCGGCCACCTCAACCACGAGCAACCACATGCATAGAGCAGTTGAACACGCAGGGAATGGTCGTCTACAAGCCGACTGACAGTTGCGACGCTGCATAGAGAGCGGCCGTGTGCTACTACCTCCGTCTTGGTCTATTAGTCCCCTTTATATTCTGTGCCATATTTTGACCTTAAATTTAACTAACAAAATGTTAATGCATGTTATAAAAATTATATAATTGGAAACTATGTTCATATACGAATCCAACGATATAATCTTTGGCGACATGCATTCATATTTTATTAGTTAAGTTTCTAGTCAAAATTTGGCACAAAAATACAAAGATGACTTATAAACCAGGACGGGGTAGTAGGTAATTAAATCGCAAACATTTTTTTATTAACCGTATGTGTACGTGTCCTTTCGTCCTCCTCTCGCACGTCTTGTCACCCTGCTGCCGCAGACGGCTTCGAGCGCAAGCTTGAGCAGCGCGCGGGGGCGTTCTTTTGGTCAAACGGTGGCTTGAAGTGGCACCAATGAATCATCGGTGAGCCCGTTCCCGTGCAACCATGCAGGTTCCTGCGCAAGCTTCCCACCTGACTCGGTGAAATCCCATAAAATCCCAATGCTTACCGGCCTGCTATATAAACCCTCACGGCCGGCGAGTCCTACGTCGCATTTTCCCCTCCCTCCCTGTAGCTTATCTCGTCTGCTTCTCCCACAATCGCCTATGGCACCGGTCCGTCGTCGTCGCTCAGCCACTCCGCCGTCATCAGAGGACAGCTCCAGCTGGGAGGCTACACCACGGCGGCGGCGCAGTCCCCGGCATAGTGTAGTGCGCGTGGCGTCCCTGTTGAGTGTGCGCAGAACACCCACCACACACTTTGCTGCCGCTGCCCACCGGCAGCTGTTGCCGCCACCCCACCATCTGCCTTCGTGGCCGCCACACCACCGTCGAAAGCCAGGGCCATCGCCCGCTCCGCCGCCACGGCCCGAAGGCGGGAGGTGGCCGTCGTGGCCTCCACCCCACTGTCGGCCACCGTGGCTATCACCCACGCCACCACCGTGGCCCGAAGGCGGGAGGTGGTGGTCGTGACCGCCACCCCATCGTCGGCCCGTCGTGGCCGCCAGCCCACCGTCGACTGCCGGGGTCATCACCCGCTCCGCCACCGCCGCCCGAAGGCCAGAGGCGGAGGTAGAGGCCTGCACGTGCGTCAGCGACCTTGCGAGCTACATCAAGTTCCTTCGAGAAGAGGAGGAGCGCCTCGTCGAGCACACAAAGAGCCTTACCACCACCGTCGCCGCAGCACACGCTGCCGCAGAGGCGAGGAATCAGGAGATCTATGAGGAGTCCCACCGCTTCGAGAGGGGTCGTCTGGAGCGGCAGAGGGCGTTCGAGGTGGGCGTCATTGAAGGTGTAGCAGCGGCAGGCACCGTATTGCAGTAGTCCAGCTCGTCAGTAGGCTCCTCCTCCTCTGCCTCTTACTGAGCGCGCTCGGTAGAGGAGAGTCTGCCGGAAGTAGTACAAAGACCCTCCGTAGTAGTAGTATTTAGGGGCTATTTTGTTCAATTCATCTGACTATATATGTGGTTGAACTGTACTACGTACTTAAAATTAGCTAGTATATATAGTTTAACTAGCTATTTCAGTATGTGGTTGGCAACAATTGGGGAAAAGTTTGGTCGGTTCAGCTGTCAAGTTGAACTATTTGTATAAAGAACGACTCCTTAATCTATGAATGAAATCTCTGCTTAATTAATTTCAGTTGCAAAATTAGATAGTGCTAGTGATTTTTAGATGCATATATATTTTGACAAATGGTAGGGTTACAAGGTTGACAAAGGGCAATGTTACTAGATCAACAAATGTCAATCATTCCAGTTTGACAAATGGCAATATACCCAATATGGCAGATGCAAATCTGTCAAATTGTCTGTACGTGGTTGCACACGGATCATCCGAAAAAAACATTTGCATTGAAGGGATGTACAAATCCTGTGTGCCAGGTTTTCTCTTGGCTTAGCGGCGAAGTCTCGCTTTGCATACCGTATTCAATCTGAACCATTTGCGTTGAAGAGATGCACAAATCCTGCGCGGCGAATTTTCCCTTGGCTTACTGGGGAAGACCATAGCTCTCACTTTGCATACGGGTGTTCTATCTAAAACATTTGCGATGAAGAGCTACACAAATCCGTCTCGGCACATTTTCCCTTGGCTTACTGGGTAAGCCGTCGGTTTGCATACGGGTGTTCTATCTAAAACGTTTGCGATCAAGAGCTGCACAAATCTTGCTCGGCCCATTTTCCCTTGGCTTCCTGGGGAAGTTGTCGGTTTGCATACGGGTGTTCTATCTAACATGTTTGCGATGAGTGTTTTATATTTAAAAACCATTGATGTTTTTTAAAAGAAAATCGTGTCGATGTACTAAGTATTGGGCCATTAGTACCCCGTACTTGTGCACGGACAGTTGTAGCCATACTCATGGTCAGGCTTGTCGGGGAACAGCTCGAGGTTGATTCAAGTTATCGAAGAAACACTCAAGACAAGGATCTGAGGATCAGCAGATAAGAAGAGCTGAAGACCGAAAGCCAGTCTCCCCGACAAGATCTTGCCGGGGTGGCCTGCGAAGCCCGGCAAGATTTCATGCCCGGCAAGGTTCGGCGCCCGGCAAGATTCTGCTACTGTGCCACCGCTTCGACATAGCAACAAGCCCGACATTCTGGGTCCTTCTCTGGATGCGTGGCAACGCGCCAGTGGAGGAGAGCTTAAGCGGTGCTGATGGGATGGCCCCTTTTTCCATCCCTAAGAAAGTGAGGACACCTAAACGGACACCTCACGGTGCATTAAATGCACTCGTCCTAATCCGTCAGTGGTTAGGTATGATGACCCTGTAGCTACTTTACACCTCAATGTATGTACATTTTGCCACTGTGGTGACCCCTTTGAGCATATAAAAGGAGGCCCAAGGCAACTTCTACAAGGAAGAGGATCTTCTGGCCCATTCTGCATGCATAGCTGCTCTTTGAACGTACTGTTCATTGCAAGCGCTCCTGGAGCCTGGGCTCAAGAACTCTCATAATAAAACAAGGCAGGAGTAGGGTTTTACGCTAATCAGCGGCCCGAACCTGGGTAAAATCGCCCCGCGTTGATCGTTGGTTCTGCTCTTTGTGCATACCTCTCTCCCTGCCGAATCGTAAAGGGGTCCCTTGGGGTCCCATAGGTGTCGCACGCCGACAAATCGTTTACCAAGTCTGTACATTTAGACAGAAAAACGCAAGTTTGTTCAAACCATATCTTTCATTCAGTCACACTACAAATTTATATTCATATGATCGAGATACAGTATTAAACCCAAAAAAACTAATTCCGGCGGCGGCGGAGGCGCCGTGCCGCGCCGGTGTTATCATTGTCGTCCTCCAGGACACCGTTGTTGAAGTCTTGAAGGCGGCACAGAATGTTTTTCACTTGGTGTCGGTGCAACAGACCCTGGGTCCATTGCCCGAACTGTGCACAGGCCCAGAGAAAAGATTACAAGACCAAGATCAGACCAAGCAAAGAAGATCAAATCCCTTGAAGGATCCAAGTGCAGGTCGAGAAGGCCAAGGTGAGCCTGAGGAGCAAGGCATCACTAAGGAAAGGACCTACCCTGCCGGGCAGGCGAGCCCGGCAAGGTTGGGTTTTTGCCCCGGAAGCAAGCTCCCAGATCGTCCCGGCAGGCCTACCGGGGCTGGCGGAGGCAAGCCACTCCACCGCTCCACCTCACAAGCGACGCAAGTCACTAATCAGAGCGCTGTCGAGCTCCAAGGTGACTAAGTGGCTGCTTTTTGCCACATGGCAGCCACTTCCTACAGCAAACACCTCCATATGACACCCGTCCTGAGACGTGTCAAACAAGCAGGGGCGAAGCTGGCAAAACAGCCCGGCAGGGCCTGCCGGGCGGGCTGTGATGTGACACTGAGCGGCGCATTTAATGTGCTCTATCAGCCTACAGAGTTAGGTATGATAGCACTGTTAGCTATCTAATCAGTACGTAAAGACTGATTTGCCACTGTGGTGACCCCTTAATCTATAAAAGGAGGCCCATGGCGACCGTAGAAGGGGTTGGTTGGTCGCTGGCATATTCATACGCACGTAGTCACTCTCGCCCCCAGGGCAACCTTGCCGGGCAAGTGTGCTACGTCCACCACCATTATCCACCATCAATCCACCAAAGTAGGAGTAGGGTTTTACGCCTCACGGCGGCCCGACCTGGGTAAAAACTGCCCGTGTGATCTCTACCGTGCTGCGCGACGCTTCTTCGCACTTTGTGCAACGTGCCCATCCCCCCGCCAAACCAAAAGGGGCTCATGGCCCCATAGGTGGTCGTGGTTTCCCACGACATCTTTGGCGCGCCAGGTAGGGGGATCACTTGCGCGAACCCGAGAGCGTACGCTGCGCGTCATCTTCATCGACATTTTCGTCGTCGACGGCGTCATCGACTATGGCGCCCAAGAGGAAGCCCGGAGCTACAAATCACCCGTCCACCTCAAAGGCTCCGCCGCCCGCGATTGCCGATGTCACGGGGAATGCGGGGACTCACGAGGGTGTGGATGCTGCGCGGGACGTGGTCGGCGCAGGCGGCGCCACCGCCACCTCCCCCACGGCCGAAGCAGGAGCAGGAGGCACCAAGGAAGGACAGCATCAGCAACATCCCAACGGCCATGCTCCACGAGGTACGGATGGAGGGATCATTCCGCCTGAACCCCTTCTCCTTGCCGACGGGCACAGCCGCAGTGATGACGCTCGTTCTGGGGCGAATCGCAACCCTCCGGCCGCCCCCGCTGCCGGTGCGACCGCAGGGCACGCGCCACCCCTGGGGCGGGCTGACCCAGCTACTGTGCCCAACGGAGCCGCTGGCCCTTAGGCGCCTCCGCCGCGTCACCATGTCATCCAAACAGCTGGTTCGCAGTAGCAAGGGCGCGGCGCGGTCGCCACCAGCAACATCAGGAGCCGAGCAACACTACGATCTACATCTTCATCACCTATGCCAAGCACTACCTCGGAGGCCATGGCGCGAGCCCAACTGCTGTTGAGATTTCCACCGGTGGCAGACCAGATGGACGAGTGGCGAGCACCATCCAAAGTCTGATTGGTTCTGCCGAGGCGGAAGGATCACAGCGGGCCGGACCGCTTGGCCTTCCCAGGCAGCAACGACGGCTCGTGCGGCTGGCCGTGCGGGAGGAGCCGCCCTCTCAGTGCAATCCCCACCACGGCAAGCCGCCCGGGAGCTGCAAAACCAAGCATCCGATGACGTCTCGATGGCCTCGTCAGACCCTCGAGTGCGTCAAGGCTGACAGCATGCCCCGGAGGGCAGGCGAAGGGAAGGCACGCGCGTCATCGACGAGCGGCGTCGCGACAACCCCCGCCAGTCCAATGGGTGTGATGGCCCCGACATCGACGAGCCCGTGCTCGGAGATGGCGGGTGCCTGCCTTTCGAGGTTGGGTGCCCTGCCTTCACCCGTGAGCTGCGACAAGTCCGTTGGCCGTCCACTCGCATGTTCAAGCCAGAGATACCCAAGAAATATGATGGGAGACTAAACCCGGCAGAGTTCTTGAGCATCTACACCATCGCTGTTCAAGCTGCCGGGGGAAGAGATGAGAAGGTGTTCGCCAACTACTTCCCTTTGGCCCTCAAGTCAAATGTGAGGTCTTGGCTGATGCACCTGCCGGAGAACTCCATTTCGACCTAGGATGACCTATGCCATGAGTTCATTGGTGCCTTCACGGGCGGCCATCAAGAACCAGGGTGGCCCAGCGACTTGCAGCTTCTCCAGCAGAAAGTAGGAGAAACTTTATGGAAGTACTTGCAGAGATTTAGCCGAGTCCACAGAAATATCCCAGATATCCACCCAGCAGCCGTGATAGCTGCCTTCCAATCCAACGTGCGCAACCACAGGATACGTGCCAAGATGAACGTTCAGTTGCCCAAGACTGTGAAGGAGCTCTACACTTTGGCGGACAAATGTGCTCGGGTGGAGGAGGGGAGGAAACTTCCTGGAGAGGAAGATTGCGTCGACATCGACTCAGAAGATGACGACGAGACCATCAGTAAGAAGAAGAAGAACAAGAAGCACAACAAGAAGCTCAAGGATAAGACAGTGATGACTGTTGAGGGATCAGGCACGCCTGTACCGGCAAGAAGGCCAAGGCTGAAGCCCCCGGCAAGGAGGCTACCGCATGCGCTGACTGCCAGGAGGCAACGGCTGCCGAGAAAGCTGGGAAAAGTGATGGGCTGTAGTGCAAGATTCATCGGACCAAGGGCCATGATCTCCAGGAGTGTCATCAGGTTGAGCAGCTCATCAAGAGGCAGAAGGCTGAGTATGAGAAGTGTGATAAGGAAAAAGGTCAGAATAGCGCTGGCGGAAAGGGCCGGGGTGGTGAAGCAAATCGCCCCGGCAAGGCTCCTCAGAACCAAGGGAAACCCGCCAAAGGCCGAGAGAAGGAGGATTGCAGTAATGAGAGTGATGGAGGGAATGAAGAGGAAACCAGCGAGCAGGAATTCCAGAAGGCCACTGACGCCATGTGCATTGACGGAGGTGCATCTTTGCACTCCTCTCACCGCCAACTTAAACAGTGGGCGCGTGAGGTCAGTGCCGTGGATCCAGTGGCAGGTTCTCGGAAGCCGCTCCAGTGGTCACGCACGCCCATCATCTTTGATGAAGAGGACCACCCCGGCCGCATTACTGCGGTAGGGTGTTTGCCATTGTTGGTCTCACCAACAATTCGCAACCTCAAGGTCACAAAGATGCTGGTTGACGGCGGGGCCGGGTTGAATCTGATTTCCCCAAAGGTCATCAGCAAACTCCAGATAGCAGAGGAAGAACTTAAGGCCACAGGCACGTTTCAAGGAGTCAATCCCGGCAGGAGTCGTCCTAAGGGAAAGGTTACGTTGCTAGTGACATTTGGAGGAGAGTTGAACTACAGGACTGAGAAAGTTGTGTTTGATGTGGTTGACCTCCCCCTGCCGTACAATGGGATCCTTGGGCGCCCGGCCCTGGCCAAATTCATGGCAGCATCCCACTATGCCTACAACACCTTGAAGATGCCAGGGCCGATGGGCATCATTTCCGTCCCGTCGGACAAGAAAGACACAATTATTTGCGTGGATAAGATGTACCGGGACGTGGTCGCGGCAGAGGTCGTGGAAGCCATAGTTCCCGCCAAGGAAAAGCATATCAGAGGCACTGGCAAGGAATCTGGAAAGCGTACCTCTGCGAAATGTGCCACGCCCGTTGATGACATGCCAGAGAGTTCCAACAGCAAGAAATCCAAGGCTGCTCCACCCCAAGTGAAAAAGGTCCCGGCAGGGCTGGCTGGCACTGATGGTACTTTCACTATCAGCGCCACCCTTGATGACAAATAGGAAAGCGCGCTCATTGCCTTCCTGTGGGCGAATATTGATGTGTTTGCCTGGCAACCATCTGATATCCCCGGTGTTCCCAGGGAGGTAATCGAGCACCACCTTGCTGTCTGCCCACATGCCCGACCCGTCAAGTAGAAGGTTCGGAAGCAGGCCTTGGAGCGGCAGCAGTTCATTGCCGAGGAAATCAAGAAACTTGAAGCAGCTGGTTTGGTCAGAGGAGTACTGCATCCAACATGGTTAGCAAACCCAGTGGTTGTGTGCAAGGCTAATGGAAAATGGAGACTTTGCATAGATTTCACGGATCTGAACAAGGCATGCCCAAAGGACCCATTTCCCTTACCGCGCATCGACCAGATCGTGGATTCTACTTCAGGATGTGAGTTGCTCTCTTTTTTGGATCCATACTCTGGATACCATCAGATTTTTATGTCCAAGGAAGACGAAGAAAAGACCTCATTCATCACCCCATGCGGCACATACTGCTTTGTGCGCATGCCTTTCGGGTTGAAGAGTGCCGGGTCCACTTTTGCAAGAGCAGTCCAGATTGGCTTTGAACCGTAGTTGCACAGGAACATTGAAGCCTATATGGATGATATTGTGGTCAAGACCAAGGACAGATCAACCATCATCCAAGATTTAGAAGAGATATTTGTTAATCTGCGCAAGATCAACTTGAAACTGAATCCGGAGAAGTGCGTGTTTGGCGTTCCCTCCGACAAGCTACTTGGTTTCTTTGTGTCCCACCATGGGATAGAGGCCAACCCCGATAAGATCAAGGCCATTGAGCAGATACAGGCACCCAAGAAAATTAAGGATGTGAGGCGTTTAACAGGATGTGTTGCCGCGCTTAGCAGATTCATCTCCAAATCTGCCAAGCGCGCCTTGCTGTTCTTCAAGATTTTGAAGAGGGCAGGACCCATGAAGTGGACCCCGGAAGCAGATGCAGCGCTGCAAGATTTGAAGACCTACTTGTCTTCTGTGCCTACTTTGGTTGCACCCAAACCACAAGAGCCGTTGCTGCTATATATGGCAGCGACTAATCAAGTGGTTAGTGTGGCCCTAGTAGCACAGCGGGAAGTAGAAGAAGCAGCAACCTCAGCAAGTGTCCCACCAGGGGAAGAGAAAGAGAGCAGCCCGGCAAGGCCAGATACGGATCAGGACAAAGAGGAGCACGGCAGCGGAGGTAACCCCAAGGACACGGCAAGGAAGAAGGTGGTGCAGCGCCCAGTATACTTCGTCAGCTCCCTGTTGCAGGGGGCTAGATCCAGGTATTCTGGCATGCAAAAATTGATCTTTGGCCTTGTCATGGCCTCAAGGAAACTGTGCCACTACTTCCAAGACCATGAGATCACGGTTGTCACCCGCTTCCCGTTGCAAAGGATACTTTGAAACCCAGAGGCCACCGGCAGGATAGTGGAGTGGGCATTGGAGCTGCCAGCTTTGGCCTGAAGTTTGAAAGCACATCAACAATCTAGAGCAGGGCGTTGGCAGAGTTTATTGCAGAATGGACGCCGACCCCTGATGAAGAAGTACTGGAAACAATTATCCCCAGCAGGGAAGCGCCCAAAGAATGGATCATGTATTTCGATGGTGCCTTCTCCCTACAAGGTGCACGAGCTGGCGTGCTTCTCGTTGCTCCCACTGGAGAGCACCTGAGGTATGTCGTCCAGATGCACTTTCCTCGGGAGGAGGCGACCAACAATACAACAGAGTATGAAGGGCTTCTTGCCGGGCTCAGGATTGCCACAGAATTGGGAATCAAGAGATTGATCATTCGAGGAGATTCACAACTGGTGGTGAGACAAGTCAACAAGGATTACCAAAGCCCATTGATGGAGGCATACATCAAGGAAGTGAGAAGATTGGAGGAGCACTTTGACGGGTTGCAAACAGAACACGTACCCCATGCGGAAAACAGCATTGTTGATCACCTGTCGAAGTGCGCTGCGCAGAAGCTTCCTATGGAACCAGGAACTTTTGTTCTCCATCTTACTAAGCCCTCCGTATCCCCGATAACAATGGCCCGAAAGAGGAGGAAATTGGACTCCGGTAAGCCTCTCTCGGTAGAGCCTTTCGGGGCTCCTAGCAGGGACCCTGCCGGAAACAACTCCCCTTCGATTGCTGGGCTGCACCCTCCTGCCGGGCCACCGGTCCCCGCAATCAAGGGATGTGCCCCCACGAATAAGGAGGTTTCGCTAGTCCTCGTTGCTGAGCCTCAGGCTCCAACTTGGGCAAGGCACATAGTCCATTTCCTCCAAACCGAAGAACTTCCCGAAGAGCAAGAAGAAGCTGAAAGAGTAGCCCGGAGGGCCAGTATGTATCAGTTTGTTGATGACACACTATACAAAAGAAGGCCCAATGGTGTGAAATTGAAGTGCATTTGCCGGGAAGGAGGAAAGGAACTGTTGGCAGAGATACACAAAGGTATGTGCGACTCCCACATTGGATCAAGGGCTTTGGTTGGGAAAGCATTCCGGCAAGGATTCTATTGGCCCACAGCTTTCCAAGATGTGGTTGAGCTCGTCACCAAGTGTGAAGCCTGTCAGTTCCATTCCAAAAATATCCATCTGCCTGCCCAAGCACTCCAGACAATCCCTTTGTCATGGCCGTTTTCGGTCTGGGGGCTCGATATCCTCGGCCCTTTCCCCCGAGCTGCCGGGGGCTTTGAATTCTTGTTCATTGCAATCGACAAGTTTACAAAGTGGCCGGAAGTAGATGCCGTGAGAAAGGTGACTGCTCAGTCAGCTATCAAGTTCTCGAAAGGATTGGTGTGCCGCTTCGGGGTCCCTGCTCGGATCATCACCAACAACGGCACCCAGTTCACGAGCCGCGCCTTCATGCAATATGTTCATGCCCTCGGAAGCAAGATCTCATTTGCCTCTGTTGCACATCCCAGAAGCAATGGACAAGCTGAGAGGGCGAATGCTGAAGTGCTGCGAGGACTCAAGACAAGAACATTTGATAAGCTGCAGAAGCACGGGAGGCGATGGATCGATGAGCTGTCGGTGGTTCTTTCGTCCCTCAGAACAACACCAAACCGAGCTACCGGGCAGACTCCCTTCTCCCTAGTCTATGGGGTAGAAGCAGTTATCCCCGCGGAACTCATTTACGGGTCACCTCAAGTGCTTGCCTATGATGAAGTAGCGCAGGAACAGCACATGCGTGATGACGCCGTGCTTCTCGAGGAGAACGGTCTCCGGGCTACTACGCGTGCTGCACGCTATCAGCAGGCCCTGCGTCGCTATCATAGCCGCAGGGTTCATGCCCGATGTTTTGAGGAAGGCGACCTTGTCCTTAGGTGCGTTCAGTCTGCCAAGGGTACAAACAAGCTGTCGCCGAAGTGGGAAGGCCCTTACCAGGTAGTACGAGTCACCACACCAGGCGCAGTCCGTCTGGAGACCGGAGATGGCATTCAATTGCAAAACTCATGGAATATTGAGCATCTCCGCAAGTTCTACCTGTAAGGCGTGGCTGTCGGGCCCTGCCCGGCAGCCACCCTTTTGTACAGGCCTTGCCTCAGCTGCATGTAACCCCTTGTACAAAGCCAGGCGCAGGCCCTGAGCAACAGAGAAATAAATGAAGCGCTGGGGGCCCCCGACAAGTTGCATGCATGCATAAGCATCTTATGAGCATCGCATGATTCATGTAGATAGGTTGCATGATCATGTAGATAGATTGCATCTGGCATCATCTTCATTTGCATAAGCTGCAGGATCCTACCGTGGACTTAGTCCCAGGAAGAGGATGCGAAGATGAGCCAGCACTGCGGTCTCCGGCAAGCTAAATAGATAAGTTCCATCTCTTATCCATACATGTTCCGTGAGTAGGACGTGTGCATATGAAAACCTCGCCACCCCAGAAACAAAGGTGCTCCTATCTACTGACACGAACGCTGCTTCGGTCAGGATGGTCATAGTGGCCTTTGGCTGGAAGGGGTTGGCGGGGGGCTGGTCCCACCCAATGGGTTCTGCGCCCGGCAGGCTTGGCCTCACAGCACCAGTCCTATGGGATACCGGCAAGGTAGCTTACTGGGATCTACTTGTTTACGTGAAAGTATAGAGGTGTTTCACCTCTGCATGGATATCATACATGCACAAGTGCCCGGCAAAGCTTATCTTTTTCATTAATATGCTGATCAACAACTACAAATCTCACAGAACATAAACATGGATACAAGAGGTTACATTATTTGAACTAAAATTTGGCAAGTGCCTACAGATTTAAGATTGAAAAAAGATAAGTGCCCCGTAATGCCCTTTCTTGTCCCTCTCCTCCTAGGCACGACGGTAGAAGGCGAAGAGGGCAAAAGGAGTGCCTGGGTAGAAGCTCAGCCTGACCCTGTCGGGCTCCAGGAGAGGTTGCCCGGCGGGGGCAGGGGGCGTGGATGAAGGCGACGATGAAGAGACCGGCGGAGACGACCCGTCAACCGCCACCACCAAGGCCAGCAGGACACGGCAGAGCTAATGGAGCTGCAGCCCGAGAGGAAGCCTGCCGGGGTCCAGCTGGAGGACTGCTGGAGGAGCCAGGGGGCACCGTCACCACCTCTACACCCAACTCCCCGGCAAACCACCTTGCCGAGGAGAAAACACAGGTGCAGATGACGGTGCTGTCGCCTGATGAAGATGGTGCGGGCGACGTTCAGCCGGAGTCAGAGTCGTCGCCCTCCCGGTCGCTGTCGTCGTCATCGCTGTCACTGTCCTCCTCGTCGCTTTCGCTCGAGGAGGAGCTTTCGTCATTGGTCGAGCTCTCCGCGCAGCACCCTAAGGGAGCTCCCGAGCGCCCAAAGACCTTGACGGAGAGCAGGCCACTCTCCATTAATTTAAACTGGAGAACGTGCCCCTCCGACAAGCTATGGGCTCAAGCAAAAGTCTTCCAGCCGCGGCGGAGGTACATAACATGAGGAGCAGGGAAGTCAACATCCACCCACATACCACCATTCCCACAGCCCCTCATGTGCAACCTCAGTGCACGCGGCTGTTCGAGCTCCATCACCCTTGCAAATGGAGTAGGGAGGCGGAGGTGGCCGCGCGGAGGCTTATACAGCATAATGACGAACTCCAAGGGTTGGTCTCCGACGTGGCCTTCCATCGGGGGAAGAGCGTCTGGTGCGGGCGCAATTGAGGTGCTGCCCCGGCCTCCTCGGCCACGCGCACCGCGACGACCTCGGCCGCGCCCCCTTCCGCCTCCTCTCACAGCGGGTTCAGATCCCACATCATCAGGAGGATGGGGGAGACACTGTTGAGCAGAAGTTCTCGTCGCCACCACTGGAGTACCACCACGCCCTCGCCCCCTCACCATGGCAAGCAAAGGAAGTTTGATGAAAGGGAGAAGGAAGGCGTGTGAGCAAACACACTACTCCTACCCCCTTTTAATAGGAGAACGAGGCAGGGGGCTGGCCTCTCGTCCAGAAGGCGGCCACCCTGCTCCTCCAATGCGGTTCCCCTACACCTCCAACGGCCCGTGGAATTAGAGCCGCCCCTCTACACCAATCGGCGACGCCTGGCTTTCTGCCATGGCGCCCGTTCTCGCGCCCTCCGCGTCTGCCACTCACCCTATGCAATGCATGCGGTACACGTGGCGGAAATGCCCCGGGGCAGGAGGCAAGTGGGATGGCAGTTTTCTACCCCGTGATCATGGGGCGTGGGCTACCCACAGATCATGGTTCAGTTTCTTCCCTAACGTTTCGCACGACGCGCGGGAAAACCGGAAACTGACCCAAGCTCGGGTTAATGAAGAAGCAAAGAAGATCTCAAAGGGCGGAGCCGTCCTTACATTTCTGCCTATGCACTAGTTAGGGCCTACCCTGACGACGCCCAGCGGCGCGTTCGTGCCAGGCTCGGGGGCTCCTGTCAGTGCAACAGACCCTGAGTCCATTGCCCGAACTATGCACAGGCCCAGAGACAAGATTACAAGACCAAGATCAGACCAAGCAAGGAAGATCAAATCCCTTGAAGGATCCAAGTGCAGGTCGAGAAGGCCAAGGTGAGCCTGAGGAGCAAGGCATCACTAAGGAAAGGACCTACCTTGCCGGCAGGCGAGCCCGGCAAGGTTGGGTTTTTGCCCCGGAAGCAAGCTCCCAGATCGTCCCGGCAGGCCGGCCGGGGCTGGCGGAGGCAAGCCACTCCACCGCTCCACCTCACAAGCGACACAAGTCACTAATCAGAGCGCTGTCGAGCTCCAAGGTGACTAAGTGGCTGCTTTTTGCCACATGGCAGCCACTTCCTATAGCAAACACCTCCATATGACACCCGTCCTGAGACGTGTCAAACAAGCAGGCGCCAAGCTGGCAAAATAGCCCGGCAGGGCCTGCCGGGCGAGCTGTGATGTGACACTGAGCGGCGCATTTAATGCGCTCTGTCAGCCTGCAGAGTTAGGTATGATAACACTGTTAGCTATCTAATCAGTACGTAAAGACTGATTTGCCACTGTGGTGACCCCTTAATCTATAAAAGGAGGCCCATGGCGACCGTAGAAGAGGTTGATTGGTCGCTCGCATATTCATACGCGCGTAGTCACTCTCGCCCCCAGGGCAACCTTGCCGGGCAAGTGTGCTACGTCCACCACCATTATCCACCATCAATCCACCAAAGCAGGAGTAGGGTTTTATGCCTCACGGTGGCCCGAACCTGGGTAAAAACTGCCCGTGTGATCTCTGCCGTGCTGCGCGACGCTTCTCCACTCTTTGTGCAACATGCCCATCCCCCCGCCAAACCAAAAGGGGCTCATGGCCCCATAGGTGGCCGTGGTTTCCCATGACACTTGGAAATCAAACATCATGTCATCGCGCGATCGACGGGCGGGGCGCGGGAGGACGGCAACTCGCGGCTCTATGAGGTAGCGGTTGACGGCAGCATCCCATGCCGCTGAGGGGGCACGCACACGGGCACGGGCGTGGCGGGTGCAGGCAAATGCATGGGGACCGGCGCCGCTGTGGGTGCAGGGGTGGCATGGGCACGGGCACGGGCGCTGGCGCTGGCATGTACACGAGCTCGCGCGGGTCCGCGGAGACCTCGCTGACGCCCGCGGCTTCCAGCTCTGTGATAGTGCTCGGTGACGAGCCCGTCAATGCTACGGGGATGGTCGCTGGCGCGGGCGCGGGGATGGGAGCTGGGACGGGCGCGGGGGCAGCAACCATCGCGGCCAGCTCGTTTAGGGCCATGTCCATGAGGCCCCATTCCTCCTTATTTTCTATCTTGTCTGTCTCGGAGTCGACTTCAGCAAACTGGAAGACTAGTGGCAGATGATCCTTCTGCGCCATGGCGTTGGTGGAGGTCTGCGGGAGGGGAATGGGAGGCGAACAGTAAGGCCGCCCGTATTAAACAGCGGCTCGGGCGCCATTAATGGAGAGGATGCAAGCAAGGCGGGCGGCCACGGAAGTCAAAGGGCTCGCTTCCCAGTGAGCCTGCGCAGCGTATAGCTCGCACGCTTCCCGGTGAGCCTGCGCATTGGAGGACAACTTGCACGCCTCTCAGTCAGCCTGCGGACTGCACTCGCACGCCTCCCGTTCAGTCAAGCAGCTGTCCGCACGGCACCTCCTATCCATTAAAAGAGTGACGCGTGGCGTCACGTGAATGGTTAACAGAACGCACATGATTTAAATTATACAAAATGTTTGAGATGTTAAAGTGGCAGCTATTTGTTTCAAATGCCTTTGTTGGCTGTTATTCGAGTGCGCCTTCTCTCAAAATGGACACGAAAAATACCACATCATGTCGGGTGCCATTCCATGATAGCATGCCAAGTTTCATGAATTTCAGACAAGTTTTGGATTTACTAGAATTTAAAAATAAAGTATCTCAACATTTTGCCGGCAATCAACAGTGCCCTGGTGTTTGAAATTCATTCCCATTTCTTGCATGGGACCTAAGCATGCACCCAAGGACACACATTTGATATGTCAACCCATTTTTCTGCACTGGAGCATGTGCATGTAGTTCAAATTTAAATTATGCACATAAAATGCCTAGAAAACTCAGTTAATGTATAAAAATGTCCAAACGAACCCCAAAATTGCAAATTTTAACATGACACTCATGTGGCTCTATGTTGCCACTAGGAAAAAATTTGAAAATAGGAAGAGGCAATGAATATCATTTCATCCACCAAGGAGGCACATTCCCTACCGAAACCATGAGGCTTGTTGTCAGAAGCTCTGGTATGTGAGAAGCTTATACCCAAACCTGCCCCAAATGGGACAATTTTTTTACCACACCATGTTGATGCCATTCCATGATAGCATGCCAAGTTTCATGAATGTCAGACGAGCTTTGGATTTACTAGAATTTAAAAACCATGCATCTCAATGTTTGCGGCCGAGCGACGGTGGCAAGGTGTTTGACATTCATTCCCATTTCTTGCATGGGACCTAAGCATGCAACCAAGGACACAGATTTGATTTTTCAACCAATTTATATGCATTGGAGGATGTGCTTGTAGTTCAAATTTGAATTATGCACATAAATGCATAGAAAACTCAGTTAATGTATAAAAATGTCCAGAAGAACTCTGAAAAATTCCAAAATTTAACACAACACTCCTGTTGTGCTATGTTGACACTAGAAAAAAATTTAAAATCAGGAAGAGGCAACGGATATCGTTTCGTCTAGAAAGGTAAAACGTTCCCTACCGTAACCATGAGGCTTGTTGTGAGAAGCTCTGGTTTGTGAGAAGTTTATACCACAATGTGCCCCAAATGGGACAATATTTTTACCACGGCATGTTGATGCCGTTCCATGATAGCATGTCAAGTTTCATAAATTTCAGACGCGTTTTTGATTTACTAGAATTTAAAAACCATGTATCTCAATGTTAGCGGCCGAGCAAAGGTGGCAAGGTGTTTGACATTCATTCACATTTCTTGCATGGGACCTAAGCATGCAACCAAGGACACACATTTGAATTTTGAACCCATTTATATGCACTGGAGCATGTGCATGTAGTTCAAATTTGAATTATGCACATAAATGCATAGAAAACTCAGTTAATGTATAAAAATGTCCAAGCGAACCACGAAAAATCCCAAAAATTGACACAACACTCCTGTTGCTCTATGTTGACACTAGAAAAAATTTGAAAGCAAGAAGAGGCAACGGATATCATTTCGTCCACAAAGGTGGCACGTTCCCTACCGAAACCATCAGGCTTGTTGCGTGAAAGCTCTGGTTTGTGAGAAGCTTATACCCAAACCTGCCCCAAATGGGACAATATTTCTACCACGGCATGTTGATGCCGTTCCATGATATCATGTCAAGTTTCATGAATTTCAGACGAGTTTTCGATTTACTAGAATTTTTGAACCATGTATCTCAATGTTAGCGGCCGAGCGACAGTGTCAAGGTGTTTGACATTCATTCTCATTTCTTGCATGTGACCTAAGCATGCAACCAAGGACACACATTTGATTTGTCAACCCATTTTTATGCACTAGAGCATGTGCATGTAGTTCAAATTTGAATTCTGCATATAAATGCCTAGAAAACCCAGTTAACGTATAAAAATGTGCAAATGAACCCCGAAAAATTCCAAAATTTAACACGACACTCCTGTTGTTCTATGTTGACACCAGAAAAAAAATTGAAAGCAAGAAGAGGCGACGAATATCGTTTTGTCCACAAAGGTGACACGTTTCCCTACCGGAACCATGAGGCTTCTTGTGAGAAGCTTATACCATAACCTACCCCAAATGGGACAATATTTTTTACCCCAGCATGTTGATGCCATTCCATGATAGCATGCCAAGGTTCATGAATTTCAGACAAGTTTTGGATTTACTAGAATTACAAAAGCAAGTACCTCAACGTTTGCCGGAGAGCCATGGTGCCGTGGTGTTTGAAATTCATCCCCATTTCTTGCATGGGACATAAGCATCAACCCATGGACACATATATGATTTTACAACCCATTTTGGTGCACCGGAGCATGTGCATGTAGTTTAATTTTGAATTGTGCACCTGAAATGCCTAGAAAACCAAGTTAATGTATAAAAATGTCCAAATGAACCATGAATAATTCCAATTTTATTGACGACACACCTATAGTTGCATGTTCACTGCAGATAAAAGTTCTAGCAATTCAAACACCCTCCTTTGTCGCTGTGACCCCATTATGTAATTCAAATCAAGATGAAAAATCAAGTAGATCGCACATAGTTTATTATCACCAACCGTGTGAGATGCAGCACAAAATATCTTGGAGCACCGTCGGAGTATAGTACGCATATGGCTTACGCGAGAAGGTGCGTCGGCTACAGTCCATAGCCGGCATGTCAAGCACACTAGCTCGCTCCCCAAATATCATTTCACTATTCAATCGTCGCCGGTGAAAGATGGGGACGTGGACCCGCGTCGTGAGGGCAACTTTGGCGGCCCACTCCGGCGAGAGCATGGCCGCAGCCGCCATGCGCGTGCTAACAAGCTGCGTGAGCGCGGCCGCAATCTGCGACCGGGCGGCCAAGGTAGCCCAAACGGCCGCTGTTGCTTCTCAGGTGGTGGCAGCAACATCTGCCTCGGGGATAGCAACTGGCGAGAGTGGCACAGCAGCTGTCCATTTCACAGCGGTAGCCTTAGCCCTGATGGAGGCCGCCCACGCCCAGCTCGTGGCGGTCACCACACAAATCGAACGAAGCTTCTCCGACAACGGTCGGCAACCCACGGCCGAAGAGTTGGCAATCGCCGAGAGCGTTCGAGCAGCCATCCGTTCCTTCGCGGCATACCTTGCCATGACAGAGCCCGTCCAATCCCAGATCACGGCCGCCCATGCCCAGCTCATGGTGGCCTTTTCCAAAGAGATGGGGGACGCGGATGGCGAGATGCTTGCCGAGTATGGTGCGATTGATGCCATGGAGCCCCTTCCCCAGGAGATCGTCGGGTGTGAGCTGGACATGGAGGAGGCGGTGGAGATCGACGAGCGCCAGCCGGAGTAGTACTCTTTGTTTAATTTAGAGTGCTGGTCTTTAATTTGTTAGGTTAATGTTTAGGTCAGCTAGCTCTGTTTAATTGCTGAACTTGCTCGATTAAGAAGTGTGGGTGTGCTGTAGGCTTCTTTGTGTACCCAAATTATGCAATGACATGGATGACCACTGTAACCAGGGATATTCGGACCAAAATTTGCACGTTCAAACTCATCACACACGGGGTAAACTATATGAATCGTTTTTGATGTTCACATATCGTACACAGTGCGTGTCTGATGACACTTTGCGCGCCAGTTTTTTCGCTGCACCGATCCAAAATTTTTGGCTTCCGCGGAAATATCTACCTCCCCGCCCCCTCCCCCTTACCAAAAGCCACATTTCCCCCTTTTCTGCCTTCCTTTCCAAGTTGAAACCTTCACTTCTTGCTTGCAGCGCCGCCTCCTCGCCAGCGACCCTCCTTCACGCTGCTCGGCCTCGTCGATCCAGGCAGGTAATCCACACCCGACCCCCATCCTCCTCCTCCTTCCACATCCCACATGCCCCAACCGTCGGCGCGACACCTCACACCTTCCACCCAAATCACCGACCCCTCCCCCAAATAAGCGCCGCCCTAAGCCATGGTGCACGCAGTATAGCCAGGAGCTCAAGGAGCATTTGGCAGCGGAGAAGCAAATTGCGGCCGCACGAGCGGATGAGGTCGCGATGGCTGCCATTCATGCCGACCCCCAGATCTTGGAGGAGCACCTCGCCGTTGAGGCCACCATCGACGCCTCGCGCACCAACGCCGTGACGCGTTTGGCTGCTTTAAACGACAGTTCATGGTGTTTTCTCGAAGCCACCGTCGGTGCCTTCGACAAATACTATGAGGTGTTTTCTCAGCGTGCCTGTGCTTACCTCAACTCGAGAGCCAGCAGGTTGGTGCCCGGAGCAGCTCAGGTAACTCACCACTATGACGAGGGCACCCACGATGTGGAGGCCTCGCCCTCTTCCATGTCCAAGGAGCCAATCATCATCGATATCTCCGACGATGAGGAGTAGCTTGTCTTATTAGCTCACTATAAGGACCTATGTTCAGTTTGCTAGCTACGCCGGTTAAGCATGCTCGGTTTACCCGTTGCATGTGCTGCTCCTGCCTTTCCTTAACAAATTCTAGTGAATTGTCCTATCCACTTTTACCATGCAATTGGTTGCTCTAGTGTATATGTTCTATATATCTTGCAATGTGGTGCTCACTTATTAACTGTTTGGTTAATTAGTTGTCGTGTTCAGTTAATTGTTTGGTTCAATTATGCAAATGTGATGTTCAATTCTTTAGGGTGCAATTTTGTATTGTCTTCCATGTGAGAAATAAATCGAATTTATCTGTTCAAAATACATGAGAAACAAATACAATTGCTATATTTCCAAGTTGTCAAGCATGCTTGGTTTGGTTAACTGTCTGATCTTCTAGTATGTTATATATTGTGCAATGTGGTGCTCAGTTAATGTTGGTTCATTTGTTGTGGTGTTTAGTTAACTGTTTGGTTCAATTCTGCAATGCAATGTTCAATTGTTGTGGGTGCATTTTGTTATTGTATACCATGTGAGAAATAAATCGAATTTGGCTGTACTAAATACATGAGAAACAAATACAATTGCTATATTTCCAAGTTGTTAAGCATGCTTGGTTTGGTTAACTGTCTGATCTTCTATTAGAAGTATGTTATATTGTGCAATGTGGTGCTTAGTTAATGTTTGGTTCATTTGTTGTGGTGTTTAGTTAACTGCTTGGTTCAATTCTGCAATGCGATGTTCAATTGTCGTGGGTAGAATTTTGTATTGGTGTGCATATCACTGGTACAACGAGGTGCTATACAAACGGTTTTAACCCCTTTCCGCGATGGCGTTTCGAACCGTCGCCAAGTGAGTGACTGCGATAGGGGGGTCCTTTCCACACGACCCAGAAACTGTCGGGGATAAGCCCTCCTGGCATACACGCTCGGCAAAATGAGGTCATGTGTGATGGGCGAGCGATCAAATACGGTTATACATACAGTTGTGCTAAAAAATACAATTATACAGGCCAAACTGTTTCCGGTCGTAAGTACATCCCACATAGTCAGTTCCGGCTAAACGTTTCCGTTCGTATGTACATTCCACACAGTCAATCCAAGGAATATGTTTCCGTTAGTATGTACATCCCACACAGTTAATCCAAGAAGTACGTTTCCATTCGTATATACATCCCACACAGTCACTCCAAGGAAAACATTTTTGTTCGTAGGTACATCACACACAATTTTCCCCATTAAATCGTTTGTGATAGTGTTGCCATTGCACACGATATTAAAAAAATTATCGTTTGTGTTATTGAATGCATCAAACACGGTGCGTAGAAGAAACTGTGTGGCAAATGTTGTCCATCACACACACTTTTTATGTGGTAAATGTTTGCACAAGGTGGCCTAATGCAAACAGTTTTCAAGAGGATGTCGTGTGTGATTGTTCATTGATCCAACACAGTTTGTTCCTAGAAACTGTGTGCGTTGCCTGAGGTTATCGCCCACGGTGTTTTCTCAATAACCGTTTGCAATAGAAAAACCCAATTAGCAGGCTAATTGCCCTATTATTAATAATCCATTTATTAATCTAATTGACTTTTCATATTAAGCACACAATATATTTCATTTTCATATTAAGGAAGCAGGATTTCATAATTGAAATACATCAGAGTACAACATCATATAGCTTCAGCACTCAGCTACCCCATTACACAACTGCACCAGCACCAAGTTTTACATGCAACATCTATAACCTTTCGAAATTAGCATCATAGATGGTACATAGACAGATGGATCTCATCTGGAAAACTGCTGAAGCGGAAGGCGAATATTGAGCCTTCATTGATGTTGAAGGTCTTTGCAACTTTAGGCCAGCGCCTGTCCATCCTTCATCCTCTTCAGGAACACTTCAATATTGAACCGTGGGTGTTGTATGAATACCTTCCTCACCTCCTGACCATACAGGTGGTTTGAGAGGTAATCATCAGTGAACTGCTTTGGAAAGGCCTGAAAACAAGGATATGCATAAATATCTTCTCTAGATTTGAAATGGCGCAAAGGAATTAAAAATACAAGGTATAACAGTTAGTACCATCATGTAGTGAACTGATGTCTTCTTCATTGTGCAGACAAAGATCTTGTTGTTTTTTGTCGCTAATTTCTTTATCGTAACAATATTTCTGAGTTTCTTGACTTGACTGATATTCATGGACAACTCATTTCCACATATGCAAAAAGGGTCAAACAGTGGGTCAAATCCTCTGATAGCAGGACCTACATGTGCAGGACCAAATTGTTAAAAACCTAATATTTAAAAACAAGAAGTGGAAAGGTATGTTATTAACTGCAACATGCCTAATATTTAAAAACAAGCAAACATAGTCATTCAAACTTGTATTGTGCAGGTCTAAGTACACTAGTTATTGGCCCTGTTTGGATCCATGGGTTAGAGTTAGTTTGAGCTAGTTTGGGCTCAAATAGCCCTAAAGTATCCAAACATGAGGGATAGTTTGAGCTAGTTGCGTCTAACCCACCCAAAACAACTATCCCACCCAAGAGGTGCTGATTGGGGCTAGTTCTCCTAGTGCATTTATTGTCAATCTAACACTATCATCCAAACACCTCTTTAGCTAGAGTTAGTTCAGGGTTAGTCATTGTTGAGTATCATTGTTATTTAGGAAATGTAGGATAGCGTAGGATTTATTCTACCTTGACTTGTACTCCAAGATGACCACGTACTCCTATATATATGCCCACGAGGCTCAAGCAATACAATCAACTATTCCACCAATCTCTCTCTCCCTTTTAACTGTCATGAGCTAGAAACTAACTCTAACCTCTAGCTAAGTTAGAGTATCCAAATAGTGCCATTGTTAAATCAAATGGAAAGGCGTGGTAAATACTCCCTCCAGTCCTTTTTACTCTGCATATAAGAATTGTCTGAAGTCAAACTTCATAAAGTTTGACCTTATTTATATGAAAAAATATCAACATCTACCATGCTAAAGTTATACAATATGAAAATTTAAGTCATGACACATGTACTGATATTGATTTCATATTGTGAATGTTGGTAAAAAAATTCTATAAAGTTGGTCAAACTTTACGAGGCTTGACTTTAGACAAATCTTATATGTGAACTAAAAAGATTCGGAGGGAGTTCAACATGCTTAACAGCAACCAAGTATAGTCATTCATAGAGCTATTGTTAAAATTGGTATTGATGAAATTGAACTGCACAGTTCATACTAGCACATATAGAACATCACACTGTTAATAGCTCAAATAAACAAGGCATACTACGAACAACCAAAGATGGCAATTGAAACTGGACATATGCTAACTAAAAAGAACTGAACAACCATAAACCATAGAAATAAACAAGGCGTAATGAAAACAACCAAATATAGCAATAAATACTGGACAGGTTCTCACTACAAAAGGGGTTCGAGAAAACAAATCATGGGTTTCCTCACTTGTCACGGATTGGCTCCTCCTCATGGTCGCCGTCGATGAGGTCTGACTTGCCAGCTGAGGATCCCAAGCCAGCATCGCAGAATGTGTCCTTCAGAAATGACAAAAGGGGCTCCATGGCGATGAAGGATGGCAAATTGTTCATAACGAGCCATAGGAGATCAGCAGCAAGGCCATCGATGAGATCGACGGCTGTCGAACCCGAAGGGTTGGGGGTGGGCAACTTAACCTATGACATAGCCCGCATCAAGCCGTGGGTGTCGATGACCTCAATGTCGTAGCCGGCGTCCGCGACATGCCAGAATACTCTAGCCCGCTGATTGAAAGGCTCAATCCAGGTCCAGTCATCATCATCAGCTTCCTCGGCAGCCACCTCGCCGACGTCGGGCGAAGAGGCTGCGGTAAAGATCTTTTGGGCCATTCGCTCCTCGAGCTCCCCGGGAAGCGTAGCCGGGCTTAGGCTGCGACGCTCTGGAGTGGTGGAGGGGGTGGGGATGGGGATCTCTGGGAAAGGGGGCATTTCGCAGGTGTCATCTAAGAAACTCAGGGCGGCGAGGGTATGTATATCGGTGGGTAAACTGCACGGGCAGACCGGCAGAGGTTGACGATGGAGGCGGCGCGGCGGCGGCGGCGACCTAGCTAGGTTTGGAGCGAGGGAGGGATGGTGTGTATGTGTGTGAGCGGGGGATTTGGGGTGAGCGAAGGATTTGGGGTGTGTGTGTGGAGGGGGTCCAAGGTGGTGTTTGAGGAAATGCCGCGGGTATTGAAAATTTTACTAGGCGGGAGTAAAATGGCGGGGCTACCGAAAATTTGGATCAAGGGATTGAAGTAGAGCGGGGCGGGAGTAACGAACATCACACACGGTTAAAACATAATAGTCATGTGCTATCAAACAGAAAATCACTCCAGCCAAGCAGATATTTTTTAGATTGCGAGGGATGCAGGCGGGAGTAAAATGCCAAGGCTCCAGTTCAAAAAAAATCCGGGGCTACTGAAAATTTGGATCAACTCATTGAAGCAGAGCGGGAGTAATACACATCGCACACGGTCCACACATATGAATTGTGTGCTATCAAACAGAAAAACCCTCTACGCGGGTAGATATTTTCGAGATTACGAGGCAGTAGATATTTTCGAGAGTGGGAGACAAGCCTCGTGGAGCCCAATCTACTGTGCTGATGTGAGTGACTGCAGGGGCACGGGTGTGGCACACGGGTAGTCTGACCGAACCGTGTCTGTTGCGTACCCAATCGCAGACGGTTTCTGCATCCAACTCGTGTGTTGTTTATAAATTTGGCAAAAAGAATAATGCGGGAAAGGGTCAGAACACGAACACACTTGCATGTGGACCAAATATATGTATGAAAAGGGTGGTTTGATGTTCGAATACACAATGCACAACTTTGATGTGGCACCTGCCGCACAAAGCGCATAGTATTGCTAGTCAGCCACCCCCTACGAACCCCACTTCGTGTCGGCGGTAAGGGAATCCTAGCTACGAATGCATGCCCCCAGATAGTTAGGTTTGAAATCTCACCCTACCGTAACACAAAACCTATAGGAGTTCATCATATATATGGTCAAACTTCCCCTTTCGCTTCCGGACAAAGGTGGACCGTGTCCCGACCCACAAATGTGTGCTTGTGGCGGGAGATGGGTGAGACCACATATGAACCACCTGCGGGTGGCCCTATACTATATGTATGAAAAGGGTGTGGTGTGATATTTAACTATACCATTCACAACTTTGATGTGGCACGTGTGCCTCGCAAAATAACCAGACTTCCCCGACCCCACGGAGGTTGCGGGTAGTGCGAAGTACCCCCCCCCCCCCCCCCCCCCACACACACACACACACACGTGTCGGGGGGAGGGCGTCTCACCAAGACGTACTGTAACACGGACCAAACAGAATCCAACTTGATCATACAACCTCTCTCGCTCGTTGTTGGTCAAAGTGATGGACGTCCACACGGCCCCGCAAAATGGGCTAGCTTGTCGCCGATAAACTCGCGAGGGAGTACTGTCTGAAGACAAAACCCACTCTGTGCATGTGGCCCAATTATGTATGGAAGTGGTGTGTGTGGTGTTTGAATACGCAATGCGCAAATTTGATGTGGCACCATGCTTTGGAACCATAAAATCCCCACACTGATCGAGGGTTCATGATGTGTAGCATGCATGCGCTCAAACTTAATTAGGCCTAGAATGATCGACCTACTACTATACGGTAACACGAACCAAAGAAGAAGAATCTACCCTGGTAACCTTTCTCGTCATCGGTCAAAATACTGGACGTCCACGCGGGCCCACAAATATATATAGGCTTGCCGCCCATATATAACCAAGCGAGTGAGAGTGTGCAAAGATAACCATTGCATGCATGTGTCCCAAACATATTTATGGAGGTGCGTGATGCATGCATATGTGTTGAATTAATACCTAATGCACAACATTGATGTGGTGCATGCGTTCAAAATCGCACAGGTCCCCACACAGAGCAAGAGGTTCATGACGTGTCGTGTGCTCGCCCCCCCCCCCCCTCGATCCAGCGGGATGGATTCATGTGTACACATGCGCTATTATATATGTAATCTCGCCTATATCGCGAGACAAGCAAAAAATTAATCCCCTCCTAAGTCAAAATAATTAACCTCTCTCGTTGTCGGTGAAAGTGATGGACCAAGCGGGCCGACAGATGGAAGCATCGCCGATAACCACGTGAGTTAGTGCCACAGGACAACCACCATCGCTTGCATGTGTGCCAAAACATATATATGGAGAGGTGTATGGTTGTGATGTTTTGAATACCTAATGCACAACCTTTGATGTGGCATTTGCCTCAAAAACCGCAAAGTCCCCACACAGAGTGAGGTTCATGTGTGACACCTAGTATATGTTGGTCCCATCTCCCTTTCGACATGTACTATATATATATACTCCTACGCTAACACAGCCCTAAAAGAATTAATCCTCCGTGTTCGTCAAATGTGCCTCTCTCGTTGGGTCAAAGTGATGGAGGACGACCTCTCGCGGGCCCACAAATGGAAGCGCCGCATGCGAGTGAGTTCCTATAGGGCAACCACCGCCTGCATGGTATTGCATGGTGTTTGAATACCAATGCACAACTTTGATGTGGCACCAACCTCGGGAACCAGAAAGTCCCCACATGGAGCGAGGTTATGACACACACACACGTATCCCGCACCACCACCTCCACTCTGAGGCATGTCAAACTTTTTCTCCAGTGAACATGTGACCAAAGAAGTGTCATGTTAAAGTTTGAAAAAAAAAACAAAGATCATTCGACCCATTTTATACATTGATTGATTTCCTAGGGATTTAATGTGTAAAATCAAATTTGAGCTACATGTGCACCAAAATGGATTGCAAAATCATATGTGTGTCCGTCAGTGCATGTTTCCCCGTGAAAGAAATTTCAAAACATTGAGAATATTGATTTTTAAAATTTAGTAAATCCAAAACTTAGTTGAAATTCATGAAACTTATCGTGGTGTCATATATGGACACCAGTAGACTGTGATATTGTATTTTTTCGTCAAATTTGAGACAAGTTTTGATATAATCTACTTACAAATGGGAGATTGTTAATAACTGGCAACCAATATCTCATACGGAATATTTATTCAGACCGTGTGCGTTAGACTGTGCCATGCTTCGGTTAAGCAGTAAAGCGGCATAATGAATCATCAAAAAACAAAAAAAAAATATGTGCCACGCGCCCCGTGTGGCATGCGAGCAGGCGTGAGTTGACGAGACGCATGTGAGCAGTCCGCCGCGCAGGCAGACCGGGAGGCGTGCGTGCAGGTGTGTGAATTGACGAGAGGCGTTTTCGCTGTGCAGTGTCACCGGGAGGCTTGCGAGTAGCTGTGTGAAATGATGGTATAGGAATGCCAGAAGTCCGCCGCGCAGGCTCACCAGGAAGCGAGATAGCCTTTGACCACCGCCCGCCTCGCTCCCACTGGCCCATATTAATGGCACGCCCGAGCGGCCGCACCCCCCCATCCTCACCACACACACAATCCTTGAAGGAAATATGCCCTAGAGGCAATAATAAAGTTGTTATTTTATATTTCCTTATTCATGATAAAGGTTTATTATTCATGCTAGAATTGTATTGATCCGAAATTTAAATACCTGTGTGAATACATAAACAAATACCGTGTCCCTAGTAAGCCTCTACTAGACTAGCTCGTTGATCAAAGATGGTTAAGGTTTCCTAACCATAGACATGTGTTGTCATTTGATAACAGGATCACATCATTAGGAGAATGATGTGATGGACAAGACCCATCCGTTAGCTTAGCATATTGATCGTTCAGTTTATTGCCATTGCTTTCTTCATGTCAAATACATATTCCTTCGACTATGAGATTATGCAACTCCCGGATACCGGAGGAATACCTTGTGTGCTATCAAACGTCACAACGTAACTAGGTGATCATAAAGATGCTCTATAGGTATCTCTGAAGTTGTTTGTTGAGTTGGCATAGATTGAGATTAGGATTTGTCACTCCGAGTATCGGAGAGGTATCTCTGGGCCCTCTCGGTAATACACATCATAAGCTTGCAAGCAAATGACTAAGGAGTTAGTTACGAGGTGATGTACTACGGAACGAGTAAAGAGACTTGCCGGTAACGAGATTGAATTAGGTATGAAGATACCGACGATCGAATCTCGGGCAAGTAACATACCGACGGACAAAGGGAATTACGTATGTTGTCATAACGGTTTGACCGATAAAGATCTTCGTAGAATATGTAGGAGCCAATATGGGCATCCAGGTTCCGCTATTGGCTATTGACCAGAGAGGTGTCTCGGTCATGTCTACATAGTTCTCAAACCCGTAGGGTCCGCACGCTTAACGTTCCTTGATGATATAGTGTTATATGAGTTATATGATTTGGTGACCGAATGTTGTTTAGAGTTCTGGATGAGATCACGGATATGACGAGGAGTCTCGAAATGGTCGATAGGTAAAGATTGATATATAGGATGATGGTATTCGGACACCGGAATAGTTTCGGAGTGCACCGGGTAGTCGTCGGATCACCGGAAGGGGTTCCGGGAGGCCCCGGGAGGTCTATGGGCCTAATGGGCCAAGGAGAGGCACACACCAGCCCACAGAGGGGCTGGCGCGCCCTCTCCCTGGCCGCCGGCCCTAAAAGAAGGAAAGGGGGCACCACCTCCTCCTGCCTTTCCTCCCTTGAGGGAGAAAGGAAAGGGGGGGGGGCGCCTCCCCCTTCCTTCCCCTTGGCGCCAAAAGAAGGAAAGGGGGGCGGCCTAGGGCAAGCCCAAGTAGGATTCGGACCTACTTGGGGCGCCCCTTGGCCTCTCCCCTCTCCCTCCCACCTATATATATGAGGGAGGGGGCGCCTAGCACAACACAACATTGTCTTAGCCGTGTGCGGCGCCCCCTCCCCCGTTTACACCCCCGGTCATATTTTCGTAGTGCTTAGGCAAAGCCCTGCGGAGATCACATCACCATCACCGTCACCACACCGTCGTGCTGCCGTAACTCATCCACTACCTTGTCATCTTGCTGGATCAAGAAGGCGGAGGATGTCATCGAGCTGAACGTGTGCTGAACATGGAGGTGTCATACGTTCGGTGCTCGATCGGTTGGAACGCGAAGAAGTTTGACTACATCAACCGCGTTGTCAAACACTTCCGCTTACGGTCTACGAGGGTACGTAGACACACTCTCCCCTCTCGTTGCTATGCATCTGCATGGATAGATCTTGCATGTGCGTAGAATTTTTTTGTTTTCCATGCAATGTTCCCCAACAGTGGCATCCGAGCCAGGTCTATGCGTAGATGATATGCACGAGTAGAACACAAAGAGTTGTGGGCGGTGATAGTCATACTGCTTACCACCAATGTCTTATTTTGATTCGGCGGTATTGTGGGATGAAGCGGCCCGGACTAACCTTACATATCCACGCACATGAGACCGGTTCCACCGACAGACATGCAACTAGTTTTGCATAAAGGTGGCTGGCGGGTGTCTGTTTCTCCTACTTTAGTTGAATCGAATTTGACTACGGCCGGTCCTTGAAGAAGGTTAAAATAGCAAACTTGATGAAACACCGTTGTGGTTTTTGCGTTGGTAAGAACGGTTCTTGCTAGAAGCCCGTAGCAGCCACTTAAAACTTGCAACAACAAAGTAGAGGACGTCTAACTTGTTTTTGTAGGGCATGTTGTGATGTGATATGCTCAAGATATGATGTGATATATGTTGATGTATGAGATGATCATGTTTTGTAATATCAACAACCGGCGGGAGCCTTAGGGTTGTCTCTTTACTGTATGAAGTGCAAGTGCCATGTAATTTCTTTACTTTATCACTATGTGTTAGCGATAGTTGTAGAAGCAATAGTTGGTGAGACGACCCCGATGCAATGATGGAGATCAAGGTGTCGAGCCGGTGACGATGGAGATCATGACGATGCTTTGGAGATGGAGATCAAAAGCACAAGATGATGATGGCCATATCATGTCACATATTTTGATTGCATGTGATGTTTATCCTTTATGCATCTTATTTTGCTTAGAATGACGGTAGCATTATAAGATGATCCCTTCACTAAATTTCAAGATAAAAATGTTCTCCCCGTGTATGCACCATTGCCAAAGTTCGTCGTTTCGAAGCACCACGTGATGATCGGGTGTGATAGACTCTACGTTCACATACAACGGGTGTAAGATAGTTTTGCACATGCAGAATACTTGGGTTAAACTTGACGAGCCTAGCATGTACAGACATGGTCTCAGAACACTGGAGACCGAAAGGTCGAATGTGAGTCATATAGTAGATATGATCAACATAGAGATGTTCACCATTGATGACTATCCCATCTCACGTGATGATCGGACATGGGTTAGTTGATTTGGATCATGTATCACTTAGATAACTTGAGGGATGTTAATTTAAGTGGGAGTTCATTAGTAATTTGATTAATTGAACTTAAATTTATCATGAACTTAGTCTTAATAGTTTTTGCATATCTATGTTGTAGATCAATAGCTCGCATTATAGCTCCCCTGTTTTTGATATGTTCCTAGAGAAAACTAAGTTGAAAGATGATGGTAGCAATAATGCGGACTGGGTCTGTGATATGAGGATTATCCTCATTGCTGCACAGAAGAATTATGTCCTTGATGCACCGCTAGGTGACAGACCTATTGCAGGAGCAGATGCAGACGTTATGAACGTTTGGCAAGCTCGATATGATGACTACTTAATAGTTTAGTGCACCATGCTTTACGGCTTAGAACCGGGACTTCAAAACGTTTTGAACGCCACGGAGCATATGAGATGTTCCAAGAGCTGAAATTGGTATTTCAGACTCATGCCCGTGTCGAGAGGTATGAGACCTCTCACCAAGCTACTAGAACTTCATGATGAACTATAATATGCAAGGGATGACGAAAACGATTCCCGATCTCTTCGCGATGCTGAAATCGGCGAAGGTAGAAATCAAGAAAGAGCATCAAGTGTTGATGGTTAACAAGACCACTAGTTTCAAGAAAAAGGGCGAGGGAAAGAAAGGGAACTTCAAGAAGAATGGCAAGCAAGTTGTCGCTCCCATGAAGAAGCCCAAAGCTGGACCCAAGCCTGAAACTGAGTGCTTCTACTGCAAAGGAAATGGTCACTGGAAGCGGAACTGCCCCAAATACTTGGCGGATAAGAAGGATGGCAAAGTGAACAAAAGTATATTTGATATACATGTTATTGATGTGTACCTTACTAGTGTTCATAGTAGCACCTGGGTATTCGATACCGGTTCAGTTGCTAAGATTAGTAACTCGAAACAGGAGTTGCAGAATAAACAGAGACTAGTTAAGTGTGAGGTGACGATGTGTGTTGGATGTAATTCCAAGGTTGATACGATTACCATTGCACACTCCCTCTACCTTCGAGATTAGTGTTGAATCTAAATAAATGTTATTTGGTGTTTGCGTTGAGCATGAATATGATTAGATCATGTTTATTGCAATACAGTTATTCATTTAAGTTAGAGAATAATTGTTGTTCTGTTCACATGAATAAAACCTTCTATGGTCATACACCCAATGTGAATGGTTTATTGAATCTCGATCGTAGTGATACACATATTCATAATATTGATGCCAAAAGATGCAAAGTTGATAATGATAGTGCAACATACCTGTGGCACTGCCGTTTAGGTCATATTGGTGTAAAGCGCATGAAGAAACTCCATGCAGATGGACTTTTTAAGTCACTTGATTATGAATCATTTGATACTTGCGAACCATGCATCATGGGCAAGATGACTAAAACTCTGTTCTCCGGAACAATGGAGCGAGCTAATGACTTATTGGAAATAATACATACCGATGTATGCGGTCCGATGAGTGTTGAAGCACGCGGCGGGTATCGTTATTTTCTGACCTTCATAGATGATTTGAGTAGGTATGGGTATATCTACTTCATGAAACACAAGTCTGAAACATTTGAAAAGTTCAAAGAATTTCAGAGTGAAGTGGAGAATCATCGTAACAAGAAAATAAAGTTTCTATGATCTGATCGCGGAGGCGAATATTTGAGTTACGAGTTTGGCCTTCATTTAAAACAATGTGGAATTGTTTCACAACTCACGCCACCTGGAACACCACAACGTAATGGTGTGTCCGAACGTCGTAACCGTACTTTATTAGATATGATGCGATCTATAATGTCTCTTACCGATTTACCACTGTCGTTTTGGGGTTATGCATTAGAGACAGCCGCATTCACGTTAAATAGGGCACCGTCTAAATCCGTTGAGACGACACCGTATGAAATGTGGTTTGGCAAGAAACCTAAGCTAACGTTTCTTAAAGTTTGGGGTTGCGACACTTATGTCAAAAGGCTTCAGCCTGATAAGCTCAAACCCAAATTGCAGAAGTGTGTCTTCATAGGATACCCTAAGGAAACAATTGGGTACACCTTCTACCACAAATCCGAAGGTAAGATCTTTGTTGCCAAGAATGGAACCTTTCTAGAGAAGGAGTTTCTCTCAAAAGAAGTGAGTGGGAGGAAAGTAGAACTTGATGAGGTAATTGTACCTTCTCTCAAATTGGAAAGTAGCACATCACAGAAAACCATTCCCGTGATGCCTACACCAACTAGAGAGGAAGCAAATGATAATGATCATGAAACTTCAGATCAAGTTACTACTGAACCTCGTAGGTCGACCATAGCATGATCCGCACTAGAGTGGTATGGTAATCCTATCCTGGAAGTTATGTTACTAGACCAAGGCGAACCTACAAACTATGAAGAAGCTATGATGAGCCCAGATTCCGACAGATGGCTTGAGGCCATGAAATCTGAGATAGGATCCATGTATGAGAACAAAGTGTGGACTTTGGCGGACTTGCCCGATGATCGGCAAGCCATAGAGAATAAATGGATCTTCAAGAAGAAGACGGACACTGATGGTAATGTTACTTTCTACAAAGCATGACTTGTCGCAAAAGGTTTTCGACAAGTTCAAGGGGTTGACTACGACAAGACTTTCTCACCCGTAGCGATGCTTAAGTCCGTCCAAATCATGTTAGCAATTACCGCATTTTATGATTATGAAATCTGGCAAATAGATGTCAAAACTTCATTCCTTAATGGATATCTTAAAGGAGAGTTGTATATGATGCAACCAGAAGGTTTTGTCAATCCTAAATGTGCTAACAAAGTGTGCAAACTCTAGCGATCCATCTATGGACTGGTGCAAGCATCTCGGAGTTGGAATGTATGCTTTGATGAGGTGATCAAAGCATATGGTTTTATACAGACTTACGGTGAAGCCTGTATTTACAAGAAAGTGAGTGGGAGCTCTGTAGCATTTCTGATATTATATGTGGATGACATATTGTTGATTGGAAATGATATAGAATTTCTGGATAGCATAAAAGGATACTTGAATAAGAATTTTTTTTATGAAAGACCTCAGTGAAGCTGCTTATATATTGGGCATCAAGATCTATAGGGATAGATCGAGATGCTTAATAGGACTTTCACAAAGCACATACCTTGACAAAAGTTTTGAAGAAGTTCAAAATGGATCAGTCAAAGAAGGAGTTCTAGCCTGTATTGTAAGGTGTGAAGTTGAGTAAGACTCAAAGCCCGACCACGGCAGAAGATAGAGAGAGAATGAAAGTCATTCCTTATGCCTCAGCCATAGGTTCTATAAAGTATGCCATACTATGTACCAGACCTATTTGTGTACCTTGCCATGAGTTTGGCAAGGGGTACAATAGTGATCCAAGAGTAGATCACTGGACAGCGGTCAAAATTATCCTTAGTTACCTAAGAGGACTAAGGAAATATTTCTCGGTTATGGAGGTGATAAAGAGTTCGTCATAAAGGGTTACGTCGATGCAAGCTTTAACACCGATTCAGATGACTCTGAGTCTCAATCTGGATACATATAGAAAGTGGGAGCAATTAGCTAGAGTAGCTCCATGCAGAGCATTATAGACATAGAAACTTGCAAAATACATACGGATCTGAATGTGGCGGACCCGTTGACTAAACCTCTCTCACAAGAAAAACATGATCATACCTTAGTACTCTTTGGGTGTTAATCACATGGCGATGTGAACTAGATTATTGACTCTAGTAAACTCTTTGGGTGTTAATCACATGGCGATGTGAACTAGATTATTGACTCTAGTAAACTCTTTGGGTGTTAGTCACATGGCGATGTGAACTATGGGTGTTAATCACATGGCGATGTGAACTAGATTATTGACTCTAGTGCAAGTGGGAGACTGAAGGAAATATGCCCTAGAGGCAATGATAAAGTTGTTATTTTATATTTCCTTATTCATGATAAAGGTTTATTATTCATGCTAGAATTGTATTGATTGGAAACTTAAATACATGTGTGAATACATAAACAAATACCGTGTCCCTAGTAAGCCTCTACTAGACTAGCTCGTTGATCAAAGATGGTTAAGGTTTCCTAACCATAGACATGTTTTGTCATTTGATAACGGGATCACATCATTAGGAGAATGATGTGATGGACAAGACCCATCCGTTAGCTTAGCATATTGATCGTTCAGTTTATTGCTATTGCTTTCTTCATGTCAAATACATATTCCTTCGACTATGAGATTATGCAACTCCCGGATACTGGAGGAATACCTTCTGTGCTATCAAACGTCACAACATAACTGGGTGATCATAAAGATGCTCTATAGGTATCTCCAAAGGTGTTTGTTGAGTTGTCATAGATCGAGATTAGGATTTGTCACTCCGAGTATCGGAGAGGTATCTCTGGGCCCTCTCGGTAATACACATCATAAGCTTGCAAGCAAATGACTAAGGAGTTAGTTACGAGGTGATGTATTACGGAACGAGTAAAGAGACTTGCCGGTAACGAGATTGAACTAGGTATGAAGATACCGACAATCGAATCTCGGGCAAGTAACATACCGACGGATAAAGGGAATTACGTATGTTGTCATGACGGTTCGACCGATAAAGATCTTCGTAGAATATGTAGGAGTCAATATGGGCATCTAGGTTCCGCTATTGGTTATTGACCGGAGAGGTGTCTCGGTCATGTCTACATAGTTCTCGAACCCGTAGGGTCCGCACGCTTAACGTTTGTTGATGATATAGTGTTATATGAGTTATATGATTTGGTGACCGAATGTTGTTCGGAGTCCCGGATGAGATCACGGACATGACGAGGAGTCTCGAAATGGTCGAGAGGTAAAGATTGATATATAGGACGATGGTATTCGGACACCGGAATAGTTTCGGAGTGCACCGGGTAGTCATCGGATCGCCGGAAGGGGTTCCGGGAGGCCCCGGGAGGTCTGTGGGCCTAATGGGCCAAGGAGAGGCACACACCAGCCCACAGAGGGGCTGGCATGCCCTCTCCCTGGCCGACGGCCCTAGAAGAAGGAAAGGGGGCGCCACCTTCTCCTGCCTTTCCCCCCTTGTGGGAGAAAGGAAAGGAGGGGCGCCACCTCCCCCTTCCTTCCCCTTGGCGCCAAAAGAAGGAAAGGGGGGCGGCCTAGGGCAAGCCCAAGTAGGATTCAGACCTACTTGGGGCGCCCCTTGGCCTCTCCCCTCTCCCTCCCACCTATATATATGAGGGAGGGGGGTGCCTAACACAACATAACATTGTCTTAGCCGTGTGCGGCGCCCCCCTCCACCATTTACACCCCCGGTCATATTTTCGTGGTGCTTAGGCGAAGCCCTGTGGAGATCACATCACCGTCACCGTCACCACGCCGTCGTGCTGCCGGAACTCATCCATTACCTCGCCGTCTTGCTGGATCAAGAAGGCGGAGGACGTCATCGAGCTGAACGTGTGCTGAACACGGAGGTGTCGTACGTTCGGTGCTCGATCGGTTGGAACGCGAAGAAGTTCGACTACATCAATCGCGTTGTCAAACGCTTCTGCTTACAGTCTACGAGGGTACGTAGACACACTCTCCCCTCTCGTTGCTATGCATCTCCATGGATAGATCTTGCGTGTGCGTAGATTTTTTTTCCATGCAACGTTCCCCAATAATCCTCTCTCTCCGCCCGCATCCTCGACGCCGCTCTCAGTCCTCAAAGCCGTCAGTGTATGAGGATGCTGCCGAAGCGCCCCATCGGAGTGAGTGGCAACGTCGGGGCTGCTGAAGCACTAGAGCACGGCGTGAATATGGAGACAGAGGTTTCCGTCGCCGCCAATGAGGTGGAGAACGAGGCTGCCAACAAGCGGAGGCGGGCCGAGAAAGAACCGCAAGTGACTCCAGCAGGCCTAGACTTCATCAGCAGCCTCCCCGATGATATGTTGACTGTCATCATATCCCTCCTCCCAATCAAATATGGGGCAAGGACAACCGCCCTTTCCCGACGGTGGCGCCCCCTATGGCTCTCCACCCCTCTCGACCTCCTCGACGCCCACGAGCTCTGCCATGGCTATTGCAAAAGCTTGGATGCGTTCTCCCAGATCCTCGGCAGTCACCATGGCTCAATCAGAGGCCTTATCACGGGTAAGTTCCGTTCCAACAGCAAGGACCGAGCCAAGCTTGATGAGTGGTTCCAATCCCCTGCCCTAGATCATCTCGAGGAGCTCAGTTTTAATGATGGGCATATGCGCTCACTGCCAACGTCCGCGCTCCGCTTCGCGCCCACACTGCGCCTCGCCAAGTTCATGAACTGCCATTCCCCACCCCCCTTAATGATTTGTCTGTTCTTTTTCTACCACGACTGAAGCACCTCAAGCTCGTCACCGTCTGCATCCCAAAGGATGACATGAAGCGCCTGCTCCGCGGCTGTACTGCACTCGAGTTCCTTCGTCTTCAGGCGATGAATTGGTCGAGTAGCTTCCACATCACCTCCATGACTCTCCGGACTATTTATGTGTGTTGCTGGTGCTGCAACGGGAGATCACAAAAGGTGGACCACAATATGGTCATTGAGGACACACCTTCACTTGAGAGATTACTTGTAGTTGATCAACAAGGTCCAACAAGAATCAATGTCATTTCTGCGCCAAAATTGACAGTGGTGGGCTACTTGTCTGTCAAATACTTTCAGGTACAACGGTCGCCTTCTACCTCTCCTTCTTGATATCAACATTATTTCTAATTTTGAAGATGTATGTTCGTCTGTCATCCAGAAAAACTCCACCCAGATTCTGCGCACAGTGAAGGTCTTGGCACTAGAATCTATCGGCTCCAACCTGGATCAAGTTGTCAGTTTCCTGAGATGCTTTCCGTGCCTGAAGAAGCTGTATATTGAGGTGATGTTCCTTTCCTGTTAAATGTTAACCATAAGGGAGTTCAATTTTTTGCACCTTTTCCCAAGTTTACAATGACAATGTACTACGATTTCTGAAGGAATTTTGGAGGATTTCAAGACATACACCCCCCCACCCCATATTGGTTGCTTGATTCATATGGTTACAATCAATAAGCATTTCTCCTTTTGATTCATCTGTACTAGTTTTCTTAGGGAATTTTTCATCCACTCCAACCTCTTGTGAAGAAGGCTACATTTTTCAAGATTGTAATCAAATGCCCATGTTAATCATGTCAGATCGAAGATGCATGGCACATTGGTGCATTTTACAAATCCTGCAAACCAAATAGGCCTGTAGTAGTGTTCAAAACTGCATGTAGGCACTAACACGTTCTCTTCTTTTGCAGATAATAATAGGCCCGGTGGTGGATAATGTTTATAACGACAATCACATCGAATGCCTGGATCTGCATCTCTCAAAAATTACTTTGAACTCCTACCGAGGGACCTTACCGGAGATTATATTCGCCAGGTTCTTTGTTGCCAAAGCAAGGGTGCTGAAGGTAATGAGGTTGAACATGCATTTAAATAGGAAATATGAATGGTTTGTTGATCAGAGCCGGCAGCTACTGCAGAATGGAAGAGGCTCCAAAAAAGCTAAACTTTGTATTGGAACTGCATATGACAGAGTAATTGGAAGTCATTGTGTCAACCCCATACATGACTTGTCAGCGGCTGATCCCTTTGCAGAAATGACGAGGTTTCGAAACCGGCCTTACTATTTGTATTTTTAGTTTGAACCTCTCTTATATCCATGTTCAGCTAATCAGCACGGGCGATTGCAGCTGAATGGGCTGAATCTCATTTCTAATATCAGTTTGAACCTTGTAATCTTCGAATTTGAGCCATGTAACTCTGGAATTTGAACCTTGTAATATTTCGGGCTTTTGTGGTATAATCGTTGAAATGGCATCGTATGAGACTCGTATATTGGTAGTACTATTTTGACCTTAATATGCAATAGACTTAGATTTTATTAACCATTCACGACCAGGGATCCAGCCGGAAGCAGAGCAATAGCAAACGTCGTCACAACAAGATGTAGATATGCTCATTTCTCCTAGTTTAGTACGCATGTAATTGCTTACTTTGGTGTGTGGAAATGTTATGTGTGTAGTCACTTATGTAATTGTATTCTTAATTTGGTTATGCAATGTTGTTCTTATAAGTATATATGTTGATATTCTGTAGATAGAGCATATCACATCGCACACGGACCACACTAGGGAACCCGTCAGTCATGAATTCATCAATCGCAGACGGTTGTATACCAGCAAGCGTTTGCCCACAACACGCACGGCTTATTCCATCACAAACAGCTCGGGTGGATCTACTATATGCCACGTATCGCACACGCAACTCTAATCTGATTCGTGCTTGATGTCTCCGCCATCGCTTGCATAGTTTGTCTTATTTGCCACGTATCACTGTGCCGGCCTCTGCTCGCGTCCCTCGGCGTGCTCTGCTCGCCGTTAGGTGCCGCAGCGCGCTGTGCTCGCCGTTAGGCGCCACGGCGCACTCTGCTCATGTCCGTCGGCGCGCTCTGCTCAAGTACCTCCACGTGCTCGGCTTGTGGACAGCTTTTCCTTGCGTGTTCAACTGCTATATGCATATATATAGTTGCTCACCGTTGAGGTGCCGCGGAGCGCTCTGCTCGCGTCCCTGCATGCGCTCTGCCAGCGGTTGGGGCCTGCGCACAATCATGTTGGGGGCCCATATGCATGCGGTTGCCACGCGCGTCGCCACGATGCAGTTACGTGCGGCACGATGGAGTTCCGCGCTGAAAATTAGAACTGCCATCCGGGCGTGCGGATATTCCAGTCCGTCCGGCTTCCCCATTAATTCCCGCGGGCATTATAACCTTAGTCTCTTGAACCTTTCTATCTCGCCCCACAACACAACAAGCACACCCACGACGACACATACAGAGAGGATATCTAGCGGCGCTCCAATGGATTTTGGCAAGCATAAAGTCGAGACCCACGCGAGGGAGACGGATCTCTCGGTGGTGTACACCATCGACCCAACCGTGGTGGAGGACTACATCAACACCGTGGAGCAGTTGCTTGTTGGAGACAAGTACAAGGTGGTCAGCATCGACCTCCAGTACACCGCCGGTCTTCCCGGCAAAGATCAGAAGGTTGCATCGCCCAGTTGTGCGTGCGCCATCATGTCCTCATCTACCACTACTGCATGGCCACAGAGCCTTGCGACCGTTTCACCAGGTTTGTCAACAGCACCGACTACAAGTTCGCTATGGTGGAAACCTCCAACGATGTAAAAGCGCTCAGGGTTACGGCTTAGCCTGCAAGAACCTTGTCGAAGTCCGTGAGCACTACAGGGTCTGGGGCAGCACGAAGAAGGACTCCCTGGTTGAACTCGCCTCGGCCATCATCGACCCCTACTACGAAAAGATGAAGCAGGATGCCAAGAGAACAAGTCCCGTATCCTGGCACGGGGCATGGATGCGGCAACTGGATGAACCTCACCTCAGGTTCATGGCCAAGAGCATGTACACATGCTACGAGATGCACCGGCGGATCGTTGACAGGAGGAAGTGCCTCGTTACCGAAATTGATGAGGCCGGATTGAGCCACAAGCAGAGCAGTAGCGGCAAGCGTCACAAGAAGTAGATGATGATCAGATGATCGTTTATCCTAGTTAATTATGCGTGTAATATATAGTTGACTTTGGTGTGTGGAAATGTCATGTGTGTAGTAGCCACCTATGTAATTGGATGTTTAATTTGGTTATGCAACCATGTCCCTATAAGTGTGTGTGTGTGTGTGTGTATGTATATATATATATATATATATATATGTTGTTGTTGTTCTGTATGCAATCCCAACACACAACACACACACGTCTTATTAGCAGCAATCGTCTATGTTATTATCGGTCTTCGCACACATTTTTTATTACAGACCTGTTTGACGCGTATCACACACATCTTGTTAAATTGAACCGTTTTTGTTATCATGGCTCAACGCAAACAGTTCATCTGAGTGAATTGTATGCCGTATATCGCACACACCTTCATCTGGCTGCCTGTTTCTGTTGTTCTGCCTCATCACAAACAGTTTATCTGAGTGAACTGTATGCCGTATACAGCACATGCCTCCATCTGGCTGCCCGTTTCTTTTGTTCTTCCTCATCACAAATAGTTCATTGAACTGAACCGTATGCCCCGCAACACACACGCAACTAAAATCTGAACCGTGTTTGATGTATCCGCCATCGCAAATGTTTTGCATCTTTTTTGATGGTTTTTTTACATCACCATTTGCGATTAATGCATCGCACACAGTTTCATCGAAGGGTCTCTGATTGTAGTGTCACGTTAGCCGCATCCTGCAGTAGTGTGTGAGGAATAAATATAATTTGGCTGCACTTAATACATGAGAAACATATACAATTGCTATATTTCCTAGTTCTTAATCATGCTTGGTTTGGATAAATGGGTTTTCCATGTGGCTCAAATTAATCTGATGAATCTGCAATGTGCTTATTTTTCATCAACATATTTTACTGATAGCATGCGAACCCTTACTTAACCTGGTCACTAACTACCTTATATGTGTTGCAGGGAAACAATGGGAAGCACTGAGGTTTACAATCGAGGTTTGCACATGCATGGTCCTTTGTCTAATAGCACATTATTGTGCAATTACAGGAACCATTCTAATATTTAGGTTTTTAACAATTTGGTCTTGCACATGTAGGTCCTGCTGTCAGAGGTTTTGACCCACTGTTCGACCCTTTTTGCATATGGGGAAATGAGTTGTCCATGAATATTAGTCAAGTCAAGAAACTAAGAAAGATTCTTAGGATAAAGAAATTAGCGACAAAAAACAACAAGATCTTTGTCTGCACAATGAAGAAGACATCGGTTCACTACAGGATGGTACTAACTATTATACCTTGGCTTTTTTATTCCTTTGCCCCATTTCCAATCTACAGAAGATATTTATGCACATCCTTGTTTTCAAGCCTTTCCAAAGCAGTTCACTGATGATTACCTCTCAAACCACATGTATGGTCAGGAGGCGAGGAAGGTATTCATACAACACCCACGGTTCAATATTGAAGTGTTCCTGAAGAGGACGAAGGATGGACGGTCAATCATCCATAGGCACTGGCCTAAAGTTGCAAAGACCTTCAACATCAATGAAGGCTCAATATTCGCCTTCCGCTTCAGAAGTTTTCCAGATGAGATTCATCTGTCTCTGTACCGTCTATGATGCTAATTTCGAAAGGTTATAGATGTTGCATGTGAAACTTGGTGCTGGTGCAGTTGTGTAATGGGGTAGCTGAGTGCTGAAGCTATATGATGTTGTACTCTGATGTATTTCAATTATGAAATCCTGCTTCCTTAATACGAAAATGAAATATATTGTGTGCTTAATATGAAATGTCAATTGGATTAATAAATGGATTATTAATAATAGGACAATTAACCTGCTAATGGACAATTAGCCTGCTAATTGGGTTTTTCTATTGTAAACGGTTATTGGGAAAACACCATGGGCGATGACCTCAGACAACGCACACAGTTTCTATGAATAAAACGTGTTGGATCAATGAACAATCACACACGACTTCCTCTTGAAAAATGTTTGCATTAGGCCACCTTGCGCAAATGTTTACCACATAAAAAGTGTGTGTGATGGATAGCCTATGCCACACAGTTTCTTCTACGCACCGTGTGTGATGCATTCAATAACGCAAATGGTAAAATTGTTAATATCGTCTACAATGGCAACGCTATCACAAACGATTTAATGGGGAAAATTGTGTGTCACGAACCTGCGAACAAAAATGTTTTCCTTGGAGTGACTGTGTGGGATGTATATACGAACGGAAACATACTTCTTGGATTGACTGTATGGGATGTACATACTAATGGAAACATACTTCTTGGATTGACTGTGTGAGATGTACATACTAACGGAAACGTATTCCTTGGATTGACTATGTGGAATGTACATATCAACTGAAACGTTTAGCCGGGAGTGACTGTGTGGGATGTACTTACGACTGGAAACGATTTGGCTTGTATAATTGTATTTTTTTAGCACAACGGTGCGTATAATCGTATTTGATCACTCACCCGTCGCACATGACCTCATTTTGCCGAGCGTGTGTGGCTGGAGGGCCTATCCCCGATGGTTTCTGGGTCGTGTGGGAAGGACCCCCCTATCGCACACACTCACTAGGCGATGGTTCCAAATGCCATCGCGGAAAGGGGTTAAAAACCGTTTGTATAGCACCTCGCTGTGTACCAGTGCTAGTGAGCCTCTACTAGACTAGCTCGTTGATCAAAGATGGTTAAGGTTTCCTAACCATAGACATGAGTTGTCATTTGATAATGGGAGCACATCATTAGGAGAATGATGTGATGGACAAGACCCAAACTATAAACGTAGCACATGATCTTATCAAGTTTATTGCTATCGTTTTCTGCATGTCAAGTATATGTTCCTATGACCATGAGATCATGCAAATCACTCACACCGGAGGAGTACCTTGTGTGTACCAAACGTCGCAACGTAACTGGGTGACTATAAAGGTGCTCTACAGGTATCTCCGAGGGTGTCTGTTGAGTTTGCATGGATCAAGACTGGGATTTGTCACTCCGTATGATGGAGAGGTATCTCAGGGCTCACTCGGTAATACAACATCACAATAAGATTGCAAGCAATGTGACTATAGAGTTAGTCACGGGATCTTGTATTACGAAACGAGTAAAGAGACTTGCCGGTATGAGATTGAACTAGGTATGGAGATACCGACGATCTAATCTCGGGCAAGTAACATACCGATAGACAAAGGGAACTGCATACGGGATTAGTTGAATCCTTGACATCGAGGTTCGACCGATAAGATCTTCGTAGAATATGTGGGAACCAATATGGACATCCAGGTCCCGCTATTTGTTATTGGCTGTAGAGGTGTCTTGGTCATGTCTGCATAGTTCTCAAACCCGCAGGGTTTACACACTTAACGTTTGGTGACGATATAAGTATAGTTGAGTTGTTATGGTGGTAACCGAAGGTTGTTTGGAGTCCCGGATGAGATCCCGGACGTGACGAGGAACTCTGGAATGGTCCAGAGGTGAAGATTGATATATAGGACGAAGGGTATCGAAGTCCGGAAGTGTTCCAGGGGCACCGGGTTATGGCCAGGATGACCGAAAGGGATTTCGGGGGCCCCCGGCAAGTGTTGGGGGGGCTCATGAGCCAAGAGGAGGGGGCACACCAGCCCACCAAGGGGTTGTGCGCCTCCCTCACCCCATCCTACGAGGCGAGGAAGGGTGGTGCGCCCCCCTAGGGCTACCTCCCCCTTGCTTGGGGGGCAAGGCACCTAGGGGGGCCACCCAAAACCCATCTAGGGTTCCCCTTGTGGCTATCGCCCCCCCCCTAGGGGAAACCCTAGGGGCGCCACCCTCCTCCCTTCCCCCTCTATATAGAGGGGTAGAGGGAGGGTAGACGCACCCATCTATGCCACAGTGCTGCCCTCCCTCTCCCTTGTAGCCCTCTTCCTCTCCGTAGTGCTTGGCGAAGCTCTGCTGAGATTCCACCACCACCACGCCGTCGTGCTGCCGGAGGACTCGAGCTATGATGACCCACAAGTATAGGGGATCAATCATAGTCCTTTCGATAAGTAAGAGTGTCGAACCCAACGAGGAGCAGAAGGAAATGACAAGTGGTTTTCAGCAAGGTATTTTCTGCAAGCACTGAAATAGTCGGTAACAAGTAGTTTGATAGCAAGATAATTTGTAACGGACAAGTAACGGTAACGGTAAATAAAGTGCAGCAAGGCAGCCCAATCCTTTTGTGGCAAAGGACATGCCAAAACAATCTCTTATGATAAGCAAAGCGTTCTTGAGGGTATAAGGGAATTTCACCATGTCACTTTCATCATGTTGGTTTGATTCGTGTTCGCTACTTTGATAATTTGATATGTGGGTGGACCGGTGCTTAGGTGTTTTTCTTACTTGAACAAACCTCCTACTTATGATTAACCCCCTCACAAGCATCCGCAACTACAAGAAAAGTATTAAGATAAAATCTAACCATAGCATTAAAAATTTTGGATCCAAATCGGTCCCTTACGAAGTAGCGCATAAACTAGGGTTTAAGCTTCTGTCACTCTAGCAACCCATCATCTAATAACTACTCCACAATGCATTCCCTTAGGCCCAAATATGGTGAAGTGCCATGTAGTCGACGTTCACATGACACCACTAAGGGAATCACAACATACATATCATCAAAATATCGAACACATATCAAGTTCACATGATTACTTGCAACATGACTTCTCCCGTGACCTCAAGAACAAAAGTAACTACTCACAAATAATAATCATGATCAAGATCAGAGGGGTATTAAATAACATAATGGATCTGAACATATAATCTTCCACCAAATAAACCATATAGTAAGCAACTACAAGATGTAATCAACACTACTAGTTACCCACAGGTACCAATCTGAGGTTCTGGTACAAAGATTGAACACAAGAGATGAACTAGGGTTTGAGAGGAGATGGTGTTATTGAAGATGTTGATGGAGATTGCCCTCCCAAAGATGAGAGGGTTGTTGGTGATGACGATGGCGATGATTTCCCCCTCCGGGAGGGAAGTTCCCTCGGTGGAATCGCTCCGCCGGAGGGCAAAAGTGCTCCTGCCCAAGTTCCGACTCGAGACGGCGGCGCTTCGTCCCGAAAGTCCCCCTTGATTTTTACTAGGTCAAAATGACCTATATACCAGAATATGGGCACCGGAGGTGGGCCGTGCTGGGCACAACCCACCAGGGCATGCCTGGGGGCCCAGGCGCGTCCTGGTGTCTTGTGCTCACCAAGGTGGCCCCCTCCAGTAGTTATTTGCTCCAGTATTTTTTTAATATTCCAAAATAATTCTCCGTAAATTTTCAGCTCATTTGGAGATGTGCAGAATAGGTAACTCTGACGTAGCTTTTTCAGGTCCAGAATTCCAGCTACCAGCATTCCCCCTCTTCGTGTAAACCTTGCATATTATGAGAGAAAAGGCATTAGAATTACTCCAAAAAGTATTATTATGCATAAAAACATTATAAATAACAGTAGGAAAACATGATGCAAAATGGACGTATCGAGCTACTACTTTACCATCGCTCGCTGGATCGAGGAGGTGAAGGTGTCATCAAGCCGTACGTGTGTTGAACGCGGAGGTGCCGTCCGTTCGGCACTTGGATCGGGAGTTCGCGGGACGGATCATGATTGGATCGCGAAGACGTTCGACTACATCAACCGCATTTCTTAACGCTTCCGCTTAGTGATCTACAAGGGTATGTAGATGCAATCTCTCCTCTCATAGATGTTCATCTCCTAGATTGATCTTGGTGAGCGTAGGAAAATTTTTGTTTCCCATGCAACGTTCCCCAACATAACACTCTCAACTGGAAGATCAATTCCCAGTTGAGTCAAGTGGTTGTGGTACCCAGACATTCTGAGTATGTGTTCACTGACAGAACTCTTCTCCTCCATCTTACAGCTAAAGAACTTGTTGGAGACTTCATATCTCTCAACCCGGGCATTAGCTTGAAATATCAACTTCAGCTCTTGGAACATCTCATATGCTTCGTGGCGTTCAAAACGCTTTTGGAGTCCCGGTTCCAAGCCGTAAAGCTTGGCACACTGAACTATCGAGTAGTCATCAGATCGAGCCTGCCAGGCGTTTATAACATCTGCATCAGCTCCTGCAGTAGGTCTGTCACCTAGCGGTGCATCAAGGACATAATTCTTCTATGCAACAATGAGGATAATCCTCAAGTTACGGACCCAGAGTAGTTGCTAACATCATCTTTCAACTTAGCTTTCTCTAGGAACGCATTAAAATTCAAGGGAACGGTAGCACGGGCCATTGATCTACAACATAGATTTGCAAAAACTATTAGGACTAAGTTCATGATAAATTTTAGTTTAATTAATCAAATTACTAATGAACTCACACTTAAATCAACATCCCTCGAGTTGTCTAAGTGATACATGATCCAAATCAACTAACCCATGTCCGATCATCACGTGAGATGGGGTAGTCTTCAATGGTGAACATCTCCATGTTGATCATATCTACTATATGACTCACGTTCGACCTTTCGGTCTCTAGTGTTCCGAGACCATGTCTGTACATGCTAGGCTCGTCAAGTTTAACCCAAGTATTCTGCATGTGCAAAACTGGCTTACACCCGTTGTATGTGAACGTAGAATCTATCACACCCGATCATCACGAGGTGCTTCGAAATGACAAACTTTGGCAACGGTGCATACTCAGGGAGAACACTTTTATCTTGAAATTAAGTGAAGGGATCATCTTATAATGCTACCGTCGTTCTAAGCAAAATAAGATGCATAAAGGATAAACATCACATGCAATCAAAATATGTGACATGATATGGCCATCATCATCTTGTGCTTTTGATCTCCATCTCCAAAGCAACGGCATGATCTCCATCGTCATCGGCATGAGACCTTGATCTCCATCGTTGCGTCGGGGTCGTCTCACCAACTATTGCTTCTACAACTATTGCTAATGCATGGCGATAAAGTAAAGCAATTACATGGCGCTAATTGATTGACACGTAGGTCATACAATAATTAAAGACAACCCTAAGGCTCCTGCCGGTTGTCGTACTCATCGACATGCAAGTCATGAACTTATTACAAAACATGATCATCTCATACATCAACATATATCATATCACGTCTCGACCATATCACATCACAACATGCCCTGCAAAAACAAGTTAGACGTCCTCTACTTTGTTGTTGCAAGTTTTACGTGGCTACTACGGGCAACTAGCAAGAACCGTTCTTACCTACGCAAAACCACAATGGTGATTATCAAGTTACTATTTAACCTTTTGCAAGGACCGCCGTAGTCAAATTAGATTCAACTAAAGTGAGAGAAACAGACACCCGCCAGCCACCTTTATGCAAAACAAGTTGCATGTTAGTCGGTGGAACCGGTCTCATGTACGTGGACATGTAAGGTTGGTCCGAGCCGCTTCATCCCACAATATCGTCGAATCAAAATAAGACATAGGTAGTAAGCAATATGAACATCACCGTCCACAACTCCTTTGTGTTCTACTCGTGCATATCATCTGTGCATAGACCTGGCTCATGATGCCACAGTTGGGGAACGTTGCATGGAAAACAAAAAAAAATTCTACGCACACACAAGATCTATCCATGGAGATGCATAGCTATGAGAGGGGGAGAGCATCTACATACCCTTGTAGATCGCTAAGCGGAAGCGTTTATCAATGCGGTTGTTGTAGTCGTACAACTTCAGGATCCGTTCCGATCAAGCACCGAACGCACGCCACCTCCATGTTTAGCACACGTTCAACTCCATGTCGTCCTCGCCTTCTCGATCTAGCAAGAGAGGCGAAGTAGTAGATGAGTTTTGGCAGCACGACGGTGATGTCTCTTGAACTATGTCGGTATTTCCCCAAAGAGGAAGGGATGATGCAACACAGCTATGGTAGGTATTTCCCTCAGTTATGAAACCAAGGTATCAATCCAGTAGGAGAACCAACCAACACTATGTAAATGGTACCTGCACACAAATAACAAATACTTGCAACCCGATGATTAGGAGGGGTTGTCAATCCCTCTACGGGTAACGGTGCCAGAAATTGACAAGTTGACGGGATAAAAATTGTATAGATTGGATAAATAGCTCTCGATAAAACATGAAATAAAATAAGTAGCAAAAAAGTGCAGCAAGGTATTTTTGGGTTTTTGGTATAATAGATCTGAAAATAAAAGCGAATAAAAATAGATCTCAAAGCAAATATGATAAAGAATAGACCCGGGGGCCGTAGATTTCACTAGTGGCTTCTCTCAAGAAAATAGCATCACGCCCAAGATTAGTAGACCGACTCCTGCCTGCATCTACTACTATTACTCCACACATCGACCGCTATCCAGCATGCATCTAGTGGATTAAGTTCATGGAGAAATGAAGTAATGCAATAATAATGATGACATGATGTAGACGAGATCTATTCATGTAGGAATAGCCCCATCTTGTTATCCTTAATAGCAACGATACATGTGTGTCTTGCTGCCCCTTCTGTCACTGGAAAAGAACACCACACGATCGAACCCATCACAAAGCACCTCTTCCCATGGCAAAAAAAATTGATCTAGTTAGCCTAACTAAACCAAAGATTCAAAGAAGAAATACGAGGCTATAAGTAATCATGCATAAAAGAGATCAAAGAACTCAAATAACTTTCATGGATATAGATCTGATCATAAACTCAAAGTTCATCGGATCCCAACAAACACATCGCAAAAAGAGTTACATCAAATAGATCTCCAAGAGAACATTGAATTGAGAATCAAAAAGAGAGAAGAAGCCATCTAGCTACTGCCTACGGACCCGTAGGTCTACAATAAACTACTCATGCATCATCGGAGAGGCACCAATGAGGATGATGAACCCCTCCGTGATGGTGTCTAGATTGGATCTTGTGGTTCTGGAACTTGCGGCGGCTGGAATTGTGTTTCGTCGACTCCCCTAGGGTTTTTGGAAGATTTGGGTATTTATAGGGCGAAGAGACGGTGCGGGAGGCCACCGAGGTGGGCACAACCCACCAGGGCGTGCCTGGGCCCCCAGGCGCACCCAGGTGGGTTGTGCCCCCCTCGGGGCACCCCTTTGGTACTTCTTTGGCCCAAGTTGTTTCTTCTGGTCCATAAAAATTCTCCAAAAGGTTTCGCTGCGTTTGGACTCCGTTTGGTACTGATATTCTATGAAGTAAAAAACAAGCAAAAAACAGCAACTTGCACTGGGCACTATGTCAATAGGTTAGTCCCAAAAAATAATATAAAGTTGCTATAAAATGATTGTAAAACATCCAAGAATGATAATATAACAGCATGGAACAAGAAAAAATTATAGATACGTTGGAGACGTATCAGCATCCCCAAGCTTAATTCCTACTCGTCCTCGAGTAGGTAAATGATAAAAATAGATTTTTTTGATGTGGAATGCTGCCTAACATGTTCATCACATATTCTTTTCTTTTGTAGCATGGACATATGGACTTTTATATGGTTCAAAGCAACAGTCTAGTTTTGACATGAAGATTTCAATACTCAAGCATATCAACAAGCAATCATGTCTTTCAAAATATCAACACTAAAGAAAGTTATCCCTAGCCCATCATGCTCAATCATTGATCCATTCATGAAACACACTCGCATATTAGCTATACCCAATGCTCAAGTACGATCATGGTGCCCCTTAGTTGGTGCTTTATAAGAGAAGATGGAGACTCAAATAAAAATAAAAATTGCATAAAGTAAATAGATAGGCCCTTCGCAGAGAGAAGTAGGGATTTGTAGAGGTGCCAGAGCTCAAAGCTTAAATTGAGAGATAAATTTTTTTGAGATGCATACTTTTCCCGTCAACGAAAACGACCGAGTAATTCCCAACACTTTCCATGCTAGATATATCATAGGCGGTTCTGATAATCCCCAAGTGCAAGGAATCATCATAGCAATTTCCAAAGATGGAAGTGATAAGTATGGAGTGTCGAACCCACAAGGAGCTAAAGGTAAGATCAATATTCTCTCAAGTCCCATCTGCCACTGATACGACTCTACGTACACTGAACATTTGCTTCCATCTAGAAACGAGAAATAGAACTACGTTGTGGGTATAAAGAGGATAGCTTTGCATGATATCGGAGAGCTAAAATATAAAAATAGGTGTTGTTAACATAAAGTTAGAATATGTTACTATATATTATAAATAGCGAGTGTGGAATAATGATGGATCGGTGTGCGGAATTATCCTAGGCAATTGTTAACAAGATCGGTAATCATTATTGCAATTTTATATGAGGGAGAGGCATAAGCTAACATACTTTCTCTACTTGGATCATATGCACTTATGATTGGAACTCTAGCAAGCATCCGCAACTACTAAAGATCATTAAGGTAAAACCCAACCATAGCATTAAAGTATCAAGTCCCCTTTATCCCATACGCAACAACCCCCTTACTCGGGTTTAAGCTTCTATCACTCTAGCAACCCACTATAAGCGAATCATGAACGTATTGCAACACCCTACAGCAGGAATCCTTCACGTGTGCGTGGCACAGAAGGCACCATAGGACAGCACCAAAATAAAACATACAACTCAAACCAATCTAGATCATCAATCAACCCAAAAGACAAAAGAAATCTACTCAAAACATCATAGGATGGCAACACATCATTGGATCATAAATATGTGGCATAAAGCACCATGTTCAAGTAGGGGATTACAGCGGAGTGCGGGAGAGTGGACCGCTTAAAAGAGATGAGGATGGTGATGAAGAAGGTGATGTTGATGAAGACAATCACCGCGGCGATGGTTCCCCCGTCAGCACTCCGGCGCCACCGAGAGAGAGGGGAGAGAGTCTCCTCCTTGTGCTTCCTCCTCCATGGCCTCCCTCCTAGATGGGAAGAGGTTCTCCCTCTGGTCCTTGGCCTCCATGGTGATGATGGCCCCCTCCGGCTTCCTCCTCCATGGCCTCCGGTGATGATGGCCCCCTCCGACAGGGTGCCGGAGAGGGCCTAGATTGATTATTTGTGGCTACAGAAGCTTGCAGCACCGGAACTTCCGATCTAGGCTTCTTTTCGGAGGTTTGGGTATTTATAAGAATTTTTGGCGTCGGTCTCACATCAAGGGGGTGCCCGAGGTGCCCACAAGCCTGGAGCACCCTCCCTTTGGGGTAGGGTGCGCCTAGAGGGCTTGTGGCCTCCTCGTCCACTTCCTGGCCCAGTTCTTGTGCTTCGGGGGTCTCTTTTGGTCCATAAAAAATCACCGTAAATTTTCAGCTCATTCCGAGAACTTTTATTTCTGCACAAAAAACGACACCACGGTAGTTCCGCTGAAAACAGCGTCAGTCCAGGTTAGTTCTAATCAAATCATACCAAAACCATATAAAATTGGTGTAAACATGGCATGAATACTTCATAAATTATAGATACATTGGAGACGTATCAGCATCCCCAAGCTTAATTCCTGCTCGTCCTCGAGTAGGTAAATGATAAAAGAAATAAATTATGAAGTGTGAATGCTAGCATAGTGCATACTGCATACATTTGATCAATGATAGTTCCAAACACTTTTTCTAGCATCATTATATATCATAAACAATAGCTCATCTCATAAAACTTCTCATGATCAAGTAACAAGCTATTCACATGTTAAAGTATAGACCATAAACTTTCTTGAAAACTGGCAAACTACGTTCTCAGTCATCAAACAATTGCAATTCATCTTATTTCAGGAAGGGTCTATGTAAGAGCTTTGATTTTAGCAAATTCCACATACTCAACTATCATATAGTCTTCCATGATTGCTAACACTCAAAGCATATTTTTAGAACAAATAGCATCCGTCGAACACAGAGAAAGATAGGGGCTTAATGTTTCGCCTCCCAACTTATTTACCATATAGATAATTGTCAACAATAATAATTCATGATCAAATATATTTGAATGGCCATATATGCTTGGATCTTTCCCCACCGCATGATGCTTGCCAACTAAAGAATAATTGAGGTTGAACTAAGAAGGAATACTATTGACTCTTGCATAAAAGTAAATACATGAAAGTAAAAGGTAGGTCCTTCGCAGAGGGAAACAGAGGTTGTCATGCGCTTTTTATTTTTGGATGTGCGAACCCTTAATGCAAAGGAACGTCATGTTGTATTGCCCTTTGTGATAGCAACCTTTATTATGCAGTCCGTCGCTTTTATTTCTTTACCATCACAAGTTCGTACAACGCTTATTTTCCCTTACAATAAAAGATCATACATATTTAGGAGCAACTTTTATTGCTTTTTGCACCGATGACAACTTACTTGAAGGATCTTATTCAATACATAGGTAGATATGGTGGACGCTTATGGCAAGAAACTGGGTTTAAGGGTTTTGGATGCACAAGTAGTATCTCTACTTAGTACAAAATTTTGGCTAGCAAAAGATCCTAAGCAAGCACCACATGTTGGAGGATCCATAACAATATAACTTCTATACAAATATACCCAAACATAACTCATTATGTTGTCTTCCTTGTCCAACTTCAACTAATTTGCTCAAGTTTGAAAATAATTAATGAGGATCACAATCATAGAAGATGTCCAAGATAGTATATTTATATGTGAAATCTCTCTTCCTTCAATATTCTTTCATGAATTGTTCAAGTGACCAATGTTGTGTTTGCTAACTTTCAATAAATTTTACCACATATACTTCTTATATGTGAAGTCATTACTCCCCATGGGATAAGCATATGAAACATATATAATTTCAGATTTATGATATTCAATTCATTCAACCATTTACTCATAGGATATAAGTGAAGCACGAGAGTAAATGACAAACTACTCCAAAAAGATATAAGTGAAGAACAATGAGTAGTCAAATAGTTAAATAGCCATGTGAGGACTCTCGCTCATTCAAGATTTCAGATCCATTGATTTTATTCAAACATCTAGTAAAATGAAAATATGCTCCAAGCAAAACACATAACATGTGACGAATAAAAATATAGCTCCAAGTAAGGTATACCGATAGTTTTGAAGACGAAAGAGGGGGTGCCTTTCGGGGCATCCCCAAGCTTAGGCGCTTGAGTCTTCCTTGAATATTACCTTGGGGTGCCTTGGGCATCCCCAAGCTTAGGGTCTTTCCACTCCTTATTCTCCTCATATCGACACCTCACCCAAAACTTGAAAACTTCAATCACACAAAACTCAACAGAAAACTCATGAGCTCCGTTAGTATAATAAAACAAATTATTCACTTGGGTACTGTCAAGACAAGATTCATAATTGTTTCCACATAATTCCTACTGTACTCTATCATTTCCAAAATTTATATTAAGCAATATAAGCCATAGAAACTAGAAAACAAGCAAACTATGCATCGAAAATAGAATATGTCAAAAACAGAACAGTCTGTAAAGATCTGAATTATGATCATACTTATGTTACTCCAAAAATTCCTAAAAATTAGTACAACTTAGACAATTTGTATATAAATCCTCTGTAAAAAATTCAAAGTTTTTCCACATTCCAGTGAATTTTTAAAATTCTGCTACTGGATGCAAAAGTTTCTGTTTTTGCACAGAATCAAATCAACTATCAACCACACTATCCCAAAGGCTTTACTTGGCACTTTATTGAAAGAAAAACTATAAAACATGATTACTAAAGTAGCTTAATCATGTGAACACACAAAAACAGTAAGGATAAATATTGGGTTATCTCCCAACAAGCGCTTTTCTTTAATGCCTTTTTAGCTAGGCATGATATTGTAATGATACTCTTCCAAGCCCAATTTCGATGATAATTTTATTCATACTCTAAAAGATATAAGTGAAGTTCATAGAAAATTCTACAATTAATATAGATTGACCAATATCCAAGCTCAAAATATATAAATGAAGCACACGAAGCATTCTATAAAGCCTTGCTCAAAAGATTTAAGTGAAGCACAAAGAGCATTCTATAAAGCCATACTCAAAAGATTTAAGTGAAGCGCATGAAGCATTCTATAAATAAATGAAGGACTATCTCATACTAGCATGGTGCATAAAGGAAAAGAAAAACAAACAAACACAAAAGACGCATATCATGTGAACAAAACAAAAACCGAGATATACCGATAATTGTTGAAGAAGAAAGATGGGATGCCAACCGGGGCATCCCCAAGCTTAGATGCTTGAGTCTCCTTGAAATATTTACTTGGGGTGCCTTGGGCATCCCCAAGCTTGAACTATTGCCTTTCCTTATTCTTCTTATATCGATAACTCCTCGATCTTCGAACACTTCATCCACACAAAACTTAACAAAACCCTCGTGAGATCCGTTAGTATAATAAAGAAAATCACTACCTTTAGGTAATGTTGTAAACTCATTCCAATTTCATATTAGCATTATATCTATTGTATTCTAACTTCACCATGGTTCATACCCCCCGATACAACCCATAGATTCATCAAAATAAGTGAACAACACATAGAAAACAGAATATGTCAAAAACAGGACAGTCTGTAGCAATCTGGAAATTTCGTATACTTCTGTAACTCCAAAAATTCTGAAATGACAAAATAAATAATTTTCATAGCATTACTGTGTAAATATTTCAGAAACTTTTGATGTTCGAGTAAAAAATGTAAATTCACGCACTACAGCCAAAGTTTCTGTTTTTGCACTGCACATAGCAAACAAGCAATCTAATCATACTAAAGCCAAATCTTGGCACATTATTTTTATAATACAAAGGATATATACAAGGGGATAATTATTTTTGAGAAACTTCCATGAAAAATTCTACATTGTTTCCATGAGCATGAACACAAGTGTTCAAGGTCGACCCTCACTTCTCCAATGCATAACCTTCCAATCACTTCTCTTTTTGAAAAAGTTTTTAGGCATAAGAGGCAAGTAACTTTTTTTGTATTTTGCATTCTTTAATTTTTTTTTTGTTTCACCCACAACTAAAGAAAACAAAAACAAAAGAGAAAACAAAATCTACTTAGTGAAGAAAGCAAACAAGCATACACAAAAATATCAACCCCATGCTATTGCTTCCCGGCAACGGCGCCAGAAAAGAGCTTGATAATCCCCAAGTGCAAGGAATCATCGTAGCAATTTCCAAAGATGGAAGTGATAGGTATGGAGTGTCGAACCCACAAGGAGCTAAAGGTAAGATCAATATTCTCTCAAGTCCCATCTGCCACTGATACGACTCTACGTACACCGAACGTTTGCTTCCATCTAGAAACGAGAAATAGAACTACGTTATGGGTATAAATAGGATAGCTTTGCATGATATTGGAGAGCTAAAATATAAAAATAGGTTATGTTAACATAAAGTTAGAATATATTACTATATATTATAAATAGCGAGTGTGGAATAATGATGGATCGGTGTGCGGAATTATCCTAGGCAATTGTTAACAAGATCGGTAATCATTATTGCAATTTTATATGAGGGAGAGGCATAAGCTAACATACTTTCTCTACTTGGATCATATGCAATTATGATTGGAACTCTAGCAAGCATCCGCAACTACTAAAGATCATTAAGGTAAAACCCAACCATAGCATTAAAGTATCAAGTCCCCTTTATCCCATACGCAACAACCCCCTTACTCGGGTTTAAGCTTCTGTCACTCTAGCAACCCACTATAAGCGAATCATGAACGTATTGCAACAACCTACAACGGGAATCCTTCACGTGTGCACGACACGGAAGGCACCATAGGATAGCACCAAAATAAAACATACAACTCAAACCAATCTAGATCATCAATCAACCCAAAAGACAAAAGAAATCTACTCAAAACATCATAGGATGGCAACACATCATTGGATCATAATATGTGGCATAAAGAACCATATTCAAGTAGGGGATTACAGCGGGGTGTGGGAGAGTCGACCGCTTAAAAGAGATGAGGATGGTGATGTTGATGAAGACGATCACCGCGGCGATGGTTCCCCCGGCGGCACTCCGGCGCCACCGACAGAGAGGGGGAGAGAGTCTCCCCCTTGTGCTTCCTCCTTCATGTCCTCCCCCTAGATGGGGAGAGGTTCTCCCTCTGGTCTTTGGCCTCCATGGTGATGATGGCCCCCTCCGGCTTCCTCCTCCATGGCTTCCGGTGATGGTGGCTACAGAAGCTTGCGGCGGCGGAACTTCCGATCTAGGGTTCTTTTCGAAGGTTTGGGTATTTATAAGAATTTTTGGCATCGGTCTCACGTCAAGGGGGTGCCCGAGGTGCCCACAAGCCCGGAGCACCCTCCTTGGGGGGTAGGGCGCGCCTAGAGGGCTTGTGGCCTCCTCGTCCACTTCCTGGCCCAGCTCTTGTGCTTCGGGGGTCTCTTTTGGTCCATAAAAAATCACCGTAAATTTTTAGCTCATTCCGAGAACTTTTATTTCTGCACAAAAAACGACACCACGGTAGTTCTGCTGAAAACAGCGTCAGTCCGGGTTAGTTTTAATCAAATCATACCAGAACCATATAAAATTGTTGTAAACATGGAATGAATACTTCATAAATTATAGATACGTTGGAGACGTATCAGGTTCCCAAACAGAAAATAAAGTTTATTCCTTTTTCCACCATTCTTTCACAATCCATGGCTAGCCATATCCACTGGTGCCCTCCATACCAACACTTTCCAAGGAATTTATTATTTGACAACATAAAGTAAATTTCTTTTTCATTTCGGGACTGGACATCCCTATACCGCCGCACTCTCGTGCAATGACAAGTGAATAAACACTCATCTTTAGAATAACACATCTAGCATGGAAAATATTGGCCACCCCCTGCCGCTTCATGAGCGGTACGAGCACACAAAAAGGAAATTTATTTTGAAAATTAGAGATGGCACATACAAATTTGCTTAGAACGGCACGGGAATACCGCATATAGGTAGGTATGGTGGACTCATATGGCAAAACTGGTTTTAAGGATTTCGGATGCACAAGTAGTATTTCTACTTAGTACAAGTGGAGGCTAGCAAAAAGATTGAGAAGCAACCAACCAAGAAATGGAAAATCACATAAGCGAGCATTAAGCATAACTAACACCGAATAATGCACCACAAGTAGGATGTAATTTCATTGCATAACTATTGACTTTCATGCTTGCATAGGGAATCACAAACCTTAACACCAATATTCTTACTAAAGCATAATTACTCGGCAACATGGCTCACATATACTATCATCATATCTCAAAACTATTACAAAGAATCAAGTTTATTTTGTCCAATGATCTTCATGATAGTTTTTATTATATCCCTCTTGAATATCTATCACTTTGGGACTAGTTTCATATGTTGCATTTGCTTTTGACAAGCTCAAACAAATCTAAGTGAAGAACATGGGCATAAAAATTTTCTGTCTCTCAAAATAATATAAGTGAAGCATGAGAGAATTTCTTCAAAATTACTAACTCTCAAATAAATCTAAGTGAAGCATGAGAGCATTTCTTTTAAAAACATTAAAGCACACCGTGCTCAAAAAAATATAAGTGAAGCACTAGAGCAATTCCATAGCTCAAAAAATTTAAGTGAAGCATATAAAGCAATTCTAACAAATCATCGCATAATTTTGGTTCTCTCAAATAGGTGTGTCCAGCAAGAATACTTGTGACAAACAAAAAAGCAAAACAAGCAAAGACTCATATAATACAAGACGCTCCAAGCAAAACTCATGATATGTGATGAATAAAAATATAGCTCCAAGTAAAATACCGAAGGTTGTTAGAAGAAAGAGGGGATGCCTTCCGGGGCATCCCCAAGCTTAGTTGCTTGGTTCTCCTTGAATATTAACTTGGGGTGCCATGGGGCATCCCCAAGCTTAGGCTTTTCTTACTCCTTATTCCTTCATCCATCGTGATCTCACCCAAAACTTGAAAACTTCAATCACACAAAACATAACAAAACCTTCATGAGATCCGTTAGTATAAGAAAACCAATCTTTACTTTAAGTACTGTAGAAAACCCATTCAAATTTTGTTATTGCATTATATCTACTATATTCTAACTTTGCCATGGCTTATACCCCCCGATACAACCCCACGCTATTGCTCCCCGGCAACGGTGCCAGAAAAGAGCTTGATAATCCCCAAGTGCAAGGAATCGTCGTAACAATTTCCAAAGATGGAAGTGATAAGTATGGAGTGTCGAACCCACAAGGAGCTAAAGGTAACATCAATATTCTCTCAAGTCCCATCTACCAGTGATACTACTCTACGTACACCGAACGTTTGCTTCCATCTAGAAACGAGAAATAGAACTACATTATGGGTATAAAGAGGATAGCTTTGCAAGATATCGCAGAGCTAAAATATAAAAATAGGTGTTGTTAACATAAAGTTAGAATATATTACTATATATTATAAATAGCGAGTGTGGAATAATGATGGATCGGTGTGCGGAATTATCCTAGGCAATTGTTAACAAGATCGGTAATCATTATTGCAATTTTATATGAGGGAGAGGCATAAGCTAACATACTTTCTCTACTTGGATCATATGCACTTACAATTGGAACTCTAGCAAGCATCCGCAACTACTAAAGATCATTAAGGTAAAACCCAACCATAGCATTAAAGTATCAAGTCCCCTTTATCCCATACGCAACAACCCCCTTACTCGGGTTTAAGCTTCTGTCACTCTAGCAACCCACTATAAGCGAATCATGAGCGTATTGCAACACCCTACAGCGGGAATCCTTCACGTGTGCGCGGCACGGAAGGCACCATAGGATAGCACCAAAATAAAACATACAACTCAAACCAATCTAGATCATCAATCAACCCAAAAGACAAAAGAAATCTACTCAAAACATCATAGGATGGCGACACAAAAGACGTATCAGACGGCGTGATGACGGTGGTGGTGAAACTTGATACGTCTCCAACGTATCTATAATTTTTGATTGTTCGATGCTATTATATTATCTATTTTGCATGTTTTATATGCATTAATATGCTATTTTATATTATTTTTGGGACTAACTTATTAACCTAGAGCCCAGTGCCAGTTTATGTTTTTTCCTTGTTTTTGACTTTTACAGAAAAGGAATATTAAACGGAGTCCAAACGGAATAAAACTTTACGGTGATTTTTCTTGGACCAGAAGAAAACCACGAGACTGGGAGAGGAGGCCAGAAGATCCACGAGGAGGCCACAAGCCGTAGGGGCGCGCCCCAGGGGGCGCCCCCAGGGCTTGTGGGCCCCTCGGTGACCTTCTAACCCTAATCTTCACATTATAAATCCTCAAATATTCCCCCTATGCCAGAGGACCCACCAAAAATACTTTTCCGCCGCCGCAAGCCTCTGTTCCCGTGAGATCCCATCTTGAGGCCTTTTCCGGCACTCCGCCGGAGGGGGATTCGATCACAGAGGACCTCTACACCAACCTTGCTACCCTTCCGATGATGTGTGAGTAGTTTACCACAGACCTACGGGTCCATAGCTAGTAGCTAGATGGCTTCTTCTTTCTCTTTGATCTTCAATACAATGTTCTCCTCGATGTTCTTGGAGATTTATTCGATGTAATCTTCTTTTGCGGTGCGTTTATTGAGATCCGATGAATTGTGGATTTATGATCAGATTATCTATGAATATTATTTGAGTCTTCTCTGAACTCTTTTATGCATGATTAAGATATCTTTGTATTTCTCTTCAAACTATTAGTTTGGTTTGGCCAACTAGATTGGTTTTTCTTGCAATGGGAGAGGTGCTTAATTTTGGGTTCAATCTTGCGGTGTCCTCACCCAGTGATAGAAGGGGTAGCGAGGCACGTATTGTATTGTTGCCATCGAGGATAAAAAGATGGGGTTTATATCATATTGCTTGAGTTTATCCCTCTACATCATGTCATCTTACTTAAGGCGTTACTCCGTTCTTGTTAACTTAATTCACTAGATGCATGCTGGATAGCGGTCGATGTGTGGAGTAATAGTAGTAGATGCAGGCAAGAGTCGGTCTACTTGTCACGAACGTGATGCCTATATTCATGATCATTGCCTTAGATGTCTTCATGATTATGCGCTTTTCTATCAATTGCTCAACAGTAATTTGTTTACCCACCGTATGTTTTCTTCAAGAGAGAAGCCTCTAGTGAAACCTATGGCCCCCGGGTCTATTTTCCATCATATATTTTCAGATCTATAAACCAAAAAACCCAAAAATACCTTGCTATAATTAATTTATATTTACTTTAGTTTGCATTTTTATTTATATTTTATACCTATCTCTATTAGATCTCACTCTTGTTCGTGACCGTGAAGGGATTGACAACCCCTTTTTCATGTTGTGTTCAAGTGTTTGTTAGTTTGTGCAAGTGCATATATTGGGGACTTGCTTGTGCCTCCTACTAGATTGATACCTTGGTTCTTAACTGAGGGAAATACTTACCTCTACTTTGCTGCATCACCCTTTCCTCTTCAAGGGAAAAATCAACGCAAGCTCAAGAAGTAGCTGGAAGAATTTTTGGCGCTGTTGCCGAAGAGGTTCTACATCAAGCCTACCAAGTACCCATCATAAACTCTCATCTCTTGCACTTACATTATTTGCCATTTGCCTCTCGTTTTCCTCTCCCCCACTTCTAAAACGTTTTCACAAAAATATTTGCCTTTTTATTCGCCCTTCTTTCGTTCATCTTTTTTGTTTGCTCGTGTGTTATATTGCTTGTTTTGCTTCCATGGCTAGTCCTTCTACCATTGTTAGCACCCCTAAAAGTGAGGTTCTTAATTTTAAACAAAGGGATGGAGAAAATTTAAAAGATGCTTGGTATAGAATTTGCAATGCTCAGAATAGATCTACCCGTAAGCAATCTACCACCGCTCTTCTCCGAAATTTTTATGTTGGTGTTACTATTTGGTATAGATATGTGCTGGACACCATTACTAGGGGTAATTTTTTGGGTAGTCATACTTTGGATGCTTACAATGCTATGATCAATTTGGTAGGATCACCACCACTTATGGTTAATAAAATGGCTTTAACTTTGGAACATGTGATGCAAAGGGTTGATATTATTGAGAATAAAATTTCTACCATAGAACTTATTGAAAATTTGGATAAAAAGATTCATAATCACATTACTCAAATTGGATCAAAGGTAGGAATCACTTTAAAGAATCTAAAGGAAAAGGAACCTATAGTAATGACAAGATAGATCAAGGTTCTACTAGAATTGATAAGTTAGAAGATATTATTACCAACTTGGGTTCCGCTTTTGCCGTTGTTAAAACTACTCCAAATTTTCCTCCTAGTAAAGCTACTAAGTTTATTTATGTTCCTAAAAATAAGGGTGAATCATCTAGTAAAGGAAACAAAGATCTTAAGATGATAAGTATTTACCCTAGCTTTGTCAATATCATTAAAAAACTAGTTGCTACAAGTGAATTTCTTGATTTCCTACCTAGGAGTGTGACCATCAATAAACCCAATGAATCTCCTAGGGGATATAAATGTGCAATTGAGGGATTGCATACCAAAGATGACAATACCTAGATCTATGTTTTATGCCTAGCTAGGGGCGTTAAACAATAGCGCTTGTTGGGAGGCAACCCAATTTTTATTTTGTGTTTTTTGTTTTTGCTCCTGTTTTTTTAATAAATACACATTATTACCTCTGTAGTAATTGTGTTTTGGTGTTTTAATTAGTGTTTGAGCCAAGCAAGACCTTTGGGATGCTTTGGTATATCGTTGATTTGGTTTTGCTGAAAACAGAGACTTTTGAGTCTAGTAACAGAATTGTTTAAATTCACTGGAGCATGAAAAAATTCTGAATTGTTCACACAAGATTTATATATGAATTGCCTCTGTTTTCCTATTTTTTTAGAATTTTTGAAGTTATATAAGTATGACTAATATTCTGGTTACTACATACTGTTCTGTTTTTGACAGATTCTGTTTTCTATGTGTTGTTTGCTTATTTTAATGAATCTATGGGTAGTATCGGGGGGTATGAACCATGGAGAAGTTGGAATACAGTAGATATTACACCAATATAAATTTATAATGAGTTCACAATAGTACCTAAAGTGGTGATTTATTTTATTATACTAACGGATCTTACGAGTTTTCTGTTGAGTTTTGTGTTGTGAAGTTTTCAAGTTTTGGGTAAAGTTTTGATGGACAACGGAATAAGGAGTGGCAAGAGCCTAAGCTTGGGGATGCCCAAGGCACCCCAAGGTAATATTAAAGGACAACCAAGCATCTAAGCTTGGGGATGCCCCGGATAGCATCCCCTCTTTTGTCTTCAATCCATCGGTAAATTTACTTGAGGCTATATTTTTATTCACCACATGATATGTGTTTTGCTTGGAGCGTCTTGTATGATATGAGTCTTTGCTTTTTAGTTTGCCACAATCATCCTTGCTGTACACAACTTTTGAGAGGGACACACATTAATCATGAATTTATTAGAATACTCTATGTGCTTCACTTATATCTTTTGAGCCAGGTAGTTGCTCTAGTACTTCACTTATATCTTTTTAGAGCACGACGGTGGTTTTATTTTATAGAAATTGATGAACTCTCATGCTTCACTTAAATTATTTTGAGAGTCTTTAAACAACATGGTAATTTTCTTAGGCTATGAATTTAGTCCTAATGTGATGGCCATCCAAGAGGGATATAATAAAATCTTTCATATAAGAGCATTGAATAATATGAGAATTTTGATTCCTTGCATTTGTTTTGAGATATAAATATGGTTATATTAGAGTCATGCTAGTAAGTAATTGTGGATTGGTAGAAATACTTGTGTTGAAGTTTGTGATTCCCGTAGCATGCATGTATGGTGAACCGTTATGTGATGAAGTCGGAGCATGATTTATTCTTTGATTGCCTTCCTTATGAGTGGCGGTCGGGGACGAGCGATGGTCTTTTCCTACCAATCTATCCCCCTAGGAGCATGTGTATTAGTACTTTGCTTTGATGGCTAATAAATTTTTGCAATAAGTACGTGAGTTCTTTATGACTAATGTTGAGTCCATGGATTATACGCACTCTCACTCTTCCACCATTGCTAGCCTCTCTAGTACCACGCAACTTTCGCCAGTGCATTAAACCCACCATATACCCTTCCTCAAAACAGCCACCATACCTACCTATTATGGCATTTCCATAGCCATTCCGAGATATATTGCCATGCAACTTCCACCGTTCCGTTTATTATAACACATACCATCATTGTCATATTACTTTGCATGATCATGTAGTTGGCATAGTATTTGTGGCTTGGCCACCGTTCATATTTTTTATACATGTCACTCTTGATCATTGCACATCCCGGTATACCACCGAAGGCATTCATATAGAGTCATATTTTGTTCTAATATCGAGTTGTAAGTAAATAAAAGTGTGACGATCATTATTAGAGCATTGTCCCGTGTGAGGAAAGTGTTGGGGAACGTAGCATGCAATTTCACAAAATTTCCTACGATCACGCAAGATCTATCCATGGAGATGCATCGCTACGAGGGGGAGAGTGTGTCTACATACCCTTGTAGACTGTTAGCGGAAGCGTCTCACGACGCGGTTGATGTAGTTGAACTTTCTTCGCGATCCAACCGATCCAAGTACCGAACGTACGGCACCTCCGCGTTCAGCACACGTTCAGCTCGATGACGTCCCTCGTGCTCTTGATCCAGTTGAGGACGAGGGAGAGTTCCGTCAACACGACGGTGTGGCGACGGTGTTGATGATGTTACTGGCGCAGGGCTTCGCCTAAGCACTACGACGATATGACCGAGGTGTGTAACTGTGGAGGGGGGCACCGCACACGGCTAAAAGATCAACTTGTGTGTTCTAGGGTGCCCCCCTGCCCCTGTATATAAAGGAGGGAGGGGGAGGCCGGCCGGCCCTTGCTAGGCGCGTCGGGAGAGGGGAGTCCTACTAGGACTCCAAGTCCTAGTAGGATTCCACCTAAAGGAGACGGGAAAAGAGGGGGGCTGCGCCCCCAACCCCTTGTCCAATTCGGACTGGGCTTGGGGCAGGGGGGGGGAGGGGGCGGGCGCCACCTCCTGGCTGCTGCCTCCTATTTCCCGTATGGCCCAATAAGGCCCATTACTACTCCCGGTGAATTCCCTTAACTTCCCGGTACTCCGAAAAATACCCAAATCACTCGGAACCTTTCCGACGTCCGAATATAGCATTCCAATATATGAATCTTTACCTCTCGACCATTTCGAGACTCCTCGTCATGTCCGTGATCTCATCCGGGACTCCGAACAAACTTCGGTCATCAAATCACATAACTCATAATACAAATCGTCATCGAACGTTAAGCGTGCGGACCCTATGGGTTCGAGAACTATGTAGACATGACCGAGACACTTCTCCGGTCAATAACCAATAGCGGAACCTGGATGCTCATATTGGCTCCTACATATTCTACGAAGATCTTTATCGGTCAAACCGCATAACAACATACGTTATTCCCTTTGTCATCGGTATGTTACTTGCCCGAGATTCGATCGCCGGTATCATCATACCTAGTTCAATCTCGTTACTGGCAAGTCTCTTTACTCGTTCTGTAATGCATCATCCCGTAACTAACTCATTAGTCACATTGGTTGCAAGGCTTCATATGATGTGCATTACCGAGAGGGCCCAGAGATACCTCTCCGATACTCGGAGTGACAAATCCTAATCTCGATCTATGCCAACCCAACAAACACCTTCGGAGACACCTGTAGAGCATCTTTATAATCACCCAGTTACGTTGTGACATTTGATAGCACACAAGGTGTTCCTCCGGTATTCGGGAGTTGCATAATCTCATAGTCAGAGGAATATGTATAAGTCATGAAGAAAGCAATAGCAATAAAACTTAATGATCATGATGCTAAGCTAACGGATGGGTCTTGTCCATCACATCATTCTCCTAATGATGTGATCCCGTTCATCAAATGACAACACATGTCTATGGTCAGAAAACTTAACCGTCTTTGATTAACGAGCTAGTCAAGTAGAGGCATACTAGGGACACTTTGTTTTGTCTATGCATTCACACATGTATTAAGTTTCCGGTTAATACAATTCTAGCATGAATAATAAACATTTATCATGATATAAGGAAATATAAATAACAACTTTATTATTGCCTCTAGGGCATATTTCCTTCAGTCTCCCACTTGCACTAGAGTCAATAATCTAGTTCACATCGCCATGTGATTTAACACCAATAGTTCACATCGCCATGTGACCAACACCCAAAGGGTTTACTAGAGTCAATAATCTAGTTCACATCGCTATGTGATTAGCACCCAAAGAGTACTAAGGTGTGATCATGTTTTGCTTGTGAGAGAGGTTTAGTCAACGGGTCTGCTATATTCAGATCCGTATGTATTTTGCAAATTTCTATGTCTACAATGCTCTGCATGGAGCTACTTTAGCTAATTGCTCCTACTTTCAATATTTATCCAGATTGAGACTCAGAGTCATCCGGATCAGTGTCAAAGCTTGCATCGACGTAACCCTTTACGACGAACTGTTTGTCACCTCCATAACCGAGAAACATTTCCTTAGTCCTCTTAGGTAACTAAGGATAATTTTGACCGTTGTCCAGTGATCCATTCCTGGATCACTATCGTACCCCCTTGCCAAACTCATGGCAAGGTACACAATAGGTCTGGTATACAGCATGGCATACTTTATAGAACCTATGGCTGAGGCATAGGGAATGACTTTCATTCTCTCTCTATCATCTGCCGTGGTCTTGCTTTGAGTCTTACTCAACTTTATACCTTGAATACAGGCAAGAACTCTTTCTTTGACTGATCCTTTTTGAACTCCTTCAAAACTTTGTCAAGGTATGTGCTTTGTGAAAGTCTTATTAAGCATCTCGATCTATCCCTATAGATCTTGATGCTCAATACTTAAGCAGCTTCACCGAGGTCTTTTATTGAAAAATTCTTATTCAAGTATCCTTTTTGTTGGGGAACGTAGTAATTTCAAAAATTTCCTACGCACACACAGGATCATGGTGATGCATAGCAACGAGAGGGGAGAGTGTGTCCACGTACCCTCGTAGACCGAAAGCGAAAGCGTTAGCACAACGCGGTTGATGTAGTCGTACGTCTTCACGATCCGACCGATCCAAGTACCGAACGCACGGCACCTCCGAGTTCAGCACACGTTCAACTCGATGACGTCCCGTGAGCTCCGATCCAGCAAAGCTTCACAGGAGAGTTTCGTCAGCACGACGGCGTGGTGACGGTGATGATGATGCTACCGACGCAGGGCTTCGCCTAAGCACCGCTACGATATGATCGAGGTGGATTATGGTGGAGGGGGGCACCGCACACGGCTAAGAGATCAATGATCAATTGTTGTGTCTCTGGGGTGCCCCCTGGCCACGTATATAAAGGAGTGGAGGAGGGGGAAGGGCCGGCCTAGCTATGGCGCGCCCTGGAGGAGTCCTACTCCCACCGGGAGTAGGATTCCCCCCCTTCCAAGTAGTAGGAGTAGGAGAGAAGGAAGGGGAAGAGAGAAGAGAAGGAAGGAGGGGGCGCAGCCCCTCCCCCTAGTCCAATTCGGACTAGGCCTTGGGGGGGCGCGCGGCCTGCCTCTCTCTCTCCCCTAAAGCCCAATAAGGCCCATATACTTCTTCCCCGGTGAATTCCCGTAATTCCCCGGTACTCCGAAAAATACCCGAATCACTCGGAACCTTTCCGACGTCCGAATATAGCCTTCCAATATATTGATCTTTACCTCTCGGACATTCCGAGACTCCTCGTCATGTCCATGATCTCATCCGGGACTCCGAACAACTTCGGTACATCAAAACACAAAAACTCATAATACCGATCGTCACCAAACTTTAAGCGTGCGGACCCTACGGGTTCGAGAACTATGTAGACATGACCGAGACATGTCTCCGGGCAATAACCAATAGCGGAACCTGGATGCTCATATTGGCTCCCACATATTCTACGAAGATCTTTATCGGTCAAACCGCATAACAACATACGTTGTTCCCTTTGTCATCGGTATGTTACTTGCCCGAGATTCGATCGTCGGTATCTCAATACCTAGTTCAATCTCGTTACCGGCAAGTCTCTTTACTCATTCCGTAATACATCATGCCGCAACTAAGTCATTAGTTACAATGCTTGCAAGGCTTATAGTGATGTGCATTACCGAGTGGGCCCAGAGATACCTCTCCGACAATCGGAGTGACAAATCCTAATCTCGAAATACGCCAACTCAACAAGTACCTTCGGAGACACCTGTAGAGCACCTTTATAATCACCCAGTTACGTTGTGACGTTTGGTAGCAAACAAAGTGTTCCTCCGGTAAACGGGAGTTGCATAATCTCATAGTCATAGGAACATGTATAAGTCATGAAGAAAGCAATAGCAACATACTAAACGATCAAGTGCTAAGCTAACGGAATGGGTCAAGTCAATCACATCATTCTCCTAATGATGTGATCCCGTTAATCAAATGACAACTCATGTCTATGGTTAGGAAACATAACCATCTTTGATCAACGAGCTAGTCAAGTAGAGGCATACTAGTGACACTCTGTTTGTCTATGTATTCACACATGTATTATGTTTCCGGTTAATACAATTCTAGCATGAATAATAAACATTTATCATGAAATAAGGAAATAAATAATAACTTTATTATTGCCTCTAGGGCATATTTCCTTCACTTTTATGCTATCCAGAAAATTCTATATCATTTCCAATCCGCAATATGTCATCCACATATAATATCAGAAATGCTACAGAGCTCCCACTCACTTTCTTGTAAATACAGGCTTCACCATAAGTCTGTATAAAACCATATGCTTTGATCACCTTATCAAAGCGTATATTCCAACTCCGAGATGCTTGCACCAGTCCATAGATGGATCGCTAGAGCTTGCACACTTTGTTAGCACCTTTAGGATTGACAAAACCCTCTAGTTGCATCATATACAACTCTTCTTTAATAAATCCATTAAAGAAATGCAGTTTTGACATCTATTTGCCAGATTTCATAAAATGCGGCAATTGCTAACATGATTCGGACAGACTTAAGCATCGATACGAGTGAGAAAATCTCATCGTAGTCAACACCTTGAACTTGTCAAAAACCTTTTGTGACAAGTCGAGCTTTGTAGATAGTAACACTACCATCAGCGTCCGTCTTCCTCTTGAAGATCCATTTATTCTTAATGGCTTGCCGATCATCGGGCAAGTCCACCAAAGTCCACACTTTGTTCTCATACATGGATCCCATCTCAGATTTCATGGCCTCAAGCCATTTCGCGGAATCTGGGCTCATCATCGCTTCCTCATAGTTCGTAGGTTCATCATGGTCTAGTAACATGACTTCCAGAACAGGATTACCGTATCACTCTAGTGCAGAACATACTCTGGTTGACCTACGAGGTTCGGTAGTAACTTGATCTGAAGTTTCATGATCATCATCATTAACTTCCTCACTAATTGGCGTAGGCATCACTGGAACTGATTTCTGCAATAAACTACTTTCCAATTCAAGAGAAGGTACAACTACCTCATCAAGTTCTACTTTCCTCCCTGTCGGGGCACGACACCTATGGGGTCCCGAGAGACCCCTTTACGATTCGGCGGGGGGAGAGGTGTACGCAAAGAGCAGAACCGGTGATCGACGCGGGGTTTTTTTACCCAGGTTCGGGCCGCTGATCAGTGTAAAACCCTACTCCTGCTTTGTGTTCTTATTGATGTTCTTGAGCCCAGCCTTCAGGAGCGCTCGCAATGAACAGTACGTTCAAAGAGCAGCTACGCATGCAGAATGGGCCAGGAGTTCTCCTCCTCTGTAGCAGTTGCCTTGGGCCTCCTTTTATATGCTCAAAGGGGTCTCCACAGTGGCAAAATGTACATACATTGAGGTGTAAAGTAGCTACAGGGTATCATACCTAACCCCTGACGGATTAGGACAAGCGCATTTAATGCACCATGAGGTGTCCGTTTAGGTGTCCTCACTTTCTTGGGGATGGAAAAAGGGGCCATCCCATCAGCACCGCTTAAGCTCTCCTCCACTGGCGCGTTGCCACGCATCCAGAGAAGGACCCAGAATGTCAGGCTTTGTCGCTGTGCCGAAGCGGTGGCACAGTGGCGGAATCTCGCCAGGCGCCGACCCTTGCCGGGCACCAGGGCTTGCCGGGCGCCGAGCTTTGCTGGGAACCAAGCCTTGCCGGGCTCCACGGGCCATCCCGGCAAGGATCTTGCCGGGGAAGCTGGCCTTCGATTTCCAGCTTTGCTTATTTGCTGATTCTCAGATCTCTGACTTGATGACTTGAACCGACCTCGAGCTGATCCCGGCAAGCCTTGCCGTGAGGACGGCTACAACTGCCCGTGCACAAGTAAGGGGTACTAGTGGCCCAATACTTAGTACACCGACAGGAGCCCCCGGGCCTGGGCCATACACGAGTGCGAGGCGTTGTTGGGCTAGGCCCAAACAGTGCACGGGCACGTGTGGCAGGGAATTAACTGCTCGTAAAGATCTTGTTTTACTGTGCCCCCACTATGCGCACGGAGCGCGCGATGTGGGAAGTGTGCCAAAAAGGCTGCAAACTGTTTCGCGCCCACAGAGGCGCATTCATATTGGGGGATAAACAAGGTGGTCCCGCTCCTTCCCCATAAAAAGGAGAAGTCGTGGAGGCGCAAACCTATTCACCCCCCTCTTCTTCCCAATCTGGCCATCGCCATCGCCTTCCTCTGCTCGAGCTCAGAGCGAAACCTTCCTTCTCTTCTGCTCGCTGCTCCCGCGCTCGTTCTGTCCTCCGGCTTCCATTTCCACAGTCGCCATGCCGCCCAAGGCCAGCAAAGGCAAGGGCACGGACAAGGAGGCGAAGGCTGAAGTTCCGGAGAGCGAACTGGTGAAGATGCGGAAGAGGCTCGTCGTCTTCCCTCCGACGCTCGACGCCGAAACTTTGAAGGGACGATACCAATGCATGTGGGCGAAGGGAACGCAAGCTCACCCCGCCACACGTGTAATCCCAGGTGCTAGTTCCAAAGGCGGATCGGACAGATACCCCTTCTTCACTGCGTACTTTTATTGCGGGCTCTGTCCACCTTTTTCCGATTTCTTCAACAACATCATGTATACATACGGCTTCCGCCTTCTTGATTTCACGCCGAATGCCGTATTTTGCATGTCGATCTTTGCCCATCTTTGTGAAAATTTCGCTGGCGTGATCCCCAATTCTGCTCTTTTCCGCCACTATTTCTATCCTCGAATCCAAAAAGGAGAGGCTCTCTCTGGATCTATTGCTTGGATTCCAAGGGCCTGGAACAAAGAGATATACCCAGATGGAGTTTACCGCGAAAAGTGGGACGAGTGGCGGGCCGAATGGTGCTGGATCCAGGAAGCAGATCCTCATCCTTTTTGCCATCCCCGGCGACAGAAGGTGGTCCGCGGCAAGGATTGGGGCGATCTCCCCGCAGAAGACAAGAAGCTCACAATCGCCACTACCAGGATCCTTCGCTTGAAGGCTGCCGGGCTAACAATGGAGATGATCGGCTTCGACTTCCTCCGCCGCCGCATCGCCCCTCTGCAGAATAGGGGGAGGCCAGCCTGGGAGTATAAGAACGCAGCGGATGTCATGAGGCTGCGCCCCGGGCTGAACAACAACTTGACTGTTATGCAGCTTGGCGCTCTCCGCCAAAAGTTATTCCAGCGCGAAGACAAGCACCGGCTGCCGGCAAGGATCGTCCCCTTGTGCAACAACTCTGCACTGGGGTCGATCATTGCCTTCTTGCCGATGTTCAACGCCCACGGCCTTGACCCGACCTGGGTCGAGCCAAGCGAGGAAGAAGCACAGAAATTCTTCGACAATCTGACGAAGAAGCCTGTCCGGCAAGAGTCAGATCTTATTCGCGCCACCACAGATCAGGAGGTAGCATACATCGCTACCAGAGTGGAGGAAGCGAATCTTGCCGCGGAGGCCGGCAGCGTTGGCTTCACAGAGTGGGAAGCCAGCGATGCAGAGGTGGTGGTGGAGGCAAAACCTGCCGAGGAGAGCAAGGTTGCCGGGGAAGAAGGCGGCGCAGTCGCTGAAAACTCATCCGGCGACGACACGGCCGAAGAGGAGACGCGAGAAGAGCCCTCGCCCCCGAAGAAGACAAAGCGTGTCCTTCGGAAAGCCGCGTCAGGCGTCCCGGCAAGCCAGCCTACATCGAGCGGCGAATCCCCCGGCAAGAAAGTGGCCGGCAAGACCGGACCGCGGCAGGGGGCCCGGCAACAGCCCGCGCGGCGCGCGAGACCCACACCAGCTACCACCGCCGGAGCGGCAGGAGGGTCTCGTACAACCGTGCCAGAGGCTGCCCCGGCGCCTGCCAAAGCCAAGCGGCCCAGGACCCCTCCTCCGCCTCCCCACTCAGACATCGCAACGGAGGTTGACTTCGACATCTCCGGCTTCAGTCCGGAGCGAGAGGAAGAAGAGTGAGTACCTGTCACAACTTCCACCTTCCAATCTGCATCAGTCTTACTGACTTACTTGTATTGTTTCTGCAGTGACACAGAAACCTTGCTGGAGAGGATGGCGAAGAGGTCAAGGACTTCTACGGGCGACGAGCCCCCGGCAGGCTCCACTAGCGTGCCAGAGACCGTCATTGTGAGCCCGGAGCCTAGTCCTCAACGTAGCCCCCAGCGTAAGTTCATTGTCCCTTTTTTTGTTGGCTGGTGCCGAGGCTTTCATTCTTGTCGCTGATATCTTTGGGTTCGCAGGAGAAGAACGGCAACAAGGAGAAGATTGCCCCATTGTGCCTCCTTCATCGACCGCTCCGCCCATAAGCACATCTCCGGCAAGAGATCCTGCCGACGAGCCCGTCCGGATTGAGGAGGAGCCGACAAGCACGGACTCCGGCAACCCACCCCCGGCAACCGGAGTTGCCGGGAGAGGCGAAGCCACCTCCCGACAGCCCGATGCAGGTACTCGATCGCCTCAGAGTGCTAGTTATTCTTTTCCCCTTACTTCTTTATCTTTGTTCACTTCAAAATTTAAAAACTCGATCTTATTCTGACCTCCTCCTTCACCCTTCAGAGTTCTCTGCGATGGAACATATGGACATCGACACCGTCATCGAGGAGACCGCCAGGGATGCTGCTGCCGAAGCGGACAGGATCACTGCCAGCGAGGCCACCCAGGATGATGCTGCCGGGGCTGGTGATGCTCTTGACGGGGAGGCCGCCAAGACAGCACAAAAGGAAATCGCGGAAGAACCTGCCGAAGAGGGCGACAGGGAGGCTGGGGACCATACTGACGGCATTCCTGCCGCAGGAGCGCCAGGCGCTGCATCGGCCGCGGAGCCCCCTGTCACTGGTGAGGCGGCCACTGAAGACCAGCCATCAACATCTGACGAGCCCTCATCCAGCAAGTATCTCAAGGTTGGCGAAAACCTATTCATCAACTTGCCAGGGACGGCAAGCACCGAGGCACCAGCCGAAGGAGAAATTTTCGAGGAAATTATTGCCGCTGCCGGGCTCGAAGTTGTTGACGGTCCCAGCGCTAGCAGTGGCAAGTCTGAAGAGGATCAGCTCCTTCAGGCCATGGGCGAGAACTTTCGCAAACTCCAGGCTCTCCATCGTGCCCAAAAAGAGAAGGCGGACTCCAGAATGGCAGTTGTCGAGGCAGCCGAAGCGGATTTTGAAAGGCGCGTCGCACAAATGCAAATCTGGCACGCCGAGGCCCTTCAAGAGCTGGTTGCCGGTCGAGAACAAGTGAGCCAGCAATGGAATGAGGTCCTCCTGAAGCAATCAGACATGGAGAAGGCCCATGATGAAGCTGTTCAAAGGATCGCTGCCGAAGATGCTCTCCTGATGGGGCGCCGCGTTGCTCTTGACGCTTTCGAAGAAGATCTCACCGCACGTGAGCAGGCGCTCGCCGCCAAGCTTCGTAGCAAGGATGAAGACATTGAAAATCTTGTCGCGCGGCGGACCCAGGAGCTGGAGCAGAAGCACAAGGAGGCGCTCGAAGCTCTAACTACAAGTCACGCCGGCAAGCTCAAGGAGGCCGTCGATGCTGCCGAAGTCGCAGAGGCCGCCAAGAACGAGCTGAGCGACAAAGTGAAGAGGCTGGAAACAGATCTCGAAGAGCACGGCAAGGAGCTCTCGACGCTCAAGGGGGACAGGGAAAAAACCCTCCACTCCTTGGCGGAGATGCAAGTCGCCCTGTCCGACAAGACCAAGCAGCTCTCCTCTGCGGCTGATGATATTGCGGTTCTGGAGCTGAAGCTGACCACGCTGCAGAAATCTCTCGAGGCCGGCAGGGCCCGTGAGAAGGCTCCACTCAAGGATCTCCAAGGAGAGAGGAACCTGCTCAAGAGCGCCGCCGCTGCCCAAAACGAGTACGAGAAGGGAGTGGAGATCTGGACTGGTCGTCTCATTGCTGCCGCGGAGAAGCTTACCGCAGAACTGTCAACCATGGGCTTGTCGAGCTTCAGATATTCTTCCGAGGAAAGAATATCCCCAAGCACCAGATTGACGATGTTCTTTGAAAGCATCATCAACGCGTTGAGGGCGCTCCAGTCTAGCCGGGCGACCCAACTGGCGAACGAGACTCGCCGGCTTTGCCGGGCCGTCCTTCGCAAGGTGCTCCTCAAGGTAGTGCACAGCAATCCCGGCATCGACCTCTCCAGCGCACTCGGCCACCTGCCAAAGGATGCAAATGTTGAGGCGCTTGAGAAGTGCATCGCGCCAATCCTTGAGAAGGTGGACTCCATCAAAAGGATCGAAGGCCAGCGCAGGGATTGAGTGCTCCTCTTTTATTCTTGCCGCCATCATCTCATGTAAAAGACAGTTAAGTCTCAAGTTAGGACTGCGGCAACTCATGGATGTAATATAATTTAACTATGTTTAGGCTCATGCTAGCTACTTTCCTTGTCTGATTCCTTTATGTATGGAGTTCATCCTACGCTTACTGAAAAACTTGCCGGCGCGCAACCTGCCGCGAGCGCTGGGTGCGGGACTTCAGCAGCCTGCCGGAGGCGCAGCGGCCGGCAAGACTCCTTGGTGCTCTCAGTGCAGCCACTTAAATTATTGAGCGGACTCGAAACAAAATAAGGGCGCAACTGATTACAGCAAAGGTTCCTTCGCGTGCAGATTTTCCATACAAGAATCGGAATCATCTAAGGAAGTAACTTGGTAACTAAAGAAAACACTTGCTCTGAGTTTTTAGGACTTAGCTTTCTGGCTTTGTTCTTCCTCCGGCAAGCATACGATTCCGAACGTCACCAACTGGTATTCATGTCTCCCTTCCCCCCCGGCAAATGTGCACGCGAGGAATCCTTCTGTCTTTAAGAAAAAGAAAGAAGAGAAAATAAAGAGATGAAACCTTGGCGGTTCGTTAGAACTTACCGGGATCAGGTGTCATACAACATCTTAGACAAACATGCATATATGAATGTGAACATGAGAATGAATAAGGAAATGCACAACACTTAAATTTATTCATCTGTGCTCAGGGTCTGCGCCTGGCTTTGTACAAAGGATCACATGCCTTGCCGGCAAGACTTGTACAAAAAGGTGGTTGCCGGGAGCCCCCGGCAACCGCGCCTTATGGATAGAACTTGCGAAGATGTTCGATATTCCAGGAATTACTCACTGGAACGCCATCTTCGGTCTCCAGGCGGACAGCGCCAGGCCTGGTGACTCGTACTACCCGATAAGGGCCTTCCCACTTTGGCGTCAACTTGTTTGAATTCTTGGCGGACTGAATCCGTCGAAGAACAAGGTCGCCTTCCTCAAGGCTTCGGGCATGAACTTTGCGGCTATGATAGCGGCGCAAAGCTTGCTGGTAGCGTGCAGCTCGCGCAGCAGCCTGAAGATGATTCTCCTCAAGGAGCACAGCGTCATCTTGGCGCAGTTGCTCTTGCTCGAGCTCATCGTAAGCGAGCACTCGAGGAGATCCGTATATGATTTCCGTGGGGAGAACTGCTTCCGCTCCATACACCAGAGCGAAGGGCGTCTGGCCGGTGGCTCGATTTGGTGTTGTTCTGATTGACCAAAGAACCGCCGGCAACTCATCAATCCAGCGTCTTCCGCACTTTTTCAGCCTGTCAAAAGTTCTGGTCCTGAGACCGCGCAGCACTTCAGCATTGGCCCTCTTCACTTGGCCGTTGCTTCTCGGGTGAGCAACAAAGGCAAAACAAATCTTGCCGCCAAGGTCTTGGACGTACTGCATGAAGGTGCGACTTGTGAACTGCGTGCCGTTGTCGGTGATGATCCTGTTAGGCACACCGAAACGGCAAACAATTCCTTTGAAGAACTTGACAGCCGACTGCGCTGTCACCTTCCTCACTGCTTCCACCTCCGGCCACTTTGTGAACTTGTCGATAGCGACGTACAAGTACTCAAAGCCCCCGGTAGCACGGGGAAAGGGGCCCAGTATGTCGAGCCCCCAGACCGAAAATGGCCAGGAGAGAGGGATTGTTTGAAGAGCTTGAGCTGGCTGATGTAATTTCTTCGAATGAAACTGGCACGCTTCACACCTGGTTACTAGTGCAGTCGCATCCTGGAGGGCGGTAGGCCAAAAGAAACCTTGCCGGAATGCTTTCCCGGCAAGCGCTCTTGACCCTATGTGAGAGCCACACATGCCCCCATGTATCTCTGCCAACAGCTCTAGTCCATCCTCCCGAGGAATGCACTTCAATTTCACACCGTTTGGTCTCTTTCTGTACAGGACGTCATCGACGAATTTGTACATAACAGACCGACGGGCTACTCTTTCCGCTTCTTCTTGTTCCTCAGGGAGTTCACCTGTCTGAAGGAAGTGGACAATGTGCTGCACCCATGCTGGAGCCTGAGGCTCGACAACTAGGACTAAAGGCATCTCATCCGCCGGGGAAACAGTTGTCTCGACAGCAAGGGATTGAGGCCCTGCCGGAGCCTGTTGTTCCCCGGCAAGTGTGTCGATCCCGGCAACTTCCTTGCCGGCGGCTCCGGGGAGCTCTGCCGGGAAGTACTGGCCGGAGTTCAACTTTCTTCTCTTTTCTTGCCGCATTGATGGTGCCATGGATGGTTGAGTCAATTGGAGCACAAAAGTTCCTGGTTCCACAGGCAACTTGAGGGCAGCACGCTTTGACAGGTCGTCAGCAACGCTGTCCTCGGCACGAGGGACATGCTCCATTTGGAGACCGTCAAAGCGCTCTTCCAATTTCCTCACTTCATCTATGTAGGCTTGCATCAACGGACTTTGATAGTTCTTGTTGACCTGCCTGACGACAAGCTGTGAATCACCTTTGATAATGAGCTTTTTGATACCAAGGTCTGTCGCGATCCTAAGACCGGCAAGCAAACCTTCGTACTCTGCAGTGTTGTTGGTTGAACTCTCCCGGGGAAAATGCATTTGGACCACATACTTGAGGTGCTCTCCGGTGGGTGCGACAAGCAGCACACCAGCACCGGCGCCTTGCAGCGAAAAAGCCCCGTCAAAGTACATAACCCATTGCTGATCGGTTTCCTTGCCGGGGAGGCTTGTTTCTTGAACTTCTTCGTCTAGCGTCGGGGTCCATTCTACAATGAACTCCGCCAAGGCCCTGCTCTGAATTGTGGAAGTGCTTTCAAACTTAAGGCCAAAGCTGGACAACTCCAACGCCCACTCCACGAGCCTGCCGGTTGCCTCCGGATTTTGCAAAATCCGTTGCAACGGAAAGCGAGTGACGACGGTGATCTCATGTGCTTGAAAATAATGGCGCAGCTTTCTCGAGGCCATAAGGAGGCTGAAAAGCAACTTCTGCACACCAGAATACCTTGACCTAGCTCCTTGCAAGAGGGAGCTAACAAAATAAACTGGGTGCTGCACCACCTTTTTCTTCTGCACGGGTTCCTCTGTTTGCGCAGATCCTGTCTTGCCGGGATCAACCCTTGCCGGGCAAGATCTTGCCGCGTCATCTGGCGGTCCTGCCGCTGATGTTGCCTCCTCATTAGCTTCCCTCTACGCCACCAGCGCAGCACTAACCACTTGATTTGTCGCCGCCAGATACAGCAGCAACGGTTCTTGTGGTTTAGGTGCGACTAGCGTCGGCGGAGAAGAAAGGTATTTCTTCAAATCTTGCAGCGCCGCCTCCGCTTCCGGAGTCCATTTCATTGGACCTGCCTTCTTCAAACTTTTGAAGAAGGGCAGGGCGCGCTCAGCAGATTTGGAAATAAACCTGCTTAGAGCAGCAACAGAGCCGGCAAGACGACGCACATCCTTGACGCGTCTCGGCGCTTCAATTTGCTCAATGGCTTTGATCTTGTCGGGGTTAGCTTCGATTCCCCGGCAAGATACAAAGAATCCGAGGAGCTTGCCGGAAGGAACACCGAACACGCACTTCTCAGGATTGAGCTTCAAGTTGATCTTGCGCAAGTTCGCAAATGTTTCTTCTAAGTCTTGGATGAGCGTTGCTTTATCCTTAGTTTTGACCACTATGTCATCCATATACGCCTCCAGATTTCTATGGAGTTGTGGCTCAAAACCAATCTGGATTGCTCTGGCAAATGTTGAACCAGCACTTTTCAACCCGAAAGGCATTCGTATAAAACAATACGTACCACATGGGGTGATGAAGGCGGTCTTCTCTTCATCTTCCTTTGCCATAAAACTCTGATGATACCCTGAATAGGCATCAAGGAAGGACAGGAGATCACAACCAGCGGTGGCATCCACAATCTGGTCAATGCGCGGCAAGGGAAAAGGATCTTTTGGACACGCTTTATTGATATCTGTATAATCGATACAAAGCCTCCATTTCCCGTTCGCTTTCCGCACTACAACCGGATTGGCCAACCAGGTTGGATGAAGCACTCCTTTGACCAGTCCTGCCGCCTCCAGCTTCTTAATTTCTTCGGCAATGAATTCTTGCCGCTCCAAAGCCTGTTTCCTCACCCTTTGCTTGACGGGCCACGCATGAGGACAGACAGCAAGGTGGTGCTCAATTACTTTCCTGGGAACGCCGGGGATGTCAGACGGTTGCCATGCAAACACGTCGACATTCGCCCGCAGGAAAGCAACGAGCGCGCTTTCCTATTTGTCATCTAGGGTGGAACTTATGGTGAAAGTTCCCCCCGTCCCGTCCTCCCTGGTAGGCACCTTCTTGGTTTCCGGCGGGGCAGCCTTGGACTTCTTGTTCTTGCCGGTGGAACTCTCTGGTACATCCTCGACGGAAGCGCAGCACTCCGAGGAGGTGCGCTTGCCGGAGTTCGCGCCAAGGTTCCTACCGGTCTTCCTCTTCCCCCCGGGAGTTCCAGCGGCAGGAGCAGATGCCTTGATGGCAGGTGCTGCAACTGCTTGCCAGTAAAGTTGGTCGGCACAGATGAGCGCCTCCTTCTTATCGAAATGGATAGTGATGACGCTCAACAGCCCAGGCATCTTCAAGACATTGTACGCGTAGTGTGATGCCGCCATAAACTTAGCCAGCGCTGGCCGACCAAGGATCCCATTGTATGACATGGGGATCTTGGCGACATCAAACACCACCTTTTCGGTCCTGAAGTTAAGCTCGCTGCCAAATGTTACCGGCAGCGTGATCTTGCCCTTAGGCAACGGATTAGGACAAGCGCATTTAATGCACCGTGAGGTGTCCGTTTAGGTGTCCTCACTTTCTTGGGGATGGAAAAAGGGGCCATCCCATCAGCACCGCTTAAGCTCTCCTCCACTGGCGCGTTGCCACGCATCCAGAGAAGGACCCAGAATGTCAGGCTTTGTCGCTGTGCCGAAGCGGTGGCACAGTGGCGGAATCTCGCCAGGCGCCGACCCTTGCCAGGCACCAGGGCTTGCCGGGCGCTGAGCTTTGCTGGGAACCAAGCCTTGCCGGGCGCCGGGCTCCACGGGCCATCCCGGCAAGGATCTTGCCGGGGAAGCTGGCCTTTGATTTCTAGCTTTGCTTATTTGCTGATTCTCAGATCTCTGACTTGATGACTTGAATCGACCTCGAGCTGATCCCGGCAAGCCTTGCCGCGAGGACGGCTACAACTGCCCGTGCACAAGTAAGGGGTACTAGTGGCCCAATACTTAGTACACCGACACTCCCACTCACTTATTTCGAGAGAAACTCCTTCTCTAGAAAGGATCCATTCTTAGCAAAAAAAATCTTGCCTTCGGATCTGTGATAGAAGGTGTACCCAACTGTTTCTTTTGGGTATCCTATGAAGACGCACTTCTCCGATTTGGGTTCGAGCTTATCAGGCTGAAGCTTTTTCACATAAGCATCGCAACCCCAAACTTTAAGAAACGACAGCTTAGGTTTCTTGCCAAACCACAGTTCATATGGTGTCGTCTCAACGGATTTAGATGGTGCCCTATTTAACGTGAATGCAGCTGTCTCTAATGCATAACCCCAAAACGATAGTGGTAAATCGGTAAGAGACATCATAGATCGCACCATATCTAATAAAGTACGGTTACGGCGTTCGGACACACCATTACGCTGTGGTGTTCCAGGTGGCGTGAGTTGTGAAACTATTCCACATTGTTTCAAATGAAGACCAAACTCATAACTCAAATATTCACCTCCACGATCAGATCGTAGAAATTTTATTTTCTTGTTATGATGATTTTCCACTTCACTCTGAATTTCTTTTGAACTTTTCAAATGTTTCAGACTTATGTTTCATCAAGTAGATATACCCATATCTGCTCAAATCATCTGTGAAGGTCAGAAAATAACGATACCCGCCGTGAGCCTCAACGCTCATCGGACCGCATACATCGATATGTATTATTTCCAATAAGTCATTAGCTCGCTCCATTGTTCCGGAGAACGGAGTCTTAGTCATCTTGCCCATGAGGCATGGTTCGCAAGCATCAAATGCTTCATAATCAAGTGATTCCAAAAGTCCATCCGAATGGAGTTTCTTCATGCACTTTACACCAATATGACCTAAACGGCAGTGCCACAAAATATGTTGCATTATCATTATCAACTTTGCATCTTTTGGCATCAATATTATGAATATGTGTATCACTACGATCGAGATTCAATAAACCATTTATATTGAGTGTATGACCATAGAAGGTTTTATTCATGTAAACAGAACAACAATTATTCTCTGACTTAAATGAATAACCGTATAGCAATAAACATGATCCAATCATATTCATGCTCAACGCAAATACCAAATAACATTTATTTAGGCCCAACACTAATCCCGAAGGTAGAGGGAGTGTGCGATGGTGATCTTATCAACCTTGGAATCACTTCCAACACACATCGTCACCTCGTCATTAACTAGTCTCTGTTCATTTTGCAACTCCTATTTCGAGTTACTAATGTTAGCAATTGAACCAGTATCAAATACCCAGGGGCTACTATGAACACTAGTAAAATACACATCAATAACATGTATATCAAATATACCTTTGTTCACTTTGCCATCCTTCTTATCCGCCAAATACTTGGGGCAGTTCCGCTTCCAGTGACCAGTCCCTTTGTAGTAGAAGCACTCAGTTTCAGGCTTAGGTCCAGATTTGGGCTTCTTCCTGGGAGTAGCAACTTGCTTGCTATTCTTCTTGAAGTTCCCCTTCTTCCCTTTGCCCTTTTTCTTGAAACTAGTGGTCTTGTTAACCATCAACACTTGATGCTCCTTTTTGATCTTAACCTTCGCAGCCTTTAGCATCGCGAAGAGCTCGGGAATTGTCTTATTCATCCCTTGCATATTATAGTTCATCACGAAGTTCTAGTAACTTGGTGATAGTGACTAGAGAACTTTGTCAATCACTATTTTATCTGGAAGATTAACTCCCACTTGATTCAAGCGATTGTAGTACCCAGACATTCTGAGCATATGCTCACTGGTTGAGCTATTCTCCTCCATCTTGTAGGCAAAGTATTTGTCAGAGGTCTCATACCTCTCGACACGGGCATGAGTCTGAAATACCAATTTCAGCTCTTGGAACATCTCATATGCTCCGTGGCGTTCAAAACATTTTTGATGTCCCGGTTCTAAGCCGTAAATCATGGCGCACTAAACTATCAAGTAGTCATCATATCGAGCTTGCTAAACGTTCATAACGTTTTCATCTGCTCCTGCAATAGGTCTGTCACCTAGCGGTGCATCAAGGACATAATTCTTCTGTGCAGTAATGAGGATAATCCTCAGATCACGGAACCAGTCCGCATGATCGCTACTATCATCTTTCAACTTAGTTTTCTCCAGGAACATATCAAAAAATAAAACAGGGGAGCTATACGCGAGCTATTGATCTACAACATAATTTGCAAAAACTATGAGGACTAAGTTCATGATAAATTAAGTTCAATTAATCATATTACTTAAGAACTCCCACTTAGATAGACATCCCTCTAGTCATCTAAATGATCACGTGATCCATATCAACTAAACCATGTCCGATCATCACGTGAGATGGAGTAGTTTTCAATGGTGAACATCTCTATGTTGATCATATCTACTATATGATTCACACTCGACCTTTCGGTCTCCAGTGTTCCGAGGCCATATCTGCATATGCTAGGCTCGTCAAGTTTAACCCGAGTATTCGGCACGTGCAAAACTGTCTTGCACCCGTTGTATGTGAACGTAGAGCTTATCACACCCGATCATCACGTGGTGTCTCGGCACGACGAATTGTCGCAACGGTGCATACTCAGGGAGAACACTTATACCTTGAAATTTTTGTGAGGGATCATCTTATAATGCTACCGCCGTACTAAGCAAAATAAGATGCATAAAAGGATTAACATCACATGCAATTCAATATGTGACATGATATGGCCATCATCATCTTGTGCTCTTGATCTCCATCATCGAAGCACCGTCATGATCTCCATCGTCACCGGCGCCCCAGCTTGATCTCCATCGTAGCGTCATGGTCGTCACGCCAACTATTGCTACTACTACTATCGCTAACTCATAACGATAAAGTAAAGCAATTACATAGTGTTGGCACTTCATACAATAATGAGACAACCATAAGGCTCCTGCCAGTTGCCGATAACTTTTACAAAACATGATCATCTCATACAACAACGTATATCACATATCATGTCTTGACCATATCATATCACAAGCACACCCTACAAAAACAAGTTATACGTCCTCTACTTTGTTGTTGCAAGTTTTACGTGGCTGCTACGGGTTTAGAAGAACCGATTCTTACTTACGCAAAACCACAACATGGTGTAGTGATTGCTTTTTGATCTTCTAAAAGAACCCTCTTCATTGAAACCGGTTCAACTAAAGTGAGAGAGACAGACACCCGCCAGTCACCTTTAAGCAATGAGTGCTCGTAGCGGTGAAACCAGTCTCGCGTAAGCATACACGTAATGTCGGTCCGGGCCGCTTCATCTCACAATACCGCTGAACCAAGTAACAACTAGTAACGGCAAGCAATATGTATACACCCACGCCCACAACTCCTTTGTGTTCTACTCGTGCAAATCATCTACGCATAGACCTGGCTCGGATGCCACTGTTGGGGAACGTAGCATGCAATTTCAAAAAATTTCCTACGATCACGCAAGATCTATCCATGGAGATGCATCGCTACGAGGGGGAGAGTGTGTCTACATACCCTTGTAGACCGTTAGCGGAAGCGTCTCACGACGCGGTTGATGTAGTCGAACTTTCTTCGCGATCCAACCGATCCAAGTACCGAACGTACGGCACCTCCGCGTTCAGCACATGTTCAGCTCGATGACGTCCCTCGTGCTCTTGATCCAGTTGAGGACGAGGGAGAGTTCCACCAGCACGACGACGTGGCGACGGTGTTGATGATGTTACCGGCGCAGGGCTTCGCCTAAGCACTACGACGATATGACCGAGGTGTGTAACTGTGGAGGGGGGCACCGCACACGGCTAAAAGATCAACTTGTGTGTTTTAGGGTGCCCCCCTGCCCCTGTATATAAAGGAGGGAGGGGGAGGCCGGCCGGCCCTTGCTAGGCGCGCCAGGAGAGGGGAGTCCTACTAAGACTCCAAGTCCTAGTAGGATTCCACTTAAAGGAGAGGGGAAAAGAGGGGGGCTGCGCCCCCAACCCCTTGTCCAATTCGGACTGGGCTTGGGGGGGGGGGGGGGGGGCGTGCGTCACCTCCTGGCTGCTGCCTCCTATTTCCCGTATGGCCCAATAAGGCCCATTACTTCTCCCGGTGAATTCCCGTAACTCCCCGGTACTCCGAAAAATACCCGAATCACTCGGAACCTTTTCGACGTCCGAATATAGCCTTCCAATATATGAATCTTTACCTCTCGACCATTTCGAGACTCCTCGTCATGTCCGTGATCTCATCCGGGACTCCGAACAAACTTCGGTCATCAAATCACATAACTCATAATACAAATCGTCATCGAACGTTAAGCGTGCGGACCCTACGGGTTCGAGAACTATGTAGACATGACCGAGACACTTCTCTGGTCAATAACCAATAGCGGAACCTAGATGCTCATATTGGCTCCTACATATTCTACGAAGATCTTTATCGGTCAAACCGCATAACAACATACATTATTCCCTTTGTCATCGGTATGTTACTTGCCCGAGATTCGATCGCCGGTATCATCATACCTAGTTCAATCTCGTTACTGGCAAGTCTCTTTACTCGTTCCGTAATGCATCATCCCATAACTAACTCATTAGTCACATTGCTTGCAAGGCTTCATATGATGTGCATTACCGAGAGGGCCCAGACATACCTCTCCGATACTCGGAGTGACAAATCCTAATCTCGATCTATGCCAACCCAACAAACACCTTCGGAGACACCTGTAGAGCATCTTTATAATCACCCAGTTACGTTGTGACGTTTGATAGCACACAAGGTGTTCCTCCGGTATTCGGGAGTTGCATAATCTCATAGTCAGAGGAATATGTATAAGTCATGAAGAAAGCAATAGCAATAAAACTTAACGATCATGATGCTAAGCTAACGGATGGGTCTTGTCCATCACATCATTCTCCTAATGATGTGATCCCGTTCATCAAATGACAACACATGTCTATGGTCAGGAAACTTAACCATCTTTGATTAACGAGCTAGTCAAGTAGAGGCATACTAGGGACACTTTCTTTTGTCTATGTATTCACACATGTATTAAGTTTCCAGTTAATACAATTCTAGCATGAATAATAAACATTTATCATGATATAAGGAAATATAAATAACAACTTTATTATTGCCTCTAGGGCATATTTCCTTCAGAAAGGATGATGGAAGCTATGATTCCCTCACAAGTTGGGATGAGATTCCGGACTTAAAAATAAAAGAGGCCAAAGAGCCCAAAATAAAAAAAACAGGCCAAAGAGCCCAAACAAAAAAAATGAGAGAAAAGAGAGAAGGGACAATGTTACTATCCTTTTTCCACACTTGTGCTTCAAAGTAGCACCATGTTCTTCATAGTAGAGAGTCTCCTATTTTGTCACTTTCATATACTAGTGGGAATTTTTCATTACAGAACTTGGCTTGTATATTCCAATGATGGGCTTCCTCAAATTGCCCTAGGTCTTCGTGAGCAAGCAAGTTGGATGCACACCCACTTAGTTTCTTTTTGAGCTTTCATACACTTATAGCTCTAGTGCATCCATTGCATGGCAATCCCTACTCACTTGCATCGATATCAATTGATGGGCATCTCCATAGCCCATTAATTTGCCTAGTTGATGTGAGACTTTCTCCTTTTTGTCTTCTCCTCACAACCTCCACCATATTCAATTCCACCTACAGTGTTATATCCATGGCTCACGCTCATGTATTGCGTGAAAGTTGAAAAATCTTGAGAACATTAAAAGTATGAAACAATTGCTTGGCTTGTCATCGGGGTTGTGCATGATGAAATATTTTATGTGATGAAGATAGAGCATAGCCAGACTATATGATTTTGTAGGGATAACTTTCTTTGGCCATGTTATTTTGAGAAGACATGATTGCTTTATTAGTATGCTTGAAGTATTATTGTTTTTATGTCAATATTGAACTTTTGTTTTGAATCTTATGGATCTGAATATTCATGCCACAATAAAGAAAATTGCATTGATAAATATGTTAGGTAGCATTTCACATAAAAAATCTGTTTTTATCATTTACCTACTCAAGGACGAGCAGGAATTAAGCTTGGGGATGTTTGATACGTCTCCAATGTATCTATAATTATTGATTGTTCCATGCTATTATATTATCTGTTTTGGATGTTTTATATGCATTAATATGCTATTTTATATTTATTTTGGGACTAACTTATTAACCTAGAGCCCAGTGCCAGTTTATGTTTTTTTCCTTGTTTTTAACTTTTACATAAAAGGAATATCAAATAGAGTCCAAACGGAATAAAACTTTACGGTGATTTTTCTTGGACCAGAAGAAACCACGAGACTTGGAGAGGAGGCCAGAAGATCGACGAGGAGGCCACAAGCCGTAGGGGCGCGCCCCGGGGGGCGCCCCCAGGGCTTGTGGGCCCTTTGGGGACCTCCTAACCCTAATCTTTGCACTATAAATCCTCAAATATTCCCCCTATGCCAGAGGACACACCAAAAATACTTTTCCGCCACCGCAAGCCTGTGTTCCCGTGAGATCCCATCTTGGGGCCTTTTCCGGCACTCCGTCGTAGGGGGATTCGATCACGGAGGACCTCTACACCAACCTTGTTGCCCTTCCGATGATGTGTGAGTAGTTTACCACAGACGTACAGGTCCATAACTAGTAGCTAGATGGCTTCTTCTCTCTCTTTGATCTTCAATACAATGTTCTCCTTGATGTTCTTGGAGATCTATTCGATGTAATCTTCTTTTGTGGTGTGTTTATTGAGATCCGATGAATTGTGGATTTATGATCAGATTATCTATGAATATTATTTGAGTCTTCTTTGAACTCTTTTATGCATGATTAAGATATCTTTGTATTTCTCTTCGAACTATCGGTTTGGTTTGTCCAACTAGATTGGTTTTTCTTGCAATGAGAGAGGTGCTTAGTTTTGGGTTCAATCTTGCGGTGTCCTCACCCAGTGATAGAAGGGGTAGCGAGGCACGTATTGTATTGTTGGCATCGAGGATAAAAAGATGGGGTTTATATCATATTGCTTGAGTTTATCCCTCTACATCATGTCATCTTACTTAAGGCGTTACTCCGTTCTTGTTAACTTAATTCACTAGATGCATGCTGGATAGCGGTCGACGTGGGGAGTAATAGTAGTAGATGCAGGCAGGACGGTCTACTTGTCACGGACGTGATGCCTATATTCATGATCATTGCCTTAGATGTCTTCATAATTATGCGCTTTTCTATCAATTGCTCAATAGTAATTTGTTTACCCACCGTATATTTTCTTCAAGAGAGAAGCCTCTAGTGAAACCTATGGCCCCCGGGTCTATTTTCCATCATATATTTTCAGATCTATAAACCAAAAAACCCAAAAATACCTTGCTGTATTCATATTTACTTTAGTTTGCCTTTTTATTTATATTTTATACCTATCTCTATTAGATCTCACTCTTGATCGTGACCGTGAAGGGATTGACAACCCCTTTTTCGCGTTGTGTGCAAGTGTTTGTTAGTTTGTGCAGGTGCATATATTGGGGACTTGCTTGTGCCTCCTACTGGATTGATACCTTGGTTCTTAACTGAGGGAAATACTTATCTCTACTTTGCTGCATCACCCTTTCCTCTTCAAGGAAAAAATCAATGCAAACTCAAGAAGTAGCAAAACTATTTCCGCAGGGCTTCGCTAAGCACAACAGATTTAGAGTGGTGGACGAACTAGAGGGAGAGGGGGCGCCGGCACACGGCTTGGGATTCATGGTGTGTGGCGCCCCCTCCCCTCCTCCCATATATATAGGTGGAGGGGGAGGGGAGGCAGCCCTAGGGCGCACCCCAAGGGGCCGGCGGCTGCCCTAGGAGCCCCCTTCCTTCTTTGTGCGTGGGGAAGAAGGCAGGAGAGGCCAGCCCTCCTCCTTCCTCCGTTGGCGCGTGGGGAGAAAGGCAGGAGGGGCTGGCCCTCCTCCTTTCCTTCCCTAGGGGGGCCGGCGGCTAGAGGTGGGGCGCGCCAGCCCCTTGTGGGCTGGTGTGCTCCTCTCGTTGGCCCAATAAGCCCCCGTAGCCTCCCGGAACTCCTTCCGGTCATCCGATAATTATCCGGTGCATTCTGAAACTCTTCCGAAGACCAAATACTATCGTCCTATATATCAATCTTTACCTCCAGACCATTCCGGAGCTCCTTGTCATGTCCGTGATCTCATCCGGGACTCAGAACAACATTCGGTCACCAACATACATAACTCATATAGTACTATATCATCAACGACTGTTAAGCGTGCGGACCCTACTGGTTCGAGAATGATGTAGACATGACCGAGACGCTTCTCCGGTCAATAGCCAATAGCGGGACCTGGATGCCCATATTGGTTCCTACACATTCTACGAAGATCTTTATCGGTCGAACCTTTATGGCAACATACGTAGTTCCCTTTTTGTGTCGGTATGTTACTTGCCCGAGATTCGATCGTCGGTATCTCCATACCTAGTTCAATCTCGTTACCGTCAAGTCTCTTTACTCGTTCTGTAATACATCATCTTGTAACTAACTCCTTAGTCACTTTGCTTACAAGCTTCTTATGATGTTGTATTACCAAGAGGGCCTAGAGATACCTCTCCATCATACGGAGTGACAAATCCCAATCTCGATTCACGCCAACTCAACAGACACCTTCGGAGATACCTGTAGAGCACCTTTATGATCACCCAGTTATGAAATGACGTTTGATAGCACACAAGGTATTCCTCCGGTATCCGGGAGTTGCATGATCTCATGGTCGAAGGAATATGTATTTGACAATAAGAAAGCAGTAGCAATAAACTGAACGATCATATGCTAAGCTAACGGATGGGTCTTGTCCATCACATCATGCTCCTAATGATGTGATCCCATTATCAAGTGACAATGCATGTCTATGGATAGGAAACCTTAACCATCTTTTGATCAACGAGCTAGTTGTAAGTGCATCTAGTGCCCCTTAGTGATTTTGGTGTATTGAAGACTTATAGGTTAAGGGACTAATGCGTTTGTGAGTGTACACAGGTCTATAAGTCTATGAGGAGTTTGTTATTTACGATGAATGTCGACCCCTAAAAATGGATGTCTTCAACTGAAGACTTTGGTTTTCTTGAAGACTTTGAAAGTGAAGAAATTGGTGTGACCCTGAAGACTTGATATTCATGCGAGGATTATGAAGCATGAAGACTTTTGTTTTTGTAGTTTCATTTTCTTCTTCTTGAGTCATAGGAAACACCGTACTGTTAAAGGGGGTCGAGGTAAAACTAAGGAAAAGTTTCCAAGTGATGCTCAACTCAAAATCCTACACCTACCCAATCCTTTCGAGTGAAGCCATTGGAAATCTCATACAGTTTAGTCAAGTTCTTCAGTGACAGAGATGAAGTTCTTCTGTTCTCTGAGGAATTTGTTCTGACTGAGGAGTTAGGATTTCGCCAGTGCGGATTGCCTACAAGTGAGGGACATGATAGCCCTGAGGAATTTGATACTCAAATTTCCGACCGTTGCTGTGCTACGCGCCAGCTGTCCAAATATCCTACCCACCTAACGGTCATATCATTGAAGGGCATTTATGTCTTATCATGTCAGGCTGCTCCCTAGGCTATAAATAGCCGCCCCCTTCAACCACTAGTTGGTTGGCTGCTCCAAGAAATAGATTGACACTTGTCATTTAGAGCATCCCATCCTTCGAGGACTTTGAGCGAAAATCATCAAGTGAGGAAAAACCCAAAAACCCAAACACCTACAAACCCAAAGTGATTGAGCATCACTGAAGAGATTATTCCTGTGTGGAACCGACGCTTGTTACCTTTGAGGTCTGTGCATCCTCCAGACGGTTAGGCGTCATGGTCTAGAGCATCCAAGAGGAAATTGTGGATTGCCGAGTGACCGAGTATGTGAAGGTTTGGAAGTCACCTGAAGACTTACCACGAGTGATTGGGCGAGGTCTGTGTGACCTTAGCTCAAGGAGAATACGGTGAGGACTGTGTGTCCGGGACTGTGTGTCCTCAGGTTTAAATACCTAGCCGCTCTAACCAGACGTACAACTGTCACAGCAGTTGGAACTGGTCTACCAAATCATTGTCTGCTCCGAGCTACTGGTTCTATTTCCTCAACCCTTTCATTTCCTCGCATACTTGCTATGTATTTGATCATTATTATTTGAAGACTTTGACTGAAGACTTTCTCAATTTCCTCAGTTCAATTTCTTCAGTCAGTTTGTCTTCAGCCTGCTTATCCTGTGTTTATGCTTCTCGTACTCTGTGCTTGTTTTCATTTCATCATGATGACTGTGCTACTGCTCTGTTATGCTTGCATCTGAGTACTTATTCCACTGCTAAGTAGTTCGTCGCTTAGGAATTTCCTCACCTTGAAATTCCTCAGTGACGAATTTGTAAAAATTGCCTATTCACCCCCCTCTAGTCGATATAACGCACTTTCAATTGGTATCAGAGCCAGGTACTCCCTTGTTCTGTGTGATTTTGGTTTAACCACCTGGAGTTTTAGTTATGTCGACTGCAGGCATGATCAAAGTCTCGGCTGGGTGTCCTACCTTTGATGGGACGGACTACCCCTACTAGAAGAACAAGATGCGCATGCATCTTGAGGCAATTGACAACGATCTCTGGTACATTGTGGAAAATGGTGTTCCCTCTGTCACTCCTTCCGTAAACGCTGCTGATGTGAAGAGATTCAAGCAACTCGACTCTCAAGCGAAGAATATCATATGTGGCCATCTGAGCAAAGGGTAGTATGGCAGAGTGAGTGCTTTGGAGACAGCTAAGCTTATCTGGGATAGGCTATCCAAGGTCAACGAAGGAGTCTCAACTCAACGTGACTCTCGAGTTGACGTTCTTCGCAATCTCTTCAACCGCTTCAAAAGACTCGACAACGAAAATGTTCAGCAAACCTTTGATCGCCTCACTGACATTTCAAACGAGCTTCAAGCACTGGGTGCCACTGACATCACCGACCATGAGGTGGTGAAGAAATTGCTGAGGTCACTTGATTCTTCATTCGATACACTGGCACTGATGATTCAAGAACGTGGAGACTACAAGTCACTTGATCCTGCTGATATCCTCGAGAGGCTAAATACTCATGAATTCCAACTAGCTGAGAAGAGAGATCTCTACGGACCGAGCTATGGTAGATCTCGTGCACTGAAAGCCAAGGCAGTCTCTGAATCTGAAGATGAAGATTCTGGTAGCAGCCTTGGTGATCCTGAAGAACTGAGTCAGGAGCTAGCAATGCTCGTGAGGAAATTCCAGAAGTTCTCTAGACGTGGCCGATTTGGAAAATCCTCAAGAGGTGATGACATGAAATCTGATTCCTCATCCCGTGACTACAAGAAGAGAACTTGCCATAAATGCAAGAAACCTGGTCACTACATTACTGATTGTCCTCAGTGGGAGAAGGAATCAAAGAAGAAGAAATACAAGGATGATAGTTCAGATGACTCTAAGAAGAAGAAGAAATCTTCAAAGTCTTCATCTCACAAGAAGAGCAGCTCCAAGAAAGCTCGGGCATTCATTGGCAAGGAAATGGACTCTGAAGCTGAATCTGAGGAACATGAGGAAGAGGAGGCATCTGAGGAGTCAGACTCTGGTGTGGCGAGCCTAGCCCTCGCTACTGCTTATGTTAGCAAGTCCATCTTCAACACTGAGGAAAATGGCTTCCCCAACACTGCTGATGACGGCAATGATGAATATGCTCCCACCTATTGCTTCATGGCAAAAGGTGCCAAGGTACTCAAATATCCCTCCTCTGAATCAAGTGAGGATGAATCTGATGATAACCTCAAACCCAGCTATTCCAAACTTGCTAATATTGCTGTTAAACAACAAAAGGCTTTGGAAAAGGTTCAAATATGCTAGACAAAAGCGATGATCTGTTAGGTGAGGAAATGGATCGAACTCAAACACTGACTGATAATCTTCAGCAACTACAGTCTAAGTTTGACACCCTTCAAGGTCGTCATGAAACTCTCTTAGCCGATCATGAGAAGCTTTCTTATGAATTTCTTCAAAGAAAGCAAGATCTTGAGAAGCTAAGGGTGAGTCATGAAGATCTTCAGAAGGAAAATGATTCTTTGCTTGCTCAACAGATCAGTTCCACTCAGGAAGAATTTATTCCACCATGCTTGAAATGCATTGAACGTGAAACTGCTAATTCTTCACCTGAATGTTCAAATGCTTCTATTGCTGCAAATTCTTCAACTATCTCTGTGGTCACAAATTCCTCATCTGAGGATACCACTAGTATCACTGACGAAAATGCAGGGTTGAAGGAACTGTATGTGACAGGCATGTACAAAAGCCTCAAAGGGCATCAGACTCTCTGTGATGTGCTCAAAAAGCAGATCTTGAACAGGAACCCTAGGAAAGAGGGCATTGCCTTTGAGAGGAAACTCAATGTTGATGGAACCTACTGGAAACCTGAGCAGTATCCCAAAACCTCATGGGTTGCTGCGAAGGGACCTCCCGTGGATCCATCCACTTTATCTGGCTTTACTTGTGAATCCTCATATTCATCTGATGAGTCATTTGACTCCAACTATAAACTGTTCAAAAATCAGAATGGTGAGGTATTTGCTAGATATGTTGGATCTAACTGCAGGAATGGTCCCCCTATGAAGAAAATCTGGGTTCCCAAAAGGTGCCTTGAAAGTCTTCAGGTGAATGTCCTCATGACACCACCTGTGAAGAATAAGAACCCCAGATCAAATTCTTCATATGGACCAAAGTCTTCATATGGACCAAATTCTTCATATGGATCCAAGTCCTCTTATGGATCAAATTCCTCACATGGATCCAAGTCCTCACATGATCATCACCATGCTAACGCTTCTGTTTCGCAGGGAAAATCTAAGAGTTCTGATTATGTGCATTATTCTTAAAATCATTATATTCATAAGTCCTCGAAGAATTTCTCTGCTTACTCATATGTGTATGCTAATCCCTCTCCTGTGAAACGAAGCACTCTGGCTTCGATGCCACCTTTCTCTTATGGAGCTCGCAGAATGATGAACTCTTTGCCACCCCTCCAGATGTGGGTGGTGAAGAAAAAGAACTAATCTCTGATGCAGGGTCAGGTCTCCAGACGAACTAAATCGTCTGAAAAATTTGCTGGAGACCTGAGATGCTTGAAAGGACGCAAGCTAATCATGAAGAAATGATTTATTCATTTCTCACGTCCTCACATTGCTATATATACATATGTTGCTTTAATTGATGAAATATGTCTGATGAATTTGATGTCATATTCTTCACTCTGAAGTATATGAGTTCGTAAGATGCACTAATTCATCTGAAGGATGATTTACCCAAAGCTACTGAGTGGGTCCTCGATAGTGGATGTACAAATCACATGACTGGTGACAAGAGCTTACTGATGAACACTCCTTTATCTCCATCACACTTGAAGCATATCACCTACGCTGACAAAGGCAATTGATACTGCATGCCACATCATCAACAGGGTATATCTTCACAAATTCTTCAAGAAGACCTCATATGAACTCCTCACTGACAAGAAACCCAATGTGAGTTATTTCAAAGTCTTCGGTGCTAAATGTTGGATTAGAGATCCCCATCACAATTCTAAATTTGCACCAAAAGCACATGAAGGTTTTATGCTTGGTTACGGAAAGGACTCGCACACCTACAGGGTCTTCAACACCTATCACAACAAGGTGGTTGAAACTGTAGATGTGCGGTTCGATGAAACTAACGGCTCGCAAAGAGAGCACCTACCTCCTGTGCTAGATGAAAAGACGCCTGAGGAAACCATCAAGTTCAAAGCTACTGAGGATGTCATTCCTACTGAAGAATCTGCTGAAGAAATCATTCCAGAACATGAAGAACAGCATGCTGGCGCATCTGAAGAAAATGGCTCTGAAGAAAATGCTGAGCCAAATCAAAGTCGTCAACCTGCTCATCCTCGCGTTGCAAATGAAGTACAGATTGAGAGAATCATCAACGACATCAACGCACCAGGTCCTCTGACTCGCTCAAAAGCTTCACATTTATCTAACTTTTGTGGGCACTTTGCTTTCGTGTCCATCACAGAGCCCACCAAAGTTGATGAGGCATTTCTGGAGCCTGAATGGATTCAAGCAATGCAAGAGGAATTACATCAATTCAAGCTGAATAATGTATGGGAGCTTGTCAAGCGACCGGACCCATGCAAGCACAATATCATCGGTACCAAATGGATCTACCGCAACAAGCAAGATGAAAATGGCCTAGTGGTGAGGAACAAGGCTCGTCTTGTAGCTCAAGGCTACACACAGGTTGAAGGAATTGATTTCGATGAAACTTTTGCACCTGTTGCTGGACTTGAGGCTATTCGCATATTGCTTGCTTATGCTAACCATCATAATATCATCTTATATCAAATGGATGTGAAAAGTGCATTCCTCAATGGTAAGCTTGAGGAAGAAGTATATGTTGCTCAACCCCCAGGTTTTGAAGATCCTAAGCATCCTGACAAAGTCTTCAGACTCAATAAGGCCCTCTATGGCCTCAAGCAGGCCCCTCGGGCGTGGTATGATACCTTGAAGGAATTCCTCATGAAGAAAGGCTTCAAACCCGGTTCACTTGACCCAACTCTTTTCACCAAAACCTATGATGATGAATTATTCGTGTGCCAAATATATGTTGATGATATTATCTTTGGCTGTACTAACCAACATTACAGTGACGAATTTGCCTACATGATGAGTGAGGAATATCAAATGTCCATGATGGGAGAATTGAAATTCTTCTTAGGTCTTCAAACTCGTCAACAACGCAATGGCATCTTCATTTCTCAAGAGAAATACCTCAAGGACGTTCTGAGGAAATTCGGTATGCAAGAATGCAGAGGCGTCAAAGTCCCTATGCCCACAAATGGCCATCTATGCACTGATGAAAATGGAATAGACTTCGATCAAAAGGTATACCACTCCATGATTGGCTCTTTATTGTACCTATGTGCATCTAGGCCGGATATTATGCTTAGTGTTTGCATGTGTGCCCGTTTTCAAGCTACACCGAAGGAATCACACCATAAGGCTGTGAAACATATTCTTCGATATCTAGCTCACACTCCAACACTTGGATTATGGTATCCCAAGGGCTCGGCTTTTGATCTCATTGGATATTCTGACTCTGACTATGCTGGTGATCGTGTGGACCGCAAGTCAACATCAGGCACATGCCATTTCCTCGGACGATCTTTAGTATGTTGGTCCTCGAAGAAGCAGAACTGTGTATCACTCTCTACTGCTGAAGCTGAGTACATTGTTGCTGGTTCTTGTTGTGCTCAATTGCTATGGATGAAGCAAACCCTCAAGGACTACGGCATCAATGTGAAGAATGTGCCACTCTACTACGACAACGAGAGTGCCATCAAAATTGCTCATAACCCAGTTCAGCACTCGAAGACAAAGCACATCGAGATTCGTCATCATTTTCTTCGAGATCATGTGTTGAAGGGTGACATCTCTATTGATCCCGTGAAGTCTGAAGAACAACTAGCGGATATCTTCACAAAGCCCTTGGATGAGAAGAGATTTAGCAAATTGCGGTGTGAGCTAAATATCTTAGAATTTTCAAATGTCCTTTGAAAAGGACACACATCCTAACACTTATGCAAATTGATGACTTAGATGTGCAACACACGAAGAAACGTTTTTCTTCAATCAATGAAGACTAACCCTCTAAGTGTGAAGAAATTAATGAAGAATTTGATTCTCAGAGCCCTACAACAATTGTACGCGGTGTCTGAAATCATCATTCTTACACGGTGGGTCACGCCACCACAAAAAGTTGAAAATCTTCAAAATTTGAGTTTTTCATCATTGTGCAAATTCTTCAAATTTTCAAATTCTTCAAATTTTCAAATTCTTCACTCTTTCCGTCTATGTTCTTCATTGACTATATATATATATTTGAGTTTTCAGTCCTCTACAGCATTCACTTATTGCTAATTCTTCAAGTTGATTTCCTTCTAAGTGAATGTGATCGGACCCGTTCCCCCACTATGCTAAACTCAATCCAGTCCATTCACAAATTCTTCATGTGCATTCTATTTGAAACCCGTTCAAAGTCTTCACTGTGTCCTTGACAGCTGAAGAATTTGCGAACGAAACCTTAAAATATTCTTATCTGAATTTTCGGCTGTTGCCGCTCAAACCGTTCCATATTCCTCGATAAGATTTATCTATTCACCCATGATCTAACATGATCTCCACTTCACAGTACGTGGGTGACACATGTCGCTAGGATAAGAAGGGTCAGGGGCACGTTCGTCCATTTTCCTCGGACGGGCGGTTTTTTCACCTCGGCTATAAATACCCCTCACCCTCCTCAGATTTCTCCTCCCGCTCGATCTCACTTCCCTCGCTCGAGCTCTCAGACCTAGTGCCGCCGCTACATTCCATCGTCGCCGGTGAGGAAGAGCTTCACTGCCTCGACCTCGTCGCCGTCGTACTCACGCCGGCCGCGGAAATCTTCACTCCGCCGCCGCCGTAGCTGTTTTCCATCGCCAAGTTAGGGCGTGGAAGATCTGAACGGACGAACATCTCCACTGCTACTCTCAGTTCGTCATGTTCTTCGTCAGGGTAAATAAAATTTATTTTTACTGCCCTTGTTGATTCTGATGATTTCCACAAAATCTTCAAAAGGTGTTTATTCTTCAACTTTCATGTTCTTAAACACCAACTTGCTTCTGTCCTTGATCAGTTTCTCTAAGCAACGTTTTTCTTCAAGATTCCTCAATTGTGTGGATTTTCAATCTACACGACTCTGGAACCTAAGTCAAAATGCTTAGTGAAATTCCTCAAGACACCCCTGGTCATCTTCCTCAAACTTTATACTTTTGAAAATCTTCTAAGAACGCATATGACCTCTCCAAAACTCTTCGCACCTATATTCTGTTCACAGGTACACATGTCCGCTGCTGAATCTCTAGGTTCTCATCAACTTAACTCATTTGCAGCGTTCCTTGAAGAAAAATTGCATACCTCATCAGAAAATTCGATTGTTCAAAATCCTCAAGTGAAGAAAATGGCTGATGGTAAAAGACCTCAGAAGGGAGGAAAAAGGCCAGAAACAAATACTGCTTTTGAGATCCCTGATGACATCTATGATGAATATTGTACTCCTGATGAAGCAACTCATGGCAAGGAGAGCAAAAATCAGCGCAAAGTGCGCATTCAGAAGATTGAGAGGAGATGGGCAAGAGAATGGAGGGAATATCGCTATGTCACTCCCAAGTACATGAAGAAATTTGCTGTTAACCCTCCATGTCCAAGACCTCCATTAGCTCCTGGCCAAGAAGCTGATCCCACTAGCATCATAAGAGGTGAGGAATTTCCTCAGGAGTGGGCTAAGCGTCAAGCCAAGCTGGCCAAAGTGGCTAAAAAGGCAGTGAAGAAATTCAATGAAGAATCTGTTGCTGCCGCCGCTGAGGCCTCTGCTATCAAGCCTAAGAAGGCTATGCTGAAGAAATCAGCTGTCAAGACAAGTTCCTCAGCTGCAATGCCCTCTCGGCCAAGCTCTTCAAAGCCCTCACGGCCTGTTCCTCAAGCAAATTCCTCAAAAGCAGCTCCAACTCCCTCAGTTGCAAAATCCTCAGCTGCTCCTGCAAAGTCCTCAGCACCTGTGCATCTTGCCACATGCCAAAGGACTACTGGAATCTCAATTGCTTCAGGAATCTCTGCAAGTTCTTCAGCTCAACCTCAGTCTTCAACAACTCCGACCTTGCTGAAGAAAAAGGCCACTGCTGGACGAGGCACAAGGCCAAGTCCTCACAAGAAGCAAGTCACCTTTCAGGTTCCGTCAAGCGAAGACGAAGCTGATGATGAAGAATTAGCTGAGATCATCAGAGATCGACAACAAAGGGCCGCTAGAGCCAAAGGCAGTACTGTGCCCCTCATGCTGGATCCAAGGAAGATCCTTGATTTCATCGATCTATGGCACAAGGATCCAAATACACCTTTGCCTGAATTAAACCTCACTCCTGGTCAAAGTCACATGTTGACGGCCTTCATAAATGAAGAGAAATAGAAATTTGAAAAGGCCAGGCAGGTGAAGAAGGCTCAGTACAAGAAGGAGCATTTTCTGAAGAACAATGTTGTGAAAATGTCTCCTGAAGAACTTGTGTCTATGCAGGCTGAGATCAAAGCACTCAGTGATGAATTTCATGCATTCCGTGCAGATTGGCTAGGTGCCAAAGTCAGATTCATCAGAATGGCAAAAGGATTTACTCCAAGTGTTGCAGCTTCATCGCAACCCAAATTTCCTCAGACTGGAACATCTGTTCAGTCTGCTGAAGAAAATGAAAGCGCCAGAGCTGACGAAGAAATTCCAGTCTCTAAAGAAAATTCCAGGGCAACCTCCAATATTGCGCCTGAAGAGCAATTCAGGCCAGTTGAAGCATCTGCTACTGTGCCTGAGGAATCTGAACAAGCCAGGGCAACTGCATCAGTTGTGCCTGAAGAAATTCAACCAATTTCCTCTGCTCCTCCTGCACCGATGACAAGCATCAACCTTCCTTCTGCAACAGAAGCGAAGAAAACCAAGGCTGCTGAGCGAGCAGCTGTGAAGAAAAGGAAAGCATCTGCCTCCTCAGAGTCTTCTGCTCCCAAGAAAGTGAAGACTTTGACGAGTTCATCTGAAAACCCAATTGATGCTATTCCAATATCAAGCATGCCATCAAAGGAGATCATTCCCTTTGATGAGGAATATGAAATTCCAAGTAAATCTGATGAAGAAGATCCTTCTGCTACTTCGACAGAGCAGATGGATGAAGAAATTGAAGTGGATACTTTCCCTTCAACCCCACTGGTATCATCGCCCATGCCTCAGTTCACAGCTGAAGAGGCAGGCGTCGAAGGAATTGAAGAAGATGAGGATGTGGATATTGGGTCTACAACACCTATTCTAAATGATGACTTTTGGGAAAGTCATCACCCCAATTCACCTCTGACAACCCCTCTACATCAAGTTCCTCAGTCCCCTGTGCCAACTGAAGAAATTCATACGGGCTCTGATGAACGTCAAGCTTCACTTCATTCTATTCCTGAAGAAGTTCCAGTCACTAGCGCTGATGTACATATGTCTGAAGAAATGGAGGCCAAGGCTGCTGCTGAAATTCCTCAGCCTGTGGCTCCAGTGGCTATACCTCAAGAGGCTGTAAATTCTTCAACTGTTAATCTTTAGCCCAAGCCACAGAACCCTCACTCCAAGAAGCAGAAGTTTAATGCTGAGGATTTCTTCAATGAGCACATATTCTTCACTGACTACAATCCCTATGACTCTGCTCGACTTCATCGCAAGCGCTTCTGGACTGCCAGCCTGATGAACTTCTACTCCTCATTGTTGTTTGATAAGGATAAGATCTTTGAACATGAGCAAATTCCTCATGTAGATATGGAGTCGCTGCCCTGCTTCACTCCAGTCCTCAGTGTTCTTCATGACGCTGGGTTACTCAATTTCTGCACCGACATCTGCGATTGGAATGAAGAACTCATTCTTCAATTCTTCGCCACGCTGCACATTACTGGAAATGTTGATGATGTAAATTCATGGGTCTTGGACTGGATGACCGATAATACTCATTTCAAAGCACCGGCCTCTGAATTGCTTCATGCCGTCCCAGTCAGTCCTCCCACTGAAGGTGCAAGGCTTCTCTATGTTGAACCTGAACTATCTGATCACCTGATGCAAGTGCTGATGAAGCCTTTGAAGCCAGGCCAAGCTCCAAGGACCAAATTCCTCGTCAAGGAATTGCTCTATGTGCCCAGGACAGTTTATCGCATATTGACCAAAACCCTCAGTCCAATCAAGGGCCACAACTCTGATGATGAAGAAGTTGTTGGCATTATGAAGAATCTGCTGTTCAATATCATTCACGGTATTCCTATCAACTACCACGATTTCTTCATGAGGACTTTGGCCAATGCTGCTCTATCACCTTTTGAGTTGAAGCCTTATGCTCCCTGGATCATGAAGTTCATCAGATCAAGGTCTTCAATTCATTATAAGGCTGATTTTCAAAATCATCTCAGCTATTTGCCCCCCATTGAAGTCCTCAAGCGGACTATTTCCTCAGCTGACGAGAAGGGCAAGGCTGCTGTTATTGATGAAGGTACTCGTCCATTGGATGGACAGTTTTGCAAAGCTACTTCCTATTCCACCAATGATGACTCTGCAACTCAAGATTCTGCCGCCAAAGCTTCAGAACATCATCCTCAAGCCACAGCTCCGCGTGTGATGACTGATCGTGAACTTCTCCTTAGTCTTCATAAAAAAGTTGATCGAAATCACAAGTGGGTCAAGCGTCAGTTTGGTGCAATTCTTCAGAACATGACAGTCACTCAAAATACTGTGAAGAAGAATCACTACTACTTGCATGAAGTCTTTGACCACACTTGGGCGATTCTGTCTAATCTTCATAGTGCTGAAGAACTCAAGGAGATGGGCTTCCAACAGGACTTTGACTGGTCTCAGCCACCTTCGAAGAAATTCAAGAAAGTCAAAGTTCCTCAGCTTGTTGCCAGTTCATATTCTTCATCGCACGAGACGGATGAAGCTGAAGACTTGAACGACTCTGCGGCAGGCCCTACCTCAACGGACGACCCCAACAATGCTGGCGCTCCTCCATCGACATCATGATGATATTCTTCAGGGGCGTTAGTCCTCATTTTTCGTCCCTTTTGGTTATTCGATGACAAAGGGGGAGAAATTTGAGTTAGTCTTCAAGCGGGTCTTATATATGGGCTATATTTCTGTTAAGTTTCAACTCTTGCTTTTCTGAGGTGTTTGCTCTGATGAGTTGTAAACTTAAGTCCTATGCTGGTCTGATACTTTTGAACTGCTTTCTGCATGCTTATTTCCTCAAGTACCTTAATGCACGCATGCTGAATTTCGTCAGACACCATATCTCATCATGCATTTCAAATTTTTCATATCATATGTTAAATGCGTGTATGAATTTCAAGATATAGGGGGAGATCTCCATGATATTACTCAACAATGTGCATTTGCTATTTCAAAGCAAATCTCAAATATGCACATCTTCAGGGGGAGATCTTCTATATCTTGCTATCAAATTCCTCATTATCAGTATTTACACTTCATATGTTTATCCCCGTTGAAAACTTAACCTATATTGTCATCAATCACCAAAAAGGGGGAGATTGTAAGTGCATCTAGTGCCCCTTAGTGATTTTGGTGTATTGAAGACTTATATGTTAAGGGACTAATGCGTTTGTGAGTGTACACAGGTCTATAAGTCTATGAGGAGTTTGTTATTTACGATGAATGTCGACCCCTAAAAATGAATGTCTTCAACTGAAGACTTTGGTTTTCTTGAAGACTTTGAAAGTGAAGAAATTGGTGTGATCCTGAAGACTTGATATTCATGCGAGGATTATGAAGCGTGAAGACTTTTGTTTTTGTAGTTTCATTTTCTTCTTCTTGAGTCATAGGAAACACCGTACTGTTAAAGGGGGTCGAGGTAAAACTAAGGAAAAGTTTCCAAGTGATGCTCAACTCAAAATCCTACACCTACCCAATCCTTTCGAGTGAAGCCATTGGAAATCTCATACAGTTTAGTCAAGTTCTTCAGTGACAGAGATGAAGTTCTTCTGTTCTCTGAGGAATTTGTTCTGACTGAGGAGTTAGGATTTCGCCAGTGCGGATTGCCTACAAGTGAGGGACATGATAGCCCTGAGGAATTTGATACTCAAATTTCCGACCGTTGCTGTGCTACGCGCCAGCTGTCCAAATATCCTACCCACCTAACGGTCATACCATTGAAGGGCATTTATGTCTTATCATGTCGGGCTGCTCCCTAGGCTATAAATAGCCGCCCCCTTCAACCACTAGTTGGTTGGCTGCTCCAAGAAATAGATTGACACTTGTCATTTAGAGCATCCCATCCTCCGAGGACTTTGAGCGAAAATCATCAAGTGAGGAAAAACCCAAAAACCCAAACACCTACAAACCCAAAGTGATTGAGCATCACTGAAGAGATTGTTCCTGTGTGGAACCGACGCTTGTTACCTTTGAGGTCTGTGCATCCTCCAGACGGTTAGGCGTCATGGTCTAGAGCATCCAAGAGGAAATTGTGGATTGCCGAGTGACCGAGTATGTGAAGGTTTGGAAGTCACCTGAAGACTTACCACGAGTGATTGGGCGAGGTCTGTGTGACCTTAGCTCAAGGAGAATACGGTGAGGACTGTGTGTCCGGGACTGTGTGTCCTCAGGTTTAAATACCTAGCCGCTCTAACCAGACGTACAACTGTCACAGCAGTTGGAGCTGGTCTACCAAATCATTGTCTGCTCCGAGCTACTGGTTCTATTTCCTCACCCCTTTCATTTCCTCGCATACTTGCTATGTATTTGATCATTACTGTTTGAAGACTTTGACTGAAGACTTTCTCAATTTCCTCAGTTCAATTTCTTCAGTCAGTTTGTCTTCAGCCTGCTTATCCTGTGTTTACGCTTCTCGTACTCTGTGCTTGTTTTCATTTCATCATGATGACTGTGCTACTGCTCTGTTATGCTTGCATCTGAGTACTTATTCCGCTGCTAAGTAGTTCGTCGCTTAGGAATTTCCTCACCTTGAAATTCCTCAGTGACGAATTTGTAAAAATCGCCTATTCACCCCCCCTCTAGTCGATATAACGCACTTTCACTAGTCTAGTAGAGGCTTACTAGGGACTTAGTATTTGTTTATGTAGTCACACATGTATTTAAGTTTCCGATCAATACAATTATAGCATGAATAATAAACCTTTATCATGATTAAGGAAATATAATAATAACCACTTTATTATTGCCTCTAGGGCATATTTCCAACAAGAATCGGTGGGGCCGAGTTTGGAATTAGGGTTTGGACATATTTGGATAGAGAAAGTGTCTGAGGGTTTTGGAGCAATATCACTAAGCACTTTGAGCAAGTAGACCATTAAGCAACACCTCATCCCCTTTTAATAGTATTGGCTTTCCTATGGACTCAATGTGATCTTGGACCACCTAAATAGAAATGAAGAGTCTTGAGCTTTTGCCAATCTTTGTCCTTAGCATTTGAAGGGGTTCCACATCCTCTTGTCCTTGCCACTCCACTGTTGAACTTATCTAAAATATACTCGATAAAACTATTAGTCCAACAACCAATATGTTGACATTAATTACCAAAATCACCCAGGGAGCACTTGTGCTTTCACCAGGCCTCTCTACCATCGACGCCACCATGACGCTAGACAACGTCCTCCTCCTGCGCGAGTTCATCTCCGCGCATCGAACGCCGAGTCTCCACTGCGCCACGCCGCCGAGATCCGTCGCCATCAATGTGTAAGATGAAGCACCACTACACCAAAGAAGCCTTCCACTGGTCCCTCGGGCTCGTGTACACCTCCAAGAATGACACCCCCAAGAGGGAAACACCACTAGAGCGCCACCGTCATCCAATCTGCTGATCTAGGGTTTCCCCCGGAGGTAGCAGAGAGTGGCCTTGAACTTCTCCACGGCGATGCCTTTAAGAAGGGAATGATGCAGACAACGCCGCCACCACCGACCTTGGCAGCTAGCCGAGAGCAGGTTTTCACCCAGATATGTTCGAAGAGCCTCCCTCAAGCATCTCGTGCATGGTCCGTCGCCATCTGTGCCGAGGACTAGACGGAAGGGATCCAGGGCGCCGCCGCCTGATCGGCCATGGCACCACCACGATACCTACAGCCGGTGCCACCACTAGCACGCGTGCTGAGCCATCACACCGCGCCACACCAGATCCGGCGAACGGCATGTCGGCCAAGCCCGAATCCCACCCCCACCACCCGCGCCGGCCGCGACCCACGAGGACCCAGATCGGGCTCACACGGGCGGCCAAGACCGCGACCGCACGCCCGCGACGGAGCTCCCATCGTGGCGGCACCGTGCCGCGCGCCAACGACCACCGCTGCGATGAGCAAGGACGCCGCCGTGAAGACGAGCTCCGGACAGTCGCCAGGCGCCCGAGATCTCCCTATCAAAACGTGAAGCCGATGAGGAGCTGATGAGGCGGTTATTTTGCGAGTCGGGGCGATTTAAGGGGTCTGCTAGAGTTGCTCTTAGGCTGCAAGGCTAAAAGGAAGACATTTCATCGCTTTCAGAGAAGAGATTTACCACTGGACATATGTAAAGTCAATGAGAGAGAGAAAGATGACTCTCTAGCCTATTCACACACATTATCCAGGAGTGTCGTGCTCCTCGCCGCCGCTTACTAGTCCTCCCCATGGTAGAGCTTGCCGGAGGCGACACCTCGTGTTGTAGCTAGTGCAGTAGTAGGTCGAGAAGGGTGGGCTCGAGATGTTGGCCGGGGTGTGAAGAAGTTGTGGTGTCACAGGGGTGCCCTGGAGGGAGATCTCGAGTTCCTGCAGGAGCAAAAGGCAATGGCTGCGGCGGTGGACACCAGAGGAGGGGGGAAACTTTTGACGAAGAAAATAAACTAGACGTAACTAGACCTGCAGGAGGCGATGCTAATGGCCGCTGAACCGCCATGCATTGGTGGTGGTATGTCAGGAGGGGGCTGAAGGCTAGGCTACTGTAGGAATTGGTGGTGGCGGACCGTTGCGAGGCTGGACTGACGAATGGTGGTGCTAATTAGGGGCATAGATGGCCACAATCTTAGGCGGCGGTGCTGAATTTGGAATAGAAGAAAGGGAGAGAAAGAGACGACAGCGAGCGAGAGAACACGGGAGAGACGCGGCGTGAAAGGGTTGCGTTATATCACCGGGATGAATCAGAACCATGTGGGATCACGCGAAAGAAACCTAGCCAATATTTTTTTAAGGGAAAACCTAGCCAACATTGAGGGGTCCCACTCACCTCGCACCCCACGATGCATCAGGAAGCTATATTCCGGGGAGTTTAGATTTTTCATAAGGATTGCATGTTCATTTCATATTTACATGCAGATTTGTCCAAGAACCTTCACAAATTTGTCCAGGTGCGTTGAACCATGGTACTCTATTTCAAGTTTCCAAAAACCAGTTGAAAAGGATAAAATAGGAGTAATAAAGAATAAAAATCACACGGAAAGGGGAAAAGGACCCCTACTCTCTCCACAGGGGCAGGGAGTCCCAACTCCGCCTCCACGGCTCCACGCTTGACCTCACCTCCATCCGTAAGCGTCGCCGTCGCAGTCGCCGGGGAGCGCCATGCGGCCTTCCTCCCGCATACTCGCCGCGAGGCACCTCCTACGCAGCTCCCGCTTCCAACCCTCCACGGCGGCCGCCGCCTCCTCTGTTTTCCGGCGGCTCGACGGAACCAATGGGCCGCCCGTGGCGAAGCCTCTCCGTAATCCCCACCTCGGAGAACTCGGACCAAACTGTAGGGTTTTTCCTGGGAGCGGCGCCCCCTTTACCCACCTCAACTGCTTGCTGCCGGACTCCACCTACCCGCCGCACTGCGCGCGGCCCCTCCGCGACTTGGTAACAAGTGCTTACCGCATTCTAGTTTCGACGCTGAGATGCATAGATACAGTAGTGCATGATAGGGTCTTACCTTATACGTTATCAATGTTTTACTGAAATATAAGTGGGAATTTCCTAGCAAAACAGTAGGCAGCAGTAAGGTGATTCGTTAATAGCTTACACATAAAAAATGATGCACTACTGATGGACTTAGTGGGCGCTGTTGATTGGGCTTCAGTTTTGTTCTCTAATTGTTACAAAGGGAAGATACTTGGTCTCCGGCTTAATCTGTCAAAGCACAAAACGAAGTACAGGCGTGGTGCATATGGCAGTGTTGCCTTCTTAATGCTGATTCTGTCTGTGAAGTGTTGTATTTACTCTGCACTTTTCAGTTCCATCTGAAATATGGTTATTCAAGTATCTTCTTGCGGTTGGTTCATGATGTCAGTGATTGCAGCAATAACGAAAAGTTTGATGCATTTGTCTGTTATTTTTCTTAATAGAAGCTACTGTTTGTTTGTCAAATATGGTTTTGTGATTCTTACTATGTTTGTAGAGAGGGCATGCATTCTCCACAGCTGCCAATGCAGTGACTGTTGGGAAGCCGGCTGATGATAACGTGCATAAAGATGCCCCAAAAAAGGACATTGATGATCAGATAGCAGACGCGCAGATTCTTCGAAACCTTTGGAAGTACTTAATGTTGAACGATAGCCCTGATTTCCGCTTCAGGCTTGTGCTGTCGTTGAGCCTCTTAGTTGGTGCAAAGGTAAATGCTACTCGTGAAAACTCTAACCTATACAAGTATTGTTGATGATAAGAAACGTCAACTTTTGTTAGCAAAAACTTTTGTTTCTGTTGTACTCATTAATGACCAGCAATCTGCAAATGTTGGCAATCCCATTGAGCTAACACTCTTCCCTAGAAGCTACCATTGACCATCATGTTGCAGGCTCAGTATTGAAAATCTCTTTACCTCACTTCGTTGGTATGCAGTGCCCATAGTGCACTGATATTCTTCTATTTTTTCTTTATACAAATGACCTTTTTAACCTATTCTCATGTAATGTGATAAACTCAGATACAGCCTATTTGTAGTTGTGTATTTTTAAATGGAATTTCTTGTTTAATACCTCAAATAGTCAACTATCATCACTCTGAAATCAAAGGAAGAATATGTCCCTTGCAGTTATGATACATCATACATATCATAATGGATGAAGTTGTTACATGAACCTTCCAACTTTGTCACGTGCCTTATCTGTTTAAAATCTTATTTTGACGAAGCTTTTTCTGTTTATAATGGACACCAGGTTATAAATGTTCAAGTGCCTTTCTTGTTTAAGCTTGCTATCGATTGGCTTGCAGCCCTTGGTGGCGCTGAAGCCTCACTGGCATCATTTACAGATGCTAATGCAACCATGCTGGCTCTCTTTGCAAGTCCAGCAGCAGTTCTGATTGGTTATGGTATTGCACGGTCAGGAGTATCAGCTTGTACAGGTACATTTGTTACAGAAGTTGCTTATCATTGTTTTCTTATGCCTGAAAAGCTGCCAAAAGAAACTCCTTTGGTGAGCATGAGGATATGCATTTCGAGATTCTCTCTTACTGCTCTCCTGTTAACAGATATAGAACTATGATTTATTCCTCATGGTAAATTCTCTGTTTTCAGAATTGCGCAATGCTTTATTTTCTAAAGTGACTTCGAGAGCCATCCGTTCAGTCTCCAGGACGGTAAATATTGAAACCTTTTCATTTCTATGGTGCTACATTTTAGTGAAGTTGAATGATTATTTTCTGTTTGAAGTCATCCAGAATTTGGATGTTTCAACACAGTATGGATATATGTTGAATTAAGTATCTTATTTTTCTTGATATCCAATGCTATTGTTCTCCTATATGTCTTTATATTCATGGAGAAGAAAAGAAGTTACTATAATGGCATCTGGACAAGATCCACTTCTTGTTGTTGGATGACTGGTGCTGCGCAACTGTTTCGATGTTAAACTGCAGACACTTTAAGTATTGACTTAGTTTCTTAACTCTTCGCATTGCAGGTATTTTTTCACCTGCATGAGCTTGATCTTCGTTATCATCTAAGGTACTTGGGAAATGCTCTGATTCATGCCATCATGCTTGTTTCGATGCTTTCCCTCTTTTCATTGATTAACCGCATTATCTGTTGTCCTGACGTACAATACATTTGTGGTAAAAATACCACAAGTAACTTAGATGGTTAAACACTAATTCCTTTATATAAGCTGCACCCATTTTTTTTATTCAATCAAACAGTCAGTAAGTCTCTGAACCCTAATATCCTCTATCCGTGCCCATGCTACCCTTCCTACTTACCCGTGTGCCCACACCAGTAAGGTGCGCCAGCTTTTAATCGGCCCTAAGGTCTTGCTTGTATTGCATCCTGTAAATCGGTGCGGAAACAAGCTACAAGAACAACACTTATTATTATGTAGTTGCTGAGAATTGATTTAATGGAGGCTATTTGAATTTTCATTATGTTTCCTTGCCGGTTTATGTGTTTCAGCCGTCAAACTGGAGCTCTAAATCGCATAATTGACCGAGGCAGCCGTGCCATAAATTACATTCTTACAGTGATGGTGTTCAATGTTGTTCCCACAATACTAGAGGTACTCACTGCTACTACCCTCAACTGTTACTGTCCATCAGTTGTGCAAATTGCCTGTGATATTGTCATATTGATGCTGGTTGCTTTTGGTAATTTATGTCATTTCTTCTTGTGGCCTTCATGTGAGCTCTGTCTGCCTTGTGCTTTTGCTTCTTATTTACAGATTGGTATGGTGTCAAGTATACTTGCCTACCAGTTTGGTTCCACTTTTGCTTGGATTACTTCAGTTTCAGTTGCTACCTACATTGCTTTCACTTTGGCTATCACACAGGTGCGAACACTGTACTCTGTCATCACATATGTAGTCTTAAGATCTTGCTTTCATAAATGCTCAATCTACCTATCTAATGGTATCTTTCCTACCATGTATTACTCTGGTTCTTCATCACTCTGTTTTCATTATGACAGTGGCGGACTAAGTTCAGGACAGCAATGAACAAAGCTGATAATGCTTCTAGTACAGTGGCAGTTGACTCCCTTCTGAATTATGAGGTTATCCCATGGTTGTCCGTTACTCTGGTGTCTGGTCTATATTTTTACCGTGCCATATTGTAATTCAACTTCTTACCATTCTTATTTTGCTTGCGTGCAGACTGTCAAATACTTCAACAATGAGCAATTTGAAGTTCAGAAGTATGATAAATACTTAAAGAGTAAGTACATATATCAATTAGTTCGTGGGAGAAATGTCATCACAAAATGAAATACACAGCTACACTATAAGTTAATTTTGTTAGATATGTTTGATCTTTAACTACTTTTTCTTACAATGTGCTCAGGTTACGAGGATGCTGCACTGAAAACTCAAAGTAGCCTCGCCTGCCTGAATTTTGGGCAAAGTGTTATATTCAGCTCGGCATTATCCACAGCAATGGTTTTGAGCTCATATGGTATAATGAGTGGTGCTCTGACTGTCGGTGATTTGGTAGTTCCTTATGTCAAGTCTTTGTGTTTTATATCTTCTGCCATTTCATTTCTTAGATCACTTTGACACATTGGGGTAGCCATACATCCACATCAAAGCAGAAAGATATTCAACTCAGGTTGAATATATCCTCAAGTTGACCAATATTACCTCAGGATGTCGACATGAAAGTTGTTAGAAGCGAAAATGTGTAACTGGAAAATAAAATATACTCCCTCCGTCCCAAAATAAGTGACGACCACGTCACTTGTTTTGGGACAGAGGGAGTACTATTTAAGAATGACTTGATATTAAGCTTCAGGTCTTTTTCGTTTTCTGCTTTTCTTAGTCTCGTAGTTGCCTTTGATTAATGTGTTGAAATCTTGGCGTCCAGGTCATGGTTAATGGACTTCTATTCCAGCTTTCACTGCCCCTGAACTTCCTTGGGAGTGTCTACCGAGAATCTAGACAGAGCCTCATTGACATGAAGTCTATGTTTCAGTTACTTGAGGTAAAAGCTTTGTAGTTATAGATTCATACTGCTCAATGTCTGATGGCATGCAGTTTAATTTATCCTTAATTATGGTCTCAGACACTTCAGAACTATTATCTGCGTCTTGTTTTAGGAAAAACCTGGAATAAAGGACGAGCCTCATGCACAACCTTTGCAGTTCAAGGGAGGATGCATTGAATTTGAGAACGTGCATTTTGGGTAAGTTTTGTCCTTTGTTAGCTTGTTAAGTGCCGCAAAGTGCTTATATTATTTCCCAAACGAAAACTGCACATGTAGCAAGTTTGAAAGCAGTTGAGCAACTAAGCAGCTTCACTTCTTTTAACCATTGATAGCCAATTAAATGATAGTGTTTTTTCCAGTATATTTGGTTTCCTTTGAAAAGAATGTGAAAGTATTCCTGCTAAATACATCCTTGTTGAGTGAATTTTTTGGAATGGAGGGAGTACCTTGACTAAACAGAATTGCTTCAAAGTAAATTTAAGAAACCAACCAAGGCTTTAAGTACAACTACGTAAATCAGATCTGTGATGTAGTAGAGGCTGTAAATTAGACAACAGTCTGATCCAGTGCCATATTATTGACGAGTAGCTCAGAGATTTGATTTCTTCCAGGTATGTACCAGAAAGGAAGATTCTTGATGGGGCCTCTTTCACTGTACCTGCAGGAAACAGTGTGGCAATTGTTGGAACTAGTGGCAGCGGTACACTAATCTTCTTATTTACTAAATAATGTTAAAGCTTTCGGTTATCTTATGTTGGTGTAAGCAAAACATAATGTTCGAAGTCGTGGGCATCATTACCTCACAGGTTTTGGGGTGTCAAGTAGAACTGTTAGCATCTCATTTTTGTAGACCTGTAGCTGTTTTGTGTTGGATATCATAATAATTTAGGCCACATCTGGAAAATAAAGATCAGTGCGTGAGTTTATGAGAGGTCTTTGAATTAGAAGCTCCTCTTGAAGTGCCCTTGTAGACCTGTACATAATCATACAAGAGTTGATACCCCACTGTTGTTACTATCAACATAACTTCTGTAGGGTTAATTGGATTGTCTATGTCTGCAGTGCTTCTATAGACATGCAATGTGATGATATATCATATATGTCAGCTGTGATTAGCAAGACCTTAGTGATTTTGGACTTCTAAATATACATAGAACTAAGAAGAAATCCTAGTAGGGTACACATCAGCAATCTCTTTTCTGTAAGGTCTTCATATATTTACAATATCAGTAATGAAAGTGTAAACATTGCCACATTGGCCAATGCATGATTTGTTAGCATGTCGTGCAGTCATGGCACATGGGCTGAAGTCATTAATGAAGGATATCGAGTTTCCAGTAATGAATGCACAAATTTTGCTTAGGGCCTGTAAGAGCATCTCCAACTGGACTGGGGAAATTTGACACCTCATATATCCGCGGATGCGTCCGCGGGCAGCATGGGCTCGAACCCTATTTGTCCGCCCCAGCAGCAGCACCCCTCATACCCAAACCCCCAAATCCATACAAAGCCATGCAACATAGAACAATACAATGATGATAAACACATAGCAGTTCATCATACATATATAACCGGACACATCAAGTTCATCATAGCTAGTTCATACTTCATACGATAGCACTAGGATAGGACAACCGGGCATAGTTAGTTCATACACATGCGATAGATACGACTACGATCTAGGACTAGATGAGATCAAAGTACGCAAATGGACATCACCACTTCGCCTTGCCCTTCCCCTTGTCGTCTCCGGGGCGCCGGTAGTGCACGTCGGAGACGGCGTAGGCGTCGTCGTCCGGGGGGCAATCAAAGTTGCTGGAGGATTCGGAGGAGGGGAGCCTGGCGAGACGTTGGGTGGCGCTGGCCTACTCCTTGCCAAGGCGGCGGGCTTTGGCGGCGACGACTGCTTGCCCAGCTGCAAGCCACTCCGACGCCTCAAGGCTCAGCCGCAATGCCTTCGCATCTTGTGGTGGCAGCGGTAGTGGGTGTCCGTCTCTGTGTTGGTCAACGACCAGCGTAGAACGCAGTGGAGGATCCGGTCCTCGTCGTTCGAGTCGGAGGGTAGGGGGACCGGCGCGGATATGCAAGACCCATGAACGTAGTGGCTGGATCCTGCCCGGGGCGCTTGCTTTGCGCGGCGAGCTGCCCGTGCCTCGGACTCAAGGAGCCGCCGCAGGCTCAGTGGTGATGGCACCAGCACCTAGCGCGGCCGAAGGTGACGGCCTGGAGCTGCAAGAGCCCCACCGGGCCGTAGGGGAAGGCACAGACCGCGGCGGTCGGGCGTGGAGGTGAAGGAGCCATTTCGGGCCACGGTGGAGGGTGCGGAGCTCGACGTGCTGCCCCTATCCATCCGCGATCGGCGGATGGCGATCTTGTCATCGGACTTCGCTGTGAGGGTGTCCTGGTCAATGGGGTCTGGTTCGGATCCGGTGTTGCTGCCGGAGCTGGACATGGTGGCGAGGAACGTCGGGGACAAGACCAGAGCGGATAGAGTGAGGTAGGGTTTGGTCCACGGTGGGGTTGGGGTTTTGTGGGGTCGGGTGGGCCAACGCGGGCCGATCCGACGTGCCGGACACGCCCCATTTCCGCTCACATATGGGCTGTATGTGGGGGGGGGGGTGCCGGACAGCCCGGACATATGGGCTGGGTATAGGGGGTCCGGTTGGGTGGCGTTTTTGGTCCGGGCCCTGTCTGGGCTGACAGCCCGGGCATATTTGGGGTGGGGGGGGGGGGAAAGTGGGAGTTCCGGTTGGAGATGCTCTAAGCCTCTCCAATTTTTTTTTTTCAAGAAAACGCAAAATACCTTTGCGTTTCTTTTCATTGAAAAGGTAGGAAGTCAGTTACAGTCGTCCTAGGACGAACAATCGAGAATCGGAGTATAACGCTCAGTGCACATCCCATGAAGGGGGCAAGACCTAAGGCCTGCTGCTCCGGCCTTTGCCCAGGAGCAGGCTTCCTCCTTGATCCTATCCACGAGCGTGCCTAGGGAGGGCGTCGCGTTGTCGAAGACGCAGCTATTCCTATGCTTCCAGACCATCCACGGTACAAGGGGTGCGACGGATTGCAGGGCCTTGCGTTGTGCCTGCGGCGTGCTGTCCTTGGCGTGCTGCCACCAGTTCGTGAGGGTGGGCTCCTGATTGGGAATCAGCGCCGGTATGCGAAGCCAGGCCAGGGTCTCGTGCCATGCCTGCCTGGAGAAGGGACAGTCAAGCAGCAGGTGTCGAAGCGTTTCCGGCGCCTGATCGCAGAGTAGGCAGCGCGGATGATGCTGCAGCCCGTGGCGGGCCAGACGGTCGGCAGTCCAGCAGCGGTCCAGATTGGCAAGCCAATGGAAGAACTTGACCCGAGGGGGCGCCCAAGTCTTCCAAATCAGCTTCCAGGAGCAGCAGTGCGTTGATCCTTGAAAGGTGGCTGCGTAGCAAGATTGCGCCGAGTTTATGCCGCTCGCGGTCCACTTCCAGATCAGCTGGTCAGGGGCATCGTGAGCGTGGTATGCTGCGTGAGCTGCCAAAGCTGCAGGTACTGGCCAATCTTGTGGATGCCGAGGACACCCTGGATGTCGCGGGCCCATGCGTTGCCGTTGAGGCCTTCGGCCACCGTTCTGACCTTGCGCCGGCGTTTGGGGGTGCAGTTATAGAGCAAGGGCATGAGCTCGCTAACAGAGCGCCCATTGAGCCAGCGATCCTCCCAGAATAGGGCGTTCATGCCGTTTCCGATGGTCATGTAGGCGTTGCTGGAAAATTGGAGGTCCAGCCCCTGCCAGACGCGTCCTGTGTCCGTTCGCGAGAAGCAGAGCCACCGCAATCTAAGCACGAGACCGGCGTGCTCGAGGTCGCGAACCCCAAGGCCGCCGAGCTTGAGGGGACGGCTGACATGGCGCCAGTTGACATGGCAGTGCCCTCCATTGGTAGCGGTTCGCCCGGCCCAGAGGAAACCTCTTTGAATCTTCTCGAGCTGTTGCAAGGTTTTCTTCGTGGGGGGGCAAAATGCAAGCATCCTCATGGTTCACACCGTGATGGTCGTAGAGAACGGACTTAACAAGGGCCAGCCTACTGGCTCTGTTCATGAGCCAAGCTTTCCAGGTGGGTAAGCGGCCAACGACCTTGTCGACAAGGGGCTGGAGCTGCCCGGCGGAGGGGCGACGCGTCGTCAGGGGGATGCCGAGGTAGGTGACCGGGAGCTCGGCGGTCAGACATCCCAAGCTGGTGATCATCTCAGAGGCAGTCTGGTCCCCATGCAGGACCGTGGCCGAGCTCTTGGCGTAGTTCACCTTGAGGCCAGACGCTCTGCCAAACAGGGCAAGGATTTCCTTGACAGCAGTCACGTCGCTCTCCGTGGCATGGCAAAAGAGCATAACGTCGTCGCCGTACAGAGATATTGCCGGTATCGGCCTCCGCGGATGCAGCGGCTGGAGGATGCCCGTTTCATGGGCGCGCCGCATTAGTCAACCGAGAGTATCGACCGCATCAGCCGTTTCGTGCTGCGGGGACAAGGAGTCACCCTGCCGCAGCCCTCCCTTATGCCATATCGGTGGGCCTGGTACACCGTTCATCAGGACCCGGGTGCTAGCCGAGGATAGGAGGATGGCGATCCACTCGAGGAAGCGATTCCCAAACCCATATTGGCGCAAGACCTCGAAGAGGAACGGCCAGGAGATGGAGTCGAATGCGCGCGTGAGGTCGAGCTTAAGCATCACCCTGGGGGCCCCTAGTTGGCTCAGCAGCTTGAGCGATTGCCTGACGAGCACGGAGTTGTCATGAAGGCTCCGTCCGATGATGAACGCGTTTTGATTGCAGCTGACAAGGCTGTCAAGCTTTGGGGCGAGCCGAAGCGAGAGGGCCTTGGCGAATACTTTGGCCACGAGATGAATGAGGCATATCCGGCGGTAGTCGCGCAGCTCCTGGGCATCGGCACGCTTCGGCAACAGCATGAGGAGGGCCTGGTTAAGCTTGCAGAAGCCATGGCCAAGCAGCTCGAAAAGCTGCTGGAACACATCCATGAAGTCCTGCTTGACGATGCTCCAGCACGCGCGGAGGAATTCGGCAGTATAGCCATCGGGCCTTGGCGCCTTGCGCGCAAGTAGGCGCTTCACGTCTTCCCAGATCTCCGCCGGGCAGAAGGGCGCGTCAAGGTCGGAGAGATCGCTCCCCTCGATAAGTTGCGATAGGTCCAACGTGTGGTCGCGCTCGACCGCAGTGCCAAGAAGTGCGTCATAGTGCCGGAATGCAACCTCGGCCATCTCATCGTGATCTGTGAGCACCGTGCCGTTCGCGGAGAGGCTGAAGACACGGTTTTTCTGCTGTCTAAAGGAGCATTGCCTGTGGAAGAAGGCGGTGCTGGCATCGCCGTCTTTGAGGTTGGCAATGCGGGCGCGCTGTCTACCGATCGTCCGTTCCAGGGACGTGAGTCCGAGGTACGAAACCTTCAGTTGTTTGCGCAGCCAGTCCTCCGAGTGCATGAGGATGCGGTCCTCCTGGGCTTTGTCAAAACGCGCAATGAGCTCTCTAGCAATGGCCAGCTTGGTCTTAACGTTGCCAACTGCTTTGGCACTCCAACTCGTCAAGCAACGCGCAGTGGCTTGGAGACGCAGCATTAGGCGGCGGAAGGGGTCGGGATCTTGAATGGAGCCCCATGCCGCGGCCACCGTGTCGTGGAATCCTTCCAAGCGCAGCCAATGGTCCTCGAAGTGGAACCTGCGGTGCAACACAGGCGCGGGGGCGCAGTCCAGCAGCAGGGGGCAATGATCTGACACGACGGACGCGAGGCACCTCAGGTGGCATTCGCCGTGCCCGTCCTCCCAGTCCGAGGTGCACAGCGCACGATCAAGGTGCACCAGGGTCGGCGGCGATTGCTCGTTCGACCATGTGTATCGTCGCCCGTTGAGGTATACCTCCTTGAGCGCGAGATTGTTGACTAGGCGGTGGAATTTGCCCATCATACCTCCTAATAGGAGGTGTCTTCTAAGGTTTACAAGCCAAAGGTTCATCTCTGCCCAAACATGTTTGAGGGCTTATTTCATATGGTTGTTTTTTATAGTTGTCTAACATTTTATTTGAGTCCAAATCTTGTGTACTGGATGGACAACACATATTGTTTAATCTTGCTTTAATGTGAGCCATAGAAGAGCTGTTACTTCTGGGTAAGTGGTGTTCATTAACTAGTCCTTTCTTCTGCAGGAAAGTCAACCATACTTAGACTTCTCTTCAGATTTTTTGAGTCTACTTCAGGATCTGTAAGAACAAAGAAGCATGATCCCTACTTTTGATTTCTTGCTGATATGATGCTCGTGTTATGGTTTCTCAACTTTCTGATGTACTTTAAATTTTCCAAAAGAAGCATGATCCCTACTTTTGATTTCTTGCTGATAAATTGATGCCCGTGTTATAGTTTCTCAACTTTCTGATGTACTTTAAATTTTCCATTCTTGTGATACCTCGTGTTCTTTCTTCCTGGCAGATACGGATAGATGGACAAGACATCCGAGGAGTCACGCTGGAGAGTCTTCGGAAGTCTCTTGGTGTTGTACCACAGGACACGGTTACCCCTCTGATACTCTATTCTCTGTCGACGCTTAATATTTCATGCTTCTGTTGTGCTCTTACTGAATGCACTACATTGTGCTGTAGCGTTGAAATGCATTACTATAAGTCCTACTTTAGGAAGACGACAAAATTGTATTTTATCTAGTTCTCTTTTGGAAACCCAGCTTTCCATGTAAACCTCTCCTACAAAACAACAGCTTCCCCACCATAGCTGCTTCTGGTGCAGCCACAAACCGCACAGATAGGGAAAACATATTGAAGTATCATTACATGTGGGATAACAAGTTTATTTATATTTAACAGAAGGAAAATTCCAATAGATGATCGAAATAATGTGGTTTGTTCTGTTGCAAGAGAATCAGGTTAATTCATTGCATCACTTGGCATTTCAAACAGAACCAAGCTTACAGAATTAACACCACTGCAGGTACTTTTCAATGATACTATTAAGCATAATATACAATATGGGCGGTTATCAGCAACTGATGAAGAGGTGAGGTGTTCTTCCAATACACAGAGGAGCTATAGTGGTGGTGACGAGAAGGCAGCTTAGTCATGTTTGTTGTAGTAAAGTAATGTCTTTTTTTCTTCCAATTTTCCATACAGGTTTATGATGCTGCTCGACATGCTTCTATCCATGATACAATTATGAACTTTCCTGACAAGTATGACACAGTCGTGGGAGAGCGTGGATTGAAGGTAAGACAATGTCTTGTTTTGTGCAAAATCAGGAAATGACGTAACCTGTGACATTGAAATTATTAGCTTAGCATATCTCAAGAACTGTTGTTTGGCCGTTTTTGCAGTTAAGTGGTGGTGAGAAACAACGAGTGTCAATTGCTCGTGTATTCTTGAAGGAGCCTTCCATTCTGTGAGTCTCCCTCACCCATTTGTATTATTGATGGTTGTCTTGTTAGTATCGAGATATTAGGTACTCCCTCCGTCCCAAAATAAGTGTCTTAACCTAAGTACAACTTTGTACTAAAGCTAATACAAAGTTGAGACACTTATTTTGGGACGGAGGGAGTAGTATCCAGTGGGCAGAGCTACTTAGCGGCCATACTGGGCCATGTCACCCTGCCCCTGCACCTCTTAAATGTATGCACAATAGTTAGTAAACCATCTATTAATATATGTTAGGCTTAAAATCTATTAATTTGGGTTTCTCTAACCTGTTATGTGGTCATGATCCACTCATATTGTTGGCACTATCTTGATTTTCTGCCTATCTCCACCACTGGTAGGTATTGTTTTCTTGTCAGCATTATTGAAGTATCATGATACTGTATGTCTACAATTGTTTTGTAAGCATACTCAGCTTGTGTTTTGTAAGAAAATACCCAAAGGATTGTCCATTCACCAACCTAATTATGTAGAGGGTAATTGATTAGTATCATTACTTAATTACGGACACATGAAGTACTCCCTCTGTTCATTAATATAAGACGTTTTAGAGACTTGCATGTTCAGTCTAAAACGTCCTATATTGGTGAACAGAGGGAGTACTTATTAATTGAAAATGCATAAGTAAGTTCAAGCTGTGACCTGTGACATTGAAATTATTAGCTGTTTACTCTAGCGTAGTGTCGGTGTACTAGAATAGGGGTACCCTAGTACCCCGTACTTGTGCACGGGCAGTAGTAGCATCCCGCGGCCAGGCTTGCGGGAGGACAGCCAGAGAGAAGCTCAAGATTATTAAGCCATTCAAGAACAAAGTATACAAAGCAAGAGTTAAGGCCCCGGCAAGAGGAGCTTGTCGGGAGGGACAGCTGAGGCCCAGCCTGGGCATTGCTGAAGCAGAGTACTTGCCGCGGCAAGGTACTTGCCCCGGCAAGTCATTGGCTGCGGCAAGGTATTGGCTGCGGCAAGATAGCGGCTGCGGCAAGGTACTTGCCCCGGCAAGTTACCTTGCACGCCAACTATGGGCTGCGCCAAGCTGTCAGGTGCGGCAAGGTCTTGCCGCGGCAAGCGTTACTGTACCACTGTGCTACTGTGCTGCTCCGGTGCCTCTGCCAGCGTGGCGCTCTGGGTCCTTCCAAGCGTGCGTGGCAGGGCACTGTGTAGACGGCGGTGCACTGTAGATAGCGGTGCAGCAGCAGGTGGGATAGGCTTTTCCCACGTCCACGATGTCCGGGTACATGTATCTGGACAGCAAAGGCATGGGCATTTAATGCCCTTGTCCCCTGCCGTCAGTGGTAGGTAGGACATGTCATCCTGGTAATAGTGGCCTTACTGTAGCAACTTTCCACCTCTACCTTTACTGTTTGCCACCTGTTGGAGACCCCTTTGTGCGTATAAAAGGAGGCCCATGGGCAACGTGAAAGGGGAGGAACTGGAAGAGGGAGAACTCCAGTATTGTACGCAGCTACTCGGTACTGTAGCGCTCCTGGAGCTAGAACAATCATACAGATAATAACCAAAAAGCAGGAGTAGGGTTTTACGCATCCGTGCGGCCCGAACCTGGGTAAATCTCTCTCGTGCACTGTCGTGTTCTTCGCTAGATTTGCTCTTCGCGCGACCGTCCCTCCCTGCCGAACGTAAAGGGGTCCTTCTCTGGGTCCCATAGGTGATCGCGGATTCGTCCCCGACATCTTTGGCGCGCCAGGTAGGGGGAAGGAGGTTGTGTGAACCTAATCTAGCGATTTGCGCGCTAGTTTTTTGGGCCATTCTCCGTCTTATGGCTCCAAAAAAGAAGACTTCAGCCATCGGTGCGTCCACATCCAACCCGCCTGCTCCCGTGCAGGAGGGTGCCGACGTGATTGCGGCTGCTGGGGGGACTGGAGAGCGAGAGCTCCTATTACCTCCACCTGTCCAAAACCGGGCCAGCAACGCCAATCTTGGCGCTGCTGGGTCTGGGAACGCAGCGCTGCTCGCTGCTGCTGGCCCTGCAAGCTCCAGAAACGGTGCTGCGCGTTCTGGAACGCCTGCGCCGGTTCAGACGCCGCGGCCTTCGCAAGAAGCCCGTGACAGGCAGCGTCCTGACGCCCCAGGTGCCAGGCGTTCCCTGGATAATGAACTTGCGCATCAATCTCGAGATGCGCGGGGTCACCATACGCAACAACACGTTGGCGGGGTCGAGGCGCGGTCGCCTGGGCGTGGAGATGCTCCTTCTAACACCGTTAGGAGTAAGAGCATCCCACAGTCCTCACGCCACTCGATACCTCCCTCACCAGCAGAAGCGTTGGCGCGTGCGCAGCTGCTCCTGAACTTCCCTCCACCAGCAGATAAGCTTGACGAGTGGAGGGCAACCATTCAGAGCCTTCTCAGCTTCGCTGATGCCGACCCAGTGCGCGCGGCCGACAAGAGAACTGGTGACGACGCTGTCACCAACAAGAACGGCGAGGGGGCAACAACCGTACACTCCCCACCTAGACGGCCTCGATCGCCGACACGTCGAAACGACGCCCGTGACGATGATTCCACGGCGTCGTCTGACCTGCGAGCTCGTCGCGACCAGCGCCTCGTTCTTCAGGAACGCAGAGGAGAAGACGCTCGTACCACTATCGAGCGAAGGAGAGAAGCGCATCGTCAGTCCGACAGACGCGCAGGGCCCGCTGTTGACATGCATGCGCCAGGGGATCCTGGCGACTTGCCGTACGCGGTAAGTTGTCCAGCGTTCACCCGTGAGCTGCGGCAGGTCCAGTGGCCCAATCGCAAGGCTTTCAAGCCTGACGTGCCGGAGAAGTATGATGGCAAGACACACCCGTCGGAGTTCCTCAGCATTTACACCATTGCGGTGCAAGCTGCCGGGGGACGAGACGACAAGATTCTTGCTAACTACTTCCCGCTCGTGTTAAAGCGCAACGTCGTCTCATGGCTCATGCACTTGCCGGAGAACTCCATTTCTTCATGGGCGGACCTGTGCCATCAGTTTGTTGGTGCCTTTACTGGCGGTCATCAACCTCATGGCCAGGAGAGTGATCTTCACCTCATCCCCCAGAAGGAAGGAGAGCCCCTGCGCAAATACATTCAAAGGTTCAGCCGCGTACAGTACAACATCCCAGATGTTCACCCCGCTGCGGTTATTAGCGCGTTCCATCAGAACGTGCATAACCGCAAGATGCGGGAGGAAATGGCAATGACCAAGGTCAGAGACATTGGCCAGCTATATGCTCTCGCCGACAAGTGTGCGCGCGCTGAAGAGGGAAGGAAACTTCCCGGTGAAGGTGTTGGCGCAGGGGGGAGCTCTGACAGCGAAGGTACCCCCCCGGCAAAGAAGGGCCGGCGACGGAACAACAGGAAGAAAAAGGGCAAAGCTGTGCTTGCCGTCGAGCAGTCCAGCGGCAACGGCAGCGCCGACAAGGCCAAAGTCGAGGGCTCCGGCAAGGAGATTGCTGCGTGCGCCAACTGTCAGGCCTTGGCGGCTGCCGACAAGCAATATTGCAAGATCCACCGCACCAAGGGGCACGATCTCCAGAGCTGTCGACGAGTCGAGCAGCTTGTCGAACAGCAAAAAGCTGAGTATGAGAGGCGTGACAAGGAAAAGGCCCCAGAAGGTGCTGGCGGGTCCGGCAAGAAGCGCACTGCCCGAGGAGGGCGTCGCGGCAAGGCCAAGCAGCAGCAGCAGAGAGACAGGCCTCCTCGTGGCCGCGACAAAGATGATGATGATGATGATCTAGATGATGAAGAATCTAGTGAGCACGAATTTCAGAAAGCCGCAGAAGTCTTGTGTGTTGACGGTGGTGCTTCGTTGCATTCTTCTCACCGCCAACTTAAACAGTGGGCGCGAGAGATCAATGCGGCGGAACCATCTGTTGACGCCAGAAAGCTTCTGAAGTGGTCCGACACGTCTATCGTCTTTGACATTGAGGACCACCCTGACCGCACAACGGCGGTCGGGTGCTTGCCGATGTTGGTTTCACCAACGATCCGCAACCTCAAGGTCACGAAGATGTTAGTTGACGGTGGGGCCGGCTTGAATCTGATTTCGCCCGCTGTGCTCCGGAAACTTCAAATCTCTGACAGCGAGCTTGAGGAAACTGGTACTTTCCAAGGAGTCAATCCAGGAAGGAGTAAGCCGAAAGGGAAGATCACGCTGCCAGTGACATTTGGCAGCGAGCTGAACTACCGGACCGAGAAGGTCACCTTCGATGTTGCCGATATTCCATTACCTTATAATGGGATACTTGGCCGTCCAGCGCTCGCCAAGTTCATGGCAGCCTCTCATTATGCCTACAACGTGTTGAAGATGCCAGGTCCAGTAGGTGTTATCACAGTTCCCTGCGACAAGAAGGATGCGCTTATTTGCGCCGACAAGATCTACCGGGAGGCAGCTGCCGCAACTGCCGCCAAGGCACTTGCCGCTGAAGCTCTCGGGCGGGAGAACAAGAGGAAGTCCGGCAAGAGCTCCTGTGCCCACTCCGGCAAGCGCACCTCTTCGGAGTGCTGCGCTACCGTCGAGGACGCACCAGAGAGCTCCACCGGCAAGTGTAAGAAGAACAAAGCCGCTCCGCCGGCGACAAAGAAGGTGCCCGCCAAGGAGGATGGCACTGGTGGTTCCTTCACCATCAGTGCCACACTTGACAACAAATAGGAAAACGCGCTCGTTGCTTTCCTGCGGGCGAATGTCGACATATTTGCATGGCAACCGTCCGACATCCCCGGTGTTCCCAGGAAAGTAATTGAGCACCACCTTGCCGTTTGTCCCCACGCGAGGCCCGTCAAACAGAAAGCCAGAAAGCAAGCTGTGGAGCGGCAAGAGTTTATTGCGGAAGAAATCAAGAAGTTGGAAGCAGCAGGCCTCGTTAGAGGAGTGCTCCATCCTACGTGGTTGGCCAATCCGGTTGTCGTGCGCAAAGCGAATGGAAAATGGAGGCTTTGTATTGATTTCACTGATGTCAATAAAGCTTGTCCCAAAGACCCATTTCCTTTGCCCCGCATAGACCAGATTGTTGACTCCACGGCAGGATGTGATTTGCTTTCATTTCTTGACGCATATTCAGGGTATCATCAAATCTTCATGGCTGAGGAAGATGAGGAAAAGACCGCATTTATCACACCCTGTGGCACATACTGTTCCGTACGTATGCCGTTTGGTTTGAAAAATGCTGGTTCGACATTTGCAAGAGCCGTCCAGATTGCTTTTGAGCCTCAGCTGCACAGAAATGTGGAAGCCTATATGGATGATATAGTGGTCAAAAGCAAAGACAGGGCTACTTTGGTTCAAGATCTAGAAGAAACTTTTGTAAATCTGCGCAAGATCAACCTGAAGCTCAACCCCGAGAAGTGCGTGTTTGGAGTTCCCTCCGGCAAGCTTCTCGGGTTCTTTGTGTCTCAACGTGGAATTGAAGCCAATCCTGACAAGATCAAAGCCATTGAGCAAATTGAAGCACCGAAGCGCGTCAAGGATGTTCGACGACTTGCCGGCTGTGTTGCTGCCCTCAGTAGGTTTATCTCCAAGTCAGCTGAGCGCGCCCTGCCATTTTTCAAAATCTTAAAAAAGGCAGGTCCATTGAAATGGACTCCGGAGGCGGAGGCGGCGCTGCAAGACTTGAAGAGATACCTCTCCTCTCCTCCAATACTTGTCGCGCCTAAACCACAAGAGAAGTTGTTGCTGTATCTAGTGGCAACCAATCAAGTGGTTAGTGCTGCGCTGGTAGCGGAGAGAGAGGTGGATGAGGAGGCAGTAACTGCGGCAAGCACGACCAGCGACAAGCTGGGGGCAACAAGTTTTGCTGCCAACAAGGATTCGTCTGCGCAGTCAGGTGAAGTGATACAAAAGAAGAAAATGGTGCAGCGCCCGGTCTACTTTGTGAGCTCTCTTCTGCAGGGAGCTAGGTCAAGGTATTCTGGTGTGCAGAAGCTGCTTTTTGGCCTTCTCATGGCCTCGAGAAAGCTGCGCCATTACTTTCAAGCACATGAAGTTACCGTCATCACTCGCTTCCCGCTGAAAAGGATTTTGCAAAATCCAGAAGCGACGGGCAGGATTGTCGAGTGGGCGTTGGAGTTGTCGAGCTTTGGCCTCAAGTTTGAGAGTACATCAACCATACAGAGCCGAGTTTTGGCAGAGTTTGTCGCAGAATGGACACCAACGCCAGACGAAGAAATCCCAGAGATGACTCTCCCCGGCAAGGAGACAAGCAAAGAGTGGCTTATGTACTTTGATGGTGCCTTTTCGCTGCAAGGCGCCGGTGCTGGCGTACTGCTTGTCGCACCCACCGGAGAGCACCTCAAGTACGTGGTCCAAATGCACTTTCCCAAGGAACAGGCGACGAACAATACTGCAGAATATGAGGGGTTGCTTGCCGGTCTCAGGATCGCGGCAGACCTTGGGATCAAGAAGCTTATTGTCAGGGGAGATTCGTAGCTTGTCGTCAGGCAAGTGAACAAGAACTACCAATGCCCATTGATGGAAGCTTATGTAGATGAGGTGAGGAAGTTGGAAGAACGCTTTGACGGCCTACAAATGGAGCACGTCCCACGTGCTGAGAATGACATTGCCGATGGTTTGTCAAAGCGCGCCGCACTCAAATTGCCTGTGGAGCCAGGCACTTTTGTGCTCCAACTAACTCAGCCATCCGTGACGCCATCAGTAGGGCAAGGCAGGAAGAGGAAGTTGGCTTCTGGCGACTACTTCCCGGCAGAGCTCCCCGAAGCCGCCGGCAAGAAGGCTGCCAAAGCCAGCGCCAAAGATTCAGAGGGGCAACTTGCTCCGACAAGGCCTCGCGCTCTTGTCGTTGAAGCGGGTGCTCCTAGGCTAGAGGCAAAGGGGCAACTTGCTCCGACAAGACTTCAGGTCCTTGTCGTTGAAGCAGGCGCTCCTGATCGAAGCGCTGAGGAGCAAGATGCTCCGACGAGGCCTTGGGCTTCCGTCGTTGAAGCAACTGCTCCCGACAAGCTTGTTGAAGGACAGCACGCTCCAGCAGGGCCCCAGGCTCTTGTCGTTGAGGCGGCTGTTCCCACCAAGCTCGTCGGGGAACGGCAGGCTCTGGTAGAGCGACGAGCTCTTCCCGTAGGGCCTGATGTTCCCGCAGCAGAAGAAATGCCTTTAGTCCTTGTTGTCGAGCCACAGGCTCCAGCGTGGGCGCAGCAGATCGTCCGTTTCCTTCAGACAGGAGAACTTCCCGAAGAGCAGGAAGAAGCGGAGAAAGTAGCCCGACGGTCCAATATGTATCAATTTGTCGATGACATGCTGTGCAGAAAAAGACCAAACGGTGTGAAATTGAAGTGTATTCCCCGGGAAGAAGGACAGGAGCTGTTGGCGGAGATTCATGGAGGCATATGTGGTCACCACATAGGGTCAAGAGCCCTTGTTGGAAAGGCTTTCCGGCAAGGTTTCTTTTGGCCCACCGCCCTCCAGGATGCAACTGCACTAGTAACCAAGTGTGAAGCGTGCCAGTTTCATTCCAAGCAGATTCATCAGCCAGCTCAAGCTCTCCAGACAATCCCTCTCTCTTGGCCATTTTCGGCCTGGGGGCTCGACATCCTCGGCCCCTTTCCCCGTGCCACCGGGGGCTTCGAGTACTTGTATGTGGCCATCGACAAGTTTACGAAGTGGCCAGAAGTGGAAGCAGTGAGGAAGGTGACAACACAATCAGCCATCAAGTTCTTCAAGGGAATTGTTTGTCGCTTTGGTGTTCCTAACAGGATCATCACCGACAACGGTACCCAGTTCACGAGCCACGCCTTCATGCAGTATGTCGAAGACCTTGGCGCCAAGGTCTGTTTCGCTTCTGTTGCTCACCCCCGAAGCAACGGTCAAGCTGAAAGGGCAAATGCTGAAGTGCTGCGTGGGCTCAAGACGAGAACTTTCGACAGGCTGCGCAAGTGCGGCAAAAACTGGATCGAGGAGCTGCCAGTGGTTCTTTGGTCGATCAGGACGACGCCAAATCGAGCTACTGGCCAGACGCCTTTTGCTCTAGTTTATGGAGCAGAGGCAGTTCTCCCCACGGAACTCGTATATGGGTCACCTCGAGTGCTCGCTTATGATGAGCTTGAGCAAGAGCAACTGCGGCAAGATGACGCTGTGCTCCTCGAGGAGGATCGTCTTCAGGCTGCTGTGAGAGCTGCTCGCTACCAGCAAGCTTTGCGTCGCTACCATAGCCGCAAAGTTAATGCCAGAAGTCTCGAGGAAGGCGACCTTGTTCTTCGGCGCGTTCAGTCGGCCAAGAATTCAAACAAGTTGACGCCGAAGTGGGAAGGCCCTTATCGGGTGAAACGGGTCACCAGGCCCGGCGCTGTCCGCCTGGAGACCGGGGATGGCATTCCAGTGATCAATTCCTGGAACATTGAGCATCTTCGTAAGTTTTTTCCATAAGGCGCGGTTGCCGGGCCCTTCCCCGGCAACCACCTTTTGTACAAGTCTTGCCGCTGTTGCATGTAATCCTTTGTACAAAGCCAGGCGCAGACCCTGTGCATACATAAAGCTTTTGTATTTCGCAGTTTTTGACGATTTCATGTTTACTTTTATTTTGCATGATTATCTGACATACTGTGCAGTATAGCCTCCCCGGTAAGCATTAACGAGCCGCCAAGCTCCTATATCTTTATTTTCTCTTCTTTCTTTTTCTCAAAAAGACAGAAGCTTCCCTCGCGCACAAGTTTGCCGGGGGGGATGGGATAATGATATGGACCAGGCGTCGTTCAAAGAAACTTTGCCTTGCCGGGTAGAAGGCAGCGGCAAGCAGTGACAAGACCTTGCCGCGGAGAGATCAGCGACAAAGCTAAGTGCCAAAGTTTGAATAACCAAATTCTTTTTTATTCTCAAGGTTATTTTCCTTGAACGATACTACTCTTTGTATGGAAAACCTGTGCGCGACGGAACCTAAGCGTAATCGGTCGCGCCCTTACCTTGTTTCGAGTCCGCTCAACAACCTAAGTGGCCGCACTGAGCGCGACAAGGTTGCTTGCCGGCAGCGGCACCGCCAGCAGGCTGCTGGAGTCCCGTACCCAGCGCTCGCAGCGATGGTGCGCGCACCGGCAAGTTTCCTATAAGCGTAGGGCAAGTACACATAAAGAAAGAAATTGCTCAAGGGACATGACATGCATTAACTTCAAAATATTGCATGTTATATTACAAGATAAGTTGCCGCGGCTTAAACAGATTGTTCTTTAACATGTCTAGCGGCGGCAAGGAGGGAGAAGTATGGGCTCTCTAATTGCGGTGCTCGCCTTCGACTCTTTGGATTTGGTCCACCCTCTCCACGATGGGCGCGACAAGGGCCTCTAGTGGTGCGGGGTCGTATCCCTTCGGCAAGCTTTTGAAGATGTTGCTGAAGTCGACGCCCGGGTTTCTGTATGCTATCTTCACCAGCAACCTCCGGAGAACTCCCCGGCAAAGCCTGCGTGACTCGTCGGCCAGTTGAGCCTTGTGATTGACTTGGAGCTGTTGGAGTGCTTCTACTACTCCGTCGAAGAACTCGGCTAGCTTGACGCTAGTTTGCGTGTTCTTGTCGGTGGAGTACCCGAAGTCTGGCACCTTCAGGGCAGTCAGCTCCTTGTCGATGTCCTCGGCTGCGCTGGCAAGCCTGTCTATGAAGATCCCCACGTTATCCCTGAACTTCTTGTGGGTTGCAATAGCGTCTTGAAGCAGACCCTTCTCCTTCTGGAGCTCTGCCATTAGAAGCCCTTCGCGCTTTCTGGTGGTGTCGAGCGTCTCCTTCAGCGTGGTCAGTTTCAGCTTCAGGTCTGCTCTGGAGTCATTGGCGGCGGCAAGCAGATTGTTCTTCTTGGCTATGGTAACTTGCATCTCCGCCAAAGTGTGGGTCACCTTTACCCTCTCACTTTCGAGCGTTGAGAGCTTGTCACCGTTTGCCTTGAGGGCGGCCTCTAGTCTTGCCACTTTCTCCTCCGTTTCCTTCCTGTTCACTTCTGCAGCAGCAACAGCGTTGGTGGCCTCCACCAACTTGCTGGCGTACTCTTGGGCCAAGGCTTCGATTTCCTTCTGGTGTTTTTGTGCCTGCCCCTGGGTCCGCTCTGCGACAAGTCTTGCCACCTCCTCGTCTTTCTGTCGGAGGGTTTCGGCAAGTTTCCTCTTGCGCTCGGCAAGTTCTTCTTCGTGGGCATCAAGGTCCACCTTCCGCTGGTTCAGATCACCGGCCCGAGCAGACAACTCCTTGGCGGTCTCCTCCTGTTTTTGTTCAATGTCTTGCTTCATCAGGAGGAGGGCCTGCCGTTCTTCGGCCAGCTGTGCCCGCTTGGCCTCTAACGCATTAAGAGATCGCGCGCGGACATCCGCCAAGATCTCCGCGCGCCTCAACATGTCAGCTTCGGCCTTCTCGATGAGCGCCTCCCTGGAAGCTAGCTTCTCCCGTCGGGCGCGATGAAGATTCAGCAGCTTTTGGAGCAGTTGCTCCTCTTTAGACGTGCTGCTGCTGCTGGCGCCTGGCGCATCCACAAGCTGGAGCCCGGCAGCGGCAAGGATCTCCTCGTCCACAACATCCTCCTCGGTTGACGCTCTGGAGCCCACCGTCCAGGGGAGGCTGACGTAGACGTTCTCGCCGACCCGGATGTATTTGCTTGGCGGAGGCGAGTTGGGTCCTGCCGCCTCGTCAGTGGTTGAGGGACCCGTGGTCGGAGTAGCGCCTGGCGCTCCTGTGGCCTCAGGGCCGTCAGTACGACCACCGGCTCCCTCGCCGGCCTCCTCAGCAGCCTTCTGGGCGGCCTCAGCTTCAGCAGCCTTGGCGGCTTCATCAGTGGGCGCCTTGGCGGTATTATCCTCGGCGGCCTTGCCGGCCTCTTCGGCAGCCCTGGCAGCCTCTTCGTCGGCAAGCTTGTCGGCTGCCAGCTTGTCGGCCTTGGCAGCGGCGGCCTTGGCGGCCTCGTCGTCGACGGCCCCTGCGGTGTTCTCCTCGGCAGAAGAGTCAATGTTCATTGGCTCCACCGAGGAGGGCTCTGCCAACCCGAGAAGTAAAGCAAAAAGAGCTTCAGGAAGAAATTCAAGAAGCCAAAAGAAAGAAAGCAGAAAGAGTTTTGCGGCAAGTGGGTTTACCCGTGTTGAGCTCAGGAGCGGTGGGCTCCCCTCCCCCGTCAACGTTTGTCATTGGGGTGGGGTCGCCAGCGCTGGTGCTTGGCGCTTCGGCGCTTGCCGGCTCCTCTTCGTGGTCGAGGGGGGTGGTACTTCTGGAGCACCTTCAGATGGCTCCACTTGCTGCTCCTCTCCTACACGCCCAAAGATGTTAGTAACAAAATGCTTGTTCCTCAGCGACCGCCAGCGAAAGGTAGTTGAAATACTTACGCTGGGGGCTGCACTGGGGGCTGCAACGAGGGCTGGGCTCCGAGCTGGCCGGGACGGTCTCAGACGCTCTCCCGGTGGTTGCCGTGGGCTCATCTTCGACGACCACCACGGTCTTGCTCGTCGAGACCTTAGCTCTCTTCCTTGTCCTCTCCGCCAAAGTTTCCTCCCTGCGGAAGCAAGGCCGGAGCGCGACAAGTGAGGACAGAAACAAAACCTTACAAAGATTGAGGGTCGCGGCAAGGGAACTTACTCTTCCTCGTCGTCCTCTTCGCTGAGGGCGGAAAAATCAAAGTCCGCCTCCGTGTGAGGAGGGGGAGGAGGGGGAGCTGGGCTCCTTGGCCGCTTGGCGGGGGTAGTAGCAGCGGTCTTCGATGACCCTGCTCCAGTTGCCGGGGCCGCGTGAGACACTCCCGCAGCACCAGCCCTTGCCGCGGTCGAGCGCGTCGAACGGCGCTCCGGCGGTTGTTGAACTTCTTGCCGCTCAGCCACTTTGCCAAGCCTGCGAAGGCGTTTCCTCCTCAGAGGGGCTGGGGACTCTGACTGCGGTGGGCTTTCGGTGCCCTCCTCGGAAAAGGAGCCCTCATCCTCCGAGCTGCCTGACTCGTCGGCAGGCTGGCTTGGCCCGACATCCTTGCCGGGTGCGGCGAGCTCGCCCTTCCCGGCAAGCATCCCCTGCTCGGCAAGGCTCTCCTTTTGTGCCTCGTCGAGCTCCGCCAAGGTATAACCAAAATCGCCAGCTTCCCTGGCGAGCCTGTCCTCCTCCACTCTTCGAGCAATGAATTCTATTTCTTGCTCAGTGGTGTTGCGGACGAGCCACTCTTCCACCCGGACCTGCTTTTCGACCGTGGAGTCAAAGAATCGCCGCACGTCTTCTTCGAGCGGCACGTCCCAAGTTGCTTCAACGCTGTGCGCATTGCAGAGCGGCATCATAGCGATGATTGCACTCAATGCGGAGTTGTTGCAAAGAGGCACGATGTGCTTCGGCAGCGTGAACGCCTTGTCGCGCTTTTCTGGATCTGTCTCTTGCTTGAACAGTTCTCGCATGAAAAAGTCGTGCTGCAGAACTGTGAAGTTGTTGATCAGTCCAGGGCGCAGCCGCATGATATCGGCTGGGTTCTTCCAATCAGAGGCCGGCCTTCCTCTCTGCTGCAGAGGAGCAATGCGGCGGCGGAGGAAGTCTGCGCCAACCATCCCTATGGTGAGCCCGGCCTCCCTGAGCCGTATGATCCTAGCAGCGGCAATCTCCAGCTTTTTGTCCTGGGGATCCAGATCGCTCCAGTCTGTGCCACGCGCCGCTGGGGTCTTGCGAAGCTCACAGTATGGTGGCGGATCGTCGTCAATGATCCAACACCATTCAGACCGGATTTCTCCCCATCTTGGGCGGAGATCCCCCTTCAGATAATGCTCCTTGGCGCCCAATCTTGAAACGAACGAGACGCCAACAGTGAGAGGCTCCCCCTTTTCAGCACGGGGAGTGAAGTAATGCCTGAACAGCGCGGTGTTGGGTGCGACGCCGACGAAGTTCTCGCACAGATGCGCAAATATTGCCATGGTGGATACGGCATTCGGTGTGAGATCCAGCAGACGGAGGTTGAAGGTGTACATGACGTCGCTGAAGAAATCCGAATACGGTGGGCAGAGCCCGCACCAAAAGTAGCAAGCGAAGAAGGGGTACTTGCTCACTTCGCTCTCGTCGGTGGCTGGGCGGACGCGGGTGGCCAGATGCGCCTTGGTCCTCGCGGCCCACATGCCTTGGAACTTGGCCTTCAGATCCGCCCCCGTGAGCGTCGGAGCGAAGAGCGCGTACTTCTGCCTCTTCATCTGCGCCTGGGTCTCCGTCCTTGAGGACTTCCCCGTCTTCCCCTTTTCTCCTTTGGGAGGCATGGCGAAGGCGGAGCTGAGGACCGAGGGAGATGCGGACGCGCGCGGTGGCGGAGGATTGGGAAACCGCCTTTGTTTTAGAGCGGAGGAAGAAGAAGGCGGAGATTTGAAGATCGAGAATGGTGAGAGGGGTGTGCGAGTGCTTCTGCAGGTCCCTCCTTTTATGGGGAAAGATGCGGAACCATCCGCCCCTTCGTCATTCGAGATAACTGCGCACGCTTCCCACGCTCCGCATTCAACGCGCGACGCGTGGGAGAGCGTGCAATTAAACAGCATAGAGACGTTTCAGCTTATCCCAGCCACGCGTGCCCGTGCACTGTTTGGGCCTGGCCCAACAACGCCCGGCACCGTGTGTGGCCCAGGCCCGGGGGCTCCTGTCGGTGTACTAGAATAGGGGTACCCTAGTACCCCGTACTTGTGCACGGGCAGTAGTAGCATCCCGCGGCCAGGCTTGCGGGAGGACAGCCAGAGAGAAGCTCAAGATTATTAAGCCATTCAAGAACAAAGTATACAAAGCAAGAGTTAAGGCCCCGGCAAGAGGAGCTTGTCGGGAGGGACAGCTGAGGCCCAGCCTGGGCATTGCTGAAGCAGAGTACTTGCCGCGGCAAGGTACTTGCCCCGGCAAGTCATTGGCTGCGGCAAGGTATTGGCTGCGGCAAGATAGCGGCTGCGGCAAGGTACTTGCCCCGGCAAGTTACCTTGCACGCCAACTATGGGCTGCGCCAAGCTGTCAGGTGCGGCAAGGTCTTGCCGCGGCAAGCGTTACTGTACCACTGTGCTACTGTGCTGCTCCGGTGCCTCTGCCAGCGTGGCGCTCTGGGTCCTTCCAAGCGTGCGTGGCAGGGCACTGTGTAGACGGCGGTGCACTGTAGATAGCGGTGCAGCAGCAGGTGGGATAGGCTTTTCCCACGTCCACGACGTCCGGGTACATGTATCTGGACAGCAAAGGCATGGGCATTTAATGCCCTTGTCCCCTGCCGTCAGTGGTAGGTAGGACATGTCATCCTGGTAATAGTGGCCTTACTGTAGCAACTTTCCACCTCTACCTTTACTGTTTGCCACATGTTGAAGACCCCTTTGTGCGTATAAAAGGAGGCCCATGGGCAACGTGAAAGGGGAGGAACTGGAAGAGGGAGAACTCCAGTATTGTACGCAGCTACTCGGTACTGTAGCGCTCCTGGAGCTAGAACAATCATACAGATAATAACCAAAAAGCAGGAGTAGGGTTTTACGCATCCGTGCGGCCCGAACCTGGGTAAATCTCTCTCGTGCACTGTCGTGTTCTTCGCTAGATTTGCTCTTCGCGCGACCGTCCCTCCCTGCCGAACGTAAAGGGGTCCTTCTCTGGGTCCCATAGGTGATCGCGGATTCGTCCCCGACACGTAGGTCACTGGGAATTTGTGCATGGATAGTAGATAATGGCATTGAGCTTTCGTGCAAGTAGAAGCTAATCGGGCTTTGAACTCCATCTATGCATGCATGCAGCACGCCTTCTAAGATTGCATGAGCAGCTATTTTACTGTCAGGAGGCAATAGGCCTCAAGCTTTTAGTACCTCATTGAACACGGAACGAGGCAATGACTTCCTTTGTAAGCTTTTGCGCGGCTCAAGTGGCTAGCTGCACATGCAGACCATTTTAGGGAAGGCCCAGGCCCAGTTGTTTCTGTCCTTGGTGTGTGATCCTGATCAGTGTCACGACTCCAACAATTTTACAAGTTGTATTGTGTTCCCACCAGATTGCGATCCATCATGTGATCCGTTCTAGTCAGGCAGGGTTGTATACCATGCTCCAATCGCAGTACTGAAAACCAGGGTCTTATTCTTCTCAATCTTTAGGCAAGCCGCTCTGTATGTAGAATCTATTAACGCTCTTGTATGATGGCTAACATGAGTCAAAGTCAGATCTGCTAAATGGTTTTGAAGTTTGAACTAATTTCAGATACTTGTCAAACAATATTTTGTGTGCAAATAATGGGCTGAACCAGTTCCCCGTGCTGACATAATTTCTTCTCTGATTTGTACCAGATTATGTGATGAAGCTACAAGCGCACTCGATAGCACTACTGAAGCATCGATTTTGAATTCTCTGATGTCCTTGTCTGTCGATCGTACCTCAATTTTTATCGCTCACCGACTCACAACTGCATTGCAATGCGACGAGGTATTGAGATTTGTGCGCATACTTGAATAGTATGGCATACATATGTGGAAATAAATAGCATGGTTTGTTGCTAAATTGACAACACACAGTCCAGATTAACAGCCAGAGGTTGCTATTGCAACTGCTCATGATATGAATTTTCTAACCGCATGGGAGTAAACCCTAATGCTTTGTATTCATCTATAAAAAATCATCACTTCCTTGATACCTATGCAAGTCATGTTTCAATTGATTTTCAGATCATCGTCCTGGAGAATGGAACAGTAGTGGAACAAGGACCACATGATTTTCTTCTGTCAAAGGGCGGGCGGTATGCTGAACTGTGGTCACAGCAGAACAACAGTGAAGCCAGTGATGCTTCTGATGTTAGCTTAGAAGTTTGATAGACTCGATACAAGTTCCCCTTTCCAAGAGAAAATTACACATCCATCTCTCACTGAAAGTAGGTTTCTCCTTAGCCTTGTAAATGTGGTGCTTAAGATTTCATATTGGGGGAACATAAATATACAGTTGCGGGAAAAATTCTCCATTTAAGAGAGAGCCGAGAGGCAAAAGTTTCTTCAGAACCATTCGACGATCCTAGCATATGTCGTCAATGTAACATTTTTTTTTTACATGGAATAAGTAAATACTCCATCCGTCCTAAAATTGTTAGTACAAAGTTCAGTCACTTATTTTGGAACGGAACGGAGGGAGTATTATTAACCGCTTGTTCATGACCCTGACAGGTAGTTTAATGTAGTACTACCTTCTTTCTGGTTTATAAGGCTTGGCGTATCTCTAGATCTATAATTTAACCAACATAAGATGGGTTGTATTGTCTGAAATTTATACCATTAGAAAGTATGATTTGAAGTTTCTAATGATATACTTTTTGTGATATATAACTTGTATTACGTTGGTCTATTTGTCAACCTAGATATACATGTAAACCGGAACGGAAAGGAGGTAGCACTACCAAAACTGCCAAGACGTTTTACATGGACAGAGGAAGTAACATTCAAATGTTAATTTATTTCCATTATTAAGCCTTGCGTATGCCATTTGCCCATTCTTGTTTAGTCAGACTTCATTGCACTTATGGTAGATACCCAGCTGGACGGCATTGGAGCTTCTAATGCAAAACACACGAGACACGTAGTGTGTTATTGAGTTCTTATTTGTTGCGTAGAAACTTATTCCTTTTACGTTCTACAGTAGTGGATGAGTATACGCTGTCCTATTTTAGCTTGCCCACATGCTAAATTGGAAGGATGCTTGGTAGCGGTATTAGTATTTTTTTTTGCCCCTTGTTGCTTTGCATTTTGATAATTTGCCACTACTTACATTGTACATACTTCCTCCGTCCCAAAATTCTTGTCTTAGATTCGTCTAGATACGGATGTATCAAGTCACTAAGACAAGAATTTTGGGACGGAGGGAGTATTTGATAATTTGCTACTCTTTACTTTGCACTTTGATCTTTTGCCCCCTGTTAGATGGGACCCATGCGAAATCCCTAAATTACTCTTTGCACCCGATTGACCATGCACGAGATGAACTCGATCCCCATCTCCCGTTCTCCTCTTTGTTCCCACAACTTTAGGACATGGGAGGCGGCGAGGCCTTTGTCGTCAGCGGCTACCTCCCGACGATGGCCAACACAAGGTAGGCGGCAAGGGCGGTGGGGAGCAACAACGACGACCATCATCAAGGTGCAGCAGCAAGGGCGGTGGAGAGTAGCAAGGTTGAGGGCAACAAGGTGCAAATGTGGTGAACTGGTGCTCTTCTCCGTGCCGGTCGAGGAACTCCGCCAGTAGGTACTCTCCCACCATCATTGGCAGCAGCAGTCGTTGCTCACCCAACATGTTCCTAGGTCGGAGCAAGTTGGGCAGGAGAGCGCAAGCTCATGACGACTTCATGGCGAGCCTGCGGGCTCGGGCGTCGCACCATCGCTGAAGAAGAAAATGGGTTCCGCAACCTTGACCAAGGCGCGACCGAGCTGCCCAACCTAGGTGACGTAGCCTGTGACAATGCACGTGTGCCTGCTGGAGAATATGTCGTCATCGAGCCGACGTCCACCTGAAAAGCAGAGGAGACAACAATGGCGATCTTGCCTTCTTCTTTGGCATAGAAGCAGGCGTCACCGCTGCTCATCCAAGCCACCTTTCTTCTGCTCGGCAGCTCGATCGAGGGCGTCACGGGTTTTGCACGCCGCGACTTCGGCTTGAGCTTTGAGACGAGTGGTGTGTGCCTCCTCCTTTGCACAGGCGGTGTGATGGGCACCACACAAGTCCGAGTAAATCTGCATGGAGTGAGGAGCGGCGAGCGCCTCCTCCTTTGCTTCGGCAGCCACACGAGCGTCACCCGTCTCCTCTTCCTTGGCAGTGGCGACCGTGTAGTGCCGTGCAGACTACCAGTGGAGGTACGACCACTTGATCTTGCGCGGTGGAGATGGGGAGGACATGGCGAGGGTAGGAGCGCGACGTCGGCACGGATGGGTGAGGACGAGGAAATGGGTGGGCTAGGATTTGGGGCTCGCCGACCGGCCAGGCATCAATGCAGGTAGGCGGAGCGGTGAGCAGGGCAGGGTTTTGGATGGTACTGAGGTGTCGAAATCCGACGTGGTGGACGTCTCGACTTCCCTAGAGCTCCCCTGATTTGGGGTCAGACGCCCAAATCGATCGCCCAAATCGATCAGGCCCAATTTGGATGGCCGCGTTGGAGGCCTAAAAATATCTGGACCGTCCCGTCCGAACATGCATATGGTGGAGGTTTGAGCATCCACGTTGGAGATGCCCTTAAGGAAGATTATGACAGAAAAAACAGTATTAGAAAGGTTATGGCAAAAAATAAATAGTATTAGGCCATCTCCAACTGGATCCAAAGATGGACACCCTTATGTTTCAGTGGACCCACATGGACGTGTGCGCGGACATCTGGTCGGATGGAGGGCATCCCGTGCTATTTGTTAAACATTTTTTTATAAAAGTAATTGTTCACATTACATTTAGCATAGAAATATAAATCTAATCTCTTATCACGATGGCCGGAGCCCGTGAAGACACCTCGTCTTACATATTTGACCCGGCGTCTTCAATAACTATGGTCGGAGCGTTGACTGGTGCGGCGGCAGCGATCTTGGCTTCTTTGGCACAGAAGCGGGCGCTGCCGCTGCTCATCCTGATCGAGGGCATCACGGCTTTCGCACGCTTGACTTTGACTCGAGCATGTGACGGGTGGCGAGCCCCTCCTCCTCTTTTGCACAGGCGGCGCGCGACTCCCGAGTAAATCCGCATGGAGTGAGGAGCGGCGAGCGCCTCCTTTTTTCTTAGGCAGCCACACGAGCGTTGGACGCCTCCTCTCTGTCTTGCAGCGGCAGCGGCGGCCGTGCAGTGTTGTGAGAGGTACGGCCACTTGATCTTGCGCGGCGAAGGTGGGGAGGGCAGTGCGAGGGGAGGAGCGCGATAGCGGCGCGGACGTGTGAGGACAGGGAAATGGGTGGACTAGGGTTTGTGGGGGAGGGGGGTCGTCGGCCTACCGGGCATCAATGCAGGTAGGCGAAGCAGTGTGGCGTGCAGGGTTTTGGATGGTACCGGCGGACGTCTGGACTCCCTCTCCGATTTGGATTTTTTTTTGTCCAAAGAGACCCTCTGCCCAGTGGAATTGCCAAAAAAGACCCCCTCTGAACGCAATTGACAAAAAGGACCCCCTCAGCCGTGGCGGCAGGCGCGGCAGGCGACACGTGGCACCTGCCGCCACGCCAGGAGGCGGCGGGCCCTGCCGCCACGGCGGGAGGCGGCCGTGCAGGGTATAACGTTTTCCTCACAGTGCCGTGGTTGGGACGGAACGGTCCAGCCGTGGTGGGCCCAGCCGCCACCGGGCGAGGCGGCCAGCGCTGGCCCTGCCGCTCCCTGGCCGACACGGCCTGCTGCGCGCGGGCCCAGCAGGTGGGCCACGCCGCCACTACAGGAGGCGGCAACGCTGTTCCCGCTGCACGCGCGACAAGGACGCAGACGGCGCTGATTCCGACGATGCCTTGTTTTGCTTTCTGCCGCAAGTTTCGATGATCTAGAATCGGATTCCCGCCTAGACTACACTGATTAAAGCAGTGCATGATTCCCGTCTACGTAGACGACACTGATTAAAGCACTGCGTGATTCCCGCTTCCGTCTATTGCCGCAGCCGAAGCGACAGCACTCAGGCATGCTGATTTCTACGCGTGATTTCCTGCCGCACACTCAAGAGCGTTGCTGTTGCTGCGTGTGATGAGACACCACGATGCTGGAATCCGAGGCCGCGGTAGGTGAGTTCTGGCTCGTTCTGCCGACAATACAGTGCTCCTCTTCTTTTTATACGCACAACCGCAGCTCCGTGCGCATACACTCTCTATCGAATATCTCTGGTTGCCTTCTCTGCTCTATGTAAGTCTACAAGAATACACAGAAAGAAAAACTTGGTAGCCACTTTCACTCGTGATTTTGGCCGAATTAGAGTTGGATTTCGAAGATGGTGAAGTTGAAGAAAAGATAGATTAAGGTAAGATGTATCCATTTTTGTTGGTTTTGTTCGCATGCATGATGTTTTTGTTCTGTTTGATTAGTTCCTAAGTGTGTATTCTCTGTTGTTTTAGGCATTATTTCAGCACTCGGAGGAGTCATTTGGAGTTTCTGGAGTAGGATTTGCCGTGCAAAGTGAAGTACGAAGGGGAAGATCGAGGTATGAGCTTGGCAATTTTTTGTGTGCATGCACGGTGATAATTAGTTAGTCTTTTAGCTCGGCATTAGCTATGCGATGTTAGTGATTGGAAGTTAGAAATGATTTCAAACGACATATGTTTCATTTATACTATTTTTTGAGAAGAGTAGGTTGAAGATGTTGTATCAATGTTAGTTGCGTCCATTGGTATTGACATGCGAGAAGATCTTAGTACGGTAATTAAGAAAAAATTGTACTGTAATTGTTCATTGCATGTGGTATGTTATTTCATGTGGTATGTTTATTAATAAGTCTATAGTTAGGAAACCGTAGGTCTACTTTGTTATGTCGCAATAATCTAAATTTTCTATGTTAAGATTACGTGCTAATGTACTGAATGATGTATGTAATTAGGTAAAATAATTCATCTTAGTAGCAAACAAGGAGGAGATGACGTGATTGAAGAAATTGTGTTTCCATCTTCGCTGTCCCTTTTGAGGTGATGACCACATACATGCAAGTACTATTTTCATACTTTTGATAGCAGAAAGAAAAATCTGTGTGTAATATTGATGTTCATGTGATAATAGGTTGACTCCGTTCATATAATACTGGTGACAGATATTTATTTGAACTATTTTGACGCTTAATTGCATTCACAAGCACATCCATATTGAAGCTGAGGTATAAATGACGCCGTAATTTTGTTAATATTTTTTATATTGATGTACTGGTGTGAACAATGTGCATGCCGCTGCGAATATTATTATTTATAAATAAATGATTGTTATCGTATGATATGAAAAAATTATATAAAACCGGAAGAAATTAAATGTTTTACTCATATGATATTAAAATGTTATTATCGTACTCTTATGTTTAGTGGTTGTTTGGATAGCGAGTAATTACCCTCGGTTTTATCAAAACTTGTTGTAAGAAAATTTTGTAGAAAACCAGTTTTTACTAATAGTCGTTTTTCAAAAAACTCAGTTTTTGCATGTTACGAGAACCAGTTTAGGATATTTTTGGGGTAGTTAGAGAAAAGCAAACAGAGTTTTAGTTTGTTACGCTGCTAGACGAGTTTGAGAAAAAATAGACCTCTAAATACCCGTTAACCAAACAACCCCTTAAAGTCTAAGCAAATGATTCTAAAAACAAACCGAATATTTGTAACGAAAATACGATTATTATTTTAGTCGTATGATATGTAAATGTTGTCATCGTACTACTACTAAATGTTCAGTTACTAATTATTTGAAATGTAAATATGGATGTTGGTTAGGTACTATGGAAAATTTGTTAGTGTACTATGGGGACGTCTTACGCGACGGTCCTTTCGGGGTGGATGTGTCCTTGTGCGAGTCGACTACAGTTGTAGTGAGAGACATGGTGAACGGGGGTTACGCAGCCGTCAGAAGGTGCATCCGAGCGGTGTTTGGCCCAGGGATGCAGGGGAAAAAAATGACAATGGAGGCCTTCGTCGTTGACGGAGGAAATGATGGGACAGTTGCCCGTTGGGGTTTGCGGCCAGTCACAGGTGATCAGTCGTGGGGGTCGTACATGAGATTTGCAAGCAATCCCAATAACTCAATGTTTGGTCAGCCGATGGTATATGTGGAGTTCATTTCAGTCACTGATGTTGCCGGATGCAGTAGCAGGGGTGGTGAGGTCGAGTTGGCCATCACATCAGCCCCTAGCGGCGGCCCATCGGAACCGACGGGCGGCCAGCCTGTGTATGACACAGGATATTGGTCTGCGGCCGTTGACATGAGCGAACATGTTGAGGGATTGCCGGAGGCGCTAGATGATGACGATCATTCTTCCGCGTCTTCGGACTCAAGCGAAGAAGAAGATGTTCCTCCTCAGAGGACGGTGGCGGCGGCACTGCAACCTGGGTTTTTACAGGATATGAGCATCACCAATGAATTTCACTCTGTTTCTGGCCTAGAAGCGGGCAGCCTGGAGGTTGGGCAGGTTTTTCCAGACAAGAAGTGTGCTTACCAGGAAATAGATAGCTATGCAATCGCCCTCCACCGCCAGCATAGAGTGACGCAGTCTGATAAAAAAGAGTTGAAGGTCATATGCATCCATTCCGCGAATGGTTGCCCCGGAAGAGTTCTCGCTAGACTGAAGCCTGGGGTATGTCAGTCATGGCATATCACAAAGATAGTGGAGCATAGATGTGAGCAAACTGGGACCCTTTCAGATCACTGCAATGTGACTGCAAGATATGTGTCATAGAGGATGGAAACGATTGTGCAGCAAAGTCTGAACATTAGTATTAGGGCTTTGCAGGAAACTGCAGCAGATCAAATTGGCTTCCCTGTCAGCTACAGCAAGGCTAGGCGTGCGAAGGAAAAGATATTCCAGAACTTGTATGGAACCTATGAGGAGGCCTATTCTTATGCCCCCAGATTGCTTCATCAGATAGCAAGTGCTAATAGGGGGACTCAAGTTTGGCGGAGAGAACGTCCAAACCCAATGAACCCGGGTGAGCTAATCCTGGACCGCTTATTCTGGGCATTCGCCCAGACTATACAAGCATTCAGGCACTGTCGCCCGGTATTATCAGTTGATGGTACCTTTCTCACTGGAAAGTACAAGGGCACACTATTGGTGGCGATTGCAGCAGATGCAAATAATCAGCTTCTTCCTATTGCATATGCACTGGTCGAGAGCGAGAACAAAGATAGCTGGTTGTGGTTCCTGAGCTGCGTGAAGATGGGTGTCGTGAAAGAGCGTCGAGGTGTTTGCATCATCTCTGATCGCAACACTGGATTATTAAGTGCTCTCGACATAATTAAGGAGTCGTCAGAAGAGTGGGGGTGGCCAGATCTAGAGGGAAGGTGGTGCATGAGGCATTTGACAGCAAACTTTTACTCCAAATTCAAAAACAAGGATTGGTTCAAGTTATTCAAGAGGATGTGCATGCAAAAAACTGAAGCCAAAATGAATGCGATCTGGGCAGGTATCAATGGTGAGATCGACCGTGCGGCCTTGCCGCAGAGAGAAGACCGGAGGGGTCGTAGGACGCCCATAAATTTGAGCCAGTGGATCGGCGAGAATTGCCCTCATTTGTACAAGTGGGCGCAGGCTCACGACACCGGGGCTCGGTATGGAATAATGACCAGCAACATGTCAGAGGTGTACAATGGTGTTCTTAAAGGCGTGCGAGCACTGCCTATCACAGCCCTAATTGAAGAAACTTGGAACCGGACCCTGTCATACTTTGCAGACAAGGTCACCGTCGCCAAAGCACAAGTTGAATTGAACAAGCCATGGTCCGAGAAGATGCAAAGACATCTGGACGAGAAAGCAAAGAAGTCCCAAAGTCATGGCTGCAGGAAAGTGGACGCACTTAGAAATAAGTGGGAGGTCAATGTGCGGGCCAAGTACGTTAAGGGTCACCACAGAGGATCAAAAAAGCAAGCTGTCACCCTCGGCCCAACGTCCTGTGAGTGCAGTTGTAACAAGCCCAAGCTTGAGGGCTACCCTTGCAGTCATGTGCTCCGGGCGGCTGCAGATCAAAAAATCAGTGTCGAGCCATACATATCGCCGTACTTCAACATGTACAATCTGTACAACACTTGGAACGGTGAGTTCTGGGCCTGGGGCATTGATATGAACTACAAAATGCTGTGGCTAGATGGGCCGAAATGGGTTCCGAACGCCAACTTGATGAGAACCGCCAAGGGACAACGTCAGTCTAGGCGTCATCGCAATGACATGGACCATAGCCAGATGGGAGAACCAAGGCGATGCCGCGTTTGCAGGTGTCCTGGACATTCATGTAGAGAATGCCCGTATCGAGCCAACAACACCGCATGATTTTGATATATCTGTACTCGTTATGTCTACTTATATTTGTACTCGTTATGTGTAATTATATTTAATTTAAATTGAATCTCTTTGTATTATTGTACTCGTGATCTTAAACTTCAGATAATTAATGTAAATTGTATCTCTTTGTATTTTTTAAGTTAATTTTTATTTGCATTTGTATTTGTGTCTTCCTCATAATTTTTATTTGTATGTTTGTGTGCAGGTTATGGCTGAAGTGCCAGTGCTTTTGCAGGGGCCCCATGACGCCGGCCACCGTTGTCACCTATTTCTGAACCCAAATACTAATCATGATTATCGGACTTTCAGACTTCGAATCGTAAAGAAAACATGGCCAATACACAAATCTTTCCTTGCTCACCTTGACGCTTATGGACTATATGGTTTTGCTAGGCTCACATCATGCGAAGACCAATTACGTTCGGACCCATCCCTTTTGACATCCCTCGTTGACCGGTGGAGACCTGAAACCCACACATTTCACTTTCGTTTTGGGGAGCTCACACCTACACTGAAAGATGTTTCTATGATCACTGCTCTATCAATTAGAGGTGAGCCGTTAGTCTGTCCACGAGTGTCTCCATCTTGGACATTAGATATATCAGCCCGTCTTGGGATGACAATGCCAGAATCACAACGTCCTGGTGGCCCTCGGGGTATCCCACTCGCCTGGCTTCATGATAACTTTCATATTTTATCTAGCTGTGCTGATTCTGAGATGAGAAAAAGACATCTGTTTGCGTATTTGTTGTGGCTCCTCGGGACTATGTTTCCAAATTCACACGGGGACGTAGTTCTCCCTGGTCTCATCTACATTGCAGAGAATATGGTAGATGAATCTTTACCCGAACAGCCAAAATACAGCTTCGGTTCTGCCATGCTATGTCATACATATAGAGGCTTGTGTGATGCCACACAAAAGACTTCTTTCGCACAAAAAGCTCCGTTACTTTGTGTCGCCTACGAGTTTCTACAGTTGTGGTCCTGGGAATACCTCCCTGTATGACGACCTCGTATACTAAATCCCGTACATCCATACGACTGTAGCGAGGGCAACAGTGTAACTATGGCCACCAGGTGGACAAAGCCACGGAAACAATGGTCTCCAAATATTGCGAAAAATTGTTACCCTATATACCACCAGCAGTTTGAGATACTTGATGAGTCTGTAGTCACATGGAACCCGTGGACTCAGGAGCAGATACAAATGGTCTTTGATATACGACCCATCACAGAAGGCATCTTGAGCGATAGTGCATTCTGGCTGACTCGCTGCAACTTATTGTTCCTGTGGTGTGTTGAGCCTTACAACCCAGAGCGTGTCATGAGACAGTTCGGTCTCTATCAACAGATTTCACCACCTTTTCCAAGATGTACCGACGAGAAAACCCATAAGTAAGATGTGACCTCCCTAAATAGTTACTGTCTTTTTTAATTTACTAAACTCACACTTTGTTACGTAATTTGCAGGCTAACCAATATGGGAAGAGGTTGGAGTGGTTACGATTGGAGGGAACACAACATTGAATGGGTACATAAGTGGGAAAATGAAGCGCTAGCAGATATAGTGCATCAACTTAGGTACATTTTATTTACATTATTTTATTACGATGACCATACGATGCGTGAAGATGCTTTGCTTTCATCACAACGGTTGATGTAATTATTTAATTTTGCAGACCGTACGATGGAAGTACAGCTCAAGCGTACAAGCAGTGGTACTGCATCAGCACGCGTACTAGCCTGGCCAGTCAACCAGCTACGATACCAACAAACCTCACACAGGAGGACCAGATGCAGAGACATGTTGAGCTGCATGCAGCTTACTATCGTGACCAGCTGGTAATCAGTAGTAACTTTTTCAGGTCCATCATTTCATAATCATTTCAACCAAATAACAACCAAATATTGTTCAGCTTCAAACTTGCAACGAAGTAGGGCAGATGGCGGCGGAAAGCATGCCGGCCCGGGGCCCAGCTCGCAAGTCATTCCACAAACGTCTTCAAGAGTACGTGGCAACAAAGTTCAGATGCGGTAGAGGCGGCGACGTTGTCACTGGAGCGTACAACATGCCGGTAGCGAGGTCAGCCAGACCGAGTGCGGCGCCGTCGTCCAGACCGAGCGAGGCGCGTACGAGCCATGGGCAGTGGGGGGAGGGTCCGAGTACTACAACGATATTGCCACGACATGACTCATCTCTGCCACTGCATCGCTCTTCTTCGGTGCAGCTTCGTCAGGGGCAGACATCTCAGGACCATGGCACGGGTTTGGATTCGATGTCCGAGCAGACTCTTTCCCCGAACCCATATGCGTACACAGGATATGGCGCATACACCTAAGGTGAGGGATCTCAGCCGTATCTCTCCACGCGAGGGATCTCCATGCCCGAGGAGACTCGTGTCCCAGACTTAAACCAGTACCACGTACAATGGCCAAACAGTACAGGTGAGGGATCTGATCAGGTAGTCATGTTTACATTTTAATGCATTTACAATGATATCACATATTATTCTCTAACAATTTGTTTACAATATTTCTATGTGCAGGACATACCTGATCGTACATGGGACGATGAGGACACCCAACGTGGCCTCAACACACACATCCGGGGAGCATCACATGATCATGGCGACACGGTTACAGCAGTAGTTACAGAATTCTTCGGAGGGGACGTTATTGGCCCATCTTTTATCCCCGAGGAGTCACAACCATACGCCTACAATTACGCATCAGGTTCGCAACAAGGATTCCAGACTCCACCACCTACGCTGGAGTCGCAGACACAGGAAGCCGGAGTGGAGTACGGCCGCGGTCTTCGTGTAACTCGACCACCTAATCGCTTGTCGCTTTCTGGTCCTAAGGAAAGGCCAGGTGGCCGTCGTCGACTAGGGTGATTCATCTATCTACATGTGCGACCCATTGTATCTACATATGTCAGTATCAGACTTTCCGATTTATGTAAGAAACATCTATGTATGCTGAAATAAAAATGCACCAGTCGGCAACAATGTTTCCCGCCTATATCTCCCGCCATACTTTTCCGCTTCTGAGTTCCCGCGTACGCATTGCACCGCCCTTTCCCGCCTATATCTCCCGCCATACTTTCCCGCTTCTGTGTTCCCGCGTATACCTCGCACCGCCGATTCCCGCCTATATCTCCCACCATACTTTCCCGCTTCTGAGTTCCCGCCTATTCTTCTCTTCTGAACCTATACAACCCCCCTCCACACTAAGATCGATACACACTTCAGTGTAGTCTCCTAGTCTCCTTAAGATGTCCGGTTATCCTTTTGATCGTAGTTTTCACCCTAGTATGTCCCAATGTCTTCTGCGTTTAGCCGCCAATTTCAAGATAGACAATACAATAGTTCCATGGGATGAACTCATCAGTAGTGACACTCTCATGAATGAGCTGAGTCACGCATTATCTAGGTGTGGGTGGCCTTCCAGGACCTTTGAGGAGATACGAAAAGAACTTCTCAGGTTGCATGGAAGATGGAAGAAGATAGAGCATAAGAGTGTGTTTGCAGCAAAACATACTTTTTTATGGACTGACGATAGCGAGGATGAAGATGATATCTTCATGCCCAGCACCAAGGCCACAACTACCGCATCGTCCAAGGGCAAGAGTTCTGCATCCTTGAAGGGCAAGAGTTCTGCATCGTCCAAGGGTAAGATTTCTGGATCCTCGAAGGGCAAGAGTTCTGCATCGACGAAGGATGACGATGATGCCTTCATGTAGTTTTTAAGCAAGTCCAGTTCTGCCGTTTAATTCAGATGTACTTGTATTATTAGTTTGTACTGTCTTATTGTAGGGCATTATGTTCTATCTTAATTTCATGTTGTAGTTGTTGCACGACGTTTGATAATTAGTGGAGGGAAAGAAAATGACACATTTTATTCTAAAACTATTTTTTTTTTCATTACGACATGGTACAACTGAAAATAAGATACATCATACTATTGAAATAAAGCTATATTTAACTACTGAAAGAAAGCTACATTAAACTGCAGAAATTAAGATACAAGCGATTGCGAAATTTAAAATACTACCACAGGAATCTACTGAGTCCAGCGTGGATATTTTCCTTTTCCATCGCCAGCTTCTTCTGCTGCCTTGGCCTCACGAGGCTTTTCTTTCTTTCTCTGTCTCTCCGCCTCACGAGCCTCCTTTCGCTGTCGTTCCTGCTCCTCCATGCGACGAGCCTCTTCCCTGTTTTTCTTTCCTAAATCCTGAAAAAAAGGGTGTTGCTCCGCATAGTATTCTTTTAACTCTCTCTCTTGCTCTGCTTTCTCCTCAGCTTCCGCCTTCTCGCGTCGCTCTTCCGCATAGAAACTATTCCATGCACGGCGACTTCTTTCACGAATCTCAGTCACTGCCCAAGCCGTGTCAATCCAACGATAGTACATGCACAGAGGCGGAGGAGACTACAACAAGAAACAAGAATGTTATTAAAGAATCAATCAAAATACCAACAATATCTATTTGTGATGGTTAAAGCATACCGAAGGCTTGTCGTACTCTGAAATAGCTACGGGTGGATCTTCCTCATAATTGGCGCACATGAAAAACTTCATGCCCAACCAATCTGAAAAATTTGTCACCTCCTTCACCTTGCAAAGATCGCCACACCAACACCGCAGGACTGCCACCCCTGGAGGCAAACTTGCATTCTTCATTTTCCTCGGCCTAATGCTTTGATCCGAGCAAGGCAAACTTATACCGACTGAAAAAATGTGTTACACACTTTGCGCAGTGGCGATTTCGAGGATGGCTGGACGAGAGCCTCGGTGTCTCCTTTTATAGGCTCAGACGACAAATGATGGCGAGAAAATAAGCGCGAACAGACGAAATTAGGCGGGAAATTTTAGGATCCCCGTAGTGTCGGCACAACAGGTTCCCGCAGCATCGGATTCCCGCAGCGAGTGACTGATTCCCGCAGTGCCGTCGCATCCGCTCAAGCAATAGCCAGAGCGATTCTCGCAGTGCTGTCGCATCCGCTGAGGCAAAAGAAGCAAAAGCAGGACTGATTCCCGGGTGAAAGAACCAAAAGCAGGGCATCAGCGTCCATATTCCCGCGCGTGGGAATCACCGTCGTCAGCGTCGCTGTCGTGCTTGGGAATCAGCGCCGTCAGCGTCCGTTGTCGGGCGTGTAGCAGAGATGCCGCCTCCCGCAGTGGCGGCGTGGCCCACCAGCTGGGCCCACGAGCAGCAGGGCTTGTCGGCCTGCGAGCGGCAGGAGCAGCGCTGGCCGCCTCGTCTTGTGGCGGCAGGGCCCACCAGGCCCGCCCCGTTCCGTCCCGGCACGAGGAAATGTAGTAAACACGTTCTGCCCCGGTGGTCGCCTGCAGGCGTGGCGGCAGGGCCCGCCGCCTCCAGGCGTGGCGGCAGGTGCCACGTGTCGCTTGCCGCGCCTGCCGCCACGGCCGAGGGAGTCCTTTTTGTCAATTGCGTCCAGAGGGGGTCTTTTTTGGCAATTCCACTGGGCAGAGGGCCTCTTTCGACAAAAAATCCCCGATTTGTGGTTGGGGGATTTCAACGCCCGGATCGTTCAGACCCAATTTGAACGGCTGTGTTGGTGGCCTAAAAATGTCCGGACCGTAGGAGATTGGGGCGTCAGCGTTGGAGATGCCCTTAGAGCATCTCCAACACGCAACTTATCTTAGCCGCGCGTTGAAAAAATCTGCTTTTTTTACGCGCGCGGAGCCGAAACGGGCGCTCCAGCAGCCGCGCAATAATCGCGCACGCGGAGTAAAACGACATCGCGCGCGGTGTATTTGCTGCGCCCGCTCCCGCGCGCTGGACAACGACGATTCGCGCGCGACTTCACCAACCGCCAGATCTGAGACCTCCAGGCGCCGCCGCCGCCGCCCGCACCTTCCCCATTCGCTCCGATGACTCGTTGGCGCTTCCCCCGCCTATCCCCGCGCGCCGCCGCTGCTTCCTTCACCTCCTCTCCTCACCGCCGCCCCTCAAGCACACCATTCCTCCGACGAACAGCGCCCGGCGGCCGTTTGCAGCTTGGCGCCCACAAGGTGTTTGACAAAACGCTTGCGAGGTATGTATTGCTTCAACTTTATATTTTGTAGATGAATTTGATGAACTATTTGTTGTAATAAATTGGTAAACTATTTGTTTGAGTTGTAATAAATTGAACTATATATTGTTGATTTGTTTTTTGTGTGTTTGATCTTCTTAGTTCTATTTTGAGTGCGAAATGTTGTTTGTGTTGGGCACGCGTGCAGTAAATTTAACGCGTCTGCTGGAGTTATAGCGCCGCGCTATATTTTGCAGCGCCTGCTGGAGCAAGCGCCCTGCTACGCGCAAAAAAGGCTATTTCGACACTGTAAAAATAATTTAGCGCGTCGCACGCCTGTTGGAGATGCTCTTACCAGATTCTTTTGCGTGCTACACAATGTACAAGGATTAATTTCAGATTGCAGAAGGTAAGTGTTCACATATGGGAAGCAGCTACTAATGGTAAGTTGGCAACACGCGGAGACAAGCTGTAACTGGCTCAGCCATTCTAAGACGATTTCAGAGGCAAACTCCAGATTGTTTCCGTTTCAATGCATTTGCTGCCATATGCACAATCTGTCAAACAGGATTGGCAGCCCTTTAAAGCGCCCACGTAAAATAAAAATTTCCATGTCAGGAACAGCATTCAAAGATTTACAGGGCCATACATGCTGGAAAAGTAACTAGCATGGTACATAAGTTATAGCGCTACATCGCAGGCTCACATCACATATCCCTCTTGTTGTTTGCTGGACACATCGACCATGAAGGAAGAAGAAACGAAGAAGAAGAAGATGTCTGGGAAGAAGAGATCCATGTCTGGAAAAGGGAAGAGGCGAAGCGCCAGGTTGCTCAAGCTCGAGGAGCAGAAGAATGATGACAAGGATGGCGGCTGCATCCTAGATCCCTGGCACATCATCCGGAATAGCTTCTCCTGCGCCGCGCAAGGGAAGAGAAAAAGGAATGACGAAGTCCAGGTAAAAATTCCCATCAAAGCTATGAATTTGTTTTCTCTCTCCCGGTTGATCTGTTCATTCATCTACATTTTTCTTCAGAAGTTGCAGGGGGAAGCTTCGTGTGGCCAAGAGATCGATGCGGCATATACCGGTACGTGGTCACCGCCTCGTTTTCTGATGGCATGCTGATGCTGCCTGTGTGTGCATGCGTGAATCCAGTTAATTTTGTTTCAGATAACATATCAGGCAAGGGCGTGACGTCGGAGCAGATCATCGACTACATTCTCAACATGCTGGAGCTGTAAGCTTGGGACTATGTGTATATCTTTTCTTTTCCGGTTTTGCTACAGCACAAGCGAGGTTGCGTTGATGAGAGAGTGGCCGTAGATGGGGGAGGAAAGGGCGGTGGCAAGAGAGCTAGAAGATGAGGATGTGATAAGGAAAGTTTTTTTTTTGAAACGGAGGCACAAGATTTGCCTCATATATTAAATAAGGAGGAGAAAGAGTTTGTTACAACACAGTGCCAAGAAACGGCATGGCAATTACCCTCGCAATAAAAAAGACCCTAATTTTTTCGCCCCGGCTTTAACCCAAAGGTTAGACTCTTCGATCACATTGTTTAGCAAAACATGCGGAGGGGCACTCTTGTGTTTAAACACCCTTGCATTACGCTCATTCCAGATCACCCATGAAACCAACATGGTTATCGAAGCCTTCGTTATAAGGAAAGTTAGGGTTAGGTGAAGAAGACGAATTATAACCGTTGGATGGAAAGCATGCGGCTAAAGGAGGTTACTAGGTTTTTAAGAAAAAAACATGCAATTGTGCTATGGCAAGACCCCTTTCGGTTTGAATAGAGCTCATGTGACTGGAATTTTCTTAAATTGAAATCACCTTGCTTCTTCCTCCTCCCCTCTAGTGGCATGAGTTGGAGCTCACAACCGGCGCTAAGGAAGGAGATGGCCATGAAGAGAGGCCTGGGGCTGGGGGCACTGGCGCGCGAGAAGAGCTGCCGCCACCTGGACATAGAGATGTTTGCGTGCGTGTGCAGAGAGGAGGGGGGGGGGGGGGGGGGGGGGGGGGGGGGGGGGGGGCATGTAGAGAGCAGGGTGAGGAGGGGAAGGGGGCGGCGCGACTAGCTATGGGATGGGTGGGGTCAAAGAGCGGGTTGACGAGCAAATGATGCGGTGACAATGAGAAAGTGATCGGATATTGGGAGAAGAGGGCGACCGGAGAGCTGAACGACGAGGAGGATAGGAAATATAGAAAGTTAAGGGTTTAGGGGAACAAGAGGAAACATAAGCATTGGATGGAACTCATGTGACCCACAAAAAAGAGAAATTGTGGAAATCATGTGGCTAAAGAAAGTGACCAGGGTGGGTTTTACAGAAAAACCAGGCAACTGTGCTCTAGCATCTCTTTCTTGTTGGTCAGGTTGTGGTGTTGTGTATCGGGGAGCACAAGCGCGAACCTGGAAGAGTTTTTTACATGCGTTTTCTTTGACCCGTTGCAGGAGAGACAGACTCGAGTTGTTTGCGATGCCGGATGACATCCAGGTAAACCATGCATGCATGGACAAGGCACGTCTGATATTTTCCCACGCGATTTATAGATGGAAACGTTGACACATTTCTTGTTTCATCTCGACATGGTGGTGCAGGTGGGTGATTGCGCGGAACGGGTAGAGAGGCCCGGCGATTTTGCGACGTTAAGGCAGAAGAACACAGATGGCACGTACAAGACACTGGAGCAATTCGAGGTCAGCCCGTCTCATTCATTGTTCCTGTTGTTTCTTTTCTTTCTTTCTTTGTTCTTTATTTATAGATGGATGGATGGATGGATAGATAGATAGATAGATAGAGAAATGAACATTTGGTTCCATGATCTTCATGTGCAGAAGGATGTGTACATGGTGTTCCAGAAAGCAATGTCCATAAACAGCCAGGACACCATACCTTACAAAGAGGTTAGTCGGTCGTTCATTCCTCAATTAACCAACATGCCACTATACGTTGCATGCATGCATGCCAGAATGAATGGATGTTTGTTTTTGGTGCAGGCAATGGCGTTGCTGGATCAAGCCAAGCAGGTTTTCCTGTCCCTCAAGAAGAACCGGATGTACTCCGAGTCGGACCTCCTGGCGTGGCGTCACAAGCAGCAACTCGACGCCGGGCCCAGAAAGGCAGCGAGAGATCAACAAGGCGGCGATGCTGCTGTTACACCTGCACAGCAGCGGCACTGCATCACGCCGCTCAGGAAGAAGGCCGCCGGCGCCAGCAAGGGAAGAGTCAAAAGCACGCCATTGCCGGTAAAGAGAACAAGAAAAGGTAATGATGAGTCGAGGAGACGACATCCAAAGAGAAGATTGGTGAATGCTGACGTGATGGCGCTGGCCACAGGGTTCGCAGCAGCGACAACGGAACCTGGTGGCGCCAGGGAGCTGAAAAGGAGGCTCACTTACAACGACGGCGCTGGTCGGGCAACGCCGGTGACGCTGCCGCCTCCTGCCTTCCGGGATCGGCAAGCTACCGTCGTCTATGTATGTAAAAGATAAAAGCCCCAGATGCTCTCAACTACTACTCCTATAGGAGTAACAATCATGGATGCGCGGGAACTGAAGCAAGTTTTGGTGCAGCAACATCCGCAGGTGCAGGGGGGGCACACGTACCAGGACAGCCTCCGCCGCTTCGTGCGGCACGCAGGGCTTAAGGCACGGCTGGCCACCGAGTTCAAGATCCTCGACTGTGATACTCGGGGTAGGCGCAACCCCTCGCCGGCGTCCTACTGGAACGGTTTCGCCCCCAACGCCGGCACCTACTACCCCTCAAGTGTCGCCGCCGCCTCCACCGCGCTCCGCACGACGTCACCGTCGTCTGGTGGCGAGCGGCCTTTTCCGGATTGCAAGCTGGAGACGGACGACCTGCTCAGCCTCGTGATGCTGATGGGCACGCCCGCCTTCTTGGAGAGAGCCAAGCACATGTTTGGTTACACGGGCGCTGAGGAGAGCTCCAAGGTCACAAGAGCTGCCGACGATGCAAAGGTCGCCGTCACAGAAGCACCACAGACGAGTGAGGCGGGCGATCCGGCGGCAGCCACTTTCGGACCGTTCGCTCCGCCGAAGTTGCCCCTCAGCCGGCTGGGCTTCGGCCAGTTCGCCGGCTCTTCGGCCCAGCCGTTCATGGTGAAGTCGAATTCTCCTGGGGAGAAGAGACGAGAATGAAGGACGAACCCAGCTCCAGCAAGTTCACTCCGTCCATTTTGTGTCGTGTCCTTGACTCCCATTATATCGCTCAACGTCAGCGGGGAAATGATAGTATTATTTTAGAATAATAACTGCAACTAGCATCTCTTTTCTATCTAAACTTAGTCAGACACCTGAGGTTGCTCATCATCAAATGTATGCAAGTTCCAACCATCACAGACTTCAGATATACACAAGACATTCTGCCACAGGCCAACAATTTATTTATTTTTGCCAAGAAATAACATACCAGTAGTAATTAACATGCCACAACAGTTGTTTTCTGATTGATACCGAAGCATATTAGCAGGCTGGACTCCTTTCTCTTATTTTTCTTAAAGGAAACACTGGCATATTACCTTCTTAACACGTACGTAGCTCGTTACCACTCTCAAAGCATCGCACGGCTGTAAACGCCACCTACACCGTAACAATTACTGCATCAGCCAACTTTAAGAGGCCTCGCAAACTTAAAACAAGAAGCAGCAGCAGGACCTACAGTATGAGTGGCAGCTGCGTTTATCAACCTTTCCAGGTATCCTTGATGTTCCTGACCGTCCTCAGCGCTTCAACTGCCGACTTGGCACCAAATTTTGCCTGCAGAATCAAGGATACAGTCACCAAATGTGTGTCGTTTGTGTTACAAAAAACTGTCTGAGATGGCGCAAGAGTACAAAGCAACGGAAAAACCAAAGAAATCAGATGAGCAGAAACTGGTGAGGAAGAAGAGAAACGACTGAAACTGTACAGCTAATTAAATTGAAATTAAGAGACTCCTGATGTGCTAGTTCTTATTTGTGAGGTGACAAGTTACTATCTAAAACTGGCGCTACGAATTACAGAAGATGGTACCAATATCATCTAGAAGCATAACTAGCGGGTGTGCTTTGCGGACCTGTATTTCAGGCCGATCAACACGCATGAAGGTATTTATCTCAAACTCATCTCCTATAGTTGATGGAACCGTCGGTTGATTTGCTTCACGCTGCTTTTGAGCCCATTCCAGTTTCTGCTTCATTTTTTCGTTCTCTGGCTCGACGGTCAGCATGAATTGTAGGCTCTTTACAGTGTACTGTGAGGCACGATGAAATAGTAAGAGCAGAGTATAACATCACTTATCTGTTCTCTGTTCAAGCATATCATATTAGCGACACATAACACAAATTATTGTTGGGCGCACACATGCAGTTAATGGCAAAGGTGTTTTCAGCATGTTTTTGAGAAAGAATAGTGTGACACTGTGACATGAGCACTTTTTACATAACATAGGAAGCCAGATTGCAACAATTTGAGCCAGACAGAAAATGTATCAGATATTATATTTTAGTGAAGGATCCGTATACTAACCTCATTCAGAATTCATGTTTTCACATGCACTCCAGAATCTAAAGCATACTGTCATCTTCTATAACTCAAGTTTAAAAGGAGACCAAAACAATCAAGGGAATAGCATAGAGGATGTAGAGTGGCATGATAGCTAAACTACCACTTGTTGATGTTGAACACATGTAACAGAAACACACAGAACCGAACAACTAATTAAGGAATATATCTGCTACACTTTTGAGTATATAAGTTTCACTGAAGATTCATATTTGTCAAAAATGAAGGCCTGTTATTCCAGAAAGAGCTAAGAAACTTGCCTCATGGCCACAGTAAACACGAGTTGACTTAGGCAGCGAGCCCAGTGTAACACAAAGGGACTGGTACATTTGCTCTGCCGTACCCTCAAAAAACCTCCCACAACCAGCAATGAACTGCGCTTCAAAAAATGGTCAGGTATTTAACATGGAGAAGAGCAATTATTATGTGATGTGTATACTAACCAAGGTGTCTCCGGTAAATACTGCTGGGTCTTCCTCCTCTTTGCTAGTAACGTAGTAGCTAATATGACCTTTTGTATGACTGTTGGAAATATAAAAACGGCAAGGACCACCAAATCAAGAAAATAACAAAGTTGATAATTCACAGAGCAAACATACAAAAGGTTCCAACACCATTCAAATCAGTAATCCTAGTAAAATCCATGAAGTAGTTGTGCTATTATATGATTTATTTATTCAAGCGAATGCACATCTGTGAATAATTCAGTGTCCTTATACACAAAAAGGTTTTATTTCTTGTCTTTTAAAGCCTATGTGACCCAGAAAAGAGAAACCATACTAATCATATAAGAAAACTAATGAGGAGGTGAGAACTATGTTACATGGCAAGAAGGCAACAACTCATACCATGGCGTATGTAGGCATAGTATCTCAATTTCCTTCCCAATGGATAACTTAGTTCCATTTTCCACCTGATCAGTGCAGCCTTTAACATTGTCCATGGATCCCCCATAGACCTTAATCCCTGGCACTAGCAGCCTCATTTTCTCATTGCCACCAGCATGATCCCTACAACCATAAATAATCATTACCAGCTCACTACATGATTGCAACTATACCTGACAATTATAGCACATGTGAAGTAAATCATCATTACCAGCTCACTAGATAGTTCCAATAACACCTTTAGCACATATTGAGTACTCCCTCCGTCCCATAATATAAGATGTTTTTGCAAGCTAACACAGCTTGCAAAAACATCTTATATTGTGGGACCAAGGGGGTACTATTTATCTTCTACCTACTGCCAGATAGCTACCTTGAAAACATCAAAATATTTTCTTCATCAGTCTTTATTTGTATTAGAAACGCCACATGTAGTACAAATGGAATACGCCAATTACCATATTCAGTGGAGTGCCCACATAGCTCTTTCATCATTGTGTAATTTATGTACTTCATTTCTTTTCAGCCATTTCTTATGTATGATTTTACTTTGTATCGTTTTCTACATGATTGCTAATGAATCGTACAAATATATGTTGGTTTAGCACACACTAATATTCTGGTCACCTTAGGGATGAAAACGGAGCGGAAAATTTCCGGATTTTCCATGGAAAAATGGTGATGGAGAAGAAATACGGAAACAGAATATTGTGGAATGGAAACGGAAATGGAATTTCTTATGCGGAACGAAACGGAAGGGAACAGCGTTTTCCAGCAGAAGTTCCATTTCCGTAAATACGGAACTTTCTGTTTCTCCATGACTACTATGTGGCTCAGTCCAGCACTCAGTAAAACACATGTGTGGCCCAACATCCAGATCGCTAATACCTAACATAGTCTCCTTATACGTGTCACTATCCCCAGCAGGCCAGCCTACACCCTTCTGTCCATCCTCGCTGCACTGCCCAGGCTCCTCCACGTGGTGCGGCTGGTTTAGGAGATCATCGAAAGACGTTGTAGTGATATAAACTGGAATAGCTTGTTAGTTTGCTTGTGTTTTTCGAAATCGTTCAAGGGGTCTTTTAGTTCCGGTGAATATACGGATTTGTATCAGCGTCCGCACCGTATTCATTACGGGTAGTATCTCTTTCCGTATTTGTTTCCACTTCCGGAAAAAAAATATGAAAACAAATGCGGCAACACTCAGTTCTGTCCGTTTCCGTTTCCACTCCGGGGTTTTTTTGAATTTTCGCCCGCGGGGGGGGGGGGGGGGGGGGAGGGGGGGGGGGGGGGGGGGGGGGGGGGGGGGGGGGGTGGTGTTGTCCCACCTGAACATTTCATTAAAAGAACAGGGGCAAGCCCCCTGGGGGGGATTTCAGCAATAGCACGGGGTTGACAGAGCACAAGGTAAGCTGCAAGGGCGATCAGCCATGAGTCGACATCCCCCTGTCTATAACTCTTCAGCCTTCCACGCCACAGAGCAGCGTCCTCGCTGCAGCGCTTGAGGAGAAGCGAAAGAGATGGCCGCAGGCCGCGGAACACCACACCGTTCCGATGCTTCCACAAGTGCCAGCAACACAGCAACAGGAAGGTGTCAACCGACGCCTGACCGACGGCCGGAGAGACATCCAGCAGGTGCAGCGACTTGACCGACGCGCCGAGGAGCGGGACGCCCAGCTTGGTCCAGAAGGAGACGGTGAAGGGGCGGCCGAACACAAGGTGTTGGGCGGACTCTAAGGTCTTGGCGCATAGAGGGCAGCCGGCCTCAGCAGCAGTGCTGAATTTCGACTCCGTTTTTTTTCTTTTTGCGGGGGAATTTCGGCTCCATTTACATCCCTAATTCACCTTGTAGTTATCCTCAGAGCAATAAGAGCATCAAGCCATTAGCTTTATCTTAACTTTTCCATTTCTCCATCTCTATTTTCGAGTTTTATAAGAACATGTAGCATGATTGCACGAGTGACGTTTTTGCAATTATACTTGGTTTGTTCCTGCAACAACTATAGAAGCACGAAGCAGAGCACATCCCTATTCTAGAAAGTAGTGACCCTCTTAACAACCAAGGGATTACTAGGCTGGGATGGGATGGGATGGGATGGATGGCGTACCAGTGGTGGTGGGTGGTGAGGACGCAGTCGATGTAGGCGCCGACCTCGCTGGCCGCCGCCAGCACCTTCTCCGGCTCCACCGGGTCGACGGCCGCCGCCGCGTTGGTGCTCTCGTGAACGATCCTTGAAAAGAGAATAAACAGGATCTCAAACGGATCTGTGAGCAGAAGCTAAGCAACAGGGGAAGCAAGGTTCAAGATTCGCACAGGTAGGCATAGTTATCCTCCAAGCAAGCCACCGGAATGATCTTCATCCTTGGATTTTCTGGAACGAAATCCTGACGGAGAAGAGTGGAAGCGGGAGGAGAGGGTCGTGGAAGGTTTAAGAATGGGGAACCACGGCTTTGGGGAACCGGGGATCCTCTGTGTCCGTCAATTGCTGAACCAGGCCTGCCATCTTTTTTTTTTCTCTCTCCCTCTCTTCTGAAAAATCTACGGAACCAATGCAATGCGTCTTAGCACGAGACGTGCACCCTCCGATTGGCCGGTGAACGATCGCCTGTGTATCTGTGTTTCACCGCATTTTTTCTTATAAAAAATGTATTAATACCGCGAAGATATCAATTATACCCAGCCTCGGCAAAATGTGTTTCACGGCATGCCCTAGAAAAACCTAAAATCTACTCCCTCTATCCCGTAATATAACATAACAATAACAATAATATAAGATGTTATTACAACCAATAATATCTTAGCATATTATAGGACGGAGGAGTAATTTCTTTTCTTAATATTAATGAGACGTACATCAATTTACTTTAAAGATACCAAAGCGTTATTTGTCTATTTTACTATCATCGACGAGGGCTTTGGAAGTGAAACCCACTTGGACATATTTTGGCGAGCATTTAGACTCTTAGTTATTTACCATCATATTTCTAATGAGTTGTCAAAAATTTGAACATTGTTGTGCACAAACTAGTGTATACTAGAGATTAAAATTTTGTAATGTGTACTAACAAGCCGTCTTTAAAATGCAAGAGAATACAATCATATAACTCTCATCCAGCAAAGTGACATCACACGGGTGTTGTTGTCCATTATAATCCTTCATCTTCCATCTTTCGTCGACATCAATTATGCCATCTTATTTCCCAAGGACAGTAAGCATAACTATTTCTTTCCTTTTTGAGGGGGGGGGGGGGGGGGTGGAGGGGTTTCCTGCAAGAAACAAGTATGGTTCTGGTTTTCTGTGTGCCACGTACATAAAAGATGCAAACTATAGCGATCTAGCTCTTATTTATGTGCGTGAGGTAATAAGTGACGGTGTCCTGTATCAGGGGGTCCTAGCCCAGCCAAACTAATGTATGGGCCGGACCACCAGCCCGTTAAGGAAGAGGGACTCCGGAGGCCTTCAACGTGTGGCGACCGAAGACTTGGCGTGTACTTCAAGCATATATGATTATCTTCGGCATGTAAACTCTTAGATGGCAACCGATCTTGTGTAACCCTAGATACACCTTGTGCCTATATAAGCTAGAGGGGTTTAGTCCGTAGAGATCATCCATACACTCATTCATCATACCCCTAGGGTTTAGACCACAACTTACGATCTTGAGGTAGATCAACTATGTACTTCAATACCCCATAATATAAATAAGAGTAGGACGTAGGGTTTTACCTCCATAGAGAGGGCCTAATGACCCACAAGTATAGGGGGTCAATCGTAGTCCTTTCGATAAGTAAGAATGTCGAACCCAACGAGGAGCAGAAGGAAATGACCAGCGGTTTTCAGCAAGGTATTTTCTGCAAGCACTGAAATTATCGGTAATAGATAGTTTGGTGGCAAGATAATTTGTAACAAGTGACAAGTAACAAGAGTAACAATAAGTGCATCAAGGTAGCCCAATCCTTTTTGTTGCAAAGGACGGGCCGGAACAATCTCTTATAATAAGTAAAATGTTCTCGAGGACACACGGGAATTTCATCTAGTCACTTTCATCATGTTTGTTTGATTCGCGTTCGCTACTTTGATAATTTGATATGTGGATGGACCAGTGCTTGGGTGCTGTTCTTACTTGAACAAGCCTCCCACTTATGATTAACCCCTCTCGCAAGCATCCGCAACTACGAAAGAAGAATTGAGATAAAATCTAACCATAGCATTAAACATATGGATACAAATCAGCCCCTTACGGAATCTAATAACTACTCCACAATGCATTCCCTTAGGCACAAAGATGGTGAAGTGTCATGTAGTCGACATTCACATAACACCACTAAGGGAATCACAACATACACATCATCAAAATATCGAACGAATACCAAATTCACATGATTACTTATGACAAGACTTCTTCCATGTCCTCAAGAACAAAAGCAACTACTCACAAATCATATTCATGCTCAAGATCAGAGGGGTATTAAATAGCATAATGGATCTGAACATATAATCTTCCACCAAATAAACCAACTAGCATCAACTACAAGATGTAATCAACACTACTAGTCACCCACAGGTACCAATCTGAGGTTCTGATACAAAGATTGAACACAAGAGATGAAGTAGGGTTTGAGATGAGATGGTGCTGGTGAAGATGTTGATGAAGATTGATCCTCCTAGGATGAGAGGGTTGTTGGTGATGACGGTGGCTTCAATTTCCCCCTCCGGGAGGGAAGTATCCCCGGGGAATTGCTCCGCCGGAGAGCAAAAGTGCTCCTGCCCAAGTTCCGCCTCGAGACGGCGGCGCTCCGTCCCGAAAGTCCTCTCCTTATTTTTTTCTAGGGCAAATGGGCTTATATACCAGAAGATGGGCACAGGAGGCTGGCCAAGGGCCCCACTACCCACCAGGGTGCGCCAGGGGGAGCAGACGCGCCCTGGTTCCTAGTGGGCACCTGGGTGGCCTCCTCTGGTACTTCTTTTCTCCAATAATTTTTATTTATCCAAAGTAAATCTCCGTGAAATTTCAGTTCATTTGGAGATGTGCAGAATAAGTATCTTTGACGTAGCTTTTTCAGGTCCAGAATTCCAGCTGCCGGCAATCTCCCTCTTCATGTAAACCTTGCATATTAAGAGAGAAAAGGCATTAGAATTGCTCCACAAAGTGTTATAATGATTAAAAACACTATAAATAACCGTAGGAAAACATGATGCAAAATGGACGTATCAACTCCCACAAGCTTAGACCTTGCTTGCCCTCAAGCGAAAGCCGGTATTGTTAATCATGTCCACATGTTTAGAGAGAGAGGTGTCGATAAAAACAAAATACGGACATAGTAGCATCATGATCAATATTATAACAACAATATTCATTATCATAAAACTTCTCATGAGCAAGTAACAATTCATCACAACATCAAAGTATAAGGAATAAACTTTTTTGAAAACTAACAAACTATGTTCTCAGTCAACAATGCAATTGCAATTCATCATCTTTTCAGGAAGGGTCTCATGTCGGAACTTTATTTAGCAAGTCCACATACCCAACCATCATTTAGTCTTCTATGATTGCTAACACTCACACCATATATATAGAGCAAAAAGTTTCAGCCAGACACATAGAAAGATAGGGGCTTATAACTTCGCCTCCCAACCTATTCACCTCAAGGGTGATGTCAACAATAATAACTCATATCCAACTGGATATATGTGCCTAGATCTTTCCCCACCACATGATGCTTGCAAAAGAGAAAAATAAAAAGGAATAGAGGAGAACACTATTGACTCTTGCATGAAAAGTAAATACATAAAAGTAAAGGATAGGCCCTTCGCAGAGGGAAGCAGAGGTTGTAATGCGCTTTTTATTTTTGGATGCACAAGCTCTTAATGCAAAGGAACGTCATGTTATATTGCCCCTTGTGATAGCAAACTTTATTATGCAGTCTGTCGCTTTTATTTCTTTGCCATCACAAGTTCGTACAACGCTTGTTTTCCATTACACTAAAAGATCATACATATTTAGAACCAATTTTTATTGCCTTATGCACCGATGACAACTTACTTGAAGGATCTTATTCAATCCATAGGTAGGTATGGTGGACTCTTGTACCATGAAACTGGGTTCAAGGGTTTTTGGATGCACAAGTAGTATCTCTACTTGGTGCGGATTTTTGGCTAGCAAAGATATTGGGCAAGCACCACATGTTAGAGGATCTATGACAATATAACTTCTAAGTGAATATGAACAAACATAAATCATTACGTTGCATTCCTTGTTCAACGTCAACAATTTGGCATAAAATACTTAATGGGGGCTCACAATCATAAAAGATGTCCAAGATAGTATATTTGCATGTGAATCTTCTCTTCCCTTATTAATTTTTTCATGAATTGCATCATTGACCAATGTTATGTTTGTCAACCTTCAATAAATTTTACCACTTACACTTTTCCTTATGTAATGTCATTACTTTCCATAAGATTAGCATATGATCTTTTTCATTATTTTCTTTGCTAGGATTGAAACATAAAAGTAAAGAAGCAAAAACTCAAACTACTCTTTATTATATAGCTCTCAACTCGATTACATAGATAGATAGATCACGAAACTAGCACTCAAAAATAGATCATACTAAAATTTTATTCTACTAAATCACGAAATAGCTAAGGATCGAACTAAAAATAGGTAAAGATAATAAAAGTGATGGTGATACGATATCGGGACACCTCCCCCAAGCTTGGCACAAGCCAAGGGGGGGTGCCCATACCCGTGTACTCAATTTTCCCTCTTTGGTAGGCTTGTCCTCTGGTGATTTTGGAGAATTTTTTCTGCCCAGAAGACACCAGGGGAGCCCAAGAAGTGCACCAGAGGAGGCCTATGGGGCCCACTAGGCACCAGGACGCGCTAGAGGCCCCTGGCGCCCTGGTGGGTAGTGGGGGCCACGGGAGGCTTCTCCACCGACTATCAGCTCTATAAATACTCTAAAATCCCAAAAGCCCTAGGGAAGTCGACGAAACACAATTCCAGCCGCCGCAAGTTCCAGAACCACGAGATCCAATCTGGAGGCCTTTTCCGGCACTCTGCCGGAGGGGTCAACGGTCACGGAGGGGTTCTTCATCATCACCCTTGCCCCTCTGATGATGCGTGTGTAGTTCACCACAGACCTACGGGTCCGTAGGTAGTAGCTAGATGTCTTCTTCTCTCTTTTTGATCTTTAATATAATGTTCTCCTCGATGTTCTTGGAGATCTATTTGATGTAATGACTTTTTGCGGTGTGTTTGTTGGGATCCGATGAATTGTGAGTTTATGATTAGTTATATCCATGAATATTATTTGAGTCTTTGTTGAACTCTCTTATGCATGGTTATAGCCTCGTATTTCTTCTCCAAAATTTTGGTTTGGTTTGGCCAACTAGATTGATTTTTCTTGCCATGGGAAGAGGTGCTTTGTGATGGGTTCGATCTTGTGGTGCTCAATCTCAGTGACAGAAGGAGACATGATACGCATGTATCGTTGCCACTAAGGATAAAAAGATGGGGTCTATTCCTACATGAATAAATCTTGTCTACATCATGTCATCGTTCTTATTGCATTACTCTGTTTTTCCATGAACTTAATACACTAGATGCATGCTGGATAGCGGTCGATGTGTGGAGTAATAGTAGTAGATGCGGGCAGTCGGTCTACTAATCTTGGACGTGATGCCTATATACATGATCATTGCCTTGGATATCGTCATGATTATTCGCTTTTCTATAAATTGCCCAACAGTAATTTGTTTACCCACCGTATGCTATTTTCTCGAGAGAAGCCTCTAGTGAAATCTACGACCCCCGGATCTATTTCCTATCATATTATTTTCAGATCTATTAATCCAAAATCCAAAAATACCTTGCTGCACTGTTTCTTTCTTTATTTTATTTTGTGTTTTTGCTAGATCTATTTATCCAATCTCATACAATTTAATCTATCTCAATACCGAGGAGGGATTGACAGCCCCTCTTACGCGTTAGGTTGCAAGTTTTTGTGGTTTGTGTGCAGCTGCTGTTTACATAGTGTTGCTCGGTTCTCCTACTAGATTGATAACCCTGGTTTCATAATTGAGGGAAATACTTACCATTGTTGTGTTGCATCATCCTTTCCTCTTCGGGGAATTACCAACGTAGATACAAGCGATCAGGAAGAATTTCTGGCGCCGTTGCCGGGGAGACATCATCAACATCTATCAGGTTCCTACGCACAAACTCTCATCTCCTTGCAATTACTTTATTTGCCATTTGCCTCTCGTTTTCATCTCCCCCACTTCTAAAACGTTTTCAAAAAATCACAAAAATATTTGCCTTTTTCTTGTTTGATCTTTTGTTTGCTTGTGATCTTGTTTGCCTAGTTTACCGTTATGGCTAGTTCTTCACCTGCTACATGTACCCCTGAGAATGAAGTTCTCAATTTTACGCAGAGGGCGGGAGAGAATTTAAAAGATGCTTGGTACAGAATTTGTGATGCTCATAATAGATCTATTCGAAAGCAATCCACTACTATTCTTGTTCGTAATTTTTATGTGGGCATTACTACTTGGTATAGATTTGTTCTCGACACTATCACCAAAGGGAATTTCTTGATGTGCCCCCTTTGGATGCTTTTAATGCTATGGGGAATTTAGTGGGATCACCTCCTATCATTATCAATAAAACGCTTTTAACTCTTGAGCATGTTATGCAAAGGCTAGATGCTATTGAAAAGAAAATTCTCACCGAAGAACATATTGAAAATTTGGATAAAATGATTCATAATCTTGCTAATAAAATTGGGTCAAAGGTAGGAGATACTCTTAAATTACTAAGAGAGAAAGGACCCGTAGTTAACGAGAGGGTAGAAGAGAGCCCCGCTAGAATTGATAAGTTGGAAGAAATTTTTAGTAACTTGAGTTCAGCTTTTTCTCCCATTAAAACTATTGAAAAGACTCCTATTAGCAAGAATTGCAAATCCACACATGCTCCTAGGAATAAGGGCGCCACCTCTAGTAGCAACAACGAAGATCTTAAAATGATTAGTGTTCACCCAAACGTAGCTTTGATAAAGGAACCAATCTATAAAAATACGTCTCTTGACTTTGTTCCTATGAGCTTGATTATCAAAAATTTATATGAAAGAACTTCTAGAGAGTATGGTTGTGTGAGGAGTTGGAAACTAAAGATGACAATACTTTAACCTATGTATTATGCCTAGCTAGGGGCATAAAACGATAGCGCTTGTTGGGAGGCAACCCAATGAATAAAATATTTTTTTCTCTTTTTCTTTCTGTTTTTGTGTGTTTACAGAATTATTCCTCTGTTATGATTGTGTTTTTTATGTTTTAATTAGTGTTTGTGCCAAGTAATGCCTTTAGGATGGCTTGGGTGATAGTTGATTTGATCTTGTTGAAAAACAGAAACTTTTACGTCCAGTAACAGAATTGTTAAAAATCACTGGAGCGACGAAAAACTCTGAATGTTTTACACAAGATTGATATATGAATTTTCTCTATTGTCCTAATTTTTCAGAAATTTTGGAGTTACAGAAGTATGAGTAAAATTCGAGTCTTTAGAGACTGTTTTGTTTTTGATAGATTCTATTTTCGTTGCATTGTGTGCTTATTTTTATGAATCTATGGACTATACTAGGGGGTTTTAGCCATGGTAAAGTTAGAATACAGTAGGTATAATGCAATAACAAAATATGAATGGGTTTGCAACAGTACTTAAAGCAAAGATTGGTTTTCTTATACTAACGGATCTCACGAAGGTTTTTGTTAAGTTTTGTGTGATTGTAGTTTTCAAGTTTTGGGTGAGATCACGATGGATGAAGGAATTAGGAGTGAAAATAGCCTAAGTTTGGGGATGCCCATGGCACCCCAAGGTAATATTCAAGGAGAACCAAGCAACTAATCTTGGGGATGCCCCGGAAGGCATCCCCTCTTTCTTCTAACGACCATCAGTAATTTTACTTGGAGCTATATTTTTATTCGTCACATATCATGAGTTTTTCTTGGAGCGTCTTGTATTATATGAGTCTTTTCTTGTTTTGCTTTTTAGTTTTCCACAATCATCCTTGCTGGACACACCTATTTGAGAGAGCCATAATTATGCTATGATTTATTAGGATTGCTCTATGTGCTTCACTTAATTTTTTTGAGCTATGGAATTGCTCTAGTGCTTCACTTATATCTTTTTGAGCACAACGGTGCTTTAATTTTGAAGAAATATGCTCTCATGCTTCACTTAGATTATTTTGAGAGTTAGTAAAAATTTAAATAAATATCCTCTCATGCTTCACTTATATTATTTTGAGAGATGAAAATTTTGAAGAAATATTTATGCTCTTGTTCTTCACTTAAATTTGTTTGGGAGCTTGTTATAAGCAATGGTAATATATGAAACTAGTCCCAAAGTGATAGATATTCAAGAGGGATAATAAAAACTATCATGAAGATCATTGGACAATATAAACTTGATTCCTTTCAATAGTTTTGCGATATGGAGATAGTAATATGTGAGTCATGTTGGTGAGTAATTATGCTTTAGTAAGAATATTGGTGTTAAGGTTTATGATTCCCTATGCAAGCACGAAAGTCAATGGTTATGCAATGAAGTTATATCCTACTTATGGTGCATTATTCGGTGTTAGTTATGTTTAATGCTCATTTATGATCGTTTTCGTTTCTTGGTTGGTTGCTTCTCAATCTACTTGCTAGCCTTCCCTTGTACTAAGTGGGAATACTACTTGTGCATCCAAACTCCTTAAACCAGTTGTGCCAAATGAGTCCACCATACCTACCTATATGCGGTATTTCCATGCAGTTCCAAGTAAATTTGTATGTGCCAACTCTAATTTTCAAAATGAATTTCCTTTTTGTGTGCCCGTACCGCTCATGAAGCGGCAGGGGGTGGCCAATATTTTTCCATGCTAGATGTGTTATTCTCAAGATGAGTGTTTGTTCACTTGTCATTGCACGAGAGTGTGGCCGGTAATAGGGATGCCCAGTCCCGAATTGAAAAAGAAATTTACTTTATGTTGTCAATAATAAATTCCTTGGAAAGTGTTGGTATGGAAGGCACCCGTGGATACGGCTAGCCATGGATTGTGAAAGAATGGTGGAAAAAGGAATAAACTTTATTTTATGTTTGGGAACCGCCTACGATGTATCTAGCATGGAAAGTATTGGGAATTCTCGGTCGTTTTCGTTGACGGGAAAAGCATGCCTCTCAAAACAATTTTATCTCTCAATTTAAGCTTTGAGCTCTGGCACCTCTACAAATCTCTGCTTCCCTCTACGAAGGGCCTATCTATTTACTTTTATATATTTTTTATTTTTATTGAGTCTCCATCTTCTCTTATAAAGCACCAACTAGGGAGCACTATTATCATGCTTGAACATTGGATGTAGCTAATATTTGAGTGTGTTTCATGAATGGATCAATGATTGAGCATAATGGGCTAGGGATAGCTTTCTTTAGTGTTGATATTTTTAAAGACATGGTTGCTTGTTGATATGCTTGAGTATTGAGGTCTTCATGTCAAATTATAGACTATTTCTTTGAATCATCTAAAGTCCAAATGTCCATACTATAAAAGAAAAGAATATGTGATGAATATGATGGGTAGCATTCCACATCAAAATTTCTGTTTTTATCATTTACCTACTCAAGGACGAGCAGGAATTAAGCTTGGGGATGTTGATACGTCTCCAACGTATCTATAATTTTTGATTGTTCCATGCTATTAAAGTATCATACTTGGATGTTTTATACTCATTTACTAGCAACTTTATATCATTTTTTGGGACTAACCTATTGACATAGTGCCCAGTGCCAGTTGCTATTTTTTGTTTTTTTTACTTCGCAGAAAATCAATACCAAACAGACTCCAAATGCCACGAAACTTTCTAGAGAATTTTTTCTGCCCAGAAGACACCAGGGGAGCCCAAGAAGTGCACCAGAGGCCCGTGGGGCTCACTAGGCACCAGGGCGCACTAGAGGCCCCTGGCGCGCCTTGGTGGGTAGTGGGGCCCACGGGAGGCTTCTCCATCGACTATAAGATCTATAAATACTCGAAAATCCCAAAAACCCTAGGGGAGTCGACGAAACACAATTTCAGCCACCGCAAGTTCCAGAACCACGAGATCCAATCTAGAGGCCTTTTCCGGCACTCTGCCGGAGGGGTCAACGATCACGGAGGGGTTCTTCATCATCACCCTTGCCCCTCCGATGATGCGTGAGTAGTTCACCACAGACCTACGGGTCCGTAGGCAGTAGCTAGATGGCTTCTTCTCTCTTTTTGATCTTTAATACAATGTTCTCCTCGATGTTCTTGGAGATCTATTTGATGTAATGCCTTTTTGCGGTGTGTTTGTTGGGATCCGATGAATTGTGAGTTTATGATCAGTTCTATCCATGAATATTATTTGAGTCTTTGTTGAACTCTCTTATGCATGATTGTTATAGCCTCGTATTTCTTCTCCGAAACTTTGGTTTGGTTTGGACAACTAGATTGATTTTTCTTGCCATGGGAAGAGGTGCTTTGTGATGGGTTCGATCTTGCGGTGCTCAATCTCGGTGACAGAAGGAGACATGACACGCATGTATCGTTGCCATTAAGGATAAAAATATGGGGTCTATTCCTACATGAACAGATCTTGTCTACATAATGTCATCGTTCTTATTGCATTACTCCGTTTTTCCATGAACTTAATACACTAGATGCATGCTGGATAGCGGTCGATGTGTGGAGTAATAGTAGTAGATGCAGGCAGGAGTCAGTCAACTAATCTTGGACGTGATGCCTATATACATGATCATTGCCTTGGATATCGTCATGATTATTCGCTTTTCTATCAATTGCCCAACAGTAATTTGTTTACCCACCGTATGCTATTTTCTCGAGAGAAGCCTCTAGTGAAATCTACGGCCCCCGGGTCTATTACCTATCATATTATTTTCAGATCTATTAATCCAAAAATACCTTGCTGCACTTTTTCTTTCTTTATTTTATTTTGTGTTTTTTCTAGATCTATTTACCCAATCTCATACAATTTAATCTATCTCAATACCGAGGAGGGATTGATAACCCTGCTTACGCGTTGGGTTGCAAGTTTTTGTGGTTTGTGTGCAAGTGTTGTTTACATAGTGTTGCTTGGTTCTCCTACTGGATTGATAACCTTGGTTTCATAACTGAGGGAAATACTTACCGTTGTTGTGCTGCATCATCCTCTCCTCTTTGGGGAATTACCAGCGTAGATACAAGCAATCAGCGGCTAAACTCGTACATTTGAATCTTGCCTCATACTCAAAATTTTGGTTTTGAAGATCATAAACTTGGCCTTGGAGATAATCGATTCCTTTGTTGAGCTTGAAGACGATGTCCTTCTTTGATTGGCCATCCACCTTGTGGTCACGGGTGAATTCCGTGATCATGGAGTGGTTAGCACTAAGTCCACGTTCCACCATCCCTTGGCATTTGAAGATCTCCTGCTCCACCGCCTCGAGCCTGGCCTCCATGCTTCCCGTCTTCTTGGGACCTTGAACATCCCGGATGTGGAGCACCCCCTCATGCATCTCAATGGCTTGAGGGTGCTTCATCACCTCCGGTAGGTAGGGGTTGATGACCTTCTCATAGAACTTGTCCTTGGAGGAGCTTGGTGGAGCCATGGCGATCAAGATCTGACAGAAAAACAACACGAAACAAGAATAGAAGATATTTCTGCGATACGGTGGTCAAAACGTCTAGGAGTATATATAAAGAATTTTTATCTTGCGAAACAAGTATTCCAGAAGAAAACAGAGTCGGGAAGGCTCACGAGGGGCCCACTACCCACCAGGGCGCGCCACCTAGGTGGCCTCCTCTGGTGTTTCTTATTTTTGTATTTTTTCTAATATTCCAAAACTAACAGAAAATATTTTTATGAAATTTTTGGAGTCGGTTTACTTACAGTATCACGTACCTCTTCCTTTTCAGGGTTCTGGAGCGTTCTGGAAGGTCTCTTTTATGTATTCCTCCGGTGTCATTGTTTGAATAACATTAGTTTCAACATTAATAGGTGTACCTGAGATATAATGCTTAATTCTTTGTCCATTTACCACCTTCGGATTAGTGCCTTCAGCATTATTGATCTTAATGGCTCCAGAATGATAAACTTCCTCAATGATGTATGGTCCTTCCCATTTGGAGAGAAGTTTTCCTGCAAAAAATCTAAAACGAGAATTTTACAAAAGAACATACTCACCCACTTTGAATTCTCGCGTTTGAATTCTTTTGTTGTCGGCGTTCTGGGAACCAGGGTACCCAGACTTGCCTGCCTGCGGCCCGTGACACGGCTCCTTCGACGGCCTGGTACGGCCCATCTGCAAGACTACCAAGACAAGACCCTCGCGAGGCCCCCCTGGCCTCACGAGGCGGACGACACCAAGACCTCCAGAGGAGTGGAGTTTCCTATGCAAGTGCCCAGCCTCATGAGGCTGAGATGACGTGAGCCATGACGACCAAGGCCAGGCGGGCGCCAACGGGCGCAGAGGAGGCAGTTTCCCTTTCGGTGCTAAGGGGGCAAGGACAGACGTGGGTTCCCAAGGAGCCCTCCCAAGGTTTCCATTCCGGTGCAACAAGACCAAGACCATGAGCTCGGCAGGACGGATGTCATCGCCGAGCCCACTGCTGCGTCACGACCAGAAGCTTTGCAGGAGAAGACCACCTTTTGTCAGGATAGGGTGTACCTCTTGTCCCCTTTCAAATTGGCCGTTGTGGTATCCCTTCCTGCCTAAGTTTCCAAGGAAGAGGACCGAGGCCACTATAAATATAGGTTAGCCACCACCGTAGAGGAGGTCGACTCATTCTCACCCCCCGAGCCCTCACGAGGTAGCTCATCCACTGTACCAGTTCATCCTTAAACCTCCTCGTGAGGCCAATCCACCACAAAGCAGGAGTAGGGTTTTACACCGCAAGGTGTCCCGAACCTGGGTAAACTGCCGTGTCCATCTTCTTCCCCGCTCACGCGAATCCGGCGAGGCTAGGTTGTAGGGCAACAAGCTTGAGGCTTGAGAGGTTGAGATCTTCGCACACGCCCCAGAGTTCGAACCTTCTTGGGTCTGCGGAGCCCTGAATCCGACATTTGTCATGCCATCTTTTAACTTTTTCTTTAAACAATTTGGCATTTTCATAAGCTTGGATTCTCCATTCATCCAACGAGCAAATATCAAATAACCTCTTTTCTCCGGCAAGTTTAAAATCATAATTGAGTTCTTTAATTGCCCAATATGCTTTATGTTCTAACTTAAGAGGTAAATGACATGCTTTCCCATAAACCATTTTGTATGGAGACATACCCATAGGATTTTTATAACAGTTCTATAGGCCCATAATGCATCATCTAATTTCTTTGACCAATTCTTTCGAGACCTATTGACAGTCTTTTGCAAAATTAACTTTATTTCTCTATAGCTCAGTTCAACTTGACCACTAGACCGAGGGTGATAGGGGGATGCAATTCTATGGTTAACATCATATTTAGCAAGCAGTTTACGGAATGCACCATGAATAAAGTGTGAACCACCAATCAGTCATTAAATATCTAGGGACTCCAAACCTTGGGAAAATAACTTCTTTAAGCATTTTAATAGAAGTGTTGCGATCAACACTACTGGTTGGAATACCTTCTACCCACTTAGTGACATAATCAACAACAACTAAAATATGTGTATACCCATTAGAGGAAGGAAAAGGTCCCATATAATCAAAGCCCCAAACATCAAATGGTTCAATAACAATTGAATAATTCATAGGCATTTCCTGATTTCTACCAATATTACCAATTCTTTGACATTCATCACAAGATAAGACAAACTTACGAGCATCCTTGAAAAGGGTAGGGCAATAAAAACCAGATTGCAATACCTTGTGTGCAGTTCTGTCTCCCGCATGATGTCCTCCGTAAGCCTCGGAGTGACACTTCCGTAAGATTTGTTCTTGTTCATGATCAGGTATACAACGTCTAACAATACCATCTACTCCTTCTTTATAAAGGTGTGGGTCATCCCAAAAGTAATGTCTTAAATCATAGAAAAACCTTTTATTTTGTTGGTATGTGAAACTAGGTGGTATAAATTTAGCAATAATGTAATTAGCATAGTCTGCATACCAAGTAGTATTGCGAGAGGTATTTATGGCAACTAGTTGTTCATCGGGAAAACTATCATCAAAAGGTAATGGGTCATCAAGGATATTTTCTAACCTAGACAAGTTATCAGCTACAGGATTCTCAGCTCCCTTTCTATCAGTGATATGCAATCAAACTCTTGTAGCAAAAGAACCCACCTAATGAGTCTAGGTTTAGCATCTTTCTTTTCCATAAGGTATTTAATAGCAGCATGATCAATGTGAAAAATTACTTTAGAATCAACTATGTAAGATCTGAATTTATCACAAGCAAACACAACTGCTAGAAATTCTTTCTCAATAGTAGCATAATTTCTTTGAGCAATGTCTAGAGTTTTACTAGCATAATGGATAACATTTAATTTCTTATCAACTATTTACCCTAGAACATCACCAACAACATAATCACTAGCATCACACATAATTTCAAAAGGCAAGTTCCAATCGGGTGGTTGAACAATAGGTGCAGAGGTCAAGGCTTTCTTAAGTGTTTCGAAGGCTTCTACACAATCCTCATAAAAACAAATGGAACATCTTTTTGCAAGAGATTAGTAAGAGGCCTAGAAATTTTAGAGAAGTCTTTAATAAACCTCCTATAGAAACCAGCATGACGAAGGAAACTTCTTATACCTTTAATATCTTTAGGACATGGTATTTTCTCAATTACATCAACTTTAGCTTTGTCTACTTCAATACCCCTTTTAGAAATTTTATGCCCCAAGACAATACCTTCATTCACCGTAAAGTGGCACTTCTCCCAGTTTAAGACAAGATTAGTTTGTTCACATCTCTGCAAAACTAGATCAAGGTTGCTTAAGCAATCATCAAAAGAAGTTCCGTAAACAAAAAAATCATCCATGAAAACCTCAAAAATCTTTTCATAAAAGTCAGAGAATATAGCAGTCATGCATCTTTGAAAGCTAGCAGGTGCATTGCATAAACTAAAAGGCATATGTCTATAAGCATAAGTTCCAAAAGGACAAGTAAAGGTGGTTTTCTCTTGGTCGGGTTGCGATACAGGTATTTGAGAGAAACCAGAATATCCATCAAGAAAGCAAAAGTGTGTGTGGTTAGATAATCTTTCTAACATTTGATCAATAAAAGGCAAGAGGTAATGATCTTTTCTAGTAGCTTTGTTTAATTTTCTAAAATCAATTACCATCCTATAATCAGTTACAATTCTTTGTGGAATAAGCTCATTTTATCATTAGGAACAACGGTGATGCCTCCTTTCTTAGGGACACAATGAACGAGACTTACCCATCTACTGTCAGCTATGGGATAAATTATACCTGCTTCCAGAAGCTTTAATATTTCAGTTCTTACCACTTCCTTCATCTTAGGATTTAATCATCGTTGATGATCAACAACTGGTTTAGCATCAGGCTCCATATTAATTTTGTGCTGACATAGAGTGGGACTAATGCCCTGAAGATCATCAAGAGTATATCCAATAGCGGCACGGTGCTTCCTTAGAGTTTTAAGTAATCTCTTCTCTTCATGCTCTGTAAGGTTAGCACCAATAATAACAGGATTTATTTTCTTTTCATCAAGATAAGCATATTCAAAAGTATCAGGTAATTGTTTCAATTCAAACACGGGATCACCTTTAGGTGGAGGAGGACCTCCTAGATTTTCAACAGGCAAATTGTGTTTAAGAATAGGTGGTTGATCAAAGAACATCTTATCTATTTCATTTCTTTGATGCAAGTGCATATCATTTTCATGATCCAACAAATATTATTCTAACAGATCAGTAGGAGGTACGTCAATAGAAGCAAGACCAATTATTTCATCTTTACTAGGAAATTCTTTATCATGATGTTGTCTACTAAACTTAGAGAAATTAAACTCATGAGACACGTCACTAAGGTTAACACTGACGGTTCCTTTAGTGCAATCAATCTTAGCATTAACAGTGTTCAAGAAGGGTCTACCAAATATTATGGGACAAAAATCATCTTGTGGAGAACCAAGAACTAGAAAATCAGTAGGGTATTTTATTTTCCCACACAAGACTTCAACATCTCTAACAATCCCAAGTGGTGAAATGTATCTCTATTCGCAAGCTTAATAGTAACATCAATATCTTCTATTTCAGCAGGTGCAATATCATTCATAATTTCTTGATATAAAGTAAACAGGATATCACTAACACTAGAACCCAAATCACATAATCCATGATAACAATGATCTCCTATTTTAATAGAGACAACAGGCATGCCAACAACTGGTTTATTCTTATCTTTATCATTGGGTTTAGCAATTCTAGCAGCTTCACCACAGAAATAAATAACATACCCATCAATATTATCGACCAAGAGATCTTTAACCATAGCACCATTAGGTTCAACTTTAATTTGTTTGGAGGGTCTAGGTGCTGTAATATTACTCTTGTTAACCACGGTTGAGACCTTAGCATGTTCCTTTATCCTAACAGGGAAATGTGGTTTTTTTATGTAAGCAGTAGGCACAACTGGATCAACATTGTAAATGATAATTTCATCTTTAAATATAACTGGCTCCTCAATCTTTTCTTTAACAGGGGGATGATATTTAAACCATTTCTCCTTAGGGAGATCAACATGAGTAGCAAATGATTCACAAAAAGAGGCTACTATCTCAGAGTCGAGTCCATATTTAGTGCTAACCTTGTGAAAAGCATCGGTATCTATAAAAGATTTAACACAATCGAACTTAAGTGTTATACCTGACTCATTACCTTTGTCGAGTTCCCAATCTTCAGAGTTGCGTTTAATTCTTTCCAGAAGATCCCATCTGAATTCAATAGTTTTCTTCATAAAAGAGCCAGTCGAAGAAGAATCGAGCATGGTTTGATTATCATGAGAAAGTCAAGAATAAAAATTCTGTAAGATAATTTCTTTTGAGAGCTCATGATTGGGGCATGTATACATCATATACTTAAGCCTCCCCCAAGATTGAGCGATACTTTCTCCTTCATGAGGCCAAAAATTATATATATAATTCCGATCACGATGAACTAGATGCATATGATAAAACTTTTGATGAAATTCCAATTTCAATCGATTCCAATCCCAAGCTCCAATATCATCACATAGCCTGAGCTTAAATAATCCACAAACTTCATCCACATAGATTAGGTGCATATCAGGATGTAATGTTCCATCTCCTGCATAAGGATTAGCTAGCAGTTTCTCTATCATACCCAAAGGAATCTCATAATAAATATTTTCAGTAGGTGCAGTAGGTTGAGGAGAAACTCTTTGTGCTTCTGGTCGAGGTGAAGATACCCTGAACAAACCCCTCAAAGTATTGTTTTCCATAGTAACAAGTAACAGTAAATTTCAGCACGTAATATAAATTTTTCCTTACCAAATTCCACTCACCAAAAGCGCTTCACTCCCCGGCAACGGCGCCAGAAAAGATCCTTGATGACCCACAAGTATAGGGGATCAACCGTAGTCCTTTTGATAAGTAAGAGTGTCAAACGCAACGAGGAGCAAAAGGAAATGACAAGCGGTTTTCAGCAAGGTATTTTCTGCAAGCACTGAAATTATCGGTAACAAATAGTTTTGTAGCAAGATAATTTTTAACAAGTAACAAGAGTAGCAATAAGTGAAGCAAGGTAGCCCAATCCTTTTTGTTGCAAAGGACAGTCCAGAACAATCTCTTATAATAAGTAAAACGCTCTCGAGGACACACGGGAATTTCATCTAGTCACTTTCATCATGTTTGTTTGATTCGCGTTCGCTACTTGATAATTTGATATGTGGGTGGACCGGTGCTTGGGTGCTATTCTTACTTGAACAAGCCTCCCACTTATGATTAACCCCTCTCGCAAGCATCCGCAACTACGAAAGAAGAATTAAGATAAAACCTAACCGTAGCATTAAACATATGGATCCACATCAGCCCCTTACGGAATAGCGCATAAACTAGGGTTTAAGTTTCTGTCACTCTAGCAACCCATCATCTAATAACTACTCCACAATGTATTCCCTTAGGCCCAAAGATGTTGAAGTGTCATGTAGTCGACATTCACATAACACCACTAAGGGAATCACAACATAGACATCATCAAAATATCGAATGAATACCAAATTCACATGATTACTTATGAATAGACTTCTCCCATGTCCTCAAGAACAAAAGCAAATACTCACAAATCATATTCATGCTCAAGATCAGAGGGGTATTAAATAGCATAATGGATCTGAACATATAATCTTCCACCAAATAAACCAACTAGCATCAACTACAAGATGTAGTCAACACTACTAGTCACCCACAGGTACCAATTTGAGGTTCTGATACAAAGATTGAACACAAGAGATGAAGTAGGGTTTGAGATGAGATGGTGCTGGTGAAGATGTTGATGAATATTGATCCTTCCACTGAGAGGGTTGTTGGTGATGATGATGGCTTCGATTTCCCCCTCCCGGAGGGAAGTATCCCCGGTGGAATCGCTCCGCCGGAAAGCAAAAGTGCTCCTGCCCAAGTTCCGCCTCAAGACGGCAGCGCTCCATCTCGAAAGTCCTCACCTTATTTTTTCTAGGTAAAATGGGCTTATATACCAGAAGATGGGCACCGGAGGATGGCTAGGGGCCCTACTACCCACCAGGGCGCGCCAGGGGGAGCGGGCGCGCCCTGGTGCCTACTGGGCACCTGGGTGGCCCCCTCTAGTACTTCTTTTCTCCAATAATTTTTTTATTCCAAAGTAAATCTCCGTGAAATTTCAATTCATTTGGAGATGTGTAGAATAGGTATCTCTGACGTAGCTTTTTCAGGTCCAGAATTCCAGCTGCCGGCAATCTCCCTCTTCATGTAAACCTTGCATATTAAGAGAGAAAAGGCATTAGAATTGCTCCACATAGTGTTATAATGATTGAAAACACTATAAATAACAGTAGGAAAACATGATGCCAAATGGACATATCAGGGCCCGAACCTGGGTAAACTCCTTGTGTGTTTTTCGCCTACTACCCATCGATCCGACCTAACAGCTCGGGGCCCCCTACCCGAGATCTGTCGGTTTTGACACCGAGATTGGTGCTTTCATTGAGAGCTCATTGTTTGATCATCTGGATTAGATGGCTCGTCTGCAAATTGATAGCAGCATCGGCTATGGGGGCATCTTCATCCCCGATCAACTTTTCGTCTTCGGCAACATTGTGCTGCTTGCCAATCTAGCTGGCCATCTAGGCCGCATGAAGACCTTCGCCCCAAACCAATTCATTACGTTCGGAAGCCTGGAGTACACCACAGACGCTCGTGGAGATCTGGTCCTCTTGGGATTAACCTCGGATCAGCTCAAACCATCCGGCGCCAGGACCTAGGAGCCGGCTAACGATGAGATCCTCGGATCCACCCTCCTCCTAGAGCCGACCCCGGAGATAGACTCGATGATCACTACATCTAGTTCAAATTTTGGGTCCCCAGATGTCTCCCTTGAGTCGAGCTTGTCTTTGGACCAGGAGAAACCGCTCATATATCTAATAACCGAGGCGGTAACTGATACGTCCATTTTGCATCATGTTTTACTATTGTTGGTTATAAAAAAATTTATGCATAATAACACTTTATGGAGTAATTCTAATGCCTTTTCTCTCATAATATGCAAGTTTTACACAAAGAGGGAGAATACCGGCAGCTGGAATTTTGGACATGAAAAAGCTACGTTAGAGATACCTATTCTGCACATCTCCAAATGAGCTGAAATTTTATAGAGAATTATTTTGGAATATTTAATAAATATTGGAGAAAAGAACTACCAGAGGGGGGGGCTGCCAGGTGCCCACGAGACACCAAGGCGCGCCAGGCCCCCCAGGCGCGCCCTGGTGGGTGGTGGGCAGCCCGACCCACCTCCGGTGCCCATCTTCTGGTATATGAGGTCTTTTGACCTAGAAAAAATGAGGAGAGGACTTTCGGGATGGAGCGCCGCCGTCTCGAGGTGGAACTTGGGCAGGAGCAATTTTGCCCTCCGGTGGAGCGATTCCGCCGGGGGAACTTCCCTCCTGGAGGGGAAAATCGAAGCCATCGTCACCACCAACAACCCTCTCATCTTTGGGAGGCCAATCTCCATCAACATCTTCAACAACACCATCTCATCTCAAACCCTAGTTCATCTCTTATGTTCAATCTTTGTACCGGAACCTCAGATTGGTACCTGTGGGTGACCAGTAGTGTTGATTACATCTAGTAGTTGATGCTATATGGTTTATTTGGTGGAAGATTATATGTTCAGATCCATTATGCTATTTAATACCCCTCTGATGTTGAGCATGAATATTATTTGTGAGTAGTTACCTTTGTTCTTGAGGCCACGGGAGAAGTCATGTTGCAAGTAATCATGTGAATTTGATATGTGTTCGATATTTTGATGATATGTATGTTGAGATTCCCTTAGTGGTGTTATGTGAACGTCGACTACATGACATTTCACCATCTTTGGGCCTAAGGGAATGCAATGTGGAGTAGTTATTAGATGATGGGTTGCTAGAGTGTCAGAAGCTTAAACCCTAGTTTATGCGCTATTTCGTAAGGGACTGATTTGGATCCACATGTTTAATGCTATGGCTAGATTTTATCTTAATACTTCTTTCGTAGTTGCGGATGCTTGCGAGGGGGTTAATCATAAGTGGGAGGCTTGTTCAAGTAAGAACAGCACCCAAACACCGGTCCACCCACATATCAAATTATCAAAGTAGTGAACGTGAATCAAACCAACATTATGAAAGTGACTAGATGAAATTCCCGCGTGCCCTCAAGAACACTTTGCTTATTATAAGAGACCATTCTAGCCTATCCTTTGCTACAAAAATGATTGGGCTACCTTGCTGCACTTTATTTACCGTTACCTTTACTTGTCTATTACAAATTATCTTGTTATCAAACTACATGTTACCTACAATTTCAGTGTTTGCAGAAATTACCTTGTTGAAAACCACTTGTCATTTCCTTCTGCTCCTCGTTGGGTTTGACACTCTTACTTATCGAAAGGACTACGATTGATCCCCTATACTTGTGGGTCATCAAGACTCTTTTCTGGCACTGTTGCCAGGGAGTGAAGCACTCTTGGTAAGTGGAAATTGGTAAGGAAAAATTTATATTACGTGCTGAAATTTACTGTTACTTGTTACTATGGAAAACAATCCTTTGAGGGGTTTGTTCGGGGTATCTTCACCTCGACCGGAAACACAAAGAGTTTTCCCTCAACCTACTGCACCTATTGAAAATATTGGTTATGAAATTCCTTCGGGTATGATAGAACAACTACTAGCTAATCCTTATGCAGGAGACGGAACTAAGCATCCCGATATGCATCTGATACATGTGGATGAAATTTATGGATTATTTAAGCTTGCAGGTTTACCCGGAGATGAAGTTAAGAAGAAGTTTCCCTTTATATTTGAAGGGAAAAGCATTGATATGGTATAGGCTATGCAATGATATTGGATCTTGGAACTGGAATCGATTGAAATTGGAATTTCACCAAAAAAATTATCCTATGCATCTAGTTCATCATGATCGGAATTATATATATAAGTTTTGGCCTTGTGAAGGAGAAAGTATCGCTCTAGCTTGGGGTGGCTTAAGGCAATGATATATTCATGCCCCAAGCATGAGCTCTCAAGAGAAATTATTATTTAGAATGTTTATGCTCGGCTTTCTCGTGATGATCAATCCATGCTCAATACTTCTTGTACTGGTTCTTTTATGAAGAAGACTATTGAATTCAGGTGGGACCTTTTAGAAGGAATTAAATGCAACTCTGAAGATTGGAAACTCGACGAAGGTAAAGAATCAGGTATTAAGCTTGAGTTTGATTGTGTTAATCTTTTATGAATACCAATGCTTTTCACAAGTTTAACACTAAATATGGACTTGACTCTGAGATAGTAGCCTCTTTTTGTGAATCATTTGCTACTCATGTTGATCTCCCTAAGGACAAGTGGTTTAAATATCATCCCCCTATTAAAGAAGAAATTAAAGAATCGGTTATAGCTAAAGACGAAACTATTATTTACAATGTTGATCCAGTTGTGCCTATTGCTTATATTGAAAAACCACCTTTCCCTGTTAGGATAAAGGAACATGCTAAGGTATCAATAGTGGTTCGCAAAAGTAATATTAAAGAACCTAAACTTTATGAACAAATCAAAGTAGAACCTAGTGTTGCTATGGTTAAAGATCTCTTGGTCAAAAATATTGATGGGCATGTTATTTACTTCTGTGATGAAGCTGCTAGAATAGCCAAACCCGATGAAAAAGATAAACATAGACCTGTAGTTGGCATGCCTGTCGTCTCAGTTAAAATAGGAGTTCATTGCTATCATGGTTTATGTGACTTAGGTGCTAGTGTGAGTGCTATTCCTTTTACCTTATACCAAGAAATTATGAATGATATAGCACCCGCTGAAATAGAAGACATAGATGTTATTATTAAACTTGCAAATAGAGACACCATCACACCACTTGGGATTGTTAGAGATGTTGAAGTCTTGTGTGGGAAAATAAAATACCCTACTGATTTTCTAGTTCTTGGTTCCCAACAAGATGACTTTTGTCCCATAATTTTTGGTAGACCTTTCTTGAACACTGTCAATGCTAAGATAGATTGTGAGAAAGAAACTATCAGTGTTAGCTTTGGTGATGTGTCTCATGAGTTTAATTTCTCTAAGTTTCGTAGACAACCACACGATAAAGAATCACCTAGTAAAGATGAAATAATTGGTCTTGCTTCTATTGCCGTACCTCCTACTGATCCTTTAGAACAATATTTGCTAGACCATGAGAATGATATGCACTTGCGTGAAAGAAATGAAATAGACAAAATATTCTATGAACGACAACCTATCCTTAAACACAATTTTCCTATTGAAACTTTAGGAGGTCCTCCTACACCTAAAGGTGATCCTGTGTTTGAATTAAAACAATTGCATGACACTCTGAAGTATGCTCATCTTGATGAGAAAAAGATATATCCTATTATTATTAGTGCTAACCTTTCAGAACATGAAGAAGAGAGACTATTGAAAATTCCGAGGAAGCACCATGCTGCTATTGGATATACTCTTGATGATCTTAAGGGCATTAGTCCCACTCTCTGTCCGCACAAGATTAATATGGAACCTGATGCTAAACCTATTGTTGATCACCAATGACGATTGAATCCTAAGATGAAAGAAGTGGTAAGAACTGAAATACTAAAGCTCCTGGAAGTAGGTATAATATATCCTATAGCTGATAGTAGATGGGTAAGTCCTGTTCATTGTGTCCCTAAGAAAGGAGGTATTACTGTTGTTCCTAATGATAAAAATGAACTTATCCCACAAAGAATTGTTACTGGCTATAGGATGGTAATTGATTTTAGAAAATTAAATAAAGCTACTAGAAAAGATCAATACCCTCTGCCTTTATTGATCAAATGCTAGAAAGATTATCTAAGCACACACACTTTTGTTTTCTTGATGGATATTCTGGCTTCTCTCAAATACCTGTTTCACAACCTGATCAAGAGAAAACCACTTTTACTTGCCCTTTTGGAACTTATGCTTATAGACGTATGCCCTTTGGTTTATGTAATGCACCTGCTTTCTTTCAAAGATGTATGACTGCTATATTCTCTGATTTTTGTGAAAAGATTGTTGAGGTTTTCATGGATGATTTTTCCGTTTACAGAACTTCTTTTGATGATTGCTTAAGCAACCTTGATCAAGTTTTGCAGAGATGTGAACAAACTAATCTTGTCTTGAATTGGGAGAAGTGCCACTTTATGGTTAATGAAGGCATTGTCTTGGGTCATAAAATTCTGAACGAGGTATTGAGGTGGATAAAGCTAAAGTTGATGCAATTGAGAAAATGCCATGTCCTAAAGATATTAGAGGTATTCATAGTTTCCTTGGTCATGCTGGTTTCTATAGGAGGTTTATTAAAGACTTCTCTAAAATTTGTAGGCCTCTTACTAATCTTTTACAAAAGGATGTTCCATTTGTTTTTGATGATGATTGTGTAGAAGCCTTTGAAACACTTAAAAGAGCCTTAATTTCTGCACATATTGTTCAACCACCTGATTGGAACTTGCCTTTTGAAATTATGTGTGATGCTAGTGATTTTGCTGTTGGTGTTGTTCTAGGACAAAGATTTGTAAGAAATTAAATGTTATCCATTATGCTAGCAAAACTCTAGACAGTGCCCAAAGAAATTATGCTACTATTGAGAAAGAATTTTTAGCAATTGTGTTTGCTTGTGATAAATTCAGATCTTACATTATTGATTCCAAAGTAATTGTTCACACCGATCATGCTGCTATAAAATATCTTATGGAAAAGAAAGATGCTAAACCTAGACACATTAGGTGGGTTCTTTTGCTACAAGAATTTGACTTACATATCACTGATAGGAAAGGAGCTGAGAACCCAGTTGCTGATAACTTGTCTAGGTTAGAAAATATTCTTGACGGCTCACTACCTATTGATGATAGCTTTCCTGATGAACAACTAGCTGTAATAAATGCTTCTCATAATATTCCTTGGTATCCTGACTATGCTAATTATAATGTTGCTAAATTTATACCACCTAGTTTTACATACCAACAAAATAAAAAATTCTTCTATGATTTAAGACATTACTTTTGGGATGACCCACATCTTTATAAAGAGGGAGTGGATGGTATTATTAGACATTGTGTACCTAATCATGAACAGGAACAAATCCTATGGAAATGTCACTCCGAAGCCTATGGAGGACATCATGCAGGAGATAGAACTGCGCATAAGGTATTACAATCTGGTTTTTATTGGCCTACTCTTTTCAAAGATGCCTGTAAGTTTGTCTTGTCTTATGATGAATGTCAAAGAATAGGTAATATCGGTAAGCATTAGGAAATGCCTATGAATTATTCACTTGTTGTTGAACCATTTGATGTTTGGGGCTTTGATTATATGGGACCTTTTCCTTCCTCTAATGGGTATACACATATTTTGGTTGCTGTTGATTATGTTACTAAGTGGGTAGAAGCTATTCCAACTAGTAGTGCTGATCATAACACCTCCATTAAAATGCTTAAATAAGTTATTTTCCCAAGGTTTGGAGTCCCTAGATATTTAATGACTGATGGTGGTTCACATTTTATTCATGGTGCTTTTCGTAAAATGCTTGCTAAATATGATGTTAACCATAGAATTGCATCACCCTATCATCCTCAATCTAGTGGTCAAGTTGAACCTAGCAATAGAGAAATGAAATTAATATTACAAAAAACTGTCAATAGGTCCCGAAAGGATTGGTCTAAGAAATTAGGTTATGCACTTTGGGCCTACAGAACAGCTTATAAAAATCCTATGGGTATGTCTCCATATAAAATGGTTTATGGAAAAGCTTGTTATTTGCCTCTTGAGTTAGAACATAAAGCATATTGGGCAATTAAAGAACTCAATTATGATTTCAAACTTGCTGGTGAAAAGAGGTTATTTGATATTAGCTCACTAGATGAATGGAGAACCCAAGCTTATGCAAATGCCAAACTATTTAAAGAAAAAGTTAAAAGATGGCATGGCAAAAGAATCCAAAAGTGGGAATTCAAAGTCGGTGAACATGTTCTATTATACAACTCTCATTTTAGTCTTTTTGCAGGAAAACTTCTTTCCAAATGGGAAGGACCATATATTATCGAAGATGTTTATCGCTCTGGAGCTATCAAGATTAATAATGTCGAAGGTACTAACCCGAAGGTGGTCAATGGACAAAGAATTAAACACTATATCTCAAGTACGCCCATTAATGTTGAAACCAATATTATTCATACTATGACACCGGAGGAACACATAAAAGAAACCTTCTAGAACACTCCAAAACCCTGAAAAAGAAGAGGAACATGATACGGTAAGTAAACGGATTCCGAAAAATCCACAAAAATATTTTTTGTCAGTTTTGGAATATTAGAAAAAAATCAGAAAATAAGAAATAACCGGGAAGGCAACCCAGGTGCCCACGAGACACTAGGGCGCACCTGCCCCACCTGGCGCACCCTGGTGGGTGGTGGGCCCCTCGGGCACCTTCCCGACTTCGTTTCCCTTCCATATGCTTGTTTCCCAAGATAAAAAATCTTTATATATACCCTCAGATGATTTGACCACCGTATTACGGAGAAATCCTCTGTTCTTGTTTCGTGCTATTTTTCTGACAGATCTGAAAATATGACGTCTCAAGATTCAGATGGAGAGGGCTATGTTACCCACCGTACTCTAGATCCAAATATCTTTAAGGATATCTTTCTCTATTTGTGGGTCACAGATGAGGAGGAGGACACCGATCCGAAGGAGACGGAGGATGCATCCTTAGATGAAGATGAAGTCCCACTACCTCAACCTAGAGATATGCACACGGAGTTCAAGAAGTCAAGTTTCCCCAACAGAGCAAACAAATATAAGACCCAATCTATCCCTTCCCGTTTTCTGCAGGAAAGCAAGGCAGCATTATGCAAGAGGATATTAAAGCTTGAGCAAGAGAACGATGATTTGAGGGAGGATAATTTTAGCCTCCGACGCAAGCTGGAGAAGAAGAATGCATCACCACCACCATCATCATCACCAAAGGAGACTTGAGTACATGGGTATGGGCACTCCCCTTGGCTTTGGCCAAGCTTGGGGGAGATGCCCCGGTATTGTATCACCATCACTTTTATTACCTTTACCTATTTTAGTTCGATCCTTAGCTATTTCGTGATTTAGTTGAATAAAAGTTTAGTATGATCTATTTTTGAGTGCTAGTTTCGTGATCTATCTATCTATGTAATCGAGTGAGAGTTATATAATAAAGTTTAGTTTGAGTTTTTGCTTCTTTACTTTTATGTTTCAATCAAAATAAAAGGAAATAATGAGAAAGATCATATGCTAATCTTATGGTAAGTAATGACATCACATAAGGAAAAGTATAAGTGGTAAAATGTGTTGAAAGTTGACAAACATAGCATTGGTCAATGATGCAATTCATGAAAGAATTAATAAGGGAAGAGAAGATTCACATGCAAATACACTATCTTGGACATCTTTTATGATTGTGAGCCCCCACTAAATATCCTATGCCAAACTGTTGACGTTGGACAAGGAAGACAACATAATGATTTATGTTTGTTCATATTCACATAGAAGTTATATTGTCATAGATCCTTCAACATGTGGTGCTTGCTCAGTATCTTTGCTAGCCAAAATTCCGCACTAAGTAGAGATACTACTTGTGCATCCAAAAACCTTAAACCCAAACTCATGTTTTGAGAGTACACCATACCTACCTATGGATTGAGTAAGATCCTTCAAGTAAGTTGTCATCGGTGCAAAAAGGCAATAAAAATTGCTTCTAAATGTGTTTGATCATTTAGTGTAAGAGAAATTAAGCGTTGGACGAACTTGTGATGGCAAAGTAATAAAAGCGATGGACTGCATAATAAAGGTTGCTATCATAAGGGGTAATATAATGTGACGTTCTTTTGCATTAAGAGATTGTGCATACAAAACCAAAAAGCGCATGACAACCTCTACTTCCCTCTGTGAAGGGCCTATCTTTTACTTTTATGTATTTACTTTTTATGCAAGAGTCAAAGTATTTTCCTCTATTCCTTTTTATTTTCTCTTTGGCAAGCATCATGTGGTGGGGAAAGATCTAGGCACATATATCCAGTTGGATGTGAATGATCATGAGTTATTATTGTTGACATCACCCGTGAGGTGAATGAGTTGGGAGGCAAAACTATAAGCCCTTATCTTTATATGTGTCCGGTTGAAACTTTTTGCTCATATATATGTTGTGAGTGTTAGCAATCAGAGAAGATTAAATGATGGTTGAGTATGTGGACTTACCAAAAGGCTCCGATACGTGACCCTTCCGGAAAATATGATGAATTTTAGTTGCAAAGTTGACTAAGAACATAGTTTGTTGGTTTTCAATAAAGTTTATGCTTTTTTACTTTGATGTTGTGATGGATTGTTACTTGTTCATGAGAAGTTACATGACAAAGCTTTATGATAAAGGTTGTTGTTGTTATAATAATAATCATGATGCTACTATGTCCGTATTTCGTTTTTATCGACACCTCTCTCTCTAAACATGTGGACATGATTTTCGATATTGGCTTTCGCTTGAGGACAAATGAGGTCTAAGCTTGGGGGAGTTGATACGTCCATTTTGCATCATGTTTTACTACTGTTGTTTATAATGTTTTTATGCATAATAACACTTTATGGAGTAATTCTAATGCCTTTTCTCTCATAATATGCAAGGTTTACACAAAGAGGGAGAATACCGGCAGCTGGAATTCTGGACCTGAAAAAGCTACGTCAGAGATACCTATTCTGCACATCTCCAAATGAGCTGAAATTTTACGGAGAATTATTTTGGAATATTTAATAAATATTGGAGAAAAGAACTACCGGAGGGGCTGCCAGGTGCCCACGAGACACCAGGGCGCGCCAGGCCCCCCAAGCGCGCCCTGGTGGGTGGTGGGCAGCCCGGCCCACCTCTGGTGCCCATCTTCTGGTATATGAGGTCTTTTGACCTAGAAAAAATGAGGAGAGGACTTTCGGGATGGAGCGCCACCGTCTTGAGGCGAAACTTGGGCAGGAGCACTTTTACCCAACGGGGGAGCGATTCTGCCGGGGGAACTTCCCTCCTGGAGGGGGAAATCGAAGCCACCGTCATCACCAACAACCCTCTCATCTTTTGGAGGCCAATCTGCATCAACATCTTCAACAACACAATCTCATCTCAAACCCTAGTTCATCTCTTGTGTTCAATCTTTGTACCGGAACCTCAGATTGGTACATGTGGGTGACTAGTAGTGTTGATTACATCTAGTAGTTGATGCTATATGGTTTATTTGGTGGAAGATTATATGTTCGGATCCATTATGCTATTTAATACCCCTCTGATCTTGAGCATGAATATTATTTGTGAGTAGTTACCTTTGTTCTTGAGGCCACGGGAGAAGTCATGTTGCAAGTAATAATGTGAATTTGATATGTGTTCGATATTTTGATGATATGTATGTCGATATTCCCTTAGTGGTCTTATGTGAACGTCGACTAAATGATACTTCACCATCTTTGGGCCTAAGGGAATGCATTGTGTAGTAGTTATTAGATGATGGGTTGCTAGAGTGGCAGAAGCTTAAACCCTAGTTTATGCGCTATTTCGTAAGGGACTGATTTGGATCCACATGTTTAATGCTATGGTTAGATTTTATCTTAATACTTCTTTCGTAGTTGCGGATGCTTGCGAGGGGGTTAATCATAAGTGGGAGGCTTGTTCAAGTAAGAACAACACCCAAGCAACGGTCCACCCACATATCAAATTATCAAAGTAGCAAGCGCGAATCAAACCAACATGATGAAAGTGACTAGATGAAATTCCTGTGTGCCCTCAAGAATGCTTTGCTTATTATAGGAGACCGTTCTAGCCTGTCCTTTGTGTTGGTGCAATAATTTGCCTCCTATGTTTTGGAGCTTGTTGACATAAACAGTATGGGACTTATATATTTGCTAGTGCACATAGAGTAACAGGTCCCTAGAATCACGAGGAGTTTGATGCAAACGATGAAGATAATCTTTTGCGTAGCAGTGAAGGTTATCACCAAAGATTATGATAACAAGAGTGACCCCTCAAAAAATTGCTGACGTGAAGCAATTGGTTCGGTGCCCGTCTGAAGGAAGTGACTGCGATCGAGAAGTTTGAAGACGAAGTGAAGGCACAACATTTATTTCGTTGTTTCTCTTCTCTTTATTGAGTTACAGGACCACCGTACTATTAAGAGGGGTGTAGTGTTTGAAGCTTTGATTCTCTGATGCTAAACCCAAATCCTATGAAAGTTGTGAGAGAAATCTCTTTGTGTTCCGAGCAAATACTTTCCAGTAAGAGACTGTGATCTTCTTCGCTGCGAGAGATTTGTCTCTGCCCGAGGAGTTAGCATTACTTGGTCCTCAAGTAATGTTATCGTTGCTCTTTGAAATCTGACCATTGTAAACATGTCGGTTGGCCATTGGCTGGACTGTGTGTCCAAAATGGTCATTTCCCACCAGGGAAGACTGTGGCTATAAATAGCCACCCCGCGCCGGCGTTGTCCGGCGGCTGCTCCGTTTGATTGTGAGAAGATTGTTGAGCAACCCCCTCTCCAGAGTGATTTGAGTTTAAAATCCATCGAGAGAAAACCCCTAGAGCCAAAAAAATATATAGTGGTTCAGCATCACTCGAATCTAAGTCCAGTACGCTCCGCCTATTACTCTTGAGAGCTGCAAACTCTCTAGATGGTTAGGTGTCAAGTTCTTCAGAGACTAAGAGTAATTATGGTTCTCGAAGAGGAAGTCTGTAAAGGTTCGGAGATCGCCTCAAGTATCTACCATGAGTGATCGACATCGGTTGACGAACCAATTGTCAAGGAGAATAGGGCGAAGAGAGTTTATGTTCCGTGTTAAGTCACAACCCCTCCAACCAGATATAGTCCTTGTGCAGAAGGACGAACTGGTCTATCAAATCCCTTGTCACCATCGAGCATCACTGGTTACATCTGCTACTTCTCTTTTCATTCAATCTAGTTCAGTCATGTGATTAGACTTGATGCATGCTCTTAGTTTCCCTTCGGTAGTTTTTACTCGCTCACTGTACTTAGTTTACATTCGCTTCGCTGCTGGGTTCTGAGAGTTTTGATTTTTTCAAAGAAATTTTAAATCTCCCATTCACTCCCCTCTGGTAGACATACTTCGTTCCTACAATTGGTATCAGAGCGGGGTACTCCTTGACTCTGCTCATTTTGGTCTAACCACCTTGGAGTTTAAGTATGTCTTCAGTGAACTACAAGTCGCATCTCAAGATTCCCATCTTTGATGGAACAGACTATCACTTCTGGAAAGAGAAGATAAAGATCCGTCTCCAAGCTATTGACGATGATATGTGGAATGTGGTGCAGAATGGAGTCACGGTTGAAGTGCCTCAAGTTCCCACTGACCGCGAGAAGAGACTCATTCAATTGAACGCTCAAGCTAAAGATGAAATTGGTGGCCATCTCTCTCGTGCTCAATTTCTTCGGTATCGTCACTATGAAACTGCGAAGGAGTTGTGGGACATTCTCGAGAAGATTAATGAGGGTGTTTCAACTCAGAAAGAAGCTCGCATCGATACTCTTCGGGCGAAGTTCAATCGGTTCAAGCGAATCAGAAATGAAAGCTGTCAGCAAACCTTCGATCGTCTGAGTGGCATTGCAAACGAGCTGCAAGGTCTTGGCGCCAAAGACATCACTGACCATGAAGTTGTGAAGAAACTACTCCGATCTCTTGATAGTTCATTTGGCACATTTGTTTTGATGATCAGGGAATGAGCTGATTTCAAATATCTCGACTCTGCTGATATCATGGAAAGGCTAAACACCCATGAGGAACAAGAAGAAGAAAAGAGAGATCTCTATGGCTCAAGTCGCCGCAAAAGTCATGCTCTCAAGGCTGTGGCTGATTCTTCCTCCAAAGGAAATGCCGAATAAGATTCAGATGACCCAGAAAGGATCAGCAAAGATCTCGCATTGATCACGAAAAGATTCCAGCGCCTTCACAGGAAGAACCAGTTTCAGAAGAAGGGATCCAGCAACTCTGGCTGTTCAAAATCTTCATCAAAACCTACTGGAGATTACACCTGCTTCAAGTGCAAAAAGCCAGGAAATTTCATTTTGGACTGCCCTCTCCGGGAAGCTGAAATCCATGCTAGTGGAAGATATGATTCAGGAAACTACCATGGCAAAAGCAAGAGCAAGAACTACGACTCCGATGATGAGAAGAAAAAGGAAGAAGTTCTTCAAGAAGAAGGACAGCTCCACCTCCATGTCTTCGTCAAGATCTTCCTCAAGGAATCCTTACAAGTCCTCCTCCAACAGCAAGAATACCTCTTGCAAGGCCAAGGCATACATTGGCAAGAAGATGGACTCCGATGAAGAAGAATCGTCTGATTCCGAAGAAGCTGATGAATCCGATGAGGATTCTGACTCTGGCATGGCTGGCATAGCATGTGCCTCCACCCTTACATCAAACTTCTTCAAGAATTATTCAAGCGACGATGAATCTCCTGCCTACTGCTTCATGGCCAAAGCCTCGAAAGAAAAGGTATTCTCCAAACATCACAAGGTTCACTCCAGTGATCAATATTCTTCAGATGAGGATGACCATGCTAAACTGATCAAAATTGTTAATATACAACAAAACTCTCTTGAGAAAATCGAGAAAACCCTCAGGAAATATGAAGGGTTGTTGGTTGAGGAGATGGAGAAAAACCAGTCGTTGATAGAAGAGTATTCCACTCTCAAGTCACGAATGGAAGAACTATCAACTCGTCACGATTTTCTTTTGGCTGACTACGAGAGATTGACCTATGATTACCTGGAAAGGAAACAGGAACTCGAGTCGCTGAGAGAGGCCCATGATGTCTTGATCAGAGAAAATTCTCTTCTCACCCAACAACTCAAAGAGAAACCTGAATTGTATATACCACCTTGCTTAAAATGCCTTGAACGCATCAATGCTGAATCTTCTGTGAATGCTAGCCCCTCTGTCGAGGAAAATGATTCTGTGTCTAATGAGAATGCTAGGTTGAAGGATCTTATTCAGACAGGAATGTTCAAGTCTCTCAAAGGGCATCAAACCCTTTGTGATGTTCTGAAGAAATCCATTCTTCACAAAAATCCCAGGAAAGAAGGCATCGGTTTTGAAAGGAAACTGAGTGAAAATGGCTCCTACTGGGAACCTGATCAATATCCTCGCACTGCGTGGGTGCCTGCCAAGAGCAAAACGCTCGATCCAGCTTTGCTTTTGGGATATGATTCTCCTATCCCTGAATACACTTATGATGATTCTCTAGACAAATATAGGCCGTTCAAAAACAAACATGGTGAGGCTGTTGCTCGCTATGTTGGACCAAACAGCAGAAATGGCCCCCCAAAGAAAGCTATCTGGGTGCCAAGGAAAACTATCGAAATATTGCCTGTTACTACTGTACTAACCATGCAGGCAGAAAATGCTCGTAAAGAAGTTCGACAAAATGAGTACATGCATACCTCATTCAACCACTATGCTCATTCATCTCGAAAGAATTTCAATGCCTATTCCTTCGATTATGCTTGCACTAGTTCAAGTAACAATTATGGTTATCGAAAGAAATCATATCCTTCTCATTCTCTTGTTTCGAAGCCACCTGCAAAGATGTGGGTGGTTAAGAAAACCTAATTCTTCTGCAGGACTATGTCTCTAGGTGTACCGAATGGATAATGGATAGTGGATGCACTAGTCATATGACCGGAGACAGATCGTTGTTTGTCGACCCCAACTTAACTGCTTCATCTCTAAAGTATATCACTTTTGGCGACAATAACAAAGGAAAGGTAACTGGGTTAGGTAAAATTGCTATATCCAAAGACAAGAGCATTGATGATGTTTTACTTGTTCAGTCTCTTGGATTCAATCTCATGTCAGTTGGCAAGCTTTGTGATCTTGGTATGCTAGTTCTATTTTCCATATCCAAATGCATTGTCTTTATGGCCTCTGACAATTCCTTCGTCTTCGTGGGAAATAGAAAGGGTGATTTATATATTGTGGATTTCTCTAAGGGTCCCTCAGTCCAAACTTGTTTGCTTGCAAAAGCAACCGAAGGATGGCTGTGGCACCGAAGACTTGGTCATGTAGGTATGAGAAATTTATAGACTCTCGTGAAGAAAAATCATCTACGTGGCATTCCCGATGTGAAATTCGACAAGGATCGTCTCTGTGCTGCTTGTGAGGCCGGTAAATTGGCCAAGAAGCATCATTCATCAAAGACTGTCATGACCACAACAAGACCCCTGGAAATTCTTCATATGGATTTATTCGGACCTCAAAACTATGCAAGTTTCGGAGGCAGTCATTATGGTCTGGTTATTGTTGATGATTTCTCTCGTTACACTTGGGTATTCTTTCTCAAAGACAAAACCTGCACCCAAGACATCTTTAAAAGATTCACCAAGAAGGCCCATAATGAATATGGTGTGCGAATTAAGCATGTCAAAAGTGATAATGCAACTGAGTTAAAAAAATACTCATATCAAAGATTTTCTCAATGAAAATGGTATAACTCATGAGTTCTGTGCTGCATACACTCCCCAACAGAATGGAGTTGTTGAGCGAAAGAATAGAACTCTCATTGAAATGGAGAGAACAATGCTCAGTGAGTATAAAACTCCTATTCGCTTCTGGGCTAATGCTATTAATACTGCTTGTCATGTTGTGAATCGTGTTTATCTTCACAAGTTCCTTAAGAAAACTTCATATGAGCTCATCACTGGCAAGAAGCCGAATGTTCCTTATTTACGTTTTTTTGGTGCACCTTGCTATATTCGTGACATGAATCATAATTCCAAGTTTGCACCTAAGGCACATGAAGGTTTTCTTCTTGGTTATGGCTCGAACTCACATACTTATCGTGTCTATAACTCTCACCACGGGAAAGTTATGGAAATGGTAAATGTGCGGTTTGATGAATCTAATGGCTCCCAAAAGGAGTGCCTGCCTATTGTGATAGATGAACCACCAATTTCGGATGCTATTCGGCAGATGGCCATTGGGAGCGTCAGGCTAGTTGAAGGAAATGTTCCTAACTCTTCCGATGATGATGATTCCCCCATGACTCGAAGCAGAACACGCTAAGCCACTGCCAAAGAAAATGCCAATTCGAGCACAAATGACAACTAGAATGCAAATGCCAATCAAAATGGCAATCCTGATGAAAATGGTGACACAAATGCTAATCCCGATGCTGATGCTGAAGAAAATGGAAGTGATCATCAAGAGGAAAATCTTCATCCTCGAGTGGCTAATCGAGTTGACCCTGCATTAATTCTCGACGATCTCGAGAATCCAGGTTATCGACTCACAACTCGTTCTTGCACTCGTTTGGCTAACTACTGTGGCAGTTTCTCCTTTGTCTCATTAACAGAACCTACCAAGTATGAGGAAGCCATGAATGATCCCGACTGGATGAATGCCATGCAAGAAGAGTTGGTGCAATTCGAATTGAATGATGCATGGGAATTGGCCGACAAGCCGAATCCTAAGAAGCACAATATCATTGGTACTAAATGGATATTCCAAAACAAGTAAGAGGAAAATGGCATTGTTGTGAGAAACAAAGCACGTCTTGTTGCTCAAGGGTATACACATGTAGAAGGTATTGATTTCGGTGAAACTTATGCTCTTGTTGCTCGCCTTGAGGCAATTCGTATTCTTCCCACTTATGCAAACTACAATGATATCCTGCTTTATCAAATGGATGTGAAAAGTGCTTTCCTCAATGGTGAAATTGATTAGGAAGTTTATGTTAGGCAACCACCTGGCTTTCAAAACCCTCAGTTTCCTAACAAAGTTTTCAGGTTGAAAAAGGCTCTCTATGGGCTGAAGCAGGCTCCTTGAGCTTGGTATGATACCTTGAAGAGGTTTTTGCTCGACAAAGGGTTCAAGCCAGGATCCATTGATTCCACTCTTTTTCACACGTGCTATTGATGGTGTTCTATTTGTGTGTCAAATTTTTATGTGGATGATATTATTTTTGGTTGTACTAACAATGCTTGCAGCTCGGAGTTCGGGCGAATGATGTCCGAGAAATATCAAATGTCTATGATGGGTGAACTTAAGTTCTTTCTCGGACTGCAAATTCATCAACATGACAATGTAAATTTCATATCTCAGGAGAAATATCTGAGAGATTGTCTGAAGAAGTTTAAAATGCAAGATTGCAAACTAAAGGGCTACAAAACTCCAATGCCCACGAATGGTAAGCTGGACACAAATGTGTACGGTAAGGATTATGATGAGAAGGCTTATCATTCGATGATTGGTTCTTTACTCTACCTATGTGCATCCAGACCTGATATTATGTTGAGTGTTTGTATGTGTGCCCGCTATCAAGCTGCACCAAAAGAATCGCATCACCAAGCGGTCAAGCGTATTCTGAGATATTTGGCTCCCACCCCCACCTTAGGTTTATGGTATCCTAAGGGAGCACAGTTTGATCTCGTTGGATATTCAGACTCAGATTACGTAGGTGACCTGGTTAACAGAAAATCTACTTCGGGGACATGCCATTTCCTCGGTAAATCTTTGGTATGTTGGTCGTCAAGGAAGCAGAATTGTGTATCTCTCTCTAAGGCTGAGGCCTAATATATTGCTGCTGGTGCTTGTTGCACTCAGTTATTATGGATGAAGCAGACTCTGAAGGATTATGGCATCAAGGTCAAGAATATTCCTCTCGACTGCGATAATCAGAGTGTGATCAAAATTGCACACAATCCAGTGCAGCACTCTCACACCAAGCATATTGCCATCAGACATCATTTCATTCGCGATCATGTTGCTCGAGGGGATATTGTTATCAGTCATGTCAACACTGAAGATAATCTCGCTGATATATTCACCAAGCCTCTTGATGAGAAAAGATTCTGTGCATTACGGTGTGAGCTAAATATCCTAGATTCCGCAAATGTGCAGTAAGCTGGACTCGGCACCCGTACCAACACTTCCACATCTTAGAAGGAATGGGTCCACACCACTCGAAGAGTTTGAAATTTTTGACAAAGTGGAATTTTCTTTCTAAGAGTGAACACATTAACGAAGAACTAGACTAACCGGGTGCCACGATAATTGTGCGATGCTCGGGGTCATACAGTTCTTATACGGTGGGTCACGCCACCACAATTTCCCTTTGTTGAGTTGCCTTTCAGTTGAAGGATTTTGTGTTAGTCCGAATGCATTTCACTCATAACTTTTCTCTCGGGTGTTTGTGTTTCTTTCTCTGAGTGAAATGCCTAGGACCCTGTTTTCCCTCTATTCTATCTCTTCCAGTCTATGCTGTGCCATTATGAATGCTCAATTTCATCTGGTAACGAAACTTTATCTGGTGTCCTTGACCATGTTAAAGGTTCGTTCCGAACTTATTTCGTTTTGGCGAAAGCCGTCCAAAATTTGGGGTTTCCCACCCAAGTCAGGACCACGATCTTTGATGATGGTTGCCATGTGCTCTTCATCAACTGCCATTCATCCTGGACCGTTGAATCGCAAAAGTCCTTTCACGGGAGCCGTCTGATCAGATTCACCCGATGCGGTTATTTCCCCTCGCATATATATACCGCATCACCACCGCTCCCTCATCCACTTCTCTCCTTCGCCTCCGTCACTTTTCGAAGCCCTACCACTCTGCTCCTGCTTGAGCTCGACGCCGTCGATCTTCTTCGCTGCTTTGCTGCCGGAAAGAGGTCGCCGGAGTCATCCCTCATCGCTGAGGATCATCCTCCTCCCCGCACCGCCGTAGCTACTACACATCACCGGGTTAGGGTATGTGTAGTGCGAACTCGTTCTTCCATCCATCCCGTTCAAGTTCGTCCGCGGTAGAAATCTCATGTTATTTACTGCATTTATCAGATCTTTACTGCTAGGTAACTTGTGCGGATGTGGTTTGAGATGTCCCTCGCATCCAAAAAAATTCAGATCTAGGGTTTGTGTTATGTCTCGTACGAATGGAATGCTTAGCACGTTGACTAGTATATTCTTTGAACATACTAGTTCGTTCTACACATTTCTTTCATTCGAAACATTTCTCAAAGTCTGCATCTAATTCTTCTTCAAAATGTTTTCTTTCGCAAAATCTTCGCTGTGAGAATTCGTAACCCTGTCCCCATTTTCCCTCGCATCTATCCTTTTTCATAGGTGTATGCAGTCAGTTGAGGATTCTGTTCGACCAGTGAGCATGGCTGATGGAGAAGATGTTATTTTGGGCACAATAGATGAGTCCAAAGCTCTGAGTGCAAAGGGCCCAATGGTAGGCCCAACAACCAGCAAGAGAAAGAGAACTGAGGAAAATGCCGATGAGCAAGAAGGAGATGCTCCGAAGAAGAAGAAGGGTGGCATGCAACCATATGCAAACACAGCTGAATACATCTCCCATGATCGCTATAACACTATTCCTGGAGAAACAAACCATCACAGAGATAAGTGTCTGCAATGGACTTGATGCTACTGGGTGCACAAATGGTTCAATTATGAACTTATTAATCCTCGGTTTGCTCAGAACTTTGCATTTCATCCACCATGGGGTGACTGCTGAGAAATTGGTCTCCTCAAACCAACTAATCCACAGGAGAGACCACCACCACCACCAAATGCTCATGAGTCTTCCCTTCGTACACCCTAATCTTATCCTGATGAGCTTGCTAAGCGTCAGAAGAATGCCATCAAGGGAGAAAAAAGGGAAGAAAAGAAAAAGGCTCTTGAAGAGGAAAACCGTCGCCTTCTTCAAGAAGGTGTGATGAAGAAAAAGGCCAAAGGAAAATATGAAGGTCGCTCTAAACGCAAGCATGATCCCAGTTCTATTGCATCTAAGCGAAAGAGTGCTCCAAAGAAAAGAACAGCTGAATTAGGCAGAAGTGATTCTTCTGATGAAGATGATCCTCCGCTCACAAAAGATGAAGTTGATGCTACTCTCATTGAGCAAGTGAATATCACCACTTCAACGGTGTTACCTGATCTCCGGGTCCCTATTGCACTAAAGAAAATCACTACCAGAAAAACTCCACCTACCACTGTCACTATGCAACAACATGTGAATTTACCTCCTCACCCAGAAGCTACCAATTTGAAGGATTTGGTAGTTGACACCCCTGTGAGTACTACAAAGCCAGGCGAACGGATTCCCAAGCCCGAGCAGAAGAAAATCAAGGCGCCTACTACCGAGCAAATTGCTCCTCAAGCTACTACTCCGAAGGAAAAGGCTGCTAAATTTGCTCCAACATTGATTCAGCCATTGGCTTCTAAGCCTCCTTCCGAGTAGATACCAGTACAAACTGCTCCAACTGCAAAGTCTGATGCTCCTCACTACTACAATCATGTGTTCATCATGGAACAACTTGATAAGTTTGTGGACAATCCATTTGATGGTGAAGTGGCCTCTCTGCCCATTCCTCCTGAAGTTATTTCTCAGGCCACTACTGTTGTTGAAGAAATGAGAGACGATACAGTTGAAATCAACACACTTTCTGCCGAACTGAATGAACTTGATGATAGAATGAAAACTGCTTCTTCAAAATTTGTCATCAAAGCTCTCGAAGATTCCTACAAGGATATCAACCATGCCCTGACTCTCCTCCGGCACAGAAGGTTGCGCTCTCACACGGATCTCGATGAAATTGTTCAGAAGATCTGTCTTGAGCATCAATCAAAGGTTACTGGCTACCATGATCTCGTCAAAGGCCACATTGATCAATCTACACAGCAAACTAAGAGGCGTCGAAAGAAAATTGCGAAGAAAAATGTTCCTCCTGCTCTGACTGAAAAGTCACCTGATCGACCAGATGCTCAGCCCCAGAAAGAAAAATCTCCTGAGCCAGCTATTCATTCGTCGCCCCCAGTCAAAGTCTCGGATGCTCCTCCCTCACCAAGGCCAACTGAATCAGTGCCTGTGGCCTCCCCTGTTCAAGATGATATTCCATCTCAGCAAAATGTTTCTGAGGAAGGTGAAATCCCTCACTCCGAGCCCCAAGCTTCTCCAGCTCATGATTCACCAAAGGTCTCGGTCCCTCCAACTGTTCAGCCACAACCGATTCCAGTGGAAGAACCTCAACCACCTCTTGTACTTGATTCGGCCCCAGTGCCTACTGCCTCTGCAGCTCCCACTTTTGTGCCACCCGTTCGATCACCATTCAAGTTGTCTATCGACACAGCGCCAAGAATTCAAGATGCTAGTCCCTCCGAACAAAAATATGTTTCTGCTCGCCATACTGACTCAGTGGTATATGGTGATGAATTTATCACTCCTGAAGATGAATTCAAATACCCATACCCTCGTGAAGAACTGCCTTTGTTCTCGGCAGGAGTTGGCGCCAAAGGTCCTCTTTTCAACCAGAATGTGCATCCCCAATTCTTTCAAGATAGTCCGTATGATGGGTCGCGCACTTCTGAATTGCCTTGCTTCTGGACAAAGGAACATGCAATCTATTACACCCGGGTCCTCTATGATAGCAAAAAGATATTCCCGCATGAATACCCGGACATCCCAGCTATGAAGAATATTGGATGCTTCAATCAGTTGCTACAAGATCTTGAAGATTTCTGTCTCACCAAAGTATTTGAATTCGAACATCCTTGGAACAGAGAAATTATTATTCAGTTCTATGCCACACTGTACATCTATGGTGATGAATCTGACAGCTCCAAATGGATCATGGAGTGGATGACCGAAGGCAAACGCATCAAATGTACCTCGACAGATTTTGTCTCGCACTTCCATTTCCCTCGATTTGAGCATGGTGCCCATGAAATTCGAGTGCACAATATTGATGTTATTTCAGATGAAACTTTTCGGTGCACCATGGATGAAGATAAGATTCGTGATTATACTGGTCCTCCCAGGCTTGAGCATTTAACTTTCAAGAATCAGACACTATATCACATGCTCTCTTACACCATGTGCCCTCTGGCCGGGATGGATACAGATAAATCCATTTTAGATGTTCTTCGAAATGCAATCTATGCTATCTCTGAATGATATATCTTCGATGTTGAGGATATGTTTCTGTGCATTCTGAAGGATTCTGCTCAGTATCCCAACTGCGTCAAAGTTTATGCGCCATGGACCCATAAAGTAGTTGATCATGCGATGCGCACGGTGTATCTGGCAAAGCAAAGTCACAAAAGCTTCATACCTCTTGTTCACGATACTTTGCAAATTATGGAAGATATTCCTTCAGGTAAATTGCCCTCGTCAAGCCCTCAGGATTATCACAAAACATTCGACGGGCCACGTCTACCTCAGTGCGACCGAATGACTTCGCTTCAACCTCCATCGCAACTTGAAGTCAGTTTACGTACACAACAACTGTTGCTGTAGCACATTGCTGAGGATCGACGAGAAAAAGAACATCTTGCCTCCGAGCTCAATGCTCTCAACAATCAAACAAGAATCATGCATCTGATTGCTGATGAAAACAAGAAAAGGCTCTGGAAACTACTTCACAAGTTCTTTACCGAGCGACAACTCCTAATGTCAATCTCAAAGAGCTCTATGATTATATTGACAAAGGCTTCTCTATTGAAGATTTCCAAGATCGAAGTACTCCTTCACTACTTGCTCGAGAGCCAACCACTGATCTTTTCCATCTCAAGCTTTGTAGGCTGCTTGAAGAATCAGATGCCACCTCACCAACTTTGAAACCTGCCGAAGGAAATGTGCTTTCCTGTGTTCCTCCTGAGGCTGCCCCAGATATGCCATCGTCTTCTCAGCCCCAAGCCATTATCCCTGAAGGAAAATCTGTTGCCACCGAAGCCGAAGTCAATCCTATCACTTTCGAAGATGAAATCACCTCGGACAGTTCTTCTGGAGATGCCGTCGAGTGAACCAAGTTCTGCGCTCATGTTATTCGTCACTTTTTTGACACTAGTTGACAAAAGGGGGAGAATTACATTGAATCTCGATAGATTTGCTTTCTGTGTTTCTTTGGTTTGGTTTCGTGCAAGTCTAAAACTTTAAAACTTTCGGTTTAAGCCTATCAGTTCTAAGTTGTAAAACTTATGTGCTGTAATGTTAATAACCCCGCCTGCTGCACTATTTCTCTCGAAGCATTTGTTTTGCAGGTGGAATTATTAGCGGAAGTTATGAATGATTGCACTACGATCTCGATGGATTATATATCATTAGTGCTAATCATTGTCTCGAATGATTGAAATTTCCTCTGTATACTTCAATATTTGCAGGAGAATTAATCTCATATCTTTACCCCTGCATACATTTAGGGGGAGTCTATTTCATCATCGAGCAAAGTAACACTTATTCACTCTTGTTCGAATTACTTTTCACTTATCTATATTCACTTTGATGATTGTATGTTTTATCAATAATCATCCAAAAAGGGGGTGATTGTTGGTGCAATAATTTGCCTCCTTATGTTTTGGAGCTTGTTGACATAAACAATACGTGACTTATATGTTTGCTAGTGCACACAGAGTAACAGGTCCCTGGAATCACGAGGAGTTTGATGCAAATGACGAAGATAATCTTTTGCGTAGCAGTGAAGGTTATCACCGAAGACTATGATAACAAGAGTGACCCCTCAAAAAATTGCTGACGTGAAGCAATTTGTTCGGGGCATGTCCGAAGGAAGTGACTGCGACCGAGAAGTTTGAAGACGAAGTGAAGGTGTAGCATTTATTTCGTTGTTTCTCTTCTCTTTATTGAGTCACAGGACCACCATACTATTAAGAGGGGTGTAGCGTTCGAAGTTTTGATTCTCTAATGCTAAACCCAAATCCTATGAAAGTTGCGAGAGAAATCTCTTTGTGTTCCGAGCAAATACTTGCCAGCAAGAGACTATGATCTTCTTCGCTGCGAGAGATTTTTCTCTGCCTGAGGAGTTAGCATTACTTGGTCCTCAAGTAATGTTACCATTGCTCTTTGAAATCTGACTGTTGTAAACGTGTCGGTTGGCCATTGGCTGGACCGCGTGTCCAAAATGGTCATTTCCCACCAGGGAAGGCTACGGCTATAAATAGCCACCCCGCGCCGACGCTGTCCGGCGGCTGCTCCGTTTGATTGTGAGAAGATTGTTGAGCAACCCCCTCTCCAGAGTGATTTGAGTTTAAAATCCACCGAGAGAAAACCCCTAGAGCCAAAAAATTAGATAGTGGTTCAGCATCAGTCAAATCTAAGTCCAGTACGCTCCGCATATTACTCTTGAGAGCTGCAAACTCTCGAGACGGTTAGGTGTCAAGTTCTTCAGAGACCAAGAGTAATTGTGGTTCTCGAAGAAGAAGTCTGTAAAGGTTCGGAGATCGCCTCAAGTATCTACCACGAGTGATCGACATTGGTTAACGAACCAATTGTCGAGGAGAATAGGGCAAAGATAGTTTATCTTCCATGTTAAGTCACAACCCCTCCAACCATACATAGTCCTTGTTTAGAAGGACGAACTGGTCTATCAAATCCCTTATCGCCATCGAGCATCACTGGTTACATCTGCTACTTCTCTTTTCATTCAATCTGTTTCAGTCATGTGATTAGACTCGATGCATGCTCTTAGTTTCCATTCGGTAGTTTTTAGTCACTCACTGTACCTAGTTTACATTCGGTCCGCTGCTGGGTTCCGAGAGTTTTGATTTTTCCAAAGAAATTTTAAAACTCCCATTCACCCCCCTATGGTAGACATACTTTGTTCCTACACTTTGCTACAAAAAGGATTGGGCTACCTTTCTGCACTGTATTTACCGTTACCATTACTTGTCCGTTACAAATTATCTTGCTATCAAACTACCTGTTACCTACAATTTCAGTGCTTGCAGAAATTACCTTGCTGAAAATCACTTGTCATTTCCTTCTGCTCCTCGTTGGGTTCGACACTCTTACTTATCGAAAGGACTACGATTGATCCCCTATACTTGTGGGTCATCAGTAACCACTCCTGCCGCTCAGGGATCAACCCCAGGCGAGCAGGAGGATGGCGCCACGTCAAGTGGCCTGAGCAATCTATTTCAGATAAGTCCGGCCTACAGCCAGGTCCTAGACGCCAAAGATCTCTCGCACGTAAATGAGGTATTGGACCTAATCCAAAACCCGGCGATCTCATTCGCCGTTTATGATCAGATCAGATGTAAAGCCGATGATAAGAAAATCTTTATCCCACCCACCACCCACCTAGTCGCCACGGTCGAAGACCTGACCGACATGCTCGACTACGGCTCCGATGAAGCCATCGACATGGACGAAGATGTCAGTGTCGATTTCGAAGCTGAACCCCCCACGGCCATGCCCCGTATGAATTGGGCTGCCATGTCTACATGGTCGACGCTCCAAAAGACAAGTCCAAGGATAAACCCAGTGAGAACCCTAAACGTCGTCATCCTAAAAGGTGACCCAAGGGCCACAATGGAAGCAGGAGCACGACCAGCATCTCGGGCACCGCAGATAACTGTGCTGCCCCCGAAACCGGCGAGAACTTGGGCGAGGACATTCAAGCCTCACCTGCCCAACACAACGGGCCCGCTGGAACACCCACTGATGAAAGTCCTGATGACATGGGCACTTTCGATGATGGGTCGGACAAGTATTATATGCCGAAGTCCGAAGATGACGTAAGCCTCAGACCCGAAGACTTCGTCGTACCAGTAAACCCTTTCGAACAAGCGCGGTTTCAGCGGCAGCTAATCGCAACTACGCGAAGCATGAAAAAGAAGCAGCAGGAGTTGTACACTCACGAGAATGCGCTAAATTACAAGTGGATGAAAATCTTGGCGCTCGAAGCTGACCTCGAGAACCAGAGCATAGCCCATAAGTCGTTCCTGAAAAGATGGTTGTTGCCTGACTTCGATGATGAGGCAGCAGATAAGGCACCGCTCGCGCATGGCCACGCAGGCCAACCTAACCGACCCCCTAGAGGGCGATATCGACCAATAGGGGTACTCAATGAGCCCCCTGCCAAAACCCTCCCTCACAGCAAGAGTGCGGTCGAGCACCCTGGGATTTTCGACCTACGCGATAAGCTACAAACCAACAAAATACCTTCCCGATCCATTTAGGGGCCGCGTAGCCGTGCACCGGCCAGCTTGGAAGGCCACGATGACTGGTTAGACAGGCACGAAAGAGCTTGGGAGCAGATCTGAGCTAGGGCAATGACTCACAGCCAACCAGACATGACTCATTTTCAAGGGCCCGTGTACCTTGTTTGTTTTACAAATGAAGTGATGGAGCACCAGTTCCCACAAGGGTTCAAACCCATCAATATTGATTAATACGATGGGATAACCGACCCAGCGGCCTGGATAGAGGATTTCCTCCTCCACATTAACATGGCCCGAGGAGATGACCTCCACACCATAAAATACCTACCCCTCGAGCCCAAAGGGCCCGCAAGGCAGTGGCTCCACAGCCTCCCTCTAAATTCAATCAGAAGCTGGGAGGAGCTCGAGGAGGCTTTTCGGGCAAACTTCCAGGGCACTTATGTTCGGCCCCCGGATGCCAACGACCTTAGACATATTGTCTAGAAGGAGGGCGAATCAGCTCGGAAATTTTGGAATCAGTTCCTGGCCGAAAGGAACCAGATCATTTATTGTCCCGACGCCGAGGCCCTCACAGCATTCAAGCAAAACATTCAGGATGAATGGCTCGCCCGCTAGCTTGGGTAGGATAAGCCAAGCACCATGGCGGCTCTCACCTCCCTGATGACCCGCTTTTGCATGGGCGAGGACAGCTGGCTGGCCCGTAGCTCCCACAGGGGCAACTCCGGCACCTCAGAAACACGCGAGGGAAATTAATGGAAAATCTAGGTGCAATAGAAACAAGCGCCGAAATAAAAACAGCGACAGCGACGCCGAGGACCCAGCAGTAAACGCAGGGTTTAGCAGCTCACGAGGTGGACCTAAGAAGAGGCCCTTCAAAGGAAATAAGGACGGCCATAGTGCTTTGGATAGAATACTCGATCGGTCTTGCCAGGTTCACGGTACCTCGGACAAGCCTGCCAACCACACCAACCAAAATTGTTGGGTGTTTAAACAAGCCGGCAAAACAATATCCGAGGGAACCAGTAAGAGACACTCTCAAAGAGACGGCGAGGATGAACCTTGCAGGCCCAATAATGGCAGCCAAAAGCAGATTCCCTCTGATGTCAAAGACGTTAACATGATCTACGTCACGCACATCCCCAAGAAGGAGCGGAAACGTGCACTTTGGGATGTCTACGCCTTGGAGCCTGTAGCCCCAAAATTCAACCAATGGTCAGCTTGCCCAATCACCTTCGATAAAAAGGACCACCCGACCAGGATCCGTCATGGTGGGTCGGCTGCTCTAGTCTTGGATCCCATTGTCGATGAGTTCCACCTAACCCGCGTCCTTATGGACGGCGGAAGCAGCCTGAACTTGATCTTCCCAGACACAACCAGGAAGATGGGCATCAATTCGTCAAGAATCCAACATAGCAACACCAATTTTAAGGGAGTCATCCCCAACATAGAAGCCAGATGCATGGTCACTGTAACACTAGAAGTTGTTTTTGGCTCCCCTGACAACTTCCAAAGTGAGGACTTGATCTTTGACATAGTCCCCTTTCGTAGTGGCTATCATGCCTTGCTCAGTCGTACTGCATTCGCCCTCTTTAACGCGGTACCGCACCACGCCTATCTAAATCTCAAAATGCCGGGGCCCAATAGTGTCATCACCATCAATGGTAACATGGAATACTCCCTTCGTACAGAGGAGCAAACAGCAGCCTACACAGCTGATTCCCAGGCAGCCCAGGAAGCAACCCGACGATCTGCTTGACTGGATCTACCAGGCTCTTCATAGTGCGTCCGCATTCTCACTCCGGCTCCTGAATGCAATCGTGTGAACCCTAAATAGGGATACGCGCTCCCCAGCTCCCGCCTAATGGTAGTAGACTACATACCTAGAGTACATAACTTCGCACTTAAAATTCCGTGGGGGCTTGGGGAGCATAAAAATAGGGTGTGTTATCTCGGCTTATCCGAACACACCCAAACGCCTGGCGATATCTTCGGCACAAATAAAGGCCCGCCAGGAAATACACTTCGGCAACGTCAGGCTGTCACTATGGCCCTAGCCTCTTAAGGGGCCTCGCATTTAGGATGCGTCAAGCACATCCTATGCGGAGTAGTCGGCCGTCTTCATACACCCTTGGAATCGACAAAGTAGAGCAGGTCAACAGCACGGAGGCGTAGACGTGCGGCAAGGAAAAAGACATGGGTTAATGATACGTCTCCGTCGTATCTACTTTTCCAAACAGTTTTGCTCTTGTTTTGGACTCTAATTTGCATGATTTGAATGAAACTAATCTGGACTGACGTTGTTTTCAGCAGAACTACCATGGTGTTGTTTTTGTGCAGAAATAAAAGTTCTCAGAATTGGACAAAACTTTTTGAAGATTTTTTATGGAATATATAAAAAATACTAGAGCAAAGATCCACAGGAGGGGACCAGCCAGTGGCCCACATGCCACATGGGTGCGGCCACCCCCTGGGCACGCCCATATAGCTTGTGGGGCCCACATGGCTTCGTTGACCCTAATCTCAAGCCTATAAATTCCTATTTCTTGAGAAAAATAGGAGAAGAAGTTTCATCATGTTTTACGATATGGAGCCGCTGCTACCTCCTATTCTTCATCGAGAGGCCAGGTTTGGAGTCCGTTCGGGGCTCCGGAGAGCGGGATTCATCGCCATCATCATCACCAATTTCATTATGCTCACCACCGGGAGTGAGTAATTTCTCTGTAGGCTTGCTGGACGATGCTGGGATTGGAGGAGATTTGTCACGTAATCGAGTCAATTTGTTAAGGCTTGAACCCTAGTATCCACTATGTTTTGAGATTGATGTTGCTATGACTTTGCTATGCTTAATGCTTGTCACTAGGGCCCGAGTGCCATGATTTCAGATCTGAACCCTTTATGTTTTCATGAATATATTTGAGTTCTTGATCCTATCTTGCAAGTTATATTCACCTATTACGTGTTATGATCCGCATACCCCCAAGGTGACAATAATTGGGATTCTTTCCGGTGATTACTGTAGTTTGAAGAGTTCATGTATTCACTATGTGCTAATGCTTTGTTCCAGTTCTCTATTAAAAGAAGGCCTTAATATCCCTTAGTTTCCTTATGGACCCCGCTACCACGGGAGGGTAGGACAAAACATGTCATGCAAGTTCTTATTATAAGCATGTATGACTATATACGGAATACATGCCTACATTACATTGATGAATTGGAGCTAGTTCTATGTCGCTCTAGGTTGAGACTGTTACATGATGAATGTCATCCAACACAATTATACATAACTGATCCAATGCCTACGCTTTTCGCATATTGATCTATTGCTGTTGCTGCAGCTGTTACAATCACTATAAAACTGCTACTGTTACCGTTACTGTTGCTGTTAACACTGCTATCAAACTATCATACTACTATACTACTGATCACTCTGCTGCAGATATTTAGTTCTCCAGGTGTGGTTGAATTGACAACTCAACTGCTAATACTTGCAAATATTCTTTGGCTCCCCTTGTGTCGAATCAATAAATTTGGGTTGAACACTCTACCCTCAAAAACTGTTGCGAACCTCTATACTTGTGGGTTATCAGTTAACTGCCCGGTTCATTAAAGCCCCGCATCACACTCCATTACCTTTCCTTTTTTTACATACTCTGTGTATCGATTATGGTTCTTCCATGTAAACAACTCGACACTTATTATTAAGCCTCATGATTGATAAAATAGACCTTTCTTTGGTCCCAGACAACTTGAGTGTCGTTTTTTCTTCTTTGACCCTCCGCCTCATAGCAACACTTACAGATGAGCTCAACTTCCAACCGGGGGCTCGGATTTAGAACAAAGCCTATGTTTAAGTCCGATAACTATTCAGCGTCTCGGATGTAACATTATATGCATTAGTTTCGGGTTGTGATTTCGATCAATGATTGGGTTGCCCGGCTCCTGTGTTTACCTCCTATGTTTCACTATGTTCGGCTAGGAGCATAAAAGGAGCGCCACCGCGATTATACTTCCAGCTCGAATGGTCAAGCAACTCGGTGGAGAAAGCCGAAAATCGACCATCACAATAAGCGAAAACTAGTCAGCAATCTGAAGACAGTGTCAAACTAAAAGCCGCTAGTGGTTACGTCATGATAAATGAAGGGTCCCTGTTACAAAGGCCAAGGTGTTAGGTTGGGTGCACCTTGGCTAGTTTGATCACCACTGCACCGGGGGCTAGCTCAACTACCCCACAAATCGAGCTCCTATAACTAAGTGAAAGCCATCAGGCCTTTATAATCTGATTGACTGGTTCCTCTAAACACGCCACCACCTCCGGGTTCCGAGACGTCGGCTAAGGGTGAATGCAACTTAAAGGAACACCCCTTGTAGTATCTACAAGGGGGCAAAAGCCGATAATTGGCCGCTTTCAGAATTAAAAATGGGCGCACAAGAGCAACAATAAAACATCAGATAAAAACGATCATTAAGGAAAATATACTTGTTTTCTACAAATTCCTCCTCGGCATACCAAGCGCTGTCTAGAACCTAAGCTCGGCCTTAGAGCACTGGGCCTCGGTCACCTGAGCACCTTCGTGCATCGTGGCCAGGAATTTTTTCAGCGTCCGATTCTTTCCTCCTGGAGGACCGTAGGCGATGTCCAGCGGCTTTATCTTCGAGTAATGTGCCATGGTAGGCGCATATGCCCTTTTCGGCCCCTCCAAACAAGCCGACTATTTCCACCTCCACCTGGGGGATGGTCTCTCGAAGCCTGCTCACCAGACCGAAGAAGCTGGTCTGCATCGGCTAACCCGGCCAGAGATTAATACAGATATCCTACATCACCGGCCAGGCTGCACGGAACAGCTCCGCCAGCTGCTTCATCTGGTTGTTCAGAAGTGGCAGGTGCTCGGGCACCTGGAACTAGGCCCAGAAGGTCTGCTCCTCGGACTCGCCGGGCTGGGAAGCAAAGTAGGCACCAGCATTCGAGGCACTTTGCGGCAGGTCCACAAATGCCTATGAAGAGTGCCAGACTTGCGTAAGAGAAGCAAATCGGTGGTCACCAAAACGCAGCAAAGTAGATAGGGCTTACCGGCGGCGATATGCTTCACCTGATGAAGCATCTCGCGATCAGCCCGGGCCTGGGTCGTGGCCTCCTTACAGGCAGACATGGCTGTGAGCAGCTCGGAAGAGAGCTTGTTGCTCTCCTCCTGAAGAGCATCATGCTACGCACAAAGACCCTTCAGATCTTCATCGACCTCAGCAACCTGGTCCACGTGCTTCTGGATGACCTCTTTTTCTTTGGCCATCTCCACGCTGGGCTGTTCTACCGCAGCCTTCTGCTGTTCGGCCTCCTGCCGAGGCATTTTCAGCTTGGCCCGGAGTTTCTCAAGCTCCGAGGAGGTAGCTGCACATAAATTGGCATTTTAATTAGCACTCACAGCAGTTAGTCCATAATTGCACTATAAAGACGCTAAAGCTTTCTAATATTTTCCTTGGGATTCCTCCATCTACTTCTTGAGCAGATCTATGTCCTTCTCGAACCGGTCGAGCTTGTGGTTTAGTTCTTCCAACTCTTAGAGTTGGTCACTGAAACCGAGGCCGAGACCTGTAAAGGAGCACAGTTAGCTTCCTCGGATGACTTTGATCCCCTGCCCGGCATCCGCATACCGACCAGGGTCTCGGGGGCTACTGAGCATTCAATTTTTACCCAAATTTTAGTTTTTATTAAGACCCCCAAGTAAGATCTCAGTATCTCACTTAGGGCTCGGGGGCTACTGTAGTTACGCGGCTATTGTACGTGTCCACAGTATCAAAAGTCTTCGGACGGTTTTACTGTTTTGCTTATTAGCTCAATAGGACATTAGATGTGTCTAGCCGAAATAACTTTTCTTGTGCGTTAACATGAAATCTAAGAGATGGCTAGGAAGGGTTACCTCAACGCTGTGATAGAGACACTTGAAGGCCTCCTTGATAATGGCCTCGGCGGACCGGTAACTTTGCAGCACCGCGCCTAGTAGGATGCGATGCTCAGTGACAATGGAGGAGTCCGACATGGACATGATACATCTCCAACATATCTTGAATTTATTGATTGTTCCATGCTATTATAGTATTAATCTTAGATGTTTTGTATGTGTCGGTGTACTAAAGTTTGGGCCCTTTGGTACCCCTTACTTGTGCACGGGCAGTTGCAGCCGCACCTGCGGCGAGGCTTGGCGGGGGCGGTTGGAGGCAAAATACAAGATGACCAAGGCGGCATCCAAGCCAGTAACCAGAGAGCAGAAGGCAAGCGGGTCCCCCGGCAAGATCCTTGCCAGGGCGGCTTGCGAAGCCCCGGCAAGATCCTTGCCAAGACGGCTTGCGAAGCGCTGACAAGGCCACCACCCTTGAGGTTGAGAGCTCTGACACCATCGACAACGTCAAGACCAAGACTCAGGGGCACATGCGTAGTAGCATGCAGATCTTTGTGAAGACTGGTGGCATGCAGATCTTTTTGAAGACCAGAAGGCGAAGTTCCCAGCAAGGTTCTTGCCGGGGACGACTGCGAGGCCCCGGCAAGACTCTTGCCGGGGACGATTGCGAGGCCACGGCAAGGCTCACGCGCGACAAGGCTCCGCCACCCTGCCACCGTCCCGGCACATCAATTAGCCAGCCAACCAGGCAAGCACCTGTGTGGTGTCATGCAGATCTTCGTGAAGATCCTGCCACCGCTCCAGCGCAGCGGCTAGCTAGTCAGTTTGGCGCTGCATGCCACATCACCTTGGATGCGTGTCAAGACGGGGTGAGGCGGCGACGGACGGGACGGGCTCTGTTTCCATCCCCGATAAAGTTAGGGACATGTAAATAGCGCATTTAATGCGCTTGTCCTAAGACGCTGAGATAAGCACGTGCACTGTAGCACTTTACACCTCCTGTATGCCTGTACGCCACTGTGGTAGCCCCTTGGTATAAAAGGAGGCCCAAGGCGATACAGGGAGGGACTTTTGGACTTTCCGGCCCAGTTTGCATGTGTAACAGCTAGCCGAAGCTCAAGAACACTCAATATACACTCAAAGCAGGACTAGGGTTTTACGCTTCTCAGCGGCCCGAACCTGGGTAAAAATTCATCGGGTTGATCGTTAGATCTGCTCTTTGTGCACTCCTCTTTCCCTGCCAACCGTAGAAGGGATCCACATGATCCCATAGGTGTCGTTTCCCCGACATCTTTGGCGTGCCAGGTAGGGGGAGAGAGGTTGTACGAACCTGATCTAGGCGTCAGCGCGTCGACTTCTTCAACATCTTCATCGTCATGTCTCCAAAGAGAAAGAGCATTGTGGCAATTGGTTCATCTCCGGTCGATCTGCCCGCACCAGCGCAGACGGATGATGGGATGGACGTGGGTGGAGGCCACGGGCTTCCACGACGCTCCAGCGATCGGAGCCACGCGAGCGGCAACGATCCGCACATCGTCAGGTCCAAGGACGGAGCCGTGCTGTCTACGGGCGGCGCGGCGAACCCCAGGGGCGGAAAGACGACCTCCAAGATGCCCCCGCCGGCGCATGCACTGCGGCCTTCCCAGGTCGTGCGCGATGAGTAGTGCTGCGACGTGGGTGATCACGAGCGTTCCCATGGAAAGACCCCTTTGCATCATTCTCGGGATGCGCCGGGCCAGCATGCACGCCAAGACGCTGGCGGAATCGGCGTGCGGCCGCGGGACCGTGATAGAGCTCCTTCTAACATGGTTAGAAGTCAAAGCGCTTCACGATCCACGCAGCTGTCGCCGCCACCCATGCCAATAGAAGCGTTGGCGCGCGTGCAGTTGCTTCTGGATTTCCCTCCTGCTGCGGAGAAGCTCGACGAGTGGAGAGCTACCATCCGGAGCCTCATCGGCTTCGCCAATAGAGATGGACCGTAGCAGGCGGGGCCCTCGTGCCGGCGCTCTGTCGAGCCGGCGCGTGCCGATGGCGGAAGGACCGGAGGTGCTGCGACCATGATGCACTCTCCTCCTCCATGGCAGCAATAGCAGCCGCCGGCTCGTCGGGTCGAGGCCTGTGACAACGGTTCCACAGCGTCGTCTGACCCACGAGCCCGCCGCGATCAACGTCAAGTTCTTCGAGAGTGAGTCAAGGAAGACGCTCGAACCACTATCGAGCGGCGACGGGAAGCGCGCCATCAGTCTGATAGACACGCATGCCCCACTGTAGACTGGCCTGCGCTGGGGTATTCTGGTAACTTACCTTACGAGGTGGGTTGTCCAGCTTTTACCCGTGGGCTGCGGCGATTCCAGTGGCCCACTCACCGCACGTTCAAGCCTGAGGTCAGAGAGAAATACGATGGCAAGACTCACCCGTCGGAGTTCCTAAGCATCTATACCATTGCAATGCAAGCTGCCGGGGCTCGAGACGACAAGGTACTTGCCAACTACTTCTCGTTGGTACTCAAGCCCAACGTCAGGTCGTGGTTGATGCACCTGCCCGAGGATTCCATCTCTTCTTGGTCGGATCTGTGTCACGAGTTTGTTGGCGCCTTTACTGGAGGCCACCAAGCTCCTGGCCAGGCAAGTGATTTGCATATCATCCCCCAGAAAGATGTCGAATGCTTGCGCAAATACATACAAAGGTTCAGCCGTGTGCAGTACAACATCCCAGATGTTCATCCTGCCGCTGTTATCAGCGCGTTCCATCAAAATGTGCGCAACCGCAAGATGCATGAAGAGCTGGCAATGAACAAGGTTAGAGATGTTGCCGAGCTTTATGTTTTGGCCGATAGATGTGCTCGGGCTAAAGAAGGAAGGAAGTACCCCGGCGAAGATGCCGGTGCAGAAAGTGACTCCGCAGATGAAGACGTCGTCACCCCGGCAAAGAAAGGCCGACGGCGCAACAGGAAGCGCAAGGGTAAAACCGCGCTTGCCGTCTAGGAATCCGGCAACCCTGGCACCGCCAAGAAGGCCAAGGTTGATGACCCCGGCAAGGAAGTTGCCGGGTGCACCGCCTGCCAGGCCTTGGCGGCTGCCGACAAGCCAGAGGGCTCTGACAAGCAGTATTGCAAGATCCATCGCACCAAGGGCCATGACCTCCAGAACTGCCGGCAAGTTGAGCAGCTTGTAGAGAAGCAGAAAGCTGAGTATGAAAGGCGAGACAAGGAGAAGGGCCAGGACGGTGCTGAGGGGTCCGGCAAGAAGCGTGGCGGCCGAGGGGGTCGCCGCAGCAAGGATAAGCAACCAGAGAGGCCCGCTCGGGGCCGCGACAAGAAAGAGGGAGATGATGATCATGATGAGGACGACGAGTCCAGCGAGCACGAGTTCCAGAAAGCTACAAAGGCCATGTGCATCGATGGTGGCGCCTCATTGCATGCCTCTCACCGCCAACTAAAACAGTGGGCGCGTGAGATCAATGCGGCAGAACCATCGTTCGATGCCCAGAAGCCGCTGAAATGGTCCAACACGCCTATCATTTTTGACGCTGAGGATCACCCTGATCGCACAACGGCGGTCGGGTGTTTGCCATTGTTGGTTTCACCAACGATACGCAACCTCAAGGTGACAAAAGTGTTAGTTGACGGTGGGGCCGGTTTGAACTTGATCTCGCCCACTGTGATCAAGAGGCTGCAAATTCCTGATGGAGATCTCGAAGAGACGGGCATGTTTCAAGGGGTCAAACCAGGAAGGAGTCAGCCAAAGGGCAAGATTACACTACCAGTTACGTTTGGTGGCGAGTTGAACTACAGGACGGAGAAGATCGTTTTTGATGTCGCCAAGATCCCCTTGCCCTATAATGGGATCCTCGGCCTCCTAGTGCTGGCCAAGTTCATGGCGGCATCACATTACACTTACAATACGTTGAAGATGCCCGGACCAATGAGCATCATCACCGTCCACTCCGACAAGAAAGACGCGCTCATCTGCGCTGACCAACTCAACCGAGAGGCAGTTGCAGCAACTACCGCCAAGGCACTTGCTCCTGCCGCTGAAGCTCCGGGAGGGAAGAAGACCGGCAAGACCTCTCCCGGCAAGACCTCTCCTAGCGAGACCTCTCCCGGCAAGACCTCTTGCACCCACTCCGGCAAGCCCGCCTCTTCGGAGTGCTGCGCTCCCGTCGAGGATGTGCCAGAGAGCTCCACCGGCAAGAGCAAGAAATCCAAGGCAGCACCACCAGAAACTAAGAAGGTGCCCGTCAAGGAGGACGACACGGGCGGGGCTTTTACTATAAGCTCCACCCTCGACAGCAAATAGGAAGGCGCGCTCATCGCCTTCCTGCGGGCGAATGTCGATGCATTTGCCTGGCAAGCATCTGACATCCCCGGTGTTCCCAGGGAGGTGATTGAGCACCATCTTGCTGTCTGTCCTCATGCACGGCCCATCAAGCAGAAGGTCAGGAAGCAAGCTTTGGAGCGGCAAGAGTTTATCATTGAAGAAATTAGGAAGTTGGAAGCAGCAAGCTTGGTTAGAGGGGTGCTCCACCCAACGTGGTTGGCCAATCCGGTTGTGGTGCGCAAGGCGAATGGGAAGTGGAGGCTGTGCATTGATTATACAGACATCAATAAAGCCTGTCCAAAGGATCCTTTCCCCTTGCCACGCATCGACCAGATCATGGAGTCCACTGCTGGGTGTGACTTGCTGTCATTCCTTGACGCCTACTCAGGGTACCATCAAATCTTCATGACAAAGGAAGATGAAGAGAAGACCGCGTTTATCACCCCATGTGGTACGTATTGTTTTATATGAATGCCTTTCGGGTTGAAAAGTGCTGGTTCAACGTTTGCCAGAGCAGTCCAAATTGGTTTTGAGCCTCAGCTACATAGAAATATGGAAGCTTATATGGATGACATAGTGGTCAAAACCAAGGACAGGGCAACGCTCATACAAGATCTAGAAGAAACATTTGCAAATTTGCGCAAGATCAATCTCAAGCTCAACCCTGAGAAGTGTGTGTTTGGTGTCCCATCCGGCAAGCTTCTCGGGTTCTTTGTGTCTCAGCGTGGGATCGAGGCGAACCCCGACAAGATCAAGGCGATTGAGTAGATTGAAGCACCAAGATGAGTCAAAGATGTATGTCGACTTGCTGGCTGTGTTGCTCCTTTGAGCAGGTTCATCTCCAAATCTGCTGAGCGCGCCCTGCCCTTTTTCAAGATCTTGAAAAAGGCAGGTCCAATGAAATGGACTCCGGAAGCGGAGGTAGCGCTGCAAGATTTGAAGAGGTACCTCTCCTCTACGCCAACACTAGTCGCGCCTAAGCCACAAGAGCCATTGTTGCTGTATCTAGCGGCAACGAATCAAGTGGTCAGTGCTGCGTTAGTGGCGCAGAGAGAAGTTGATGAAGAAGCAGCAGCAGTGGCAAGACCATCGGATGATGAGCCGGAGCTCTCCCCGGCAGGGTCTGGTGCCGGCAAGGCAAGACCCCCGGCAGGATCTGGTGCCGGCAAGGCAGGGCCCCCGGTAGAGTCTGGTGCCGGCAAGGCGGGATCTGCGCAAGCAAATGGAGTGACACAGAAGAAGAAGATGGTGCAGCACCTAGTTTATTTTGCCAGCTCCCTTTTGCAGGGGGCTAGATCAAGATACTCTGGTGTACAGAAGTTGCTCTTTGGCCTTCTTATGGCCTTGAGGAAGCTGTGCCACTACTTTCAGGCACATGAGATCACCGTCATCACTCGCTTCCCGTTGCAACGGATCTTGCACAACCCAGATGCAACTGGAAGGATTGTGGAGTGGGCGTTGGAACTGTCAAGCTTTGGTATCAGGTTTGAAAGCACTTCAATAATTCAGAGCAGAGCCTTGGCGGAGTTCATTGCAGAATGGACCTCAATGCCTGACGAGGAAATTCAAGAGACCACTCTTCCCGGCAAGGAAACGAGCCGTGACTGGATTATGTACTTTGATGGGGCTTTCTCGCTGCAAGGCGCCAGTGCCGGTGTGCTACTTATTGCACCCACCGGAGAGCACCTCAAGTATGTGGTCCAGATGCACTTTCCCCAGGAGAGATCAACAAACAACACTGCGGAGTACGGGGGACTGCTTGCCGGTCTCAGGATCGCGGCAGACCTTGGAATTATGAAGCTCATCGTCAGAGGAGATTCACAGCTTGTCGTCAAGCAGGTTAACAAAGATTATCAAAGCCCGTTAATGGAAGCTTACGTAGATGAAGTGAGGAAGTTGGAGGAGCGTTTTGATGGTCTACAAGCAGAGCATGTTCCTCGAGCAGAGAACAACATTGCTGACGACCTGTCAAAACGTGCTGCCCTCAAGTTACCTGTGGAACCAGGAACTTTTGTGCTCCAACTAAATCAGCCATCCATTGAACCATCAGCAGGACAGAATAAGCGAAGGAAGTTGAGCCCCAACAAGTACTTTCCCGCCGAACTCCCAGGAGCCGCCGGCAAGGAAGTTGCCAGGGATGACGCCAAGCTTGCCGGGGGGCGACAGGCTCCGGCAGGGCCTCAAGCCCTTGCCGTAGAGACAACTGCTCCCATGGCAGAAGACATGCCTCTAGTCCTTGCCGTCGAGCCCCAGGCTCCAGCATGGGCACATCACACTGTTCGGTTCCTCCAAACAGGGGAACTCCCTGAGGAACAGGAAGAAGCAGAGAAAGTAGCCCGTCGGTCTAACATGTACCAGTTTGTGGACGATGTCCTGTACAGAAAAAGACCGAACGGCGTGAAATTGAAGTGCATTCCTCAGAAGGACGGACTGGAGCTGTTGGCAGAGATACATAGAGGCATATGTGGCTCTCACATAGGATCAAGAGCTCTTGCCGGCAAGGCATTCCGGCAAGGTTTCTTTTGGCCCACTGCCCTCCAGGATGCAACTGCACTAGTAACCAAGTGTGAAGCGTGCCAGTTCCATTCGAAGAAACTTCATCAGCTAGCCCAAGCTCTTCAGACGATCCCTCTTTCCTGGCCATTTTCGGTCTGGGGGCTCGACATATTGGGTCCCTTTCCCCGTGCTGTCGGGGGCTTTGAGTACTTGTACGTCGCAATCGACAAGTTCACAAAGTGGCCGGAAGTGGAAGCAGTGAGAAAGGTGACAACACAGTCAGCCGTCAAGTTCTTCAAAGGATTAGTTTGCCGTTTTGGTGTGCCAAACAGAGTCATCACCCACAACGGCACATAGTTCACGAGCCGCACCTTCATGCAGTATATCCAAGACCTTGGCAGCAAAATCTGTTTTGCTTCTGTTGCTCATCCGAGGAGCAACGGCCAGGCAGAAAGGGCAAATGCTGAAGTGCTGCGGGGCCTCAGAACAAGAACTTTTGACAGGCTGCACAAGTGTGGAAGACGCTGGATTGATGAGTTGCCGGCAGCTCTTTGGTCAATCAGGACGACACCAAATCGAGCCACTGGCCAGACACCTTTCTCCCTGGTATACGGGGCGGAAGCAGTTCTCCCCACAGAACTCGTATACGGGTCACCTCGAGTGCTCGCTTATGATGAGCTTGAGCAAGAGCAGTTGCAGCAAGATGATGCTACGCTCCTTGAAGAAGATCGTCTTCAGGCTACTGTGCGAGCCGCGCGCTACTAGCAAGCCTTGCGCCGCTACCATGGCCGCAAGGTTCATGCCCGAAGCCTTGAGGAAGGCGACCTTGTTCTTCGGCGCGTTCAGTCCGCCACGAATTCCAACAAGTTGACGCCAAAGTGGGAAGGCCCTTATCAGGTAATACGAGTCACCAGGCCCGGCGCAGTCCGCCTGGAGACCGAAGATGGCATTCTAGTGAGCAACTCCTGGAATATCGAACATCTTCGCAAGTTTTACCCATGAGGCGCGGTTGCCGGGACCCCCAGCAACCCCCTTTTGTACTAGCCTTGCCGGCAAGGCATATAACCCTATGTACAAAGCCAGGCGCAGACCCTGTGCGCAGTTGAATAAGTTTAAGTATGTACAGTTCTTGTTGATTTCCATGTTTATCTATATGCATGCCTGTCCAGGATATTGTACTACGTTCGTTTCCAGCAAGTACTGATGAACCGCCAAGGTTCCATGTTCCTATTTTCTCTTCTTTCTTTTTCTCAAAGGACAGAAGGTTCCCTCGCATACAAGTTTGCCGGGGGGGATAGAGGGTGTGGGCGCCAGCAGGCGACGTTCGAAGTGGCATCTTGCGGGAAAGAGTACAACAGCAAAAAAAATGCTAAGTTGTGAAACCTTGAGTGATTTTCTTTTAAATGTAAAGTTATTTCCCTCAAATGGTTTTGTTTCTTGTATGGAAAACCTGCACGCGAAAGGAACCTTGTCGCAATTGATTGCGTCCTTGCTCTGTTTCCAGTCCGCTCAGCAGTTCAAGTGGCTGCACTAAGAGCGGCAAGGTGTCTTGCCGGCAGTGACACCCCCAGCAGGCTGCTAAGGATCTGTTCCTCAAAGCGCTCATGGCAAGGGTGCGCGCACCGGCAAGCCCTTCCAAAAAAGCGTAGGGTGTATGCCATACAAGGAGGGATCAAACAAGGATGATAGCATGCATTCGATCCAAAACACAGCAAGTTATATTACATCAATGGTTGCCGCAATTCTAACTTAAGATAAATTGTCTTGGGCACGAGTTCATAGCGGCAAGGAAAAGAGAAGCGGCTAGTCCCGGCGCTGGCCTTCCACCCTCTTGACTTGGTCAACCATGCTGACGATGGGCGCAACAAGCTCTTCAAGCGCCCTGCGGTCCGCATCCGCCGGCAAGCTGTCTTGGCTGAGGTCGAGGTCGGGGTTCCTGTAGGCCACCTTGGTGAGCACCTTGAGAAGGACGCCCCAGCAAAGCTTGCGGGATTCGTTGGCCAGTTGGGTTGCTTGGCTAGAGTGGAGCAGCTTCAGGGCATCAAGGACAGCCTCGAAGAACATGGTCAGTCTGGCGCTCGTAGTCACCCTCTCCTCATGGGAATACCTGAAAGTCGACATGTCCATGATGGACAGTTGTGCTGTGAGCCTCTCTGCGACGTCGATGAGGCGCTCAGTCCAGATCCCCACGCCTTTCTCAAAGTCATTATAAGTGGCGGCGGCACTCTTGTACAACTGATGTTCATTCTGGAGGTCTTTCAGCAAGGCCTCCTCACGAACCTTGCCGCTGTCAAGGGACTCCTTCAGCGTGCTCAGCTTCAGATTCAGATCGGCAATAGAGTCGTTGGCTTCGGAGAGCAGCTTGGTCTTGTCAGATATGGTGACCTGCAGCTCCGCCAAGGTGTAGATAGTTTTGTCTCTATCGCTCTTCAGTGTCGAGACCTCCTTGCGGTGCTTCTCTAGCTCCGCCTCCAACTTCTCCACCTTCCCAGCCAGCTCGTTCTTGGCGGCCTCCGCGGCTTCAGAGGCGTCGACGGCCTCCTTCAACTTGCCGGCGTGATCCAGGACCTGGGCGTCGAGTGTGTCCTTGTGCTTCTGCTCCAGCTCCTGGGTCCGTTGCGCGACAAGCTTCTCAATTTCTTCATCCTTGCCGCGGAGTTTGGCGGTAAGCGCCTCTTCACGAGTGGCAAGGTCCTCTTCTTGGGCGTCGAGCAGGACGCGGCGCTCCCTTAGATTGGCGTCGTCCTTGGCGGCCTGTACGGCGGCCTCCTCCTGGGCCTTCTCAACATCGGACTGCTTTAGGAGAAGCTCGTTCCAACGCTCGTTCGGCTGCTCCTGGCTATTCTTCAGCTCCTGCCGGGCCTCGGCAAACCAGATCTGCATCTGCTCGACGCGCTTCTGGAAGTCTGCCTCTGCCATGTCAACAACCGTTGTCCTGGAGTCCAGTTTCTCCTTGCGGGTATGGTGAAGCGCCTGGAGTTTCTGAAAGTTGCTGCTCATAGCTTGGAGGAGCTGGTCCTCCTTGGAACTACTGCTGCTGGTGCTCGGCTCATCGACAACCTGGAGCCCAGTGGCGACAATGACTTCTTCGTCAAAAACCTCCCCCTCGGATGGTGCTCCAGTGCTTGCCGTCCCCGGGATGCTGACGAACAGGTCGTCGCCTATCTTCAGGTACCTGCTTGAGGTGGGGGCTTCGGAAGTTGACGGTTGGTCTTCGACCACCGTCTCCCCGACACCAGAGGACTCCGGGACCGATGTAGCGCCAGGCGCTCCTACGGCAGGGATGCCGTCAGTACGGTCGTCGGTCTCCTTGCCGGCCTCCCCAGCAGACCCCTTGGCGTCTTCTTCATGCACGTCCTTGGCGGCCTTGGCGGCCTTGTCAACCTCGGCGGCGGCATCCTTGGCGGTATCCTCGATGGTGGTGTCGATATCCATTTGATCCACCATGGGGGGATCTGAAAGCCAAGGAAAAGAAACAAGATGAAACCCAGATTGAAGCTCAAAGCCAACAAGAAACAGAGAAAAAGATCGTGCTAGAAAAGTGACAAAGGCCAGGAAGCAGGCGGTTACCTGTGACGAGCGGTGGAGGGGCGGTCCCCTCCCCGACAACACTCATTGCCGGGATGGAGCTGCCGACGCCTGTGCTCACCGGCTCTTCCTCCACACGTGTGGGCTCATCGGTGGAAGCCCTTGCCGGGGACCCGCCTTTGGGCGGTGTGGTTGACGGGGGCGGCATGTCGGGGGTGGCCCTTAGCAGCTCTTCCTGTCGTTGTTCCTCTCCTGTGAACCCGGCAAGGTTAGCAGTAAAGATACACACCCCGACACTCGCCAGCGGAAAGTGAGTAACGGGCTCACGCTGGGGGCTGAGTCGGGGGCTGCGTCGAGGGCTGGGATCCGGGCTGATCGTGATCGTCTCCGGCGTGCTTGAAGTGCTTGCCGGGGGCTCGTCGCCCGTCGAGGTCTTGGCCTTCTTCGCCATCCTCTGCGCCAACGTCTCCGTGTCTCTGCGGGGGCAGGCCAAAACAAGATCAAATGAGATAAGATAATCAAAACAAAGGCTAAGGGGATGAAGAATGCGGCAAGATGCTTACTCATCTACTTCTTCTTCTTCTGGCCTCTCCTCCCTCCTCGGGCTGAAAGAGGAGAGGTCGAATTCGGCCTCTGGTATGGTGTCCGTGCGAGGGGGGGGGGGGAGAGATGGAGGCCTAGGCTGCTTGGTCGTGGTGGAGGCAGCGGCCACTTTCTCCTTTGCTACCGCGGCCGTGCGTCTCGTATGGCGCACGGGTTGCGGCTGGGCCTCTTGCCGCTGCACATCCTCGCCGGCCGCTCCCTTGCCGGGGCCCTCTTCGTGGGAAGAGGCCTGCTGGACTGGCTCGCCGGAGACAGCCGGCCGAAGGACACGTCTCTTCTTCTCCGGGACTGGGGGCTCCTCACGCGGCTCCTCTTCAGCTTCCTCTTCAGCTGTCTCCTCGGCTGTCCCCTCGGCAGAAGGGCCCCCGACAGCGGTGCCGCTGTGTTCCCCGGCAGGCTCCCCCCGCTCAGCAAGATCCTCCTCTGCGCTGGCTTCGTCTTCCATAAAGCCGACGCTGCCGACCTCCCCGGCAAGGGCTGCCTCTTCCGCTCTGCTGGCGATGTACGCCACCTCCTAGTTGGTGGTGGGGCAGATGAGCTGCGTCTCTTCCCGGACGGCCCTCTCCGACAAGCTATTGAAGAACTCCTGCACCCGCTCCGCATCTGGCTCGGCCCAGGTATTATCAAGGCCATGGGCGTTGAACACCGGCATCATGGCGATGATTGAGGTCAAGGCGGACTTGTTGCACAAGGGGATCACCCCCGCCGGCAACCTGAACGGCTTGCCGGTCTTGTCGGCCTTGAGCTGGAACAGCTTTTGGCAAAGAGCCGCGTGCTGCATCACCGTAAAGTTGCGATTCAGGCCGGGGCGGAGCCTCATGATGCCTGTCGCATTCCGGAACTCCCAAGCTGGCCTCCCCTTGTTATGCAAAGGGGCGATGCGGTGGCGGAGGAAGTCGGCCCCAACCATCTCGAGCGTGAGCCCGGCGGCTTTGATGCGATAAATTCTGGTGGTTGCGACTGTGAGCTTCCCATCTTGGGGATCGAGGTCGCCCCAGTTGCCACCACGGACCAATTTCGTCTGCCGGGGCATACAAAACGGCTCTGGGTCCTTCTCCATGATCCAGCACCACTTGCCCCGCCATTCGTCCCACTTTTCCTTGTGGGTCCCGTCCGGGTACGTCTGCTTGGCCAATGCCCTTGGGATCTAGGTGACGCAGCCAGAAAGAGCCCCTCCTGGCTGGATGCGAGGGACGAAGTAGTGGCGGAAGAACGCCGTATTGGGGACCACCCCGACGAAGTTCTCACAGAGGTGGGCGAAGATGGCCATACACGCCTCGGCGTTCGGCGTGAAATCCAAAAGATGGAAGCCGAAGGTGTACATGATGTCGATGAAGAAATCCGAAAATGGGGGGTAGAGCCCGCAATAGAAGTAATCAACGAAGAAAGGGGATTTATCTGGGGCAGGCATGGCGCAAGAAGCAGGGATGACGCGGGTGGCAAGATGCCCCATCGTCTCTCTCCCCCACATGCACAGGTACCAGTCCCTGAGCGCGCGCGCGTCGAGCATCGGGGCGAAGACCACGTGCTCCCTCCGCATCTTCACCAGCTCGCTCTCCAGCACCTCTTCTCCCTCGCTCGCCTTGGACGCTCCCTTGCCCTTGCTCGTTTTGGGCGCCATTGCAGCCAAGGGAGGGCGGGGGATCGAGAGCGGTGAGGGCGCGGCGGCGGACGGAGGAGGAAGCTCTGGTCTGGGCTCGAGGAAGAAGAAGAAGATGGTGGTTCCTAGATTGGGAAAGGCAAAGGGGGTAAATGAGCAGCGCCCCTGCGGATTCCTCTTTTTATGGGGAAGGCGCAGGGCTGCCTCTTTACTGTTCGATGTGAAGGCGTTTTTGCAGGCGTGCTGTGACCGTTCCACGCACGACCCCCACGTCGCGCACTCAATGCGGATCATGGGGAAGCACAACAGACGAGATGATTACAGCAGTTAATCCCTGCCACGCGTGCCCACGCACTGTTTGGGCCTGGCCCAACGATGCTTCACACTCGTGTATGGCCCAGGCCCGGGGGCTCCTGTCGGTGTACTAAAGTTTGGGCCCTTTGGTACCCCTTACTTGTGCACGGGCAGTTGCAGCCGCACCTGCGGCGAGGCTTGGCGGGGGCGGTTGGAGGCAAAATACAAGATGACCATGGCGGCATCCAAGCCAGTAACCAGAGAGCAGAAGGCAAGCTGGTCCCCCGGCAAGATCCTTGCCAGGGCGGCTTGCGAAGCCCCGGCAAGATCCTTGCCGGGATGGCTTGCGAAGCGCTGACAAGGCCACCACCCTTGAGGTTGAGAGCTCTGACACCATTGACAACGTCAAGACCAAGACTCAGGGGCACATGCGTAGTAGCATGCAGATCTTTGTGAAGACTGGTGGCATGCAGATCTTTTTGAAGACCAGAAGGCGAAGTTCCCAGCAAGGTTCTTGCCGGGGACGACTGCGAGGCCCCGGCAAGACTCTTGCCGGGGACGATTGCGAGGCCACGGCAAGGCTCGCGCACGACAAGGCTCCGCCACCCTGCCACCGTCCCAGCACATCAATTAGCCAGCCAACCAGGCAAGCACCTGCGCGGTGGCATGCAGATCTTCGTGAAGATCCTGCCACCGCTCCAGCGCAGCGGCTAGCCAGTCAGCTTGGCGCTGCATGCCGCGTCACCTTGGATGCGTGTCAAGACGGGGTGAGGCAGCGACGGACGGGACGGGCTCTATTTCCGGCCCCGATAAACTTAGGGACACGTAAACAGCGCATTTAATGCGCTTGTCCTAAGACGCTAGAGATAAGCACATGCACTGTAGCACTTTACACCTCCTGTATGCCTGTACGCCACTGTGGTAGGCCCTTGGTATAAAAGGAGGCCCAAGGCGATACAGGGAGGGACTTTTGGACTTTCCGGCCCAGTTTGCATGCGTAGCAGCTAGCCAAAGCTCAAGAACACTCAATATACACTCAAAGCAGGACTAGGGTTTTACGCTTCTCAGTGGCCCGAACCTGGGTAAAAATTCATCGTGTTGATTGTTAGATCTGCTCTTTGTGCACTCCTCTTTCCCTGCCAACCGTAGAAGGGAACCACGTGATCCCATAGGTGTCGTTTCCCCGACAGTATGCAATTATATGCAATATTATATCATTTTTTGGGACTAACCTATTAACTTAGTGCCAAGTGAGAGTTGTTGTTTTTTTGCCTGTTTTTGGTTTTCTAGGAAATCAATACCAAACGAAGTCCAAATGCCACGAAACTTGTGATGATTTTTTTTCTGGACATAAGAGACCTTGGAAGCTTTGGGAGAAGGCCAGAAGATGAAGGAGTAGGCCACAAGGTGTAACACCCTCAGTGTCCTGCTACAGTAACCTCACACTAATGATGCCATGTCACCATGCTTATTAAGCATAATTGTCCTTTGATTAAAACCAAGTTAAAATTCAATTCTAAATAAAGTCAAAATAAATATTTCTTTAAACAGCTAACCAAAATTGTTCAAAATATGTCATAAAATCCCCTAGCAGTGTAAAAATATCACAAACTCCATTTGGATGCCCAAGTTATTCCTGGTAATTATTTTAGAGGTCCCACAATATTTGATTCGGCCATTCTAAAATAAACAATTATTTATTTAACTCCAATCTCTCCCAAACTTTTCGTGGAAGTGCCTAAATTTGCAAAGTGAATTATGGGAAAAGTTTCATAACTTACATAACTTAAAGGATATTAACAATTAAGTCAAAACAGAATAAAAGGAAAACAAAAAAAAAGAAAAGAAAGGAATAAAACTAAAAGCCTCACTGCACACTCTAGCCCACTTGCTACAGTGCAGGCCCAGCCCATCCCAGTGCCTCCTTCTCCCTCTGTTCACCAGAGGCTCCGTGGACGGGCGCGGCGCATCCATGGCCGGGATTGCCACGTGCCGGTCATCCCGCAGCTTCCCCTGGTGGATAAGGCCGCCCTCGACGCCTCCTCTCTCCACTGCCAAACCCTAGCACGCCCAATCCCCCTCGCTTGCCCTCTTCCCCCTCTATTTTGCTCGCCCGAGCGTGCTCGTCGCTGCGCCATTGCCGTTGACGCGCCCTGGATCCTCCCCTCGCCGCGCAGGCCTGTCCAGGAAGACCGCCGTTGTCTTCTACATCGGTCTCGAGGCCGGTTCGGAGCCGGGAAGCCCTCGCGCCGTCGCGACAGTCGATCCCCTACGTCGGCCATTGCTCCTGCCTTGTCGTCGATCTGCGTGTCCCCGACCAGCTCCGACCTCTTTGACCCTCCTTTGCATCCCCTGTGAACCTTCGCTCCTTCTCCTCCTCTTTTCCCGCCGGGTTAAGTCTCATAGCGCATCGCGCACTCGTCGTCGCCGCATCCGGATCCCGCTCCCGCGCCCAGAACCACGCCCACACGCGCCCGCCTCTCCCTGCTTGGCCGCGCCCCGCGCATGCGTACCCACAGTGGCCGCTGGCGCCCGCTGTTGCTCTCTACTGCGTCCGCCCGCCGTGTTGCCGTCGTCGCCCGCAGCCCCCGCGCCGTGAGCGACCCACGCGCCCGCTCCCCGCTCCTGCCACTAGTGGCCTCACCCCTCGCCTTGCCCCGCGCCCGCCTGTCGTGGCCGGGTCGCGCTCGCTCGCGTGCTCCCCGTAGCCGCCGCGACTCGCGAGCCTCCCTACAATGCCCTATAGCGCGCGCACACGCCCCTGGCCTCATCCCCGCTCGCCCACCGGTGCCCCGCTGCTCACGTGCCGCTGCTTGCTGTACTACACTGCTAGCTACTGTAGATGCTACTAGCTAGCTTTTCTATTTCTACAATGACTAACCCTCTAGACAGCCTCTAAACAACGTCTAAATAGTTGTTAACATGGGTAAAAATAATATGATTAGAAAGTATACATGACAAACTCCATTTTATCCCACTGGATCAAATCCTTTCGATGCATGGCTTAATTCCTACGAAATTCACAAAGTTCTTTGTTCTGTTAACAGAAAAACCAAAAAACAGCTTTATTTTTATAGCTACTTTAGAGCTGTTGATGATCAAGCTAATGAACTCTAATATGGATAAAAGTGATACTAACATGTAGATCGCAGAAAAATGTTCATAATTGATGTAAGGCACAAGATCATAGGATGTACAGAACAACAGCTATAGCCTCCGAAAAACAGCTAAGTGATGTTTAAAAAAAACAAAAAAAACTGATGCAATTCTCAGACTTAGCCAATTTTCAGGAATTCCAGAAAATGAATAAAACTTTGAAAATTCATAGTAAATAAACCATAGCTCGGATGAAAATACTTTGTACATGAAAGTTGCTCAGAACGACGAGACGAATCCGAAGATGCCCTCCTCATACCTGTCACATGCCTCTAACTACCTTAACATGGAACCTTCCCCTCCGGTTCAGTATACCGAGATCGAGCTAAATGCCGGGAAAATATCCCAGATATTTTCCCGCTTCGTCTGCAACGTGTAGCACCATGATAGGTCACCCCTAACACCGCGTATTACCATGCCTTGCTTTGTGATTGCTTTTGTTGCCATGTATTTATATTGTTTCTTCTCCCCCCTTCTTCCCGGTAGACCCCGAGACCGCTGACGATGCCCTGGTGATCGACTGCTTCACCGTCGGAGTTTCCTTTTCCATCTGCCAAGCAACCAGGCAAGCACCCCCCCTTGAGCATGCCTATATCGCATATTCTCTTCTCTCTTGTGCTTGCATTAGAATTGCTGCTGCTACTGCATTACCTATTCTGATGCATAGACTGTTTATTGTAACCTGCTATTGAAACCTTACCTGCTTATCCTAAACTGTTTAGTATAGGCTGGGTAGAGACCTACCAGAGACCCCACTTTGTCCCCAGTTGCCCCGCTGGATTATCAGATGACTCGGTCAATGGGATCGACAGCCAGTCCCCGGCACCGCACATCAGCCCCCTTAGTTGTACGACACTGCAACGTCACCATCAAGTGCCGAGGGTGATACCTCGTATAGCACTCCTGATGTTAACTCTGTAGAGTAGCTATTTGGTCGTGGTCATCGAGGGTGATTCCTCCTTCTCCACTTCCGATACGACCCTGTCGCGCAACACTTCAAGTGTGAACCTCGAGGGTGGTTCCTCCTAAGTTCAACTTGACGGTTACATCGAGTGGGCATCCGTCGAGGGTGATACCTCGGATTCCCTTGATGTTATGGACACACGATTACTGTGACTTTACCCCTGAACCTTGATAGAGACGGGTCGACCCCGAGGGGGACCCGAGGAAGTTACTTTTACTGCAGGACTGGAGGGACAGGCGGTACCGCCCAGTAGAGGTGGACCTGAGTTCCCGACAGTCTTTTGCGAGACGGGTTGACCTGGACGGTGCCCGAGTGATGAATACGAGGCGTGGCCGGGCATTCTTAGCCCTTGCCGCAAGTCCTCGAGACGGGGCGATGGGGTCACATCGATCATGAGTCTCTGCTCGTTTCCGCACCCCCAATGTACTAACGGTTTGGATATTTGATTCGAGTGGGCCTCTGGCCCGATAGCACTAACCATCATGTGGGAATAAATATGGGTACTCTGCATCGTATGCATCAGCCGAAAGCTTTGTCAGACGTCCAGTTCAGCATTGCGGCTGGGACAGACCGGCGCCCCCCTGGTGCCTGGCTTCCCCCTGCACGCAACGACTCGGAGTGCACAGGGCGATGGCCCAAGATCCCTGAGCGCTTAGGATGTAGACCGACGGGGACCTCTCTACTGAGCTTTTAGGTAGGGCTGCGGTGTGTCGTTTGGCCGAGGCCGGGCATGACCCAGAAAGGTGTGTTCGGTCGGAGTTAAGCAAGCATGGTGGGTAAGTTGGTGCACCCCTGCAGGGAAGAAAACATCTATCGATAGCCTGTCCTACGGTAACGGACACTCGGAGTTGTATCCCTATCGATACAACTAGAACTGGTTACTTGTGATGAGATATGGATACTAAGGCTCTGGGATTGCTTTCTCGCAGGGAGTCGAGAAAGGATCTCTGGCCGAGGTTGATGACTGTATGGCTCTGGGATTGCTTTCTCGCAGGGAGTCGAGAAAGGATCTCTGGGTGAGGTTGATAACACTACTACTTTATATTGTACTAATCTACACTCTTCTAATGCTGCAAGACTACTGAAGATGCTAGTCTTCGATAGGACTAGGCCTTCTCTCTATTCTGGCATTTCTGCAGCCCAGTCCACATATACAGCCTTTCTTTGATAATGATGCATATGTAGTGTAGATCCTTGCTTGCTGAGTACTTCGGATGAGTACTCACAGTTGCTTTGCTTTCTTTTTCCCCCATATCCTTTTAGTGCAACCAGATGACGGAGCCCCTGAGGCAGCTGCCCCCACCGATGATCACTACTACTACCACCTCGAGGGTGGTTACTTCTACGAGCTTGCCGACGACCAGGAGTAGGATCAGAGGGTCCCAGGCAGGAGGCCTGCGCCTTTCGATCATAGTGTTTTCTTTTGCCCCGCTTTTCTAAGGGCTTATCTGTTTCTGTTTCATATCTGTACTCAGATATCTAACGCTTCCGCTGATGTTTGTTTGTCATCAAGCTTATGTATTCGAGCCCTCGAGGCCCCTGGCTTGTAATATAAAGCTTGTATGATTTTTATTTATGTTTTAGAGTTGTGTTGTGATATCTTCAAGTGAGTCCTTAGGCTTGATCGTGTGCATTTGCGTGTATGATTAGTGCACGATTAAGCCGGGGGCGTCACACAAGGCACATGGGCGCGCGCCCAGGGGGGTGGTCGTGCCCATGTGACTTGTGTGCCCCTCGTTCCTCCGTTTGACCTAATTCCAGCTCTATAAATTCTCTAAAATTGGGAAACCAGCAGAGAGCCACCTGAAACACTTTTTCCGTCACCGCAAGCTTCTGTTCTTGTGAGATCCCATCTGGAGGCCTTTTCCGGTACTCTGCCAGAGGGGGAATCGATCACGGAGGGGCTCTACATCAATCTTGCTGCCCTTCCGATGATGTATGAATAGTTTACCACAGACCTACGGGTCCATAGCTAGTAGCAAGATGGCTTCTTCTCTCTCTTTGATCTTCAATACAATGTTCTCCTTGATGTTCATGGAGTTCTATTCGATGTAATTCTTTTTGCGGTGTGTTTGTTGGGATCCGATGAATTGTGGGTTTATGATCAGATTATCCATGAATATTATTTGAGTCTTTTCTAAATTCTTATATCCATGATTATTGTAGCTTTGTATTTCTCTCCGATCTATTGATTTGGTTTGGCCAACTAGATTGATTTTTCTTGCAATGGGAGATGTGCTTTGTAATGGGTTCAATCTTATAGTGATCTATATCCCAGTGACAGAAGGGGACAAGACACATATTTGTATTGTTGCCATTAAGGGTAAAATGATGGGTTTATTAGTATTTATTGAGTTTACTTTGTCTACATCATGCCATCTTGCTTAAGGCGTTACTCCATTCTTTTTGAACTTAATACTCTAGATGCATGTTGGATAGTGGTCGATGTGTGGAGTAATAGTAGTAGATGCAGGCAGGAGTCGGTCTACTTGTCTCAGCCGTTATGCCTACATACATGACCATTGCCTTGGATATCGTCATAACTATGCGCTTTTCTATCAATTGCCCAACAGTAATTTGTTTACCCACCATATGCTATTTTCAAGAGAGAAGCCTCTAGTGAAAACTATGCCCCCCGGGTCTATCTTTATCATATATAAAAATCCAAAAATACTTTGCTGTAATTTATTTACGGTTATTTTATTTTGTGTGTTTGTTTATCTATATATCACTACGAGATATGATCCTCACAATTAACCGCCAAGGGATTGACAACTCCTTATTTGCGTTGGGTGCAAGTATTTGTTATTTTGTGTGTTGGTGTTGTTCACGAGGCGTTGCGTGGTTCTCCTACTGGATTGATAACCTTGGTTCTAAACTGAGGGAAATACTTATCTCTACTGTACTACATCATCCTCTCCTCTTCGAGGAAATCCCAACGCAGCTGATATGTCCATTTTGCATCATGTTTTTATGTTGATATTTATTGCATTATGGTCTGTTATTTCACTTAAAGATACAATTCTTATGCCTTTTCTCTCTTATTTTACAAGATTTACATGAAGAGTGAGAATGCCAGCAGCTGGAATTCTGGACCAGAAAGGAGCAAATCTAAGTTACCTATTCTGAACAACTCCAAATGTCCTGACACTTTACGAAGAATTATTTTGGAATATATAAAAATATTGGGCAAAGAAACAACAGAAGGGGACCCACCAGGTGGCCACAAGCATGGGGGGCGCGCCCTAAACCCCAGGGTGCGCCCCTGAGCTTGTGGGCCCCCTGGCCAGCCCCCGGAGTCCATCTACTGCTATATGGAGGGTTTTGACCTAGAAAAAATGAGAAGGAAGCTTTTGGGATGAAGCGCCGCCGTCTCGAGGCGGAACCTAGGAAGAAGCAATCTAGGGCTCCGGCAGAGCGATTCTGCCGGGGAAACTTCCCTCCGGGAGGGGGAAATCAAAGCCGTCATCATCACCAACGAACCTCTCATCATGGGAGGGTCAATCTTCATCAGCGTCTTCACCAGCACCATCTCCTGTCAAACCCTAATTCATCTCTTGTATTCAATCTTGGCCTCAGAACCTCAGATTGGTACCTGTGGGTTACTAGTAGTGTTGGTTACTCCTTGTAGTTGATGCTAGTTGGTTTATTTGGTGGAAGATCATAAGTTCAGATCCTTAATGATATTTATTACCCCTCTGATCTTGAACATGAACATGCTTTGTGAGTAGTTACGTTTGTTCCTGAGGACATGGGAGAAGTCTTGTTATAAGTAATCATGTGAATTTGGTATTCGTTCGATATTTTGATGAGATGTATGTTGTCTTTCCTCTAGTGGTGCTATGTGAACGTCGACTACATGACACTTCACTATTATTCGGGACTAGGGGAAGGCATTGGGAAGTAATAAGTAGATGATGGGTTGCTAGAGTGACAGAAGCTTAAACCCTAGTTTATGCGTTGCTTCATAAGGGGCTAATTTGGATCCACATGTTTCATGATATGGTTAGATTTATCTTAATTCTTCTTTTGTAGTTGCGGATGCTTGCGAGAGGGGTTAATCATAAGTGGTAGGCTTGTCCAAGTAAGGACAGCACCCAAGCACCGGTCCACCCACATATCATATTATGAAAGTAACAAACGCGAATCATATGAGCATGATGAAAACTAACTTGACAATAATTCCCATGTGTCCTCGGGAGCGCTTTGCTTTATATAAGAGTTCATCCAGGCTTATCCTTTGCTATAAAAAGGATTGGGCCACCTTGCTGCACCTTTGCTACACTTATTACTTGTTACCCGTTATGAATTATCTTACTACCAAACTATCTGTTACCGATAATTTCAGTGCCTGCAGAAAATACCTTGCTGAAAACTGCTTGTCATTTCCTTCTGCTCCTCATTGGGTTCAACACTCTTACTTTTCAAAAGGACTATGATTGATCCCCTGTACTTGTGGGTCATCAAGACTCTTTTCTGGCGCCGTTGCCGGGGAGTGAAGTCCCTTTGATGAGTGGAATTTGCTATGGAAACATTTATATTACGTGCTGAAATTTATTGTCACTTGTCAATATGGAAAATAATCCTTTGAGGGGCTTGTTCGGGGTAACTTCACCTCAAATGGAAGAACAAAGAGTTTCTCCTCAACCTACTGCACCTATTGAAAATATTTATTATGAAATTCCTTCGGGTATGATAGAGAAACTGTTAGCTAATCCTTATGCAGGGGATGGAACACTACATCCTGATATGCACCTAATCTATGTGGATGAAGTTTGTGGATTATTTAAGCTTGCAGGTTTGCCCGGAGATGAAGTCAAGAAGAAGGTCTTCCCTTTATCTTTGAAGGGAAAGGCATTGACATGGTATAGGCTATGTGATGATATTGGAGCTTGGAATTACAACCGATTGAAATTGAAATTTCCTCAGAAGTTTTATCCTATGCATCTGGTTCATCGTGATCGGAATTATATATATAACTTTTGGCCTCGTGAAGGAGAAACTATTGCTCAATCTTGGGGGAGGCTTAATTCAATGTTATATTCATGCCCCAATCATGAGCTCTCAAGATAAATTATTATTCAAAAAATTTATGCTCGGCTTTCTCGTAATGATCAATCTATGCTCGATACTTCTTGTACTGGTTCTTTTATGAAGAAGACTATTGAATTCAAATGGGATCTCTTGGAAAGAATTAAACACAACTCTGAAGATTGGGAGCTTGACGATGGTAAGGAGTCAGGTATAAAGCTTGAATTTGATTATGTTAAAACTTTTATGGATACGGATGCTTTTCTTAATTTTAGCACTAAATATGGACTTGACTTTGAGATAGTAGCTTCTTTCTGTGAATCATTTGCTACTCATGTTGATCTCGTTAAGGATAAGTGGTTTAAATATCATTCTCCCATTGAAGTAAAAATAGTAGAACCCACTGAAGCTAGAGAAGAAACCACTACTTATAATGTTGATCCTATTATTCCTACTGCTTACATTGAGAAACCACCTTTTCCTGTTAGGATAAAAGAACATGCTAAAGCTTCAGCCGTGGTTTGTAAAAGTTATACAAGAACACCTACATCCCGTGAACAAATTAAAGTTGAACCTAATGTTTCTATATGGTTAAATATCTCTTGGTTAAAAATATTGATGGACATGTTATTTACTTCTGTGATGAAGCTACTAAAATTGCTAAGCCCGATGAAAAATATAAACATAGACCTGTTGTTGGCATGCCTGTTGTCTCTGTTAAGATAGGAGATCATTGTTATCATGGCTTATGTGATTTGGGTGCTAGTGTGAGTGCAATCCCGTTTACTTTGTATCAAGAAATCATGAATGATATTGCACCTGCTGAGATAGAAGATATCGATGTTACTATTAAGCTTGCTAATAGAGACACTATTACACCACTTGGGATTGTTAGAGATGTTGAAGTCTTGTGTGGGAAAATAAAATACCCTAGTGATTTTCTAGTTCTTGGTTCCCCACAAGATGATTTTTGTCCCATTATATTTGGTAGACCTTTCTTAAGCACTGTTAATGCTAAGATAGATTGTGAGAAAGAAACAGTTAGTGTAAGTTTCGGTGATGTGTCTCATGAGTTTAATTTCTCCAAATTCCGTGACAACCCCGTGATAAAGAATTATCTAGTAAGGATGAAATTATTGGTCTTGCTTCTATTGCCGTGCCTCCTACTGATCCTTTAGAACAATATTTGCTAGACCATGAAAATGATATGAATATGAATGAAAGAAATGAAATAGATGAGATATTCTTTAAACAAATGGCTGTTTTGAAACACAACTTGCCTGTTGAAACTCTTGGAGATCCCCTTCCACCCAAGAGTGATCCTGTGTTTGAGCTTAAACAATTACCTGATACATTGAAATATGCTCATCTTGATGAAAAGAAGATATATCCTGTTATTATTAGTGCTAACCTTTCATAGCATGAAGAAAAGAGATTATTGAAAACTCCGAGGAAGCACCGTGCCGCTATTGGATATACTCTTGATGATCTTAAGGGCATTAGTCCCACTCTATGTCAGCATAAAATTAATATGGAACCTGATGCTAAACCAATTGTTGATCACCAGCAATGGTTAAATCCAAAAATGAAGGAAGTGGTAAGAAATGAAATATTAAAGCTTCTGGAAGCAGGTATAATCTATCCTATTGCTGATAGTAGATGGGTAAGTCCTGTTCATTGTGTCCCTAAGAAGGGAGGTATTACTGTTTGTCCTAATGATAAAAATGAACTTATTTCACAAAGAATTATCACAGGTTATAGAATGGTAATTGATTTTAGAAAATTAAACAAAGCTACTAGGAAAGATCATTATCCTCTACCTTTTATTGATCAAATGCTAGAAATACTATCAAAACATACACATTTCTGCTTTCTAGATGGATACTCTGGTTTTTCCCAAATACCTGTGTCGCAAGAGGATCAAGGAAAAACTACTTTTACATGCCCTTGATACGTCCATTTTGCATCTTGCTTTTATGTTGATATTTATTGCATTATGGGATGTTATTTCACTTTATGGTACAATACTTATGCCTTTTCTCTCTTATTTTACAAGGTTTACACAAAGAGGGAGAATGCCGGCAGCTGGAAGTCTAGACTGGATAGGAGCAAATCTGAGATACCTATTCTGCACAACTCCAAATGTCCTAAAACTTTACGAAGAATTATTTGGGAATATATAAAAATTATTGGGCCAAGAAACTACCGAAGGGGACCCACTAGGTGGCCACAAGCAAGGGGGCGCGCCCTACCCCCCAGGGAGCACCCCCAGGGCTTGTGGGGCCCCTGGCCATCGTCTGGTGCCCCTCTTCTGCTATATGAAAGGTTTTGACCTAGAAAAAATAATAAAGAAGCTTTCGAGACGAAGCGCCACCGTCTCGAGGTGGAACCTGGGTAGGAGCAATCTAGGGCTCCCGCAGAGCAATTCTGCTGGGGAAACTTCCCTCCTAGAGGGGGAAATCGAAGCCATCGTCATCACCAACGATCCTCTCATCAAGGGAGGGTCAATCTTCATTAACATCTTCACCAGCACCATCTCCTCTCAAACCCTAGTTCATCTCTTGTACTCAATCTTTGTCTCAAAACCTCAGATTGGTACCCGTGGGCTGCTAGTAGTGTTGATTACTCCTTGTAGTTGATGCTAGTTGGTTTATTTGGTGGAAGATCATATGTTTAGATCCTTAATGATATTTATTACCCCTCTGATCTTGAACATGAACATGCTTTGTGAGTAGTTACGTTTGTTCCTGAGGACATGGGAGAAGTCTTGTTATAAGTAATCATACGAATTTGGTATTCGTTCGATATTTTGATGAGATGTATGTTGTCTTTCCTCTAGTGGTGTTATGTGAACGTCGACTACATGACACTTCACCATGATTTGGGCCTAGGGGAAGGCATTGGGAAGTAATAAGTAGATGATGGGTTGCTAGAGTGACAGAAGCTTAAACCCTAGTTTATGCGTTGCTTCGTAAGGGGTTGATTTGGATCCACATGTTTCATGCTATGGTTAGATTTATCTTAATTCTTGTTTTGTAGTTGCGGATGCTTGCGAGAGGGGTTAATCATAAGTGGGAGGTTTGTCCAAGTAAGGACAGTACCCAAGCACCGATCCACCCACATATCAAATTATCAAAGTAACAAACGCGAATCATATGAGCATGACGAAAACTAACTTGACTATAATTCCCATGTGTCCTCGGGAGCGCTTTGCTTTATATAAGAGTTCATCCAGGCTTATCCTTTGCTACAAAGAGGATTGGGCCACCTTGCTGCACCTTTGTTTCACTTGTTACTTGTTACCCGTTACGAGTTATTTTATCACCAAACTATCTGTTACCGATAATTTCAGTGCTTGCAGAAAATACCTTGCTGAAAACCGCTTGTCATTTCCTTCTGCTCCTCATTGGGTTCGACACTCTTAATTATCGAAAGGACTATGATTGATCCCCTATACTTGTGGGTCATCAAGACTCTTTTCTGGCGCCGTTGCCGGGGAGTGAAGCGCCTTTGGTGAGTGGAATTTGGTAAGGAAACATTTATATTATGTGCTGAAATTTATTGTCACCTGTCACTATGGAAAGTCATCCTTTGAGGTGCTTGTTCGGGGTATCTTCACATCGATCGGAAGAGCAAAGAGTTGCTTCTCAACCTAGTGCACCTACTGAAAATATTTATTATGAAATTCCATCGGGTATGATAGAGAAACTGCTAGCTAATCCTTATGCAGAAAATGGAACACTACATCCTGATATGCATCTACTCTATGTGGATGAAGTTTGTGGATAATTTAAGCTTGCAGGTTTGCCCGAAGATGAAGTCAAGAAGAAGGTCTTCCCTTTATCTTTGAAGGGAAAGGAATTGACATGGTATAGGCTATGTGATGATATTGGAGCTTTGAATTACAACCGATTGAAATTGGAATTTCATCAGAAGTCTTCTCCTATGCATCTGGTTCATCGTGATCGGAATTATATATATAATTTTTGGCCTCGTGAAGGAGAAAGTATCGCTCAAGCTTGGGGAGGCTTAAGTCAGTGTTATATTCATGCCCCAATCATGAGCTCTCGAGAGAAATTATTATTCAGAATTTTTATGCTCGACTTTCTCATAATGATCAATCAATGCTCGATACTTCTTGTACTGGTTCTTTTATGAAGAAGACTATTGAATTCAAATGGGATCTTGATAACCCACAAGTATAGGGGATTGTTTGTAGCCTTTTTTGATAAATAAGAGTGTCGAACCCAATGAGGAGCTAAAGGCAGAACAAATATTCCCTCAAGTTCTATCGACCACTGATACAACTTTACGCACACTTAACATTCACTACAAAAAAAAACCACTTCTGTGATGATACGTGTTTGTCATAGTAGGTCACATTTTTTGTCATGCATGTACATCCATGACGATTTTATGACAGAATCAAGATAGTCATACCTGTGCTATCGTAGAAGTGTTCCATGACAATACCAAAATTATCATCACGGAAGTGTCCACTTCCATGACGATAAATGGCGCATCATGGAAGTGCTTTCGTCAAGGGTAACCGACACGTGGCATCCACCATAACAGGTCGCCGTTAAGCTATCGGGTTCCGGTTTGGATTCGATAACCTGTTAACAGTCTGGACCAATGGGGATTTTCCACGTGTAAAATTCTCAATGGCCAGACGATCCACGTGTCGGCTCAACGTTGGGATAGATGTCATCCACTCATTGGACGTGAGGCGCCTATGATACGTCGACACATGGCACGACCTAACAGAGGCCCATTCAGGTGAAAAGGCCGGCCCATTTGACTTGGTCAAAAGGTAGCAGGTCGGCCCACGGAAAGCCTGTTAAGGGCATGTTCGCATATAGCCCATTTACAGCCCGCTAACTCACGGCCCGTTATGGCCTATCTGAATTGGGCCCAGTAGCGTCATCTGGGCCGTCCAATATGATTCCAGCCCATTGTAACTTCCGGCCCATGTATGGCCCATGATGTCTTTCGGCCCATACAAGGCCCTTTGTAACTGTGGGCCCATTAAAGGCCCATGGTGAAACTGGCCCACAATGAACAGTGTATCGCTTTAAACCCATTAGCGGCCCATTATTTCGTTGGGCCGTTTCCAGCCCGTGTTACCTTTCGGCCTTCTAAGGGCCCATTTATTCTTGGGCTCATTTCCAGCATTCGGTTACTTACGGTCCATTACTGGCATGTTTCGCTTGTGGGCCAAATTCAGCCTGTGGTTACAGTAGGCCCGTTTGTGGCCCGTTAACCCGTTGGACTGTTTCCATAGCGTCATCAAATACAACCCATTAATGACCCATGATTCCTGTCGATAGAATTAAGCTCGTTATACATTTCGGCCTATTAACGGCCCGTTATGGTCCGGCCATAAACACACAATTTCCACTCTAGTCTGTTTACGGCCCATTTTGTGGACCGTTATTGGTCCACAAATAGTACGGCCCATGTTTAACAAATCGATCATACGGCCTGTAGAAGGCCCATTGATTATACGGCTCGTCGAGGGCCCATGGATCCTATGGCCCATAGGAGGCCCATGGTCACTACAACAGGTAGCAGGACCATGGTTACAACGGTCCGTATGTTGCCCATGGTTATTGTGGCCTAGTTATAAAAAATAGGTTATTGTGGCCACTAGAAAAACGCAGAAAAAGAACTCCAGTGACTACAAGCAAACAACTAAACAAGACAATAAGGAAATAAATAAGCAAGCAACTAACGCTAGGCTATTACGGCTATTACACATATTACATCCACTGGGCATCAAAGTTCGCCACCAGTGCAAATATAGGGAACAAAGCAGCATATCACATACACTGGTTGTCAAAGTTGGCGACCAGTGCAAATAAATGCCGCAGCAAAACAAGTCCAGAACTGAAACCACTTTAGAAGAGCTCAAGAAATAATATCCTGGGTACCCAGCATGCTGGCAAGATGCTTAGCAAGCTTATTAACTTTCTCTTGTTTGGCGCTTAAATCCTCCAGCGCTTACTGTTACACCAGAAAGTATGCATCTGAATTATGCAGGACTTCCTCAGTCCTTCGGCTTCGTGTCGCAGCACATCTAATTGATGTCTTTCAACTTGAAGTTGAGACTCAAGAAGACGAACTGATTCAGGCAGCGAGTTCAAAGAGCTTGTGCCAGCAGTAGTGGCCAGTAACTCGAACACTACATCAAGACAGGACTTTGGGGTTGTCTCACTGTCATCAAGATAGTTTTTATCAGCTTTCTTGGAGACCAACAGGGATGTCTCACTATCTTGAACCCTATCTGCATTACTTCCTTTACCATTGCATAACGGGGTACTCTTCTCCAATATTTTGTCCGCATTCTAAAAGAGAAATAAGCAGACACATCACAGGTTTACCATATTGTATATGAAACTCATTTTGGTAAATCAGTTTAGTAGTAAAGTGGATAGGATAACATCATGAAACAAACATATATCTATGTACCATGGTCACTGTATGGTCTACATCATTCTAGTTTTTGTTGCCAAATCAAGATAGAGACACAGTTCAAATAATATATGTTTAAGACAAAGCAGCATAGACAGAATATAAGTGTGGGAAACTACACAGCAATAACAACACTTGTAATGTGCATGACATGAGAACATAACTGTTTATTCAATTGAAACTGAAATCAACATAGAGCAAGTTACAACAGCAAACCAGTTAAAGAAACAGGTTTAAAACATACCTGTTGCGCCATTGGAGTTTCAATTCCATCCTTCAAATTTGAAAATAGTTGGTATGAGTAAATACAATGATGCAAGAGCAAAGGAGTATGGACCATAGCCACAGAACCTGACCTGAGAACAATTCTTCTTTTGCTTTAAGCATTGAGTTGGGGTCCAGAGTGGTGGTCCTCGTGCTTTGGGCACTGCAGTTGCTTTACTAACTGCTCGTGTTTGGGTGCTCTGTGGTGGAGACAGTGTTGTGTCAACTGGAACTGGGTTACTATCTGCTAGGGTTGGGGTTAGAAGGGGTGTAGTTGGTTCTCTGTCCAACTGGGTAGGGGTACAATCTGCGAGAGTCTGGGTTATGTGTGGTGGGGCTGGTTCTTGGGCAAGTACAACCGTGGTTCTATCTGCATCGACTGATAGCACTATCTTTTCTCAAGACCGTGTTGTTACTCCCTTAGATACTGCCATCACCCCCTCCAATTCAAATGGCTGATAAACAAGAAAAGTAATTGAATGTACAGACATTGTATGATAGGCAGGTGCAATGGATAGTGGGGAATAAAAGAGGGCATGAAATAATTCACATTTATGTTGTCTAACCAAACAGGATAGCATGGCACAATTTCACGTATATGATGGCTAACTAAACAGGATAGCATGACACAATTTCACATATATGATGGCTAACTAAACAGGATCGAAAGACATAATTCAAAATATGATGACTATGTAAACATGATGACATGATATAACTATATGATGTATTTATTAAATAGGTTGGCATGCCATAATTCACATACATGCCGCCTATGGAAACATGATAGCATGACATAATTCACGGATAGAATGACATATTTCAAAATATGATGACTGTAAACACTAAACAGGATGAGGTGATATAACTATATGAGGTCTTTATTAAATGGGTTGGCATGCCATAATTCAGATAGATGCTGTCTATGTAAACATGATGGCATGATATAATTCAAATATATGATATATATATATATATATATATATATATATATATATATATATATATATACACTAAGCAAGTAAGCAGATGGCAATCACATATATGATGTAAAAACTAAGTAATGCAAGACAACATATGCATGATATGAGTAATATAACCCTGCCTAGTCTGAGCATAGACCTCAGGGGGGAAATAGGACTGGTCATCTGTCTCTGAATCCTCCTCCAAGGAGGTATCTTTAACCAGCAAGATGTCTGCTTCAGCAGGTAACATTGTCTACTCTGAAGACCTTGTTTTCACTCCAGATACTTCCATCACCGCTTCAAATGGCTGACGCACGGGAAGAGTAGTTGAATATACTAACGTTGTCGACAAATGGAATACGTAATACAAAAAAAGGGTAGCATGATATAATTCACATATATGATGATTGGCTAAGCAGCATGGCATTGCATAATTCACATATATAATACCTTGCAACAAGATAGCATTGCATAATTGACATATATAATGTCTTGCAACAAGATGGCATTGCATAATTCACATATATGGTAATTAGACACTAAACATGTGGCATTCACACAAAGCATGTCTAAGCTAAGCAAATGACATAGCAATGCAAGACACCATACGCATGATATGAGAAACATAACCCTGCCAAGTTAGAGCATACACCTCAGGGGGGGGGGGGGAATAGGACTGGTCATCTTTCTCTGAATCCTCCTCTGAGGAGCTATCCATAACCAGCGAGATATGCACTTCGTTAGATAGCATTGTCTGCTCTGAAGACCTTGTTTTCACTCCAGATTTTTCCATCACCGTGTCAAATGGCTGATGCACATGAAGAGTAGTTGAATGTACTAACATTGTTGACAAATGTAATACGTAATGAAAAAAAAGGATGGCGTGATATAATTCACATATAAGATGACTGGCTAAGCAGGATGGCATTGCAAAATTCACATATATGATGCTTGGCTAAACAAGATGGCGTTGCATAATTCACATATACGATATAGAAACTAAACAGATGACATTCACACAAAGCATGTCTAAACTAAGCAGATGACATATTTGATGTATAAAGTAAGCAATGCAAGGCACCATATGGATGATATGACCAACATCAGCATGCCAAGTTATAGCGAAGACCTCAAGGGGTAAATAGGAGTGGTCTGCTCCTTCTGAATCCCCCTCGGAACAATTATATTCCCCTTGATTACAATCTGAAATGGGTGGAGGGGGGCTGCCTTTGCGCCCACCATGGAGCGACGTCTGCATGAAATTTTATTGCCATTCAAGGGTTATCTCTTTTGCTCTACATGTTCAGTTCCATTGTGTACAATAACTGACATGCATAGGAATAGAACATAGTGAGATTATGTAAGGAGTGCATGCAAAAATCTAGAGTGATGGTAGCAACCTGTGGATAGACCCAAAACCAATGATAGCAGGCAGATAATGGCTTTAGTTAAAAAATACAGATAATGGCTTCTTTACTATTTGTTTCCCATCCAACATGAAACTCATAGTAGACACCAAAGATTAACCAGATAGTAGACAGATACTATTGATTGCGGCCCCGATATGTACCCCACAACCATTTAAAAACTCAAGTTTGAGCATTAGTTTGGAGCTGACTCAGGGTCTAATCGGTGAACAGGATGATAAAGTAGCATGTAATATTAAGCGATGCATAACGTAAGCAGACACGAAAGAGTGCGACCTCTCTTGCGGACCCGTGTAGTCCTCAAGGTCATCTGCTCAGTTGATGATGGTAATGCAGTTGTCATGGCTGCCGACGGTGGGGAAGAAGATCTGAGGGGGCGAAAGATAGTCTGGAGGGCAGATCCCTGCTGTGGCGGACCCTTCTGTCGTTGGAGCAGCTGAGCTGGGGTGGACGACGGTGCGGCAGGAGGGGGACAAATGGCACAAGGTTTTCTTTGACAACTATCTGTAAGAGAAGTAATTCTGTAAGGGCTCTTTTGAATTGGAGGATTCTAACAATGCAGAGATAGGAAATACACAGTAATAGGATAGGAATGCATGTGCAAAACAGAGAATTTAAAATCACAGGATTTCTGTCAATCTGGGTGTTTGGTTCCCAGGAATTGGAAGGTCACAGGAATGCAAAGAAGCATGGTCAAATTAAGTCAAACCACAAGAAAATGTACAATTATAATGCTATTATGCTACTATCACTTAGTCTTGTTCTTCATGAATAGGAATTTGGAAAGGAGGGCCAAGTGGATATTAAAATTCCTACGGTTTTTCTTTGAAAGAGACACTAAAGGAACAAATCCTACAGTTTTCCTTTGCTCCATTCCTTTGAACCAAATGCATTAATAGTAGTACCATAGGAAACTTTCCAATTCCTATGTTTTTCCTTCACTCTTCCTTTCAACCACTGGCAATTCTAGTAGGCAGGCTTGAACAGGCAAAAGCCTACACTCCAAAAATGTATTTGTGCTACTTGTACTACTTTGGACCTAGGCTACTGCCCTACTAACTCAACTCCCAGGCCTATCTACACATGCACAGCTCAAACACGTAGAAATAAATAATGATGGCTTTCGAGAGAGTTCATCACGTATAGCTAAGTTGCCTGGTACCTCACTGCTTGTTATATAGGAGAAACTAATCGTATTTCACGTTACTACGTGTGCTCAGTGGACAATATATATAACATGTAGAGTAAAAAAGCGATGCAACAAGTGTACAACCTCTTTGGCGAAGCCATGTCAATCTCAGCATCATTTGGTTGGTCGCAGAGGATGCTGCGGCTGATGTGGCAGTCGGAGGAGGGGAAGAAGATCTTAGGCGCCTGGAGATGGAGCCAAGGGTACTGCTCCACTGTGATGGTGGGTTTCGTCGTTGGAGCAGCTCCGGTGAGGTGTACGACGGCGAGGCTGAAGCAGGACAAGAGAGACAATGTTAACCTGAAGTGGTATTCTAATAGCATCTCCGATAGATGATGTAAAATACATAACCAAAAAGTGCTAGATGTAAAATACATCAGCCACTCATCTCTGAACTTAACTGTCGAAACTGAATTGTACTGTCGAAACTGAATTTTGCTGTCGAAACTGAATTTTACTGTCGAAACTGAACACACTAGTAGCAGAAAAGCAGTGCACTACTAGTTTTGGCCGCTCGAGCACTAGTGACAGAGTAGCAATGATCTAAATCGGTAGCCGCTCCAGCAGGGGAACCGGATCCTCTAACATTGATAAGGAATGTTAGAGAAGCTACAGTACCCTAACTTCCTTTCTTTCTATCCATATAATTAAGGCTAAAATAACTTAAATTAATTTGTAAATTGATGATCTACTGTGTACATTTATAGTAATTACATACAAACAAATTGATGGTGAAATAAAATTAAGTTTGAATTATTTATATCTACAGTAAATACCAACAGTAAACAATCCGCTAACTACCTACTAACAATCCCTAACTTTCCTTCTTTATTTTATATTAGACTAGCACTATAGCACCGTGACTTTCCTTCTGAATGTTAGAGGATCCGGTTCCTCTAGCAGGGACCGTGCTACTAGAGAGCAACCAGGGTAGAGCAGCAGCAGCGTGTGCGAGAGCCGGGGCAGCTGGTCATGTAGCAGCATCTCGGGTATCAGCAGCAGGAGCTCGAGCGAGAGCCGGAGCTGCTGCTCGTGCAGCAGCAGTGCGAGCAAGAGTAGACCAGCAATGCAAGCAAGAGCAAGAGCAGCAGTGCGAGCAAGAGCCAGAGTAGACCAGGAAGGGGACTAAGAGCAAGAGCAAGAGCAGCAACTCGAGCAAGAGCCAGAGAAGACTAGGAAGGGGACCGAGAGCAAGAGCAGAGCAGCAGCGCGAGCGAGAGCCAAAGCAGCAGCAGGGCCAGCGAGAGCCGGAGCAGCAGCAGTAGCTCCGACTGATGTGGACCTCGTCGCTGAGGGAGTGATGCCATGGAGGAAGTGGCTGACGACGGCCGTAGATGGAGCCGTGCCATGGCGGCTCGGTATCGAGCGCCGGCAGCATCGTGAGATCGAATCAAGAAGAAAATGCAGTGATTATTGTAGAACCTCTTTGGTTGCACCGATTAGGCCTTAGCTTCATTCGAGGAATCGGTGATGGTGCTGCTCTTCCGGTGGTGCAGGTGAAGACGGCGCTGTGGGAATGGACGTGGCGCGAAAGACGAGGCGAACATCGGGGCAGCTCGTTGGAGGTGGAGGACGGGGTGGCTGAACCGGCGGGACGACGAGATCAACGATGGATCCTCATCCAGTGTGGTGGATGAGGGACGTCGAGCTGTTGTGGTGGACGATGTCATCGGGGAAGAGGCTTCGGCTGGGTGGCGGATGGAGGAGGGTGTGGGGCTTTGTGGGTTTTCGCGGCCTCGGTGTACGAATGGAGGGGCGGAGGGGATGGGAGGGGGGAACCATGGCTTAGGGACGCGCTTGTCCAAAATGTGGGTTAAGTTACGAAAGTAGCCCCACCAGTTTGAACTAGGTGGTTCTTTCGGTTCAGGGGTATCACGGGAATTTCGCGTGTCGGGATTTCGCAGGAGGTGGGAGTTTTCGCACGCGTTGTAATTTTGGGATAGCAAGGCGTGGGTTGAGATGGAGGGAATTTTAGGAGCACAACGAGACAAAGAGATATCTTAAAATTTTGGGATAACAAGGCGTGGGTTGAAATTTCTGGACAAGCCTAACGTATACTGTACCAAATCAATTCGCACTTCCCTTGACGAAAAAACCAAAAAGAAATCAATTCGCACCACACAAGAGAGTCTAGTCCCGTTTTACTGTATGAGTTACTACAAATGCCATTCGAAACTTTGAATCCATGTTATGTTCAATTAAAATATTTCGCTACGTGTATAATGCACCTGTCTATAGGTCGTTCTCCCACGGCCTCCACAACTCCTTCTTTCCGACACACACCGATCAATAAACCTCTCTAGCGATGTCTGCCTACCACATACACACACACTTTCCATCTCCTCCTTTCTCTGTCCATGCCTCATGTCTCTCATACGGTCCCACACACATGTAAATTCTCGCCCCTCTTTTCATCGATCTCACAATCGCACACTCCTTCCCCTATCTAGTTGGCCTCTCGCACCACCTCCTAGCTCCATCCCTCTCTCTCTATCCGTCTCTCTGGGCCTTATTTGCCTCTAACAAATGGATGTACACCAACCGATCTCCCACTATACATATAGCTAGCTAGGTCATTTATAACTCGTTTTCCCCACGCGCCGATCGATCTACCTCATTAGTTATGTCTCTCCCTTCCTCCGACACACAACAATTGATCTACCGATCTAGTTAGGTCTGCTAACCAAACACATGGTCCCCCTTCATCATCCATGCATGCCTCCCGACACATCTATCACGCACACGCACACACAGAAACACATCCCCACTCTTCTTGATATTGCAGTTGTACCCTCAGTTTGTCTTGTAGGCCTCAACCACCATCTCCGAGAAGCAACTCCACCACCCCTCCGGCACTCTACCTCTCTCTCTCTCTCTCTCTCTCTCTCTCTCTCTCTCTCTCTCTCTCTGTCTGTCCCAACCTATTTCCCGTCCTTCACTTATGTATGGATGCCGACCGATCTCCCTCAAGACATAGCTAGGTCTCTCCTTCTCAACACATATACGAGTCGATCTACCTCTCTAGTTAGGCCCCACACACACACCGATACATCGAGCGCTCTAGTCATGTCTCCCTACCACACACAAACTTGCCCTCTACCCTCTAACGTTCTGGTAGGTCAGTCGCCCTATATCTTTGACATGCACACACACAATTTCGATAGCTCTCTTCATCGATCTCGCACCCACACACTTGATCCTCTCTTCGACTCTATTGATATCTATGACCCCTCCCTCTCTTCTCGTGGATCGCCCCCTCTATATATGATGTAGATAGGCCTCTATTTCACACACATTGCATGTGTCACATTTTTGTTTGAGATATCATCGACACATATCCTCTAACCTTTGTAGCCAGCACTAACTTTCTCTCGTGCATGCACATGCTCTCCTCGCCATCCCCCTCCCTCAGCATTCTATCCATCGCGCACATTCATTTTTTTTCTTTAGGTCGTTCTCCCACGGTATCCACAACTCCTTTCCGACACACCGATTGATAAACCTCTCTCGCGATGTTTGCCTCCCACATACACACACACACTTTTCATCTCCTCCTTTCTCTGTCCATGCATGCCTCGTGTCTCTCATACGGTCCCACACACGTGTAAACTCTCGCCTCTCTTTTCATCGATCTCACAATCTCACACTCCTCCCCCCTATCTAGTAGGCCTCTCGCACCACCTCCTAGCTCCATCCCTCTCTCTCTATCCGTCTCTCTGGGCCTTATTTGCCTCTAACAAATGGATGTACACCGACCGATCTCCCACTATACATATAGCTAGCTAGGTCGTTTATAACTCGTTTTCCCCACGCGCCGATCGATCTACCTCATTAGTTATGTCTCTCCCTTCCTCCGACACACAACAATTGATCTATCGATCTAGTTAGGTCTGCTTACCAAACACATACGGTCCCCTTCATCATCCATGCATGCCTCCTGACACATCTATCACACACATGCACACACAGAAACACATCCCCTCTCTTTTTGATATTGCAGGTCTACCCTCGGTTTGTCTAGTAGGCCTCTCCCACCATCTCCGAGAAGCAACTCCACCACCCCTTCGACACTCTACCTCTCTCTCTCTCTCTCTCTGTCCCAACCTATTTCCCATCCTTCACTTATGTATGGATGTCGACCAATCTCCCTCAAGACATAGCTAGGTCTCTCCTTCTCAACACATATACGAGTCGATCTACCTCTTTAGTTAGGTCTGTGCCTCCCCCTCCCCCCTCCCCCCCACTGTCGGTGTACTAAGTATTGGGCCATTAGTACCCCATACTTGTGCACGGGCAGTTGTAGCCATACTCGCGGCAAGGCTTGTCGGGGAACAGTTCGAGGTTGACTCAGGCTACCAAAGAAATTCTCAAGTCAAAGATTTGAGGATCAGCAGATAAGGAGAGCTAGAATCCGAAAGCCAGCTTCCCCGGCAAGATCTTGCCGGGGTGGCCTGCGAAGCCCGGCAAGATTCGGCGCCTGGCAAGGTTCGGCGCCCGGCAAGATTCGGCGCCCGGCAAGATTCTGTTGCTGTGCCACCGCTCTGGCACAGCAACAAGCCCGACATTCTGGGTCCTTCTTTGGATGCGTGGCAACATGCCAGTGGAGGAGAGCTTAAGCGGTGCTAATGGGATGGCCCCTTTTTCCATCCCCAAGAAAGTGAGGACACCTAAACAGACACCTCATGGTGCATTAAATGCGTTCGTCCTAATCCGTCAGTGGTTAGGTATGATAACCCTGTAGCTACTTTCCGCCTCAATGTATATACATTTTGCCACTATGGTGACCCCTTTGAGCATATAAAAGGAGGCCCAAGGCAACTGCTACGGAGGGGAGGATCTTCTGGCCCATTCTGCATGCGTAGCTGCTCTTTGAACATACTGTTCATTGCAAGCGCTCCTGGAGCCTGGGCTCAAGAACATTCATAATAAAACAAGGCAGGAGTAGGGTTTTACGCTGATTAGCGGCCCGAACCTGGGTAAAATCGCCCCACATTGATCGTTGGTTCTGCTCTTTGTGCGTACCTCTCCCCTTGCCGAATCGTAAAGGGATTCCTTGAGGGTCCCATAGGTGTCACACGCCGACATCTTTGGCGCGCTAGGTAGGGGGTGGTAGGCTGTGTGAACCTGATCCAGTGATCGGCGCCTTAGTTTCTTCATCATCTTCATCATCATGCCACCCAAGAAGAAGAGCGCCGCAACGGCGCAACCATCCACGTCCGTTTTACCTGTGCCCTCGCATACGGGCGATGGCGTGGGTGCAGAAGGAAGAGGATTAGAGCCTCCACGGCGTTCCGGTGATCCAAGCTAGGCGAGCGGTGTCGCTCGCAGCGGCAGCGGCAACCCACACGCCGCTGGATCCAGAGATGGAGTTGTGTTGCCTACGGGTGGCACAACGAATTCCAGAGATCGGAGGACGCTTTTTGGGGCTCCCGCGCCGGCGCCAGCGTCACGGCCTTCCCAGGCCGTGCACGATGAGCAACGTCATGGCGCTGGTGGTTCAGGGCGTCCCCATGAAAAGATTTCTGTGCATCGATCCCAAGGTGCGTGGGCCCAGCATGCACACCGAGCTGCCGGCGGAGGTGGCGAGCGGTCGCGTGACCGTGACAGTGCTCCTTCTAACATGGCTAGGAGTCAGAGCACCTCACGTACCTCGCACCTGTCGCCGCCGCCTACGCCAGCGGAAGCCTTGGCACGTGCGCAGCTGCTCCTCGATTTCCCTCCCGCTCCGGAGAAGATGGAGGAGTGGCGAGCTACTATCCAGAGCCTCATTGGCTTCGCCAACAAAGATGGGCCACAGGAGGCAGGGCCCTCACAACGGCGGCCCATCGATCCGGCGCGAGCCGATGTGGAGAAAACCGGAGGTGGTGCAACCACGGTGCACTCCCCTCCGCGACACCAGCGGCGGTCGATAACCCAGCGGGTCGATCGCCGTGATGATGATTCCACAGCGTCGTCCGATCCACGGATGCGCCGCGACCAGCGTCAAGTTCTCCAGGAACGAGGCAAAGAGGACGCTCGAACCACCATCGAGCGGCGACGGGAAGCGCGCTATCAATCTGATAAGCATGCAGGGCCGGCTGTCGATGAGCCTGCGCTAGGGGACGTAGGTGACTTGCCTTATGAGGTAGGGACTCTAGCGTTTACCCGTGAGCTGCGGCAAGTCCAGTGGCCCAATTCCCGAACCTTCAAGCCAGAGGTCCCGGAGAAATATGACGGCAAGACTCATCCCTCGGAGTTCCTGAGCATCTACACCATTGCGGTGCAGGCTGCCGGGGGCCGAGATGACAAGATACTTGCCAACTACTTCCCGTTGATGCTCAAACCCAACGTCAGGTCGTGGTTGATGCATCTGCCGGACAATTCTATTTCTTCTTGGTCAGACCTGTGCCATCAGTTTGTTGGCGCCTTTGTCGGAGGCCACCAAGCTCCTGGCTAAGAGAGTGATTTGCATATCATCCCTCAGAAGGAGGGCGAACCCCTGTGCAAGTTTATGCAGAGATTTAGCCGGGTGCAGTACAATATTCCTGACGTTCACCCTGCCGCTGTTGTTAGCGCGTTTCACCAGAACGTGCGTAACCGCAGAATGCGGGAAGAGCTGGCAATGAACAAAGTCAGGAGTATTGCCGAGCTTTACGCTTTGGCCGACAAGTGCGCCCGAGCTGAAGAGGGGAGGAAACTCCCTGGCGAGGCTGTTGGCGCGGGGAGCGAATCAGAAGACGAAGACGCTGCAACCCCGTCAAGGAAAGGCCAGCGGCGGAACAAGAAGCGCAAAGGCAAGGCCGTGCTTGCTGTCGAGAAATCCGGCAACCCCGGCGCCGCCAAGAAGGCCAAGGTTGATGACCCCGGCAAGGAACTTGCTGGGTGCTCTTCATGCCAGGCCTTGGCGGCTGCCGACAAGTCGGAAAACTCCGGCAAGCAGTACTGCAAGATCCATCACACCAAGGGTCACGATCTCCAAAACTGCCGGCAAGTTGAACAGCTTATCGAGAAGCAGAGGGCTGAGTATGAAAGGTGGGATAAGGAGAAGGCCCATGTCGGAGCTGAGGGGTCCGGCAAGAAGCGCGGTGGCCGAGGGGGTCACCGCGGCAAGGCCAAGCAACAAAGGGAGAGGCCCGCTCGAGGCCGAGACAAAGAAGAAGATGATGATGAAGAAGATGATGAGTCCAGTGAGCAAGAATTCCAGAAAGCTACAGAGGCCATGTGTATCGACGGGGGCGCCTTGTTGCATTCTTCCCACCATCGGCTCAAACAGTGGGTGCAAGAAGTCAATGCAACAGAGCCATCGCTGGATGCATGTAAGCCCCTGAAGTGGTCCAACACGCCTATCATTTTCGACGCCGAGGATCACCCTGATCGCACAACCGCGGTCGGGTGCTTGCCATTGTTGGTCTCACCAACAATCCGCAACCTCAAGGTGACGAAAATGCTAGTTGACGGTGGGGCCAGGCTGAACCTAATCTCACCGGATGTGCTCAAGAGGCTCCAAATTCCTGATGAAGATCTCGAAGAAACGGGCACGTTTCAAGGGGTCAATCAAGGAAGAACCCAGCCAAAGGGCAAGATTACGCTACCGGTGACATTTGGTAGCGAGCTCAACTACAGGACCGAGAAGGTAGTGTTTGATGTCGCCAAGATCCCTATGTCATACAATGGGATCCTTGGTCGGCCAGCGCTGGCTAAGTTCATGGCGGCATCAAACTACGCGTATAATGTTTTGAAGATGCCCGGGCCGTTGAGTGTCATTACTATCCATTTCGATAAGAAGGATGCACTCATCTGTGCCGACCAACTCTATCGGGAAGCAGTTGCAGCACCTGCCGTCAAGGCATCTGCTCCTGCCACTGGAACTCCCGGGGGGAAGAAGAAGACCGGCGAGAATCTTGGTGCGAACTCCGGTAAGCGCACCTCCTCGGAGTGCTGCGCTTCCGTTGAGGATGCACCAGAGAGTTCCACCGGCAAGAACAAGAGATCCAAGGCCACTCCACCAGAGACCAAGAAGGTGCCCGTCAAAGAGGACGGAACGGGAGGAACTTTCACCATAAGTTCCACCCTTGATGACAAATAGGAAAGCGCGCTCATTGCCTTCCTGCGGGCGAATGTCGATGTGTTTGCATGGCAACCATCTGACATCGCCGGTGTTCCCAGGGAGGCAATTGAGCACCACCTTGCTATCTGTCCTCACGCGTGGCCCGTCAAGCAGAGGGTCAGGAAACAAGCCTTGGAGCGGCAAGAATTCATTGCCGAAGAAATCAGGAAGCTGGAGGCGGCAGGATTGGTTAGAGGAGTACTTCACCCAACCTGGTTGGCCAATCTGGTTGTAGTGCGCAACGCGAATGGGAAATGGAGGCTGTGTATTGATTATACAGATATCAATAAAGCATGTCCAAAAGATCCCTTTCCCTTGCCGCGCATCGACCAGATTGTGGACTCCACCGCTGGTTGTGATCTACTATCCTTCCTTGATGCCTATTCAGGGTATCATCAGATCTTCATGGCAAAAGAAGATGAAGAAAAGACCGCATTTATCACCCCATGTGGTACGTATTGTTTTATACGAATGCCTTTCGGGTTGAAAAGTGCTGGTTCTACATTTGCAAGAGCGGTCCAAATTGGTTTTGAGCCTCAGCTCCATAGAAATATAGAGGCATATATGGATGATATAGTGGTCAAAACCAAGGACAAAGCGACGCTCATACAAGATCTAGAAGAAAGATTCGCAAATCTGCGCAAGATTAACTTAAAGCTCAATACTGAGAAGTGCGTGTTTGGTGTTCCTTCCGGCAAGCTTCCGACAAGATCAAAGCTATTGAGCAGATTGAAGCACCAAGACGCGTCAAGGATGTCCGTCGTCTTGCCGGCTGTGTTGCTGCTCTAAGCAGGTTTATTTCCAAATCTGCTGAGCGCGCCCTGCCCTTTCTCAAAATTTTGAAGAAGGCAGGTCCGATGAAATGGACTCCGGAAGTGGAGGCTGCGCTGCAAGATTTCAAGAAATACCTTTCTGCTCCGCCGACGCTAGTCGCGCCTAAACCACGAGAGCCGTTGCTGCTATATTTGGCAGCAACAAATCAAGTGGTTAGTGCTGCGTTAGTGGCGCAGAGAGAAGCTGATGAGGAAGTAACACCAGCGGCAGGACCGTCAGGCGACGCAGCAGGATCTTCCCCAGCGAGGGTTGATCCCGGCAAGACAGGATCTGTGCAGTCAGAAGAACCAGTGCAGAAGAAAAAGGTGGTGCAGCGCCCAGTTTATTTTGTTAGCTCTCTTTTGCAAGGAGCTAGGTCAAGATATTCTGGCATGCAGAAGTTGCTTTTCGGCCTCTTTTTGGCCTCGAGGAAGCTGCGCCATTATTTTTAAGCACATGAAATCACCGTCGTCACTCGCTTCCCATTGCAACGAATTTTGCAAAATCCAGAAGCAACCGGCAGGATTGTAGAGTGGGTGTTGGAGTTGTCGAGCTTTGGCCTCAAGTTTGAAAGCACTTCAACAATTCAGAGCAGGGCCTTGGCAGAGTTCATTGCGGAATGGACCCCAACGCCAGACGAAGAGGTTCAAGAAACAATTCTCCCCAGCAAGAAAATTGATCAGCAATGGTTATGTACTTTGACGGGGCTTTTTTGCTGCAAGGCACCGGTGCTGGCGTGCTGCTTGTCGCACCCACCGGAGAGCACCTCAAGTACGTAGTCCAGATGCATTTTCCCCGGGAGAGTTCGACAAACAATACCGCGGAGTACGAGGGCTTGCTTGCCGGTCTCAGGATCGCGGCAGACCTTGGTATCAAGAAGCTCGTCATCAGAGGCAATTCGCAGCTTGTCGTCAGGCAAGTTAACAAGAGTTATTATAGTCCATTGATGCAAGCCTATGTGGATGAAGTGAGAAAAATGGAAGAGCACTTTGACAGTCTGCAAATGAAGCACATCCCTCGTGCCGAGAACAGTATTGCCGACGACCTATCAAAGCGCGCCGCCCTCAAGTTGCCTGTGGAACCAGGAACTTTTGTGCTCCATTTGACTCAACCATCCGTGGCGCCATCAATGCGACAAGAAAAGAGAAGAAAGTTGAATTCTGGACAGTACTTTCCGGCAGAGCTCCCCGGAGCCACCGGCAAGGAACCTGCCGGGATCAACGACAAACCTGCCGGGGAACGACAGGCTCCAGTGGAACCTCACGCTTTTGCTGTCGAGACAAATGTTCCCCCGGTGAAGGAGATGCCTTTAGTCCTAGCTGTCGAGCTCCAGGCTCCAGCATGGGCGCAGCACATTGTCCATTTCCTTCAGACAGGAGAACCCGGAGGAACAGGAAGAAGCGGAAAAAGTAGCCCGTCGGTCTGTTATGTACAAGTTCGTCGATGACATCCTGTATAGAAAGAGACCGAATGGTGTGAAATTGAAGTGCATTCCTCGGGAGGATGGACTAGAGTTGTTGGCGGAAATACATGGAGGCATATGTGGCTCTCACATAGGATCAAGAGCACTTGCCGGGAAAGCATTCCGGCAAGGTTTCTTTTGGCCCACCGCTCTCCAGGATGCAACTGCACTAGTAACCAAGTGTGAAGCGTGCCAGTTTCATTCAAAGAAATCGCATCAGCTAGCTCAAGCTCTTCAGACGATCCATCTCTCCTGGCCATTTTCGGTCTGGGGGCTTGACATACTGGGCCCTTTCCCCCGTGCTACCGGGGGCTTTGAGTACTTGTACGTTCCTATCGAAAAGTTCACAAAGTGGCCGGAGGTGGAAGCAGTGAGGAAGGTGACAGCACAATCAGCCATCAAGTTCTTTAAAGGGATAGTTTGCCGTTTCGGTGTGCCCAACAGGATCATCACCGACAACGGCACGCAATTCACAAGTCGCACCTTCATGCAGTACGTCCAAGACCTTGGCGGCAAAATTTGTTTTGCCTCTGTTGCTCACCCGAGAAGCAACGATCAAGCGGAGAGGGCCAATGCTGAAGTGCTGCGTGGTCTCAGGACCAGAACCTTTGACAGGCTGAGAAAGTGCGGAAGACGCTGGATTGATGAATTGCCGGCGGTTCTTTGGTTAATCAGAACAACACCAAATCGAGCCACTGGCCAGACACCCTTCGCTCTGGTCTACGGAGCGGAAGCAGTTCTCCCCACGGAACTCACGTACGGATCACCTCGAGTGCTCGCTTATGATGAGCTTGAGCAAGAGCAACTGCGGCAAGATGACGCTGTGCTCCTTAAGGAGAATCGTCTTCAGGCTGCTGTGCGAGCTGCACGCTACCAGCAAGCTTTGCGCCGCAACCATAGCCGTAAAGTTCATGCCCGAAGCCTTGAGGAAGGCGACCTTGTTCTTCGGCGGATTCAGTCTGCCAAGAATTCAAACAAGTTGACGCCAAAGTGGGAAGACCCTTATCGGGTAGTACGAGTCACCAGGCCCGGCACTGTCTGCTTGGAGACCGAAGATGGCGTTCCAGTGAGCAATTCCTGGAATATCGAACATCTTCGCAAGTTCTACCCATAAGGCACGGTTGCCGGGGGCCCCCGGCAACCACCCTTTTGTACAAGTCTTGCCGGCAAGGCATATAATCCTTTGTACAAAGCCAGGCGCAGACCCTGAGCACAGATGACTAAGTTTAAGTGTTGTGCAGTTCCTTATTGATTTTCATGTTTATATATATATATGCATGTTTGTCTAAGATGTTGTATGACACTTGCTCCCGGTAAGTTCTAACGAACCACCAAGGTTTCATATCTTTATTTTCTCTTCTTTCTTTTTCTCAAAAGACAGAAGGGTTCCCGCGGCATGTTTTGCCGGGGGGGGGGGGAGGAGGATATGGGTACCAGTTGGCGATGTTCAGAATTGACGCTTACCGGAGGAAGGACAGCGACAGAAAGCTAAGTTCTAAAACTTAGGGCAAGTTTCCTTTATTGCAAAGTTATTTTCCTTGGACGATCTCGACTTTTGTATGGAAAACCTGCACGCGAAGGAACCCTTGTTGTAATCGGTTGCGCCCTTATTTTGCTTCGAGTCCGCTCAACAATTTAAGTGGCTGCACTGAGAACGCCAAGGAGTCTTGCCGGCCGCTGCACCTCCAGCAGGCTGCTGAAGTCCCGCACCCAGCGCTCGTGGCAGGTTGCGCGCCGGCAAGTTTTTCAGTAAACGTAGGGTGAACTCCATACATAAAGGAATCAGACAAGGGAGATAGCATACATGTACCCAAACATAGGCAAGTTATATTACACTAATACGTTGCCACAGTTCTAACTTAAGACTTAATTGTCTTTGGCATGGAATGGCGACGGCAAGAAGAGGTGGAGCAATTAATCTCTGCATTGGCCTTCGACCCTTTTGATTGAATCCACCTTCTCAAGGATAGGCGCGACAAGCTCCTCAAGTGCCTCGAGATTTGCGTCCTTTGGCAGGCGGCCGAGCACGTTGGAGAGGTCGATGCCAGGATTATTGTGCACCACCTTGATAAGTACCTTGCGGAGGACGGCCCGGCAAAGCTGGCGGGACTCGTTGGCCAATTGGGTCGCCCGGTTAGACTGAACCAGCTTCAGAGTATCAATGATGCTTTCGAAGAACATAGTCAACCTGGCGCTCGAGGATATTCTTTCTTCAGAGGAATACCTGAAGTTTGACAGGCCCATGGTTGACAGTTCTGCCGTGAGTTTCTCCGCAGCATCGATGAGGCATTCAGTCCAGATTTGCACGCCCTTCTCGTAGTCAACTTGGGCGGCGGCAGCACTCTTGAGCAGGTTCCTCTCTTCCTGGAGATCTTTGCACAGGGCCTTCTCGCGGGCCCTGCCATCCTTGAGAGACTTCTCCAATGTGGTCAGCTTCAGCCTCAGATCGGCAATGGCATCATTTGCTGAAGAGAGCTGCTTGGTCTTGTCAGACATGGCAACTTGCATCTCCGCCAGGGTGTGGAGGGTTTTTTCCCTGTCACCTTTGAGCGTCGAGAGCTCCTTGCCGTGTTCTTCAAGATCCACTTCCAGTTTCTTGACTTTGTCACTCAGCTCATTCTTGGCGGCCTCTGCAGCCTCGGCAGCATCGACGGCCTCCTTGAGCTTGCCGGCGTGATCTGCAGTTAGAGCTTCGAGCGCCTCCTTGTGCTTCTGCTCCAGCTCCTGGGTCCGCCGCACGACAAGCTTCTCGATATCTTCATCTTTGATGCGAAGGTTGGCGGCGAGCGCCTGCTCACGTGCGGCAAGGTCTTCCTCATGAGCATCAAGCGCAATGCGACGCCCCGTCAGGAGAGCATCTTCAGCAGCAATTCTTTGCGTAGCTTCCTCTTGCGCCTTCTCCATGTCAGATTGTTTCAAGAGGATCTCTGTCCAGTTTTGACTCACTTGTTCCCGGCTGGCAGTCAACTCTTGGAGGGCCTCGGCGTACCAGACTTGCATTTGTTCGACGCGCCTTTGAAAATCTGCTTCGGCCGCCTCGACAACTACCATTCTGGAATCTGCTTTCTCTTTCCGAGCATGGTGAAGTGCCTGGAGCTTGCGGAAATTTTCGCCCATGGCCTGAAGGAGCTGATCCTCTTCAGATTTGCCACTGCTGGCGCTTGGATCATCAACAATCTCGAGCCCGGCAGCGGCGATGATTTCTTCATCAAAGACTTCCCCTTCGGCCGGTGCCCCAACGCTTGCCGTCCCCGGCAAGTTGACAAATAGGTTCTCGCCAACTTTGAGATATTTGCTGGATGAGGGGACTTCGGATGTTGACGGTTGATCCTCAGCAACCGCCTCACCAGTAGCAGGGGGCTCTGTGGCCGGCGCAGCACCTGGCGCTCCTGCGGCAGGAATGCCGTCAGTACGGTCACCAGCCTCCTTGCCGCCCTCTTTAGTAGACTCCTTGGCGGGTTCCTCCTGAGCAGTCTTGGCGGCCTCATCGGCAAAAGCACCACCAGCTTCTATAGGGGCATCCATGGCGGCCTCGCTGGCAGCGATTTTGTCGGCTTCGGCGGCAACATCCCTGGCGGTCTCCTCGATGACAGCGTCGATGTCCATGTGTTCCATCTCAGGGAATTCTAAAGGACAAGGGAGAGAAACAGAATGAGATCAAGATTGAAGTTCAAGAAGACAAAAGAAAGAGAGATAAAGGAAAGAATAGCAAGTGCACTGAGGCAATTGGTTACCTGCATCGGGCTGTCGAGAGGTGGCCTCGCCCCTCTCGGCAACCTCGGTTGCCGGGGGTAGGATGCCAGTATCCATGGTTGTCGGCTCCTCCTCAACCAAGACAAGCTCGTCGGTGTGATCTCTTGCCGGGGATGCGCTTGAGGGCGATGTGGTTGACAGTGGTGGCGCAATGAGGGTATCTCCTGATAACTCCCTTTGTTGCCGTTCTTCTCCTGCAAGCCCAAAGATATCAGCGGCAAGGATAGGAACCTCAGCATTCCCCAACGGAAAAAGAGTAATGAACTTACGCTGGGGGCTGCGCTGGGGGCTGCGTCGAGGACTAAGATCCGGGCCGATGGTAGTAGTTTCCGGCGCGCTCGTGAAGCCTGCTGGGGGCTCGTCGCCCGTGGAAGTCTTTGCCCTCTTCGCCATCCTCTCCATCAAGGTTTCTGCATCACTGAAGAGACAATACAAGCAAGTCAATAAGATTGATCCAGAATTTGGAAGATAAAGGCTGTGGCAAGATACTCACTCTTCCTCTTCTCGCTCCGGACTGAAGCCGGAGATGTCGAAATCGACCTCTGTTGCAGTGTCTGTGTGGGGAGGCGGAGGAGGGGTCCTAGGTAGCTTGGCTATAGCAGGCACGGGGGGTTGGCGTGTTTCCGCCACCTCAGCCTCCGGTGCGGTAGTGCGAGACACCCCTGCCGCCTCAGCAGTTGCCGCTGGTGTGGGTCTCGCACACCGTGCAGGTTGCTGTCGAACTCCTTGCCGCGGCGCAGTCTTGCCGGCCGCTTCCTTGCCGGGAGCCTCGCTGCTCGGGGAAGGATGGCTTGCCGGGATGCCAGATGCAGCCTTTCGAAGAACACGCTTTGTCTTCTTCGGGGCTGGAAGCTCTTCTTGCGGTTCTTCTTCGGACGCGTCTTCGTCCGACGAGCTCTCAGCGGCTGTGCTGCTCTGTCCCCCGGCAGCCTTGTCCTTCCCGGCAGAATTTTCTTCCACCACTACCTCTACGTCACTGGTTTCCCATTCTGTGAAGCCAGCGCTGCCAGCCTCTGCGGCCAGATTCGCCTCCTCTGCCCTAGTGGCGATATGTGCCACCTCTTCGTCGGTGGTAGCTCGGATAAGGTCTGCTTCTTCCCGGACGGCCCTCTCCGTCAAGTTATCAAAGAACTTCTGTGCCTCTTCCTCGGATGGCTCAACCCATGTCGCGTCGAGACTGTGGTCATTGAACAGTGGCATGGTGGCGATAATCGACTCCAGGGCAGAGTTGTTGCACAGAGGGACAATTCTTGCCGGCAACCGATGCTTGTTGTCGCGCTGGAATAGCCTTTGACGGAGAGCGCCAAGTTGCATGGCAGTCAAATTGTTGTTCAATCCGGGGCGCAGTCTCATGATGTTCGCTGCGTTTCGGTATTCCCAAGCTGGTCTCCCTTTATTCTGCAAGGGGGCAATGCGGCGGCGGAGGAAATCGAAGCCAATCATCTCCATTGTTAGCCCGGCAGCTTTCAGACGAAGGATCCTGGTGGTGGCGATTGTGATTTTTTCATCTTCAGCAGCAAGATCGCTCCAGCCACTGCCGTGGACCGCTTTCTGCTATCGAGGCAGACAGAATGGATGGGGATCTGCTTCCTTGATCCAGCACCACTCAGCCCGCCATTCGTCCCACTTCTCGCGGTAAACCCCTTCTGGGTATATTTCCTTATTCCAAGCCCTTGGAATCCAGGCGATAGAACCAGAGAGGGCCTCCCCTTTTTGGATACGAGGGAAAAAGTAGTGGCGGAAAAGGGCAGTATTGGGAACCACTCCGGCAAAATTTTCACAAAGGTGAGCAAAGATGGACATGCACAGTACCGCATTCGGCGTGAAATCAAGAAGATGGAAGCCGTATGTACTATGTACTAAAGAGTTAGGTGTCACACAATGTCCAGAAAATATGGTGATAGTGTGAGGTGGGCAATGTAATCACTGAGCTACCGTGTTTTTGCTGCTTTCGCACTCCTCCGCTATAAGAGTGGAGAAAATTGTAAAGAGTGGAGACGCTCTACCTCCTTTCACCGAAACATGGGACATCCAGCATCCGGTGCACGTGTCATGCACCAAAGTAAAGTGTACAGTGTAACTGAGACTCAGCACGCTCGTACCACCTCAGTAATAATGACCAATGAGCCGTCAAATCACATAGACCCGGTAGTAAGTTGGACGGACGAAGCAACCATCACTCTTCGTTGAATCCGCTTCTCCCTTCAACGCAGGCGCTAGTGAGAGGTCGCATCCGCTCTGCACGGGCATGAATGCGGCACCGATTCTCTTGAGCGGCACTAACCATTTTGGGCGGGAAGCACATGTGGCCGATGGAGGGGGTTTGGGTAGCCCAGGGTGGTCAGGAGCGGGCGTGGCTGCTGTCCCGACCGGACGCCCGGAAATGAGAGGATGCACCGACTCTCACGGCTAAATCGTAGTACTACACACAATCTCTCTGTAGGTCGATGTGTCGCTCTCTCTAACACACACACGCTGTTAAAAATAAACACACACACACACACACAAACACACAGGTTCATGCGCCGGCGGTCAACCGCTATATCTGCGGCCACGGGATTTGATGCACGCGGCTGCCGGATTTGGAGCATTCCAGCCTCCTGCGAATGCGCCTTGCCATGGATTGTCCGGGTACCAGGTCACACAACAATGGTAATGCCTCCACGTCGCATGCAGTTTTAGTTGTTGTTCACTTCGGGGGTCGTGTACCACACGTGAACGATAGTAAGTGCGACCGGGAGGCGTGGAGCGTTAATTGCGAAGTGACTCCTTCGAGCGTTAAATTTTCTTCACGTATTAGCATTGCCCTCCATCACAGTTTACAGGGAGCGCTTCAATTCTCATGCATTTCCACCACCGGAGGGATTTTAGGCGCGTTTGGTTTAATGCCCAATTAATTAGGGCATCGTAGCCGCAATCAAGGCCACAATTTTCTCTCCATGCAGGTGTGTACGCGGGGTGGAATAAATGCATGCATGTGTGTATGTGGACTGAAAGCACTCCATGCATGTGTGTACGCATTAATTTCTCCAGTAATTGGGCGCCATGGTATAACTCTCGATGCTATTTTTCAGTCCAATCGCTAATCACCTTGGTCCGAGAGATTGTTGATGTGTGCCCTATAAACTGTCACGAAGGGAGAAATTTAATAAAGAGTTTTGTTTCGTGCACAATTTAAAATGATTTTTATGGAGAGAAAAAGATAACCACTCCAACTATATATATACTAGCAAGATGACCGTGCATCAAGATGCATTTATATGAGTAGTTTATCTTGTGGGCGATAAGGATGAACGAGGGAAGGCCTTGTCTGCAAATGTGGAGAGGAGTGCAGGTATCTTTTTGCAAAATTGTCATAGTTTCCTTCCTATCCGTCAGATATAGATCGGACGGCCTATATTGCAGGATGGCAGGCACACCATCATGACCAACTCTATTTTTATAAGAGTAGAGAAGTAGAGAGTAGAGATACGCTGCAGCCTTAGCGCTTGTTTTCTAGGGTTTGCTCTTTTCACACTCTCTCCACTATATATATACACGCTGGAGCCCGCTTGCAGTTGCTCTCTTCACACTCTCACCCTCTACAGATCTAAACAAGACTGCGTTGGCCTTTCTCCCCTCACTGCTGGTCAAAGAGCCGGCAGCATCCCGTCCGTCGGGGAAGGGAAGGAGGCTTAACGCTGTCGCCGTCGGCGAGGAAGGGAATCCACTACCGGCGCCGATGTTCTCTTTCACCCAGCGCGGCGCAGGAGGGCCTCCGACCCCTTCTTCCTCGCTGCCGTACATAGTGTGGGCAGATCGACCTCCGGCTGCCCACTGAGCCACACCAAAAGAACCTTAAGGTATAATTTACTTAATCCACATGCATTGCTCTAGTTTCATGTGGATTTTTTTTGCTTTTGCACTCGAATCTAGGTGTTGGATCAAACAGGAAAGTAGTGGGGAAAGTTGTATAGCATGAATCTAGGACGTGGTTGAAAGAGGAAAGGAAGGGGAGAAAGTAGTACAGACTGGCTATCCAACACCTAAGTTGGTCGAAAAGGGAAAACAATGACAAACGCAGTACACACATGTGTAACGAACTGATCTTTCTGTGTGTGGGGGACAAGGCTATAGAGTTTGAGCAGGACGAGATTTGCTGCCCTCACATAGGGAAAGGTGTCTAAAGATAACAAAACTGGGACCAACACAAATATGCTCCTTGGTTGTTTGTTGTTTGTTGCAACAGACTATGCATCACCCCTTTATACATCCGTAGATGCACATGGTGCTGGTGCGTCCACTGTCCCGTACAACTCTTTAGCTGTTGTTAATCTAATAATGCCGCTGGAAAATTGATGCAATGCCATAGTTAAAAGCAAATTATATGTTTAATGATTTTTTTGTTAATATAATCTCTCTGTTAATATGAATCAATGCCACTGTTTGAGAAATGCTACTATCTTGCTTTCTTTTACATTTAGATAAGTTAGATGCTTCTTTTTGTGGGCTTCTGTGTCATCCACCGTTATTGACCAGTAATTGTTTTCTTTGCACCTCTGTGTAAATGGGGTTATCTACTTCACCTCGTTGCTATTGGGACCTTTTGTTGCACTGCACAAAACACTTTTGTTTTAAGAGTGTTTTGTGTAGTTCAACCAAAATGTCACACCGACAACGCTGCTTGATTGCTTGATCTTAGTGGAACTGCACAAGAGGAGATCTGACTGCCTATCCATGTTGGCAAATTTGTTTCAGATCTTCTTCTTGTGAGTTGTTTGAATTCCGCGTCATGAGAGGTCAGTACTGGCCTTCTTCCACATGATTGTGCAGTGTGCTTTCATATGTTGTGCTACTTATACGGTAATGTTGCTTGATTTTAGTGAACTGCACAAAAGGAGACCAGACTTCCAATCTGTATGTGCACTGTAATATCCCATTGAGGTAAGATAATGATATTTCGCAATTGTTGGCCTGTATTTTGCTACTGTCATCAGAAAAGTAATGTTGTTGTTTAGTGCTATACTTGTGCTCCCTAATTGACCTGCCAAATCTTACATTGAAGGCGAAGCTTGTCTATTATTGATCCAAGTGATGAAGGGGAAGAACAAGCGGAAGAAGAACAAAAATCAACTCCTGGTGCTGTAATGAAGCACTGGAACTTTGATGACACAAGTAATGATATAGTTTTGCATCTTAATTTATTGCTATGGCTGGAATGAGCAATTGTTTTGCCACTCTGATTTGATGCCACTCTTAATGTAATATGTAATTATCTCTACTTGTGCAAACAGGGATCTTGTTTGAAGATAACATATATTTTAGTGGAAGTGCACAAGAAGATGTTGGAAACATTAAACTAATCGAGGAGTTTATAGTAAGCATGGCCACCACAGTAGATAATAACGGATGGTTCCGGAGAAGTGCTTCATCTGCATGCTCTACACAATAAGCCTCCTGACAAAGGTTGGTACCGGCCCACGGATTTCATCCATATGATTGAGCTTTGTCATCTCTATTGGTGTTGTGCTACTGTTTAGCTACTGTCATGAGAAAGTGGTATTGTTTCGCATGTTAATCTAAGGCTGCTAATAAATTGAGGCACCGGTTTGCCACCGTTATAACCACTGATAAAAGTAATAATACAGTTGAAGTTGAGCTGCTGTGTTTGGTATCATATCATTTCCTATGAGGATAATGAGGATGCATCTCTTTGTGACTATACATTTCATCAGTTACTCCCATTGTTAATGTAATGGTTGTTTTAAATATTTCCTTTACTTTTTTTCGAGAAAATAGGGATGCTAGCATTTAGTTGTTCTCTTGTCTTTGCACAACAGGATCATCCTCCTCTGAAGAAGAATATGGAGTACGTGAAGTGCTTAGATCCGATTATGCCAGGATGAAGAAGCCAAGCCCTTCTCTTCTTATCAGAAGGAGCAGTTGAAGGATGGTTACATTACTGCCCACAAGAACAAACTAACTTCAGCTCAGAAGGACTCACAGATCTCCATCTTTGTTGCTGTGATGGCCAATACAATGTTGTTTTAGGATTCTTTCCGGTGAGTTCCGTTTTTTAAATGTGTGCTCTGCATGGATCATGTAGGTGCATGTTTAAACTGTAGATTCATAACTATAAACTCATAATATAGTTTGCTTTATACTAATCACTTTTTTTGTATTTATGCAAACAGGGATGCTCAGCTTGATTTCAATGGGAACTGCACAAAATGTTCTGATGGTTCGTGCCCTCCATTATACTTCATCATGCACAATACATCGAATGTTCTCAAATCATTCATTTCCACCTCCAGCCACAAAATTAGCTACAAGAAAGGCGGTGCCGATATGTTCAAGGCATTGCAACATATAAAGGCATGCGAAGTTGGTTGATTTTAGTGGAACTGCACAAAAATAACTGGTTTATTTAGCACGAGGTGACATGTTAATGTGCAAACTGATGGCAAACCCCTCCCATTCCACAGTCGTAGGCATTTGATATTTTGGAATGGGAAAACCTTGTCAAAGTTTGCTCATTGATGTACGCAAAGACATGCATTTGATATTTTGGAATGGGACAACCTTGTCAAATTTTGCTCACTGATGTTAGCAAGAAGACATGCGTTTGATATTTTCGAATTGGATGCCCTTTGCCGTCAGCAGCATCGAATGATTTCTCTTTATTCTTTAGTTGTGAAGTAAATATTGGCTCTGACATGTGAATCATTGAGATGCATAATCATTGATTGTTTTGAATGTTCTCTATGAATTGCCAGGCTTGTGAGTTTGATTGCAATGTACAAGCACGCTAAAAAGCTGCTCAAACTTTTTGTACGTGTGAAATTGCTGCAAACGAGGTGATCACCATGCGTCCTGAGAATAATGCTAGTACGTATTGTTTTGCATGTTCATCTAATGCCAGTGATACAAAAATTTGAACTAATTGAACTAAATTCGTTCATACACGGCCGAATTTCATTACATTTCATACATTCTTCAACTAAAAACGGGTGCGCTGGAGGTATAATTAATTAACCTAATCTATGATCTCTGACACCCATTTCCCGTGTCCGGCTGAGCCAAACAGAAGCTTCTTCTCTAGCTCAGCTCCCCGACTCCATGTCGCCGCCAAGCAGCTAATCGGCCATCAATGTTCAACCCGCCAAGCTTGGCTTCAACCGGACGGTAGCAGCGGTGGCCTTGGATCCGAGCGACGATGACCTACCGTGTTCTACTCTTCCTTGTTTTCTGTGTGGCGTAGCCTCTTTGGCAGTGGGGCGGGGCCTCGACGGAGCCGGCGATGTCCTCTGTCTCGTTGCCGGCGGGGCGGCGCCTCGGCGGAGCGGGGGAAATCCTCCCCCTCGTTGCTGGCAGGGCGGGGCCTCGATGGAGACGGCGATGTCCTCTGCCTCGTTGTTGGCGGGGCGGGGCCTCGGCGGAGCAGGGCCTCGCTGAAGCCGGCGAAGTCCTCCGCCTTGGTGCCAGTGGGGCGGGGCCTAGGCGGAGCCGGCATTGTCCTCCGCCTCGTCGTCGATCTCACCAAACAGCGCCTCGCCCGCTTCATCGCCCTCTTTGTAGGCGGCCGCAACCTCTGCCACCCGCATGCGGTACCGCCAGCGCGCGAGGCAGCTCTCGCGGGTGGAGTGGTACGACTCGAGCAACGCCTCTTGCTCTGCCCGCTCTGCGTCGATCTGCTCCTCCGCCTGCAGGTGCTCCTGGAGGACATGGTGGTTCTAGGCGGCGTCGGCCTGCACCTCCTGGAACTACTCCTCACGCTTGTGCCTCACCATGTCCATGTATTGGGCACGGGCCTCGCCGATGGTCATGGTGCAATGCACCGGCGAGGATGGCGCGTAGGAGGATGGCGAGCAATGGCTGCCGTCTCCTTCTGGTCTGTCGTCTGCCCGTCCCGAAGAGCACTGGAGCGCGAGGAAGCCATGGTGGGAGTGGTGTGGACAGGAGAAAGGGAACGGAGGCGGATGACTGCGGCTATGGCCGGCGCAGCAGTTTATATAGGAATGGTGGGCGGCAGAGGGACGGACGGGTGGCGCCGGAGTAGCCGCCTCGGCAACCATGTATCATTAATGTGGGCGGCAGACGGATGGATGGACGGCACTTGTGTCGTTTGAACGCGGAGCAATCGCCTACATCGGGAAGCGGCACGGGCGCCGCTGATCGTTTCGGGCGGAAAGCATGTGCGGGCGAGGGAGGGGGTCTAGGTGGGCCAGGGCAGCCAGACTCATCCTTGGAAGCGGTCCGGTCCAGTAGCCGGACATGCTGGCTCGCCAGCGAGCTCGCAGAGCTCAGCGACGACAATCAGATGATGGACGTGGCTTCCGACCAGGAGCGGCGCCACCGCCCAAGCCGTTTCATGCCGTGTTCACCATAGAGCAGGTGCGGCCGCACTTCGACGCCCTAATGGCGGAAGAGTTACTAGCGCAGGAGGACCTATGCTGCAACCTCCATCTCCTCAACGAGCACCGGCTCGCGGAAGGACGAATCACCGGCGAACAAGCGAACGACAATGCCGTCGCGGACATGTGGCCCTATGATCCTGGCTTCCTGAATGAGCAGCGGGCGCTGTATCAGACCATCCGTAGGGCCCGCGAGGCCCTCTCCGTCATCCTTCGAGTTGTTGAGCTTGCTGTGGTGCCACTGTATCGCGTTGTCAACATGGTCAATGAACATGAGGAATCAGGAGATGATTTTACTTGGAGAGGATGACAGTGGGGACCCACCAGGGCCATAGCCGCACGTACTCAGGTGCCTCCTTATTATATACAACTATATATTTTTGCTTCCTCCTGGTTTCCTGACATCATGGTCCCACACCATTGTCAACCTATATAGTGAATAAACGAGAGAATTGCACAAGGAGTGGCCGATAGCTGGGACCCAGCAGCTCGAGCAGTATTTGTGTTTTTTGAGGTGTGAGAAGAGTTTTTCTTGAGCGATGTTTTTGTTGTTGTTCAGAGGAGCTGGGTATCAACTGGGCGGGCTGTGGCCCGTCTAGCCCAGGCTATTATTTTATCTCGACCAAATATCCATCCCACATAATAATTTTTTTCAAGGTGAAAATGGCTAGCCCAGCTATACTTTTTTTTGAGGAATACCCAGCGCAGGTCAACTTGTTATTCTCCGCCCCGCTGGGCTGCAAATCTTTCCTAGGAGGGATGCATTAGGCTTAACAAGAAAATGGGCTTTAAGAAATAATAAATGGGATGTAATTATAAAAACTGGGCTGTAACTATAAAAAATGCGCCAAACAGGTAATTAGTTAAAAAAATATTATTTTTGGATTTTGAAAATTATAATTTCATCACTTGTTGCGCGAGCAATATTTCATTGGATTTTTACCTAATAAAAATTTATTTTAAAATTATATTTAATCTGACTCAAAATTTCGGGATAAAAATATTTCGGATCGCATCAAAATGTGGGAAATTTTATTGAATTCTGTTTTGAGCGGTTGGTTGAAATTATTAATCGTTGTCCTGACTAGAAAATGGGCTGTAATTTTAGCAAACTGTAAATGGGCTGTAGTAAATTCCATTAGAATTAAAAAATGGGCGGTACATTATTATAAATCGCAAATGGGCTATATGTTCTCTGCCGCACACTTGTGGGCCTACTAAGTTGATGCGTACGCAAGGATTTGTCAACTTATAGTCAACACATGATTCTAGCAGCAGTGGCCGTTGGATGTCCATCCAACGGATGTCGTGCTTCTTCAATCTCGGATATTCTTGCTTCAGCCGCCCAAACCACCACCGGTGGTACCGCCTGCTACCGCCTCCCGTGGCTGGCTGTGCTGCCGCGCAGGACTCACCGGCCCACCCTATTCCCATCGCCGTCCAGGTCATTCCTCTACTCACCAACACCTCCTATTATTCTCCAGCGACGATAGCCTCACACCTCAGCCAAACCAGTGAACCCTCGTACCCCCCTTCGCGTGGGCATCCACCTGCCTCGTCTTCCCTGGCTCCGCGTCGTTCCCTTCCTAGGCCTCGCCGTCGTCCACCGCCTGGGTGCTGTCTGCGCGGTGTGGTCAACGTGGTCAATGAATGACAGCCATCAGAAGAGGACTCTACGCGGTGAGGCTGACAGATGGACCCACCAGCTACATCTTCGCATGCAAGGAAGTGCATCCATATTACTGGGAAAAAATGATTCTTCCCCCTGACAGCTGGGACCCACCAGCTATATCTTCGCACACAAGGAAGTGCGTCCTTATCCTCCCTGACAGCTGGGACCCACCCGGTCGAAGCGAACGTAGCGTTTTCTGTCTAGTCGCGAACGTGTACGTACATACTGGTCGATCGGTCTCTCTGCAACGATGAACCTTGGGCGAGCAAGCAGCGGCACGTGTAGTAGTAGAGCCCCCGACATAGCAGTTCAGGCAGTCCCTTCTAAACCGTGTACACGTACGTACAGCCACATGCCAAAAAATACGGCCACGTACGCACATACGGGCGGGGTCTCGAACGCCTAGCTACTCACACATACGTACGGCCAGGGCACGTGTACATGGAGAGGCAACGGACGGCAGCAATGGCGTCCTATTCATCGGAAGCAAACCGGCTGGGTCGGAATGGAGAAACTGTGTCGTGTTTATCGGGAGGCAACGAAATGCGTCGTATTTATCGGGAGCCAACCGGCTTGACGGAACAGCCGAAACGAGGTCTGGCGTACCGCAGAACGGAGGAAACGGCCTTCTGTTCGACCGCGTACGATCGAAATGGGGCCTGGTTCATCGGGAAGGGTCTGGCATACCGCAAAACGGAGGAAACGTACTTCTGTTTGAGAGCCTACGGTCGAAACGGGGTCCTGTTCATCGGGAGGGGTGTGGTATACCGCAAAACGGAGGAAACAGACTTCTGTTGGAGCGCCTACGGTCGAAATGGGGTCCTGTTCATCCACCGTCTACTGCCTCGCTCCAGCCTCCACGGGCTACTATTCATCCACCATCGACTTCCCCCAGCCTCCACCAGCTACTGTTCATCCACGGGCTACTGTTCATCCAGCCTCCACCAGCTACTATTCATAGAGCCTCCACGGCGTCCTGTTCATCCACCCCCAACCGGCTGGGGTGCGGCGGCCTCCTCGGGGTCTTGTTCATCCAGCGGCAACCGCCTACTACCACGGGGTCCTGTTCATCCAACCCCCACCGGGAACTGTTCATCCACAGCCAACCAACCGGCTTGACTCACCATGTCTCGACTCGTTCTATGTACCGCGCGCATGGTAGCAATGGTCACTATTCATCAAGAGGCAACCAAACACTGGCTGGCTACGTCTCGCACGGGGGCTCGATCAACTTTAGTAAGCAGCAACAGTGATCGATCGCTTGGGTTCAGTTAGCAGCAGCAGCGAAGGAATCGCTCGGGTTCAGTCAGCAGGGAATGAATCGCTCGGGTTCAGTTAACAACCAAGGGATCGATCGCTCGGGTATTTCACGCCTCCGTTTGACTGCCGCTCGGGAATGTAGTTGTAGATACGTGAGTCTTAGTGGGTCGTTGGCTCCACCTCTTATCTCCTTCTACGACATGCTGTAGTCGTCGCCATATTCAATATGTCACTTAGTCATATCTGCCTCGCAGCGGGTCAGCACCTCCGAAAGAAAGGGAGGGAGGACTTCATTCAGTGACTCCGTGATCGCCCTCTAAACGATCAAAATAAGGTAAAGCTTGAAGATAAGTTTTGTACTCAATTAATTTCTCAGTCCCTCTAGTCGGGTGGGCGCCGGCCGGCCGGATCCCCCTGAAAACCGTACGTGCGGGTCTCCCCGCATGCGGCTCACGCCATTTCAGGTGGCCCAGCCCAGCATTCATTCGCAAATCCTGTAGTGAAATTGAGACTGCTCGACCTCGGAAGCTAATTCGCGTGTAGGCAGCGCTGTCTTAATACCGTTGACTGTATCTATTCATTGATACATTGGCTCGCTCCCCCCCTCTTTTTTCAAGAATGAATGAGCCGCTCGGACCTTCCATTTCCGTCAAATGACCCGACTTCCCCTGGCTCTTCCACCGTCCGGGCTCCCTTTCCTCCCTATGCTCCCCCGGCGCAGGCCCACCACGCTTCGCGCCTGCGGCGTTTTTGCCAGACGGTCTTTGCCAGTAGTGCCATCCTCCCCGCAGGCTGTCTGTATGGGTGGGTTGTCCCTTGCTGCTACGTTCTGTTAGGCGCTATGAATTACAGGAAATTCAGTGGTTGACTTGGACAGCAGGCGGGTTACACGTTCCACTGTGCCGAGATGTGAGGTGCAGGTGGTGATGATCACCCCAGGGTATGCGCTAGCGCCCTTGACGGGCACTCCAGGACCCGCCTACGCTCGTGAAAACCCAGGTCGGTCCTCCGACCAGATGTGTGGATAACGAGGCCACCTTCACAACCTTCTCCCTTCTATCTTTATCCAAAGTCAGGTAGGGCGGTTCGCTTGAGTTGCTCAACCGTCCCTTTGCCCGGTGCTCATGACGCGCTACGGAACCTCCACCGTGCTAGCGGCATAGGAGCCTACTCAGCGTCAGCGGCTTCGTGCCGCACTGGAGTGATCCAATATGTGGTTCCGCACGTTCCACCACTTCTCCGTTCATTTCCAATACTGATCGTGAAACACCATGAGCAGCAGGATGTTGAGGTCCGGAATTCGAAGTGAAATTCTTGATTTGCCCGTTCCTAGTCGTCATGGGAAAGAAATAAGAAAGAAATAAGAAAGAGATTATTCCCCTAGAGCTTGTCCAATACCACCAGTACTCAAAATGCATCTCCGCGCGTCTACCTGGCGCTTTTATTAGCCGCCTTGCATGCAAGCGAAGCACTATTGGCGGCAATTAATAGCTCACTGAGCGATGATTGATGCAGTCAGTCAGTGCCCTCGATTATTCTATTCCTGATAGAAGGATCATGGCGCCCCGGAAGCATTCCATCCAGCAGCAGCATCTCCTTCAACCACGCGAGGACAAAACTGATGTTAGCTACATTCGAGCGTTCACCGCACAGAGGCGATCTCGAACACTACCTATGATAATAAATCCAAAGGAAAGGTCGACAAAATGATTCAATCTGACTTTATCGGTATTCTGGATTGAGTAAAAAAGGGATATATGAAGTTCAAGGCCTTGCCAAAACCGTCATGTCCCTATTATGTATAGGCCGTACTAAGCCAATAGCGAATAACAAACTCTTTCCTGCTCCCTCGACCTTAATTAACTCCCCCACCCTGCCAAGCCTCAGCTGCCAGCCCATTGTATCTAAGCACACTGCGGCAAATTGATACAAGTAGCTAAAGATCTCGCATCCGACATCTCCGGCCGAACGGTTAGGCAACACTAGGGCGCCTGGGTCAAAATTCCGCTTACCAAACAAGATGTCGAGAGGCGAACTCTGTAATTCCCCTCCTGCAAAAGTGATAGCGGCTGTAGCATCCGTGTGGAAGAGGGTAAGCTTTCGGCAACACCTTTTTCAGATTGGAAAGGATGAATACTTGTGTTGGGTCCTGCAGACCAGGATAGCCTCAGATCAAAACCTAATAAATGTACCTGGGGTTGATCATATTTTTTGGGCAATAAGTATTCAGGAATTTGAGCGCTTATGTAGCTAAAAACTCTGCCACCTGAATACTTGATTCATTAAGGTCGTCACCCTATACCCGGAAGTCTCTATCGTTTTCTTTGTCTGTTAAGCTTCACAGGGTTGGGACTCCCTAAATCAAACTGCAATCGTTGTTTATCAACCACTCACGACGACACCGAGATCTTCGACTTAGCTCCCACAGGTCATCCACCCGGGGCGGACGATAACGAAAGGGAGACAAAGTCCTAACTAAATCAACACACAATAACCTCAACCTTCTACCCATTCCATCCATCATATCTGTTGAGTCGAGGAGATTCGTTCTTATCTATAGATAAGGCAAGAGAGAACTTATGACCTCGCGGATGGAGAGGGATTCGAACCCCCGGTATTCCTATCAATACTTCGGTTTTCAAGACCGACTCTTTCAACCGCTCAGACATCCATCCCTGCGCTCGCCCGCCCTATCTATCTGCGCGCTGGCAGGTAGGGGCAACTCTATGTGATTCGCTACGCTTGCTTGCGCCCCACCCCGTAAGCTGACTCTATTGCCTAGCGGTTAGCGACACTTTTCCGGTAGTACGAATCGCTACGCTTCGCTTCTTTCTATATGATAATATGCATCGTCGGTTGCTGCGCTCCCTGCGGGTAATAGCAAGAGAGTGAAGAACGAACGATCCTCAAAAAAGTCAGCAGTGAATGAGTCCGACTCGAGTTCGTGAGTCAAAGGCGTGGCAAGAGAGCGAGTTCGACTCGTGAATGATCCGCAAGTGAAGGACCGATCCTTTAACGCCAGTACTGTTGCGAGACTGGTACTTGGCGGCTCACGAGCAACATATAGAAAAAGGTTGCCCATCACTCCCTCGCTCCTTTTTGAAGGCCCACCGCTCCCCCTTTCTTTAAGTATCTATCCCGGCTTGCATTTTGGGGCGAGTACTACAGTTCCTCCATAATCACACAGAACGCCCAGCTTCGAAGAGCTGCTCTCTCCCCAGTCCACAGCAAGGTGTGGAATCTGGATCTACTGTGTGTTCTGACTCTATTGGATCAAGTCAGATACTAAGCCTTCTACTACTACTACTTAGGAGATCAAATGCTATATTTCAGAGATTGGACTCTCTTACTGTGTTTTTTCAGGGCTGTTCCCGAGCCAGGTTCCCTGGATCCATTCTTACCTAAATGGACGAATGAAGAAGGGGGCGAGCAGATACGACGGCCACACACACTTCTTTTTAGCCGAATAAAGCCGGATCTACTACACGGCTAGGATCAGAGAAAGATTGAGAAAGCAAGATCAAACCTACTCTACTGTCGATTCAAAAGGTAAACAGCCCCCGAAGACTTTATCAATGAATGGATCAAAGAAGTTTATCTATCTAAGTCATCGTATATAAGGGAAGAAGCCCGCCCCTGATCGAAGAATGAAGAAGCTAGCCCGGGTAGACTTTAAGACCAACTTGGTGTAGAGACGACTATGATGGTCGGCCTCCACAGACTGAACGCGGGAGATTCTTTCACCCTGTTTTTAGTAGTGCGAGGAGGATAGAGCTCCCAGCAACGACTGATTGTTCGTACGAGCGAAGGAGCGAGCATGCTTTACCCTTAGAGTGAAGTTAAGTAACATGCGATGGTGTAGATGCTCAAGAACTCTGCCGGGTTCAGTCTCCCGTCATACTTCTCTGGTATCTCCGGCTTGAACGTGCGACTGGACTGCCAACGGACTTGCCGCAGCTCGCGGGTGAAGGCAGGGCACCCAGCCTCGAAAGGCAGGTACCCGCCTTCAGCGAGTGCGGGCTCGTCAACGTCGGGGCCATCGCGCCTGTCGGACTGGCGGTGGGCGTCGTGGTGTCGCTCGGTGGTGACACGTGCGCCTTCCCTCTGCCTGTTCTCCAGGACTCGCCGTTAGCCTTGACGCGCTCGAGGGTCGGACGAAGCCATCGAGACATCGTTGGGTTCTTGGTTGCGCGGCTCCCATGCCGGCTGCCGTGGAGGGGACTGGACTGTAGGAGTGGCCCAATCCGCACGGCCAGCAGCGTGGGCCGTTGTCGCTGGCTGGGGAGGTCGTGGTGGGCCAGCCCACTGCGATCCTCCCGCCTCAGCGAAACCAATCGGGCTCTGAATGGTGGCTCTCCACTCATCCATCTGATCAGCTGCTGGCAGAAATCTCAGCAGCAGCTGGGCCCGCGCCATGGCCTCCGAAGCGGTGCTTGGCATGGATGTTGATGAAGATCATAACGTCGCCCGGCTCCTGACGGTGCCGATAGCGGTCGCGCCATGCTCTCGTCGTCGTGAGCCAGCCGCCTGGATGGCATGGTGACGAGATGGAGGCGCTTGAGGGCCAGCGGCTCCGTTTAGCGTAGTGGCTGGGTCGGCTCATTCCGGGGGTGGCGCATGCTCTGCGGTTGCACCCGCGGCGGGAGCGGCCGGGGAGTTACGATTCCCCCGAGAGCGAGTACACTTGCTGCGGCTATGTCCCTTGGCCGGACAGAGAGGTGCAGACGGAATGATCTCTCCTCCTGTACCTCGTGGGGCATGGCCGCTGAGATGTTGTTGGTGCTGTCCTTCTCCGGTACCTCCTGCTTTGGCTTCGGCCGCAGGGGAGGTGGTAATGACGCCGCCTGCACCGACCACGTCCCCTGCAGCGTCCACACCCCTAGGCGTCCCCGTAGCCCCCGCGGCGTCAGCGGTCGCGTGCGGCATGGCCTTCAAGGTGGACGGGTGAGCTGCGGTGCCGGGTTTCTTCTTGGGCGCCATGGACGATGGAGCCATTGATGAAGAGAACGATGATGAAGATGACGCGCTACGTACGCCTCTCGGGTTGGCGCAAGCGCAGCCCCCTACCTGGCGCGCCAAAGATGTCGTGGGAAACCACGGCCACCTATGGGGCCATGAGCCCCTTTTGGTTCTGCAGGGGGACTGAGCGCATTGCACAAAGAGCGGTGAAGTGCAGCGCAGCACGGCAGAGATCACACGGGCAGTTTTACCCAGGTTCGGGCCGCCGTGAGGCGTAAAACCCTACTCCTGCTTTGGTGGATTGATGGTGGGTGGTGGTGGAAATGCAGCGCTCTTGCCCACCAGGGTTGCCTCAGGGCGAGAGCAGCTACGCGCGTACGAGTGTACAAGGGTCCGAAACCTCTCTATGGTTGCCATGGGCCTCCTTTTATAGATCAAGGGGTCACCACAGTGGCAAATCAGTCATTGTGTACTGATTAGATAGCAAACAGTGCTATCATATCTACTCTGTAGGCAGAGCAGAGCGCATTAAATGCGCCACTTAGTGTCACATCATGGCCTGCCCGGCACGCCTTGCCGGGCTATTTGGCCACCTTTCCTCCTGTCTGCGTGACACGTCGATGGACGGGTATCATTTGGAGGCGATTCCTGCACGAAATGGCTGCCATATGGTGAAAGACAGCCACTTAGTCACCTTGGGGCTTGACACCGCACCAATCGATGATTTGCGTCACTGTGAGGTGGAGCGGCGAAGCCTTGGCGGGGTGTTTCTACCTTCGTAGGACCTGGCAAGCCTGTCGGGGCGGTCTTGAGGCTTGCTTCCGGGGCAACCTTGACCTCGCCAGGCTCTCCTGCCCGGCAAGGGAGGTTTTTTCCTTAGGGGTGTCTTGCTTCTTGGCTTGACTTGGTCTTCTTGATCTGCACTCTGGTTCTTCAAAGAGCCGATCTCTTGTGCTTGGTCTTGGTCTTGGATGCTGTAATCTTGATCTTGGGCCTGTGCACGGTCTGGGCAACGGTCCCAGGGTTTGTTGCACCGACACCATGACAGGATATGAAGTAGAAAACCCTTTAGGTGAGGGGAGAGAAATTTGATGACATTACCCATACAATGGTGTTTGGATAATTGATAAGGAAAATTTTACATTGCACTTCAAATATTCTTGTTGATGAACGGAGTACCACAGACATGCTTCGAGATAGCATTGACATGGTCACTGGGTAAAGATCAGACTTTGGATACACAAAGGATCCATCAGGAACAACTTATAGAATAAGTCTTACAATTTCCTCATGGACGAATGGCTAACCTTGCTAAAAGGATACTATAGCAATAGGTCCTCCGGCCAGGTGTGCTAGGCATGACATCACCTTACTGGGTTATATGAAGACCATTGCTATGACTCTTCAAAAATGTTCCAACCATCATATCTAACCCAGTTTCAGATCTGATTGGTGTCAGGATACCTCAGACTCAGGATGCCTGAGAAGAAAAGGTGCAACACAAATTGACGAGAAGACATTGCAAGATTCTCGGGAAATGAACTATGGAAGCGAGTTTCGAAACAAGAGTTCATCATTAAACCAAGGAGAGGATGAAGAGGTGGCTGATGGACTCAGCGACAATTCATCGAGATTTCCAAAAGGATGGATTTCCATAGTTTTGTGAACAAGGAGATAACATTTGTCAAATCAAAACGATATAATGATGTATGCTCGAGGAAAACATACACAATTAAACATTGGTTCAATGGTGTACCAGAAATACGGGCTTTGGATGGCATGATCAAAGTTAGAATGGTGATTCAATAACCAAAAGACTTAAGAATGAAACTATCGACCATTAACTTCAAAGCAATAGGGTGGCTAGAAGTACAGAATCCAAGCAGCACCATTCACTTGTTGGTATTCCGACTAGAAACGATACGAGGACCACTAAGGAATGGTGATGGTGAGAAGTTTCACTATACCAAGAATTCTTAAGAGGTGGAGCAATCCTCACAACATCCTACAAGCTCGATAACAAGGTAGAACATCATACAAGCTCGATAACAAGTTGCACCCATAACTTGAACAAGTTTGTGATGGAAGGAAGGTAAGTATGTTGTCGATGGTAACTCAAATTACCAAGGGACGAGGATGGCACTTATCATCATGAATTCGATTGATATTCTAGAAGGAATCAAAATGTTGATGATGATCACAACAAATTTTGTCGAGAGGCTCCACAAAGAAGCAATCGAACAACAACTGCATCAAGAAACTGTTCCAGCGAAAGATTAATGAAACCACGGATACGACACAAACTCGGAATCAAGCTTGCTATTTGAGGTGTAACGATATGACGAGGAAGATTGACGTAAGCTTAACTCATCATCGAAAGTTGTGCTCCGGGAATAAGAACCACGTAGCACAGTTAAAATTAGCATGATGATGATATAGCTGATCAGGCTAGGAATGACGTGATCAAGTTCAAACCCGTAAGCAATGACGATTAATAAGAGTTGTTGAATCATAGTGCGGACTCGATTCAGTTATCGGTGTTCTCGAGTGACTAACAACTCAGAACCCCGGGGGGAATTGGAATCGGCGAGAATAATAGTTGATGAAGAACTCATAAGAAGTTATGTATTTCCGTGATATTCTCGAGATACCAGAGGGTATACTCGCAGGTAGAGCAGAATAGAGGTTGGATAGGTGTATTGGTCTGCAGAAGACAAGTACTTTAACTTGTCCGAGAAATGGGATCAAAGAAAAACAATCATTGTCAGAACCACGGTTGCAAAAGACCAAGCATAGATACAAGATGAACTTATAACAAGGGGATTATTATTATTACTAGAAGCTTCCATGATAAGTTCCACATCGGGTCCAGGGGCATGAACACAAAGTTCAAGGTCGACTCCCACTTCTCCAATGCATAACCTTTCACTCACTTCTCATTTTCGAAGAAGTTGTAATGTTGAAATTTTATTTGGCACAACACTAGAAGAGTATGACTCGTGATAACTCTAGGATTCACGCGGATTAGGGAAGGCATAGGTTCAACCCATGGGGGCATCTTAGGAACATATACCACAAGCTTCAATAGTAAATATCACCAGCTCAAAAGCAGAGCATGGTTGGCCAAATCAGAGAATAGGATTTACCAATGGCATTATGTATCAGGGAAAGAACTTCTCGAGGTTTTTGTATTCAAAGGACACTGTCGGATGATAATTCAACAAAGGATCTGATGGTCCGTAACAGAGCTGATGTGAGCACTGGCACAATCAGAGGAAGAAACAATGCAAAGGCATTGGATTATAGAAACAACTGACTAATTCAAAGTTCAGATGCAAAGGAATTTATGATTTCCAAATCAAGGGATCGGAAGCAAACGTTCTGATTGAAAATGAATAAGTTCAATAGACTTAGAAGCACAACCGATCAAGGCATTGATTGGTCAAGAACCAGCTCATATCCAAACGACGTCTGAGCCAGAAGGATAATACTAGGATTCTACTGAGAAGTATGAGCAACCGCATCATATTGAATCAACAAACTCAAAATGATAATGACAAAGGATGCCAATAAGATTACTAGACTTATGAGATTAACCATAATGCAAGCAAGCAAGAATTTCAAGAGTAATAGGCTGCTAAGGATTTTCGGAAGATCGAATGGTATTTCAAAGACTTTTGTGAACCACATGAACAACTACGGATGAGCGGATACTCGGTAAGTGCGAGGAATTATCCGTAGGGGTATTCATGTGGCAAAGAACTACAAGGCAGTAGGCACAAAGTATTTTCAGAACAATAGAGAGAATTTCAGCGTATCTTGTAAGAACAGGATCAACGGGGAATGATTATATGAATGGAAAGTGTACGTGGTTATCCATAGCGGTTTATCGATGGAAGGGAATTGCAAAAGCGATGGCACAAAGTCTCGAGAGAACATCGGAGAGTATCTTCGAAATCTTCTGGTGCAGCAGGCAGCCATCGGTAGTAAGGGGCTCTCCAGGAGGAAGTAGTTACGAGAACCTAGAGTCAGAGTTAGTAAAATCATTTAACCCGAATAGAAGAGAGATCAGAGTTCCAGAGTAAACATTGAGGAATAAAAGATCCTAATACCACCCAATGGCGACATGGGCCCGTAAGACACACAGCCATGTTAGTAAAAGTTTTGCAATGACTAGACTCGACTTCGGCCAAGGAGTGTGGAAGGGGGATTACTACAGGCAGTCGGCTTTGATACCAACTTGTAACGCCCCCGATTCAATCGTACACTAATCATACACGCAAATGGGTACGATCAAGATCAGGGACTCACGGGAAGATATCACAACACAACTCTGGACACAAATTAAAATAATAGAAGCTTTATATTACAAGCCAGGGGCTTCGAGGGCTCGAATACATAAGCTCGAATACACAAGAGTCAGCGGAAGCAATAATATCTGAGTACAGACATAAGTTAAACAAGTTTGCCATAAGAAGGCTAGCACAAAAGTAGCAACCATCGAAAGGGCAAGGCCTCCTGCCTGGGACCTCCTAACTACTCCTCGAAGCCGAACTCCATGTAGAAACATCCTCGGGATCCTCTGGCTCCTAGACTCCATCATTTGATCACAATAACCGGGAAAAGGGGAAAAAGAAGTAGCAAAGCAACCGTGAGTACTCATCCAAAGTACTCGCAAGCAAGGATCTACACTACATATGCATCGGTATCAATGAAATGGGTAGTATCTGTGGACTGAACTGCAGAATGCCAGAATAAGAGGGGGAGAAGCTTGTCCTATCGAAGACTACGCTTCTGGCAGCCTCCACCTTGAAGCATATAGAAGAGAGTAGCTGGTGAGTTAACCAAGTAACAACGTATAGCATAATCTTACCCGGCGATCCTCCCCTCGTCGCCCTGTGAGAGAGCGATCATCGGGTTATATCTGGCACTTGAAAAGGTGTGTTTAATTAAGTATTCGGTTCTAGTTGTCATGAGGTCAGAATACAACTCCAGGTCGTCCTGTTACCGTGGACACGACTATTCGAATAGATCAATCTTCCCTGCAGGGGTGCACCACATTACCCGACACGCTCGATCCCTCTGCCCGGGCACACTTTCCTGGGTCATGTTCGGCCTCGGAAGATCAACACATCGTAGCCCTACCTAGGCCCAACGGAGAGGTCAGCACGCCGGTCTAAATCCTAAGCACGCAAGGGTCTTGGGCCCATCGCCCTTTGCACTCCTGCATGTTGCGAACGCGGCCGGTGAGCAAACCTAGCAACCTCCATTACAAAGGAGGGTGCGTTACGCGGTCCAACCCGGCGCGCCACTCAGTCGCTGACGTCTGAAGAGCTTCGGCTGATGCTACGACGCCGGTTGCCCATATCTTGTCCCACGTGGCGGTTAGTGCGTATAGGTCAACGACCAACTCAGATCAAATACCCAATCTCATTAAGCGTGTTATTGAAATATCCGCGGACGCCGATCAGGGACTAGGCCCACCTGTCTCGTAGGTGGTCACAACCTACCCTGTCGCTGTGCCTCAAAGTAACACTCGTGGGCCGTCAGGAACCCAGGCCCATCACAACCTGGATGGAACCACCTGCCCCTTCAGCCCCCATTTTCGTGAATCACTCGCAGGTACTCTACGAGCCGACCCGACTTTAGTCACCACATGTATCAAGTACAGTATGTATGTAGTATATACCCGTGATCACCTCCCGAGTGATCACGACCCGATAGTATAGCATGGTAGACGGACAAGAATGTGGGGCCACTGATGATAAACTAGCATCCTATACTAAGCATTTAGGATATCATCTAAGGTATCAACAACAGTAGCAACAAGGACAGGCTATGCAGCAGTATAGGATCAAACCGATGAAACAGTAACACTACTCTAATGCAAGCAGTAGAGGGAAAGAGTAGGCGATATCGGGATGATCAAGGGGGTTTGCTTGCCTGGAAGCTCTGCTGAGAAGGAGGGGTCGTCAACACCGTAGTTGGTCGGGGCAGCAGTGGCGTCAGTCTCGAAGTCTAACGGAGAGAAGAGGGGGAAGAAACAATGAATACAGTGCAAACAAATGCATGACACGACATTAAGCGGTGCTAGGGTGAGCTAACGCGGTACTAGGCGATACTAGCGAATGGGGGAAACATCCAGGAAAGTATCCCCGGTGTTCAGCATTTTCGGACAGACGAACCGAAGGGGGATGGTTGCATGTTCGCTATGCTAGGGACGTGTGGCGGACGAACGGTCTGCGTATTCAGATTCGTCTTGCTTTTCTGAGCAACTTTCATGTACAAAGTATTTTCATCCGAGTTATGGATTATTTTATATTAATTTTCAAAGTTTTAATTCATTTTTTGGAAAGAACAGATTTAATTTAATTCAAAAATTGGTTTACTGCATCAGCATGATGTCAGCATTAAACAGTGCATTTGACTTGGTCAAACTGTGTCATTGTCACAGTTTAGTTAAATATAATTAATTAGTTTAACTAGGTGATTAGATTAATTAAGTTTAATTAATTTAATTAAACCAGATTAATTAAGTTAATTAATCCTCTAATTAATTAATAATTTAATTATTATTATTATTGTTGTTATTCTTTTTTAATATTATTCCAGGGGCTGGGCCCCATTGTCATAGGCACAGGGGGCCTATCGGGCGGGGGGTTTACCGGGCACGGGCGCAGGGCGTTGCGGGCGGGGACGCCCGTCGGGGCGGATCCGGGTGAAGGCCGAGCCCGGGGCGGCTCGGTAGAGCGGCCGCGGGGCGGCGCGGGGTAGCAGCAAAGGGAGGCGAGGCCGAGGCACCGGCGGCTGCGGCGAGCTGCGCCGGGTAGGAGGCAGCGGGGAGGAACGGCCACGGGCGCGGGCGATGCGGGAAGGTGCGGTGATACGTCTCCAACGTATCTATAATTTTTGATTGTTCCATGCTGTTATATTATCATTCTTGGATGTTTTACAATCATTTTATAGTCATTTTATATCATTTTTTGGCACTAACCTATTGACATAGTGCCAAGTGCCAGTTGCTGTTTTTTTGCATGTTTTTTTACATCGCGGGAAATCAATACCAAACGGAGTCCAAACGCAGCGAAACTTTTTGTGGATTTTTTTGGACCAGAAGACATCCAGTGGGCCGGAGAAGCGCCTGGGGGGGGGGTGCTCCGAGGGGAGCACAACCCACCAGGGCGCGCCTGGACGCCCAGGCGCGCCCTGGTGGGTTGTGCCCTCCTCGGGTGCCCCCCGAACCGCCTCTTTGCTCTATAAATACCCCAATATTCCAGAAACCCTAGGGGAGTCGACGAAAATCAATTCCAGCCGCCACAGAGTCCAGAACCACCAGATCCAATCTAGACACCATCATGGAGGGGTTCACCACTTCCATTGGTGCCTCTCCGATGATGCATGAGTAGTTCTTTGTAGACCTACGGGCCCGTAGTTAGTAGCTAGATAGCTTTCTCTCTCTCGTTTGATTCTCAATACAATGGTCTCTTGGAGATCCATATGATGTAACTCTTTTTGCGGTGTCTTTGTTGGGATCCGATGAACTTTGAGTTTATGACCAGATATATCTTTTTATCCATGAAAGTTATTTGAGTCTTCTTTGATCTCTTATATGCATGATTGCTTATAGCCTCGTATTTCTTCTCCGATATTTGGGTTTTGTTTGGCCAACTTGATCTATTTATCTTGCAATGGGAAGAGGTGCTTTGTAGTGGGTTCGATCTTATGGTGCTTGATCCCAGTGACAGAAGGGGAACCGACACGTATGTATCGTTGCTACTAAGGATAAAACGATGGGGTCTATTTCTACATAAATAGATCTTGTCTACATCATGTCATCGTTCTTATTGCATTACTCTGTTTCTCCATGAACCTAATACACTAGATGCATGCTGGATAGCGGTCGATGTGTGGAGTAATAGTAGTAGATGCAGGCAGGAGTCGGTCTACTAATCTTGGACGTGATGCCTATATAATGATCATTGCCTGGATATCGTCATGATTATTTTAAGTTTTATCAATTGCCCAACAATAATTTGTTCACCCACCGTTTGCTATTTTTCTCAAGAGAAGCCACTAGTGAAACCTACGGCCCCCGGGTCTATTTTCCAATATATTTGCTTTCAAGATCTATTTTGCTATTCGCTCTTTTCTTTATTTGCAACTTTTATTTTCAGATCTATTAAACCAAAAATACAAAAATACCTTGCTGCACTTTATTTTATTTGGCGTTCGATCTATCAATATTTACTACTCTCTCACGTCCGTTTGCCAATTTTTGGCGCCATTGCCCGAAAGGGATTGACAACCCCTTTTACACGTCGGGTTGCGAGTATTTGTTATTTGTGTGCAGGTGTTGTTTACGTAGTGTTGCTTGGTTCTCCTACTGGTTCGATAACCTTGGTTTCATCACTGAGGGAAATACCTACCGCCGCTGTGCTGCATCATCCCTTCCTCTTTGGGGAAATACCGACGTAGCTTCAAGCCGCATCAAAAGGAATTTCTGGCGCCGTTGCCGGGGAGGATCTTCAACATATACCAGGTTCCTAATCACAAATCTCATCTCCTTGCAATTTTCATTATTTGCCATTTGCCTCTCATTTTCCTCTCCCCCACTTCACAAAAATTTGCCGTTTTATTCGCCCTTTTTTTTCGTTCGCCATTTTCTCGTCAGATCTATCTTTTTGCTTGCAATCATGAGTGATTTTGGAATGGCAGAAACAGATGATGGCCTAACTCCTAAAATGGAGTGTACGGGTAATCTGGATGCCAAAACTTTTGTTTTGGGGCAGGGAAATGTTATGGGACAAGAACATATCCAGGAATTTTTCAATTGTGTTGGAAATTTGAGTCTTGATGATGCTCCTATACTTAGAAGGACTAAATCTTATGCGGAAGCTATTTCAGCACTAGTTCTAAAACTTGAAAATAGATTTATCCGTACTCATCCTACCTTACAAACATTGTTTTATGAGTTACCCGTTATAAAGAATCCTAAAGCTAAAAAGTTGGCCACTCTTGTTCTTATGAATGAATTTGACTACATAATACGGGAAGCTAGGGAAATCTTTAATATTTATGGTATGAATCATGAAAAACCCATGATAGATGAAATTCTCTAAAATAGTGATTATGCTTTAAGACATTTACTTGGGGATAATCAAATCTTTGATGAGAATCTTAAAAAGCAAGTCCCTGTTTTAGATATTATCCAACAAGTTTTTAATGATGTTAATCAACATTATTCTTGGATCACTGCCGAAAATCAAAAGGGATATGATGATAAGCAACTTGATTGTGCTAAAGTTTCCATGGATAATGTGTTTTATGTTGTTTTTGCAAATCCTCTTGAGAAAAACACCTCCAAGGAAAACAAGAACAAAGATGACAATACTTAGATCCTTGCATTATGCCTAGCTAGGGGCGTGAAACAATAACGCTTGTTGGGAGGCAACCCAATGAATAAAATTTATTTTTTCTTTTTGCTTTCTGTTCTTGAGTGTTTGCACAATTATGTTACTGTTATAATTGTGTTTTTTGTGTTTTAATTAGTGTTTGTGCCAAGTAAAACCTTTAGGATTATGTTGGGTGATAGTTGATTTGATCTTGTTGGAAAACAGAAACTTCTGCGTTCAGTAAAACAATTTTGAAAATTCACATCAGATACGAAAAATTCTGAATTTTTTACAAAAGATTGATATACAAATTTACTCTGTTGTCCTAATTTTTCAGAATTTTTGGAGTTTCATAAGTATTCGAAATATTCAGATTGCTACAGACTGTTCTGTTTTTGGACAGATTCTGTTTTCTTTGCGTTGTGTGCTTGTTTTGATGATTCTATGGTTTTCTTTGATGAGTTTTTGCCGTAGAAAAGTTGGAATACAGTAGATATAATGCAATAATAAAATATGAATTGGTTTTCTACAGTACCTATAGTAATGATTTGCTTTCTTATACTAACGGATCTCACGAAGGTTTTGTTGAGTTTTGTGTGATTGAAGTTTTCAAGTTTTGGGTTATCTTACGATGGATGAAGGAATAAGGAGTAAGAAGAGCCTAAGCTTGGGGATGCCCATGGCATACCAAGCTATTATCCAAAGAGAAGCAAGCAACTAAGCTTGGGGATGCCCCGAGTGGCATCCCCTCTTTCTTCTAACGACCATCGGTATTTTACTTGGAGCTATATTTTTATTCGTCACATACTATGAGTTTTGCTTGGAGCGTCTTGTATGATATGAGTCTTTGCTTGTTTTGCTTTTTGTTTTAAGTCTTGAACCCTTGCTGGACACACCTATTTGAGAGAGCCAAAATTATGCCATGACTTGTTAGAATTGCTCTCTATGCTTCACTTAAATCTTTATGAGCTATGGAATTGCTCTAGTGCTTACTTATATCTTTTTGAGCACGGCGTGCTTTAGTATTTTTGAAGAAATGCTCTCATGCTTCACTTAGATTTATTTGGGAGTTAGTAAATTTTTTAAGAAATTCTCTCTTGCTTCACTTAAATTAATTTGAGAGAAAGAAGTATTATGCTCATGATCTTCACTTATATTTGTTTGAGCTTATCAAAAGCAACACATGAAAATTAGTTCCAAAGTGATAGATATCCAAGAAGGATATAATAAAAACTTTCATTAAGATCATTGTACAAAATAAACTTGATTCCTTGTAATAGTTTTGAGATATGATGATGTGATATGTGAGTTATGTTGATGAGTAATTGTGCTTTAGTAAGAATATTGGTGTTAAGGTTTGTGATTCCCTATGCAAGCATGAAAGTCAATAGTCATGCAATGAAATTATATCCTACTTGTGGTGCATTATTCGGTGTTAATTATGCTTAATGCTCGCTTATGAGATTATTCATTTTTTGGTTGGTCGCTTCTCAATCTTTTGCTAGCCTTCATTTTGCACTAAGTATGATCACTACTTGTGCATCCAAAACCCTTTAAACCAGTTTTGCCACATGAGTCCACTATATCTACCTATATGCGGTATTCTTTTGCCGTTCTAAGCAAATTTGTATGTGCCATCTCTAATTTTCAAAATAAACTTCTCTTTTGTGTGTTCGTACCGCTCGCAAGGCGGTGAGGGGTGGCTAATATTTTCCATGCTAGATGTGTTATTCTCACGATGAATGTTTATTCACTTGTCATTGCACGAGAGTAAGGCAAAGGTATTAGGGATGCCCAGTCCCGAAATAAAAAAATGAATTTACTTTATGTTGTCAAATAATAAATTCCTTGGAAAGTGTTGGTATGGAGGGCACCCGTGGATACGGCTAGCCATGGAAAGTGAAAGAAATGGTGGAAAAAGGAACAAACTTTATTTTCTGTTTGGGAACTGCCTATGATATATCTAGCATGGAAAGTGTTGGGAACTCTAAGTCATTTTCGTTGGTGGGAAAAGCACACCTCCCAAAATGTTTTTATCTCTAAGATTTTCGCTTTGAGCTCTGGCACCTCTACAAATCCCTACTTCCCTCTGCGAAGGGCCTTTCTTTACTTTATGCAATTTTAATTTTTAATTTGAGTCTCCATCTTCTCTTATAAAGCACAAACTAGGAGGCACTATGATCGTACTTGAGCATTGGGTGTAGTTAACATTCGAGTGTGTTTCATGAATGGATCAATTGTTGAGCATGATGGGCTAGGGATAACTTATTTTAGCGTTGATATTTGGAAAGACATAGTTGCTTGTTGATATGCTTGAGTATTTAAGTCATCATGTCAAAACTAGACTATTGCTTTGAACCATATAAAAGTCCAAATGTCCATGCTATAAAAGAAAGAATATGATATGACATGTTAGGCAGCATTCCACATCAAAAATGCTGTTTTTATCATTTACCTACTCGAGGACGAGCAGGAATTAAGCTTGGGGATGCTGATACGTCTCCAACGTATCTATAATTTTTTATTGTTCCATGTTGTTATATTATCATTCTTGGATGTTTTACAATCATTTTATAGTCATTTTATATCATTTTTTGGTACTAACCTATTGACATAGTGCCAAGTGCCAGTTGCTATTTTTTTGCATGTTTTTTACATCTCCGGAAATCAATACCAAACGGAGTCCAAACGCAGCGAAACTTTTTGTGGATTTTTTTGGACCAGAAGACATCCAGTGGGCTGGAGAAGCACCTGGGGGGTGCTCCGAGGGGAGCACAACCCACCAGGGCGCGCCTGGAGGCCCAGGCGCGCCCTGGTGGGTTGTGCCCACCTCGGGTGCCCCCGAACCGCCTCTTTGCTCTATAAATACCCCACTAGTCCAGAAACCCTAGGGGAGTCGACGAAAATCAATTCCAGCCGCCGCAGAGTCCAGAACCACCAAATCCAATCTAGACACCATCATGGAGGGGTTCACCACTTCCATTGGTGCCTCTCCAATGATGTGTGAGTAGTTCTTTGTATAGCTACGGGTCCATAGTTAGTAGCTAGATGGCTTTCTCTCCCTCGTTTGATTCTCAATACAATGGTCTCTTGGAGATCCATATGATGTAACTCTTTTTGCGGTGTGTTTGTTGGGATCCGATGAACTTTGAGTTTATGATCAGATCTATCTTTTTATCAATGAAAGTTATTTGAGTCTTCTTTGATCTCTTATATGCATGATTGCTTATAGCCTCGTATTTCTTCTCCGATATTTGGGTTTTGTTTGGCCAACTTGATCTATTTATCTTGCAATGGGAAGAGGTGCTTTGTAGTGAGTTCGATCTTACGGTGCTTTATCCCAGTGACAGAAGGGGAACCGACACGTATGTATCGTTGCTACTAAGGATAAAATGATGGGGGTCTATTTCTACATAAATAGATCTTGCCTATATCATGTCATCGTTCTTATTGCATTACTCCGTTTCTCCATGAACTTAATACACTAGATGCATGCTGGATAGCGGTCGATGTGTGAAGTAATAGTAGTAGATGCAGGCAGGAGTCGGTCTACTAATCTTGGACGTGATGCCTATATAATGATCATTGCCTGGATATCGTCATGATTATTTGAAGTTTTATCAATTGCCCAACAGTAATTTGTTCACCCACCGTTTGCTATTTTTCTCGAGAGAAGCCACTAGTGAAACCTACGGCCCCCGGGTCTCTTTTCCAATATATTTGCTTTCAAGATCTATTTTGCTATTCGCTCTTTTCTTTATTTGCAACTTTTATTTTCAGATCTATTAAACCAAAAATACAAAAATACCTTGCTGCGCTTTATTTTATTTGGCGTTCGATCTATCAATATTTACTACTCTCTCATGTCCATTTGCCAATTTTTGGCGCCGTTGCCCGAAAGGGATTGACAACCCCTTTTATACGTCGGGTTGCGAGTATTTGTTATTTGTGTGCAGGTGCTGTTTACGTAGTGTTGCTTGGTTCTCCTACTGGTTCGATAACCTTGGTTTCATCACTGAGGGAAATACCTACCGCCGCTGTGCTGCATCATCCCTTCCTCTTTGGGGAAATACCGACGTAGCTTCAAGCCGCATCATGCGGCGAGTGGAGCTGGCGAGGCCGGCGGAGGCAGGCGCGATCGCGGCCGGTGCGGGGACGGGCGTGCTCGGGCGGGACGAGTCTGGGGCGTGCGGGCACGCACGACGGAAGCAGTGGCGGCGACCGTGGCTGCTAGGAGGAGCCACAGCGGCGGGCGGGTGATGAGCAGGGGCCGGAGCGGTGTAGAACATGGCGGGGCTGAGGTGAACGCGGCGCGAGGGAGGGGGTTCGGCGAGTGGCTGTGCGGGACGCGGTCGTCACCGGTGACCGCAGGGGGAAGGGGAAGAACGGGGTCCTCACCCCACGTTGTAGATGTACGTCGGCGAGGCGCGAGGAAGCCGGCGTGGGGGGAGACGAGGAGGTCCGGCGACGGGGTGGTGCTCGGCGACGAGGGCCGGGGCTCGCAGTGGTGGCGGTGCTCTGCAGCAAGAGAAGCAGAGGGAGACACGACGGAGGCGTCGTGGCTGGTGAGGGGATCGGGCGCAGGGAGCTCCTCTCCCTGGCACGATGCGCATGTGTGTGTGTGTGCGGCGCGAGGTGGAGGGGATCGAGGGGAGAGATGGGGATTGAGGGAAAGTGAGGGTCGTGGGATTGCTAGGGTTTCTGTTGGGGGTTAAGTAGGGGGTGAGGGGGCCGGCTGGGCCGGCCTGGCGGTCCATAGGCCAGCGGGGGGGGGGGGGTTCTTTGTTTTATTTACTTTTTTTGTTTGTTTGGCTCTTCTTTTTATTTCTAGTTTCTCTTTTATTTTACTTTTATAGATTATAAAAGTACTCCCAAATTTAGTCTAAATAAATATATTTACTATCACATAAGTTTGGGCAACTAAATAAAATAATTTAATATTTTATTAATTGTAAAAGTCATTTAACTAATTGTTTTGCTACTGTTTTAATTTATTTTAGGACATTCAAACACTTTTAAAAATGTTGGTCCTCCACCAATATTATCTAGGGATTATTTGTCACACATAGAACATTTTAGTTTTAATGGTTGAAAACTTTAATCATTTGACTTGATTTTGAATTTTGAATTCGAACGGGATTTGAATCAGAGTGAGTTTAGTAACAGTAACAGTGGTGATGTGGCATCATTAGTAGAGGGTTACTATAGCTTAATTATCGGGGCATCACAATAATAAAGAACATGAAAATAAAAGTTAGGTGCTGTTTAAATAAAAGTACAATTTAATAAAGTGAGTGTGGAAACGTGGTGATAGGATTTGCGATATTTTCCCTAGGTGATCGATAACTAAACCGGTGATCATTGTTGCAATTTTATATGAGGGAGAGGCATGAGCTAACATACTTTCTCTACTTGGATCATATGCACTTATGATTGGAACTCTAGCAAGCATCCGCAACTACTAAAGATCATTAAGGTCGTAAAACCCAACCATAACATTAAATATCAAGTTCTCTTTATCCCATACGCAATGACCCCCAAACTCGGGTCTGCTTCTGTCACTCACGCCACCCACCATAAGCGAACTATGAACGTATTGCAACACCCTATAGTGGGGATCCCTCCGTTTGCGTGACACGGAGGGCACCATAAGACAGCACCAAAATAAAATATACAACTCAAACCGGTCATGATCATCTATCAACCCATAGGACAAAATAGATCTACTCAAACATCATAGGATGGCAACATAGTATTGGATAATAATATGAAGCATAAAGCACCATGTTCAAGTAGAGGGTACAGCGGGTTGCGGGAGAGTGAACCGCTGAATATAGATGGGGGAAGGTGATGGAGTTGTTGGTGAAGATGACAGAGTTGTTGGAGTAGATTGCCGTCACACGATGATTCACCTGGCGGCGTTCCGGCACCACCGGGAGAGAGGGGGAGAGAGCCCCCCTCCTTCTTCTTATTCCTTGGCCTCCCCCCTAGATGGGAGGAGGGTTCCCCCTCTAGTCCATGGCCTCCATGGCGGCGGAGGGGCGTGAGCCCCTCCGAGATTGGATCTGTCTCTCTGTTCTCTTCTGTTTCACGTTCCTGTTTTCTGGCCGAAAACCGTTTCTTATATTCCCGGAGATCCGTAACTCCGATTGCGCTGAGATTTTAACATGATTTTTTTTCCGGATATAAGCTTCCTTGAGCCCGAAGTATAGCTCCAACCGACTTACGAGGAGGGCACAACCCACCACCACGCGCCCGGGCTGCCTGGCGCGCCCAGGTGTCTTGTTGTGGCTGTGGGCCCCCGTTTGCGATGATTCCACCTCCCAAAAATCACATATATTCCAAAATAATTCTCCATTAATTTTTATCGCGTTTGGACTTCGTTTGATATGGATATTCTGTGAAACAAAAAACATGCAACAAACAGGAACTGGCACTGGGCACTGGATCAATATGTTAGTCCAATAAATCATATAAAATGTTGCCAAAAATATGTGAAAGTTGTATAATATTGGCATGAAACAATAAAAAATTATAGATATGACGGAGACGTATCAGATCTCTTGGAAAGAATTAAACGCAACTCTGAAGATTTGGAGCTCGACGAAGGTAAGGAGTCAGGTATAAACCTTAAGTTTGATTGTGTTAAATCTTTTATGGATACCGATGCTTTTCGTGAATTTAGCACTAAAGTTGGACTTGACTCTGAGATAGTAGCTTCTTTCTGATAATCATTTGCTACTCATGTTGATCTCCCTAAGGAGAAGTGGTTTAAATATCATCCTCCCATTAAAGTAAAAGTAGTAGAACCCATTAAAGCTGAAGAAGAAACCATTACTTATAATGTTGGTCCAGTTATTCCTACTGCTTATATTGAGAAACCACCTTTTCCTGTTAGGATAAAAGAACATGCTAAAGCTTCAGCTGTAGTCCGTAAGAGTTATACTAGAACACCTACACCCCCTAAACAAATTAAAGTTGAACCTAGTATTGCTATGGTTAAAGATCTCTTGGTCGATAATATTGATCGGCATGTTATTTATTTTTGTGATGAAGCTGCTAGAATTGCTAAACCCGATGAAAAAGATAAACATAAACCTGTTGTTGGCATGCCTGTTGTCTCTGTTAAAATAGGAGATCATTGTTATCATGGCTTATGTGATTTGGGTGTTAATGTGAGTGCAATCCCTTTTACTTTATATCAAGAAATTATGAATGATATTGCACCTGCTGAAATAGAAGATATTGATGTTACTATTAAACTTGCTAACAGAGATACTATCTCACCAATGGGGATCGTTAGGGATGTGGAAGTCTTGTGTGGGAAAATAAAATACCCTACTGATTTTCTTGTTCTTGGTTCCCCACAAGATGATTTTTGTCCCATTATATTTGGTAGACCTTTTTTGAACACTGTTAATGCTAAGATAGATTATGAGAAAGAAACTGTTACTGTAAGTTTTGGGGATGTGTCTCATGAGTTTAATTTCTCCAAATTTCGTAGACAACCCTGTGATAAAGAATTGCCTAGTAAAGAGGAAATTATTGGTGTTGCTTCTATTGCCGTTCCTCCTACTCATCCTTTAGAACAATATTTGCTAGACCATGAAAATGACACATTCATGAATGAAAGAAATGAAATAGATGAGATATTCTTTAAAAATATGCCTGTTTTGAAACACAATTTTCTTGTTGAGACTCTTGGAGATCCTCTACCACCCAAGAGTGATCCTGTGTTTGATCTTAAACAATTACCTGATACTCTGAAATATGCTTATCTTGATGAAAAGAAGATATATCCTATTATTATTAGTGCTAACCTTTCAGAGCATGAAGAAAAGAAATTATTCTGAAGAAGCACCGTGCAGCTATTGGATATACTCTGGATGATCTTAACGGCATTAGTCCCACTATGTCAGCACAAAATTAATATGGAACCTGATGCTAAACCTGTTGTTGATCATCAGTGATGATTGAATCCTAAGATGAAGGAAGTCGTAAGAAATGAACTACTAAAGCTTCTGGAAGCAGGTATAATTTATCCTATTGCTGATAGTAGATGCGTAAGTCCTATTCATTGTGTCCCTAAGAAGGGAGGTATTACCGTTGTTCCTAATGATAAAAATGAATTGATTCTGCAAAGAATTGTCACAGGTTATAGAATGGTAATTGATTTTAGAAAATTAAATAAAGCTACTAGGAAAGATCATTACCCCTTACCTTTCATTGATCAAATGCTAGAAAGAATATCAAAACATACACATTTTTGCTTTCTAGATGGATACTCTGGTTTTTCCCAAATACCGGTGTCACAAGAGGATCAAGAAAAAACTACTTTTACATGCCCTTTTAGTACTTTTGCTTATAGATGTATGCCTTTTGGTTTATGCAATGCACCTGCAACCTTTCAAAGACGTATGACTGCTATATTCTCTGACTTTTGTGAAAAGATTGTTGAGGTTTTCATGGATGATTTCTCCGTTCACGGAACTTCTTTTGATGATTACTTAAGCAACCTTGATTGAGTTTTGCAGAGATGTGAAGAAACTAATCTTGTGTTGAATTGGGAGAAGTGCCACTTTATGGTTAATGAAGGTATTGTCTTGGGGCATAAAATCTCCGAAGGAGGTATTGAAGTTGATAAAGCCAAAGTTGATGCTATTGAAAAAATGCCGTGTCCTAAAGATATCAAAGGTATAAGAAGTTTCCTAGGTCATGCTGGTTTCTATAGGAGATTTATCGAAGAATTCTCTAAAATTTCTAGGCCTCTTACTAATCTCTTGTAAAAAGATGTTCCATTTGTTTTTGATGATGATTGTGTAGAAGCATTTGAAATCCTTAAGAAAGCCTTAATCTCTGCACCTATTGTTCAACCACCTGATTGGAACCTACCCTTTGAAATTATGTGTGATGCTAGTGATTATGCTGTTGGTGCTGTTCTAGGACAAAGAGTTGATAAGAAATTAAATGTTATCCATTATGCTAGTAAAACTCTAGACAGTGCTCAAAGAAATTATGCTACTACTGAAAAAGAAATTTTAGTGGTTGTGTTTGCTTGTGATAAATTCAGATCTTATATTGTTGATTCTAAAGTAACTATCGTTTTGGGGTTATGCATTAGAGACAGCCGCATTCACGTTAAATAGGGCATCGTCTATATCCGTTGAGACAACACTATATGAACTGTGGTTTGGCAAGAAACCTAAGATGTCGTTTCTTAAAGTTTGGGGATGCGACGCTTATGTCAAAAGGCTTCAGCCTGATAAGCTAGAACCTAAATCGGAGAAGTGCGTCTTCATAGGATACCCTAAAGAAACTATTGGGTACACCTTCTACCACAGATCCGAAGGCAAGATCTTTGTTACTAAGAATGGATCCTTTCTACAGAAGGAGTTTCTCTTGAAAGAAGTGAGTGGGAGGAAAGTAGAACTTGATGAGGTAATTGTACCTTCTCTCAAATTGGAAAGTAGCACATCAGAGAAATCCGTTCCCATGATGCCTACACCAACTAGAGAGGAAGCTAATGATGATGATCATGAAACTTCGGATCAAGTTACTACTGGACCTCGTAGGTCGAACAGAGCACGTTCCACACTAGAGTGGTACGGTAATCCTGTCCTGGTAGTCATGTTATTAGACCATGGCGAACCTACGAACTATGAAGAAGCTATGATGAGCCCAGATTCCGATAAATGGCTTGAGGCCATGAAATCTAAGATAGGATCCATGTATGAGAACAAAGTGTGGACTTTGGTGGACTTGCCCGATGATCGGCAAGCCATTGAGAATAAATGGATCTTCAAGAAGAAGACTGACACTGATGGTAATGTTACTATCTACAAAGCTCGACTTGTTGCGAAAGGTTTTCGACAAGTTCAAGGAGTTGACTATGATTAGACTTTCTCACCCGTAGCGATGCTTAAGTCTATCCGAATCATGTTAGCAATTGCCGCATTTTATGATTATGAAATCTGGCAAATGGACGTCAAAACTGCATTCCTTAATGAATTTCTTAAAGGAGAGTTGTATATGATGCAACCAGAAGGTTTTGTCGATCCTAAAGGTGTTAACGAAGTGTGCAAGCTCCAGCGATTCGTCTATGGACTGGTGCAAGCATCTCAGAGTTGGAATATACGCTTTGATGAGGTGATCAAAGCATATGGTTTTATACAGACTTACGGTGAAGCCTGTATTTACAAGAAAGTAAGTGGGAGCTCTGTAGCATTTCTGATATTATATGTGGATGACATATTGTTGATTGGAAATGATATAGAATTTCTAGATAGCATAAAAGGATACTTGAATAAGAATTTTTCAATGAAAGACCTCGGTGAAGCTGCTTATATATTGGGCATCAAGATCTATAGAGATAGATCGAGACGCTTAATAGGACTTTCACAAAGCACATACCTTGATAAAGTTTTGAAGAAGTTCAAAATGGATCAGTCAAAGAAAGGGTTCTTGCCTGTGCTACAAGGTGTGAAATTGAGTCAGACTCAAAGCCCGACCACTGCAGAAGATAGAGAGAAAATGAAAGTCATTCCCAATGCCTCAGCCATAGGTTCTATCATGTATGCTATGCTGTGTACCAGACCTGATGTGTGCCTTGCCATAAGTTTGGTAGGGAGGTACCAAAGTAATCCATGAGTGGATCACTAGACAGTGGTCAAGAACATCCTGAAGTACCTGAAAAGGACCAAGGATATGTTTCTCATTTATGGAGGTGACGAAGAGCTCGTCATAAATGGTTACGTCGATGCTAGCTTCGACACTGATCCGGATGACTCTAAGTCACAAACCGGATACGTATTTATATTGAATGGTGGAGCTGTCAGTTGGTGTAGTTCCAAGCAGAGTGTCATGGCGAGATCTACGTGCGAAGCGGAGTACATAGCTGCTTCGAAAGCAGCACATGAAGGAGTCTGGATGAAGGAGTTCATATCCGATCTGGGTGTAATACCCAGTGCATCGGGTCCAATGAAAATCTTTTGTGACAAAACTGGAGCAATTGCCTTGACGAAGGAATCCAGGTTTCACAAGAGAACCAAACACATCAAGAGACGCTTCAACTCCATTCGTGAAAAGGTCAAAGATGGAGACATAGAGATTTGCAAAATACATACGGATCTGAATGTGTAAGACCCGTTGACTAAGCCTCTTCCGCGAGCAAAACATGATCAGCACCAAGACTCCATGGGTGTTAGATTCATTACAATGTAATCTAGTTTATTGACTCTAGTGCAAGTGGGAGACTGAAGGAAATATGCCCTAGGGGCAATAATAAAGTTGTTATTTTATATTTCCTTATTCATGATAAAGGTTTATTATTCATGCTAGATTTGTATTGATTGGAAACTTAAATACATGTGTGAATACATAAACAAATACCGTGTCCCTAGTAAGCCTCTACTAGACTAACTCGTTGATCAAAGATGGTTAAGGTTTCCTAACCATAGACATGTGTTGTCATTTGATAACGGGATCACATCATTAGGAGAATGATGTGATGGACAAGACCCATCCGTTAGCTTAGCATATTGATCATTCAGTTTATTGCTATTGCTTTCTTGATGACAAATACATATTCCTTTGACTATGAGATTATGCAACTCCCGGATACTGGAGGAATACCTTGTGTGCTCTCAAACGTCACAACGTAACTGGGTGATCATAAATATGCTCTACAGGTATCTCCGAAGGTGTTTGTTGAGTTGGCATAGATCGAGATTAGGATTTGTCACTCCGAGTATCGGAGAGGTATCTCTGGGCCCTCTCGGTAATACACATCATAAGCTTGCAAGCAAAGTGACTAAGGTGTTAGTTGCAAGATGATGTATTACGGAACGAGTAAAGAGACTTGCCGGTAACGAGATTGAACTAGGTATGAAGATACCGACGATCGAATCTCGGGCAAGTAACATACCGATGGACAAAGGGAATTACGTATGTTTTCATAAGGTTCGACCAATAAAGATCTTCATAGAATATGTAGGAGCCAATATTGGCATCCAGGTTCCGCTATTGGTTATTGGCCGGAGAGGTGTCTCAGTCATGTCTACATAGTTCTTGAACCCGTAGGGTCCGCACGCTTAACGTTCATTGACGATATATTGTTATATGAGTTATATGATTTGGTGACCGAATGTTGTTCAGAGTCTCGGATGAGATCACGAACATGACGAGGAGCTCCGGAATGGTCTGGAGGTAAAGATTGATATATAGGACGATGATATTTGGACACCGGAAGAGTTTCGGGATGTACCAGGTAGAAATCGGGTCACCGGAAGGAGTTCCGGACACCCCGGAAGGTTAATGGGCCATATGGGCCAAAGGAGGGAACACACCAGCCCACAAGGGGCTGGCGCGCCCCTCCTAGGCCGCAGCCCTTGGGGAGAGAAGGAAAGGGGGAGTCGGCCTCCCCCTTCCTTTCCTCTTCCCGTTTCCTTCACCCCTCTGGCAAATATGGTAAGGGGGGGCGCGGCTAGGGAAAGACCCCAAGTAGGATTCGGCCCTACTTGGGGCGCCTCTTGGACTCTCTCCTCTCCCCCCACCTATATATATGTGGGAGGGGGACACCACACATAACCACGACAATTGCTTGGCCGTGTGCGGCCCCCCCCCCTCCACAGTTTAGTCCCTCGGTCATATTTTCGTACTGCTTAGGCAAAGCCCAGCGAACCTAACTTCACCATCACCCCCACCATGCCGTCGTGCTGCCGGAACTCATCCACTACTTCTCCATCTTGATGGATCAAGAAGGAGAGGACGTCACCGAGATGAACGTGTGCTGAACGCGAAGGTGCCATACGTTCGGTACTCGATCGGTTGGAGCACGAAGAAGTTCGACTACATCAACCGCGTTGACAAACGCTTCCGCTTACGATCTATGAGAGTACATAGACACACTCTCCCCTCTCATTGCTATGCATCTCCTTGATAGATCTTGCGTGTGCGTAGATTTTTTTTTGTTTTCCATGCAACGTTTCCCAACACTTATAGCTTTAGTGCATCCGTTGCATGGCAATCCCTACTCCTGGAATTGACATCAATTGATGGGCATCTCCATAGCCCATTGATTAGCCTCGTTGATGTGAGACCTTCTCCTTTTTGTCTTCTCCACACAACCTCCACCATCATATTCTATGCCACCCATAGTGCTATATCCATGGCTCACGTTCATGTATTGCGTGAAAGTTGAAAAAGCTTGAGAACATTAGAAGTATGAAACAATTGCTTGGCTTGTCATCGAGGTTGTGCATGATAAATACTTTTTGTGATGAAGATAGAGCATGACAAGATTATATCATTTTGTAGGGATAACTTTCTTTAGCCATGATATTTTGAGAAGACACAATTGCTTTATTAGTATGCTTGAAGTATTATTATTTTTATGTCAATATTAAACTTTTGTTTTGAATCTTATGGATCTGAATATGAATGCCACAATAAGAAAGATTACTTGATAAAAATGTTAGGTAGCATTCCACATCAAAAATTTTGTTTTTATCATTTACCTACTCGAGGATGGGCCAGAATTAAGCTTGGGGATGCTTGATACGTCTCCAACGTATCTATAATATTTGATTGTTGCATGCTATTATATTATCCATCTTGGATGTTTTATATGCATTAATATGCTATTTTATATTTTTTTTTGGGACTAACCTATTAACCTAGTGCCCAGTCCCAGCTGCTGTTTTTTCCTTGTTTTTGTCTTTTACAGAAAATCAATACCAAACAGAGTCCAAATGAAACAAAACTTTTTGAGGATTTTTCTTGGACCAGAAGACAACCACGACGCTTCGGGAGGACGCCAGAGGAGCCACGAGAGGGCCACAAGCCCTAGAGGCGAGCCCTAGGGGGGGTAACCCCCAGGCTTGTGCACCCCTCGGGACTCTCCTAACCCTAATTCCAGCTCCATAAATACCCAAATATTTCCCCTATACCAGAGGGCACACCAAAAATACTTTTCCGCCGCCGAAGCATTTGTTCTCGTAAGATCCCATCTTGGGGCCTTTTCCAGCACTCTGCCGGAGGGGGATTCGATCACGAAGGACCTCTACACCAACCTTGCTGCCCTTCTAATGATGTGTGAGTAGTTTACCACAGACCTACGGGTCCATAGCTAGTAGCTAGATGGCTTCTTCTCTCTCTTTGATCTTCAATACAATGTTCTCCTCGATGTTCTTGGAGTTCTACTCGATGTAATCTTCTTTTGCGGTGTGTTTGTTGAGATCCGATGAATTGTGGGTTTATGATCAGATTATCTATGAATATTATTTGAGTCTTCTCTAAACTATTTTATGCATGATTAAGATAGCTTTGTATTTCTCTCCGATCTATTGATTTGGTTTGGCCAACTAGATTGATCTATCTTGCAATGGGAGAGGTGCTTTGTTTTGGGTTCAATCTTGCCGTGTCCTCACCCAGTGACAGTAGGGGTAGCGCACATATTTGTATTGTTGCCATTAAGGATAAAAAGAAGGGGGTTTTACCATATTGCTTGGATCTATCCCTCTACATCATGTCATCTTGCTTAAGGCGTTACTCCGTTCTTGTTAACTTAATACACTAGATGCATGTTGGACAGCGGTCGATGTGTGGAGTAATAGTAGTAGATGCAGGCAGGAGTCGGTCTACTTGTCACAGATGTGATGCCTATATTCATGATCATTGCCTTGGATATCGTCATAACTATGCACTTTTCTATCAATTGCTCAACAGTAATTTGTTTACCCACCATATGTGTTCTTTCAAGAGAGAAGCCTCTAGTGAAATCTATGGCCCCAGGGTCTATTTTCCATCATATTATTTTCAGATCTATAAAACCAAAAATACCTTGCTGCAATTTATTTATCTTTATTTTATTTAGCACTTTTATTTATCTTTTATATCAATCTCTATTAGATCGCACCCTTGCTAGTGACCGTGAAGGGATTGACAACCCCTTTTTCACGTTGTGTGCAAGTATTTGTTAGTTTGTGCAGGTGCATCTATTGGGGACTTGTGTGTTCCTCCTATTGGATTGATACCTTGGTTCTTAACTGAGGGAAATACTTATCTCTACTTTGCTGCATCACCCTTTCCTTTTCAAGGGAAAAATCAACGCAAGCTCAAGAAGTAGCAGAAGGGCCTATCTTTTATTTTTACTTTCTACCTTTATGCAAGAGTCATGGTGATCTTCACCCTTCCTTTTATATTTTCTCTTTTTGGCAAGCACTTTGTTTTGGGGAAGATCCAAACATATATACCCACTCGGATGTAGGTGATCATAAATTATTATTGTTGACATTACCCTTGAGGTAAATAGTTGGGAGGCGAAACTATAAGCCCCTATCTTCCTATGTGTCTGATTAAAGCTTTGATCTCATAGGTATCGCATGAGTGTTAGCAATTATGAAAGATTAAATGATGGTTGAGTATGTGAACTTGCTAAATAAGAGCTCTTACATTGACTCTTTCCGATGTTATGATAAATTGCAATTGCTTCAATGACTGAGATCATAGTTTGTTAGTTTTCAATAAAGTTTTTGGTCTATACTTTACCTTGTGAATGAATTATCACTTTGCCATAAGAAGTTATATGACAACATATTGTTGTTCTAAAGATGATCATGATGCCCTCATGTCCGTATTTTATTTTTATCGACACCTCTATCTATAAACATGTGGACATGATTATCGATTTCGGCTTTCGCTTGAGGACAAGCAAGGTCTAAGCTTGGGGGAGTTGATACGTCCATTTTGCGTCATGTTTTTATGTTGATATTTATTGCATTATGGGCTGTTATTCCACTTAAAGATACAATTCTTATGCCTTCTCTCTCTTATTTTACAAGATTTACATGAAGAGGGAGAATGCCGACAGCTGGAATTCTGGACCGGAAAGGAGCAAATCTGATATACCTATTCTGCACAACTCCAAATGTCCTGAAACTTTACGGAGAATTATTTGGGAATATATAAAAAATATTGGGTGAAGAAACAATAGAAGGGGACCCACCAGGTGGCCACAAGCCTGGGGGCGCGCCCCCATGAGCTTGTGGGCCCCCTGGTCAGCCCCCGGAGTCCATCTTCTGCTATACGGAGGGTTTTGACCTACAAAAAATGAGAAGGAAGCTTTCGGGACAAAGAGCCGCCGTATCGAGGCGGAACGTCGGCAGAAGCAATCTACGGCTCCGGCAGAGCGATCCTGCCGGGGAAACTTCCCTCCGGGAGTGGGAAATCGAAGCCATCGTCATCACCAACGACCCTCTCATCGTGGGAGGGTCAATCTTCATCAACATCTTCACCAACACCATCTCCTCTCAAACCCTAGTTCATCTCTTGTATTCAATCTTTGCCTCAGAACTCAGATTGGTACGTGTGGGTTGCTAGTAGTGTTGATTACTCCTTCTAGTTGACGCTAGTTGGTTTTTTTGGTGGAAGATCATATGTTCAGATCCTTAATGATATTTATTACCCCTATGATCTTGAACATGAACATGCTTTGTGAGTAGTTACGTTTGTTCCTGAGGAGATGGGAGAAGTCTTGTTATAAGTAATCATGTGAATTTGGTATTCGTTCGATATTTTGATGAGATGTATGTTGTCTTTCCTCTAGTGGTGTTATGTGAACGTCGACTACATGACACTTCACCATTATTCAGGCCGAGGAGAAGGCATTGGGAAGTAATAAGTAGATGATGGGTTGCTAGAGTGACAGAAGCTTAAACCCTAGTTTATGCGTTGCTTCATAAGGGGCTGATTTGGATCCACATGTTTCATGCTATGGTTAGATTTATCTTAATTCTTCTTTCGTAGTTGTGGATGCTTGCGAGAGGGGTTAATCATAAGTGGGAGGCTTGTCCAAGTAAAGACAACACCCAAGCACCGGTCCACTCACCTATCAAATTATCAAAGTAACGAACGTGAATCATATGAGCATGATGAAAACTAACTTGACGATAATTCCCATGTGTCCTCGGGAGCGCTTTGCTTTATATAAGAATTCGTCCAGGCTTATCCTTTGCTATAAAAAGGATTGGGCCACCTTGCTTCACCTTTGATACACTTATTACTTGTTACCCGTTACGAATTATCTTGCTACCAAACTATCTGTTACCGATAATTTCAGTGCCTGCAGAAAATACCTTGCTGAAAACTGCTTCACATTTCCTTCTGCTCCTCGTTGGGTTCGACACTCTTACTTATCGAAAGGACTACGATTGATCCCCTATGCTTGTGGGTCATCAGTAGCTCGCAAGTAGCAGGAAGAATTTCTGGCGCCATTGCAGGGGAGACATACGAACATCTATCAAGTACCATCGCATAAACTTTCATCTCCTTGCATTTACATTATTTGCCATTTTCCTCTCGCTTTCATGTCCCACACTTCTAAAACATTTTCACAAAAACACACAAATATTTTTTGTTTGCCTTTTGTTCGTTTGCTTGCTTGCTTGCTTGAAATTGCTATCAAGTTTGAGTTTGTGATTGAAAAAAGTGAGGATGGTAAAACTCCTAAAGTTTAAATTCCCACCAATTTGGATGCTAAAACTTTTGTGACGGGAATTGGGAATATCATAGGAAAAAGTGTTATCCAACAATTCTTTAGTTGCATGGGAACTTTGGTTTGCAATGATATTCCAATCTTAAAAATAACCAAGAGTTATGCTGAAGCTATTTCTGCACTTATTCTTAAACTTAAAAGAATATTTATTCGCACTCATCCCACTTTGCAAAGATTGTTTTATCATTTGCCGGTTATAAAAATACTAAATCTAAAAAGATAGCTACCCATATCGTCATGAATGAATTTGATTACATAGTGCGAGAAGCTAGAGAAATCTTTGATTTTTACAATAAGAATCATGAAAAGCCGGTGATAGATGAGATTTTATACAATGAAGATTACTTGCTGAGATATTTGTTTCGTGATAATCACACTTTTGATGAGAACACCAAAAACTAAGTCCCTCCTTTAAATATAATCCGTCAAGTTTTCAATGGTATTAATAAACAGTATTCTTGGATTGTAAATGGGAATCAAGAAGGATTTGAGGATAATCAACTTACAACAACAACAAAGCCTTTAGTCCCAAACAAGTTGGGGTAGGCTAGAGGTGAAACCCATAAGATCTCGTGACCAGCTCATGGTTCAGGCACATGGATAGCAAGCTTCCACGCACCCCTGTCCATAGCTAGTTCTCTGGTGATACTCGAATCCTTCAGATCTCTCTTTACGGACTCCTCCCATGTTAAATTCGGTCCACCCCGACCTCTCTTGACATTCTTCGCGTGCTTTAGCCGTCCGGTATGCACTGAAGCTTCTGGAGGCCTGCGCTGAATATGCCCAAACCATCTCAGATGATGTTGAACAACCTTTTCTTCAATTGGTGCTACCCCAACTCTATCTTGTATATCATCATTCCGGACTCGATCCTTCCTCGTGTGGCCACACATCCATCTCAACATACGCATCTCTGCCACACCTAACTGTTAAACATGTCGCCTTTTAGTTGGCCAGCACTCAGCGCCATACAACATTGCGGGTCGGACCACCATCCTGTATAACTTGCCTTTTAGCTTTTGTGGCACTCTCTTGTCACAGAGAATGCTAGAAGCTTGGTGCCACTTCATCCATCCGGCTTTGATACGATGGTTCACATCTTCATCAATATCCCCATCCTTCTGCAGCGTTGACCCAAAATATCGAAAGGTGTCCTTTTGAGGCACCATATGCCCATCAAGGCTTACCTCCTCCTCCTCGTGCCTAGTAGTACTGAAATCGCACATCATGTACTCGATTTTAGTTCTACTAAGCCTAAACCCTTTCGATTCCAAGGTTTGTCTCCATAACTCTAACTTCCTATTTACCCCTGTCCGACTATCGTCAATTAGCACCACATCATCCGCAAAGAGCATACACCATGGGATATCTCCTTGTATATCCCTTGTGACCTTATCCATCACCAAGGCAAAAACATAAGGGCTCAAAGCTGACCCCTGATGCAGTCCTATCTTAATCGGGAAGTCATAAGTGTCGACATCACTTTTTCGAACACTTGTCACAACATTATCGTACATGTCCTTGATGAGGGTAATGTACTTTGCAGGGACTTTGTGTTTCTCCAAGGCCCACCACATGACATTCCGCGGTATCTTATCATAGGCCTTCTCCAAGTCAATGAACACCATATGCAAGTCCTTCTTTTGCTCCCTGTATCTCTCCATAAGTTGTCGTACCAAGAAAATGGCTTCCATGGTCTACCTCCCAGGCATGAAACCAAACTGATTTTTGGTCACGCTTCTCATTCTTCTTAAGCGGTGCTCAATGATTCTCTCCTATAGCTTTATTCTATGGCTCATCAGCTACTCTATGTTATCTGCACTCCTATCCAGGTATAGGCGTCTGAAACAATCTTTCTTCTCCTTAATTGCCTTCTGGACATCATCATTCCACCACTAGGCATCCTTAGTCTCGCTTCTCCTTCCCCTGGACACTCCAAATTCCTCCGAGGTCACCTTACGAGTGCAAGTCGCCATCTTCATCCACATATTGTCCGCATTCCCTCCTTCCTCCCAAGGGCCCTCCTTAATGACCCTCTACTTGAACGTCTGAGCTACCTCCCCCTTGAGATTCCACAACTTCATTCTAGCGACTTTGTCATGATTATCCCGCTGGACACGAATCCGAAAGCGGAAGTCAGCAACCACCAGCTTATGTTGAGGGACAACACTTTCTCCCGGTATCACCTTACAATCTAGGCACGCACGCCTATCTTCTCTTCTCGAGAGGATGAAATCAATCTGTCTAGAGTGTTGGCTACTACTAAAGGTCACCATATGTGATTCTCTCTTTTTATAGAGGGTGTTAGCTACGATCATGTCATAGGCTAGAGCAAAGCTTAAGACATGTTCTCCTTGATTCCTGATGCCATAGCCAAAGCCCCCATGCACCCCTTCAAAACCTGTGTTAGATGTACCTGATGACCCACAAGTATAGGGGATCAATCGTATTCCTTTCGATAAGTAAGATTGTCGAACCCAACGAGGAGCAGAAGGAAATGACAAGCGGTTTTCAGCAAGGTATTTTCTGCAGGCACTGAAATTATCAGTAACAGATAGTTTGTGATAAGATAATTCGTAATGGGTAACAAGTAACAAGTGTAACAAAGGTGATGAAAGGTGGACCAATCCTTTTTGTAGCAAAGTATAAGCTTGGATGAACTCTTATATAAAGCAAAGTGCTCCCGAGGACACATGTGCATTATTGTCAAGTTAGCTTTCATCATGCTCATATGATTCACGTTCGTTACTTTGATAATTTGATATATGGGTGGACCGGTGCTTGGGTGCTGTCCTTACTTGGACAAGCCTCCCACTTATGATTAACCCCTCTCGCAAGCATCAACAACTACAAAAGAAGAATTAAGATAAATCTAACCATAGCATGAAACATGTGGATCCAAATCAGCCCCTTACGAAGCAATGCATAAGCTAGGGTTTAAGCTTCTGTCACTCTAGCAACCCATCATCTACTTATTACTTCGCAGTGCCTTCCCCTAGGCCCAAATCATGGTGAAGTGTCATGTAGTCGACGTTCACATAACACCACTAGAGGAAAGACAACATCTATCTCATCAAAATATCGAACGAATACCAAATTCACATGTTTACTTATAACAAGACTTCTCCCATGTCCTCAGGAACAAACGTAACTACTCACAAAGCATATTCATGTTCAAGATCAGAGGGGTATTGAATATCATTAAGGATCATAACATATATGATCTTCCACCAAATAAACCAACTAGCATCAACTACGGAGAGTAGTCAACACTATTAGCAACCCACATGTACCAATCTGAGGTTTTGAGACAAAGATTGAATACAAGAGATGAACTAGGGTTTGAGAGGAGATGGTGCTGGTGAAGATGTTGATGGAGATTGACCCTCCCTCGATGAGATGATCGTTGGTGATGATGATGGCTTCGATTTCCCCCTCCGAGAGGGAAGTTTCCCCGGCAGAATCGCTCTGCCGGAGCCCTAGATTGCTCCTGCCCAAGTTCTGCCTCGAGACGGCGGTGCTTCATCCCGAAACCTTCCTTCTTATTTTTTCTAGGTCAAAACCCACCATATAGCAGAAGAGGGGCACCAGACGATGGCCAGGGGGCCCACAAGCCCCGGGAGCGCGCCCTGGGGGGTATGGCGCGCCCCGAGGCTTGTGGCCACCTGGTGGGTCCCCTCTGGTAGTTTCTTCGCCCAATATTTTTTATATATTCCAAAATAATTCTCCGTAAATTTTCAGGACTTTTGGAGTTGTGTAGAATAGGTATCTCAGGTTTGCTCCTTTCCGGTCTAGAATTCCAGCTGCCGGCATTCTCCCTCTTTGTATAAACCTTGTAAAATAAGAGAGAAAAGGCATAAGTAATGTACCATAAAGTGAAATAACAGCCCATAATGCAATAAATATCAACATAAAAGCATGATGCAAAATGGAGGTATCAGTACCCATGTGGCCATTGAGGTCTCCTCCTATGAAGAGCTTCTCACCAATTAGTACACTCCTAACCATGCCCTCCAGGCCTTCCCAGAACTCCCTCTTGGTGTTCTCATTGTGGCCTACTTGCGGGGCATACACGCTGATAACATTGAGAACTAAGTCCCCAGCTACTAGCTTGACCAGGATAATCCCGTCCCCACGTCTCTTGACGTCTACCACTCCATACTTGAGGCTTTTGTTGATCAAGATACCTACGCCATTTCTATTTGCCGCCGTCCCCGTGTACCACAGCTTGAAGCTGGTATCCTCCACCTCCTTCGCCTTCTGGCCCCTCCATTTGGTTTCTTGGACGCAAAGGATATCAACACTTCTCCTCACCGCTGCATCAATTAGCTCCCGAAGCTTCCCTGACAAAGATCCTACATTCCAGCTAGCTAAGCGAATCCTCCTAGGCTCGGATAGCTTCCTTACACTTCGCACTCGTCGAGCCATGCAAAGACACTTGCTCATTTTCCACTACATCTGGGCGCCGATGTAGTGCGCCACTAAGGATGCGACGACCCGATCCTCGCTCACTTGACACCGTATCCAGATCAAGATATGGTGCACCACCGGGGGGTGACGGCCCGGCCCTTGCCCATTTGACACCACACCCGGGTTCCGATGTGGCGCGTCGCTGAGAGGGTTATGCCCCAACGAAAATCTTTTGGGTTTCATCTCCATAAGAGTGGCCGAGTTTTTACGTTGGCTCGCCAACCCTATTACAACCCTTCTCCTTTACCCGGGCTTCGGACCGGCTATGTTGAGACAACATAGGCAGAGTTTGAGGATAATCAACTTAATAACGCTAAAATTTCTATGGATGATGTGTTCCATATTGTTTTTGAAAAGCCTCCCGATAAAAACACATCTTTAGATGAGAAGAAGAAAGATGACAACACTTGAAACTATGCATTACACCTAGCTAGGGGCGTAAAACAATAGCGCTTGTTGGGAGGCAACCCAATATTTTTTTTATTTATCTTGTTTATTTTCTGTTTTTTTTGTGTACACACAATTATGCTACTATTATGGTTGTGTTTTTTGTTTAAATTAGTGTTTGTGCCAAGTAAAGCCCCTGGGATGATTTGGATGATAGTTGATTTGATTTTGTGAAAAGACAAAAACTTTTGTGCCCAGTACTGGAATTCTCTAAATTCACTGGATCATGGAAATATTCTGAAATGTTTACACATATTTTATATAAAAATTTCCCACGTTGTCCTAATTTTTCATAATTTTTGGAGTTACAGAAGTATAGTCATAATTCGGATTACTACAGACTGATCTGTTTTGACATATTTTGTTTTCGTTGCATTGTTTGCTTGTTTTGAGGAATCTATGGATTGTATCGGGGGGTATAAGCCATTTTGAAGTTAGAATACAGTAGGTATTATGCAATAATAAAATATGAATGGGTTTACAACAGTATAAAAGTTTGTGATTTTTTTGTTATACTAACGGATCTCACGAGTTTTCTGTTGAGTTTTGTGTGCTGAAGTTTTCAAGTTTTGAGAGAGATCACGATGGATGAAGGAATAAAGAGTGGCAATACCCTAAGCTTGGGGATGCCCATGGCACCCCAAGGAAATATCTAAGGACACCCAAGCATCTAAGCTTGGGGATGCCACGGATGGCATCCCCTCTTTCGTCTACCAACCATCGGTAAATTACTTGGAGCTATATTTTTATTCATCACATGATATGAGTTTTGCTCTTCATGTATTATATGATTCTTTGCTTTGTTTACTTTTTAGTTTGCCAGAATAATTTTTGTTGTACACACCTTTTTGAGAGGGACATACATTATTCGTAATTTGTTAGAATACTCTTTGTGCTTCACTTATATCTTTTGAGCTAGGCAGTTGCTCTAGTGCTTCACTTATATCTTTTAGAGCACGACGGTGGTTATATTTTAAGGAAATAGTTGCACTCTCATGCTTCACTTATATCATTTTGAGAGTTGATAAAAGTAATGGCAATATGCACAACTTAGGAATTTGGTCCTAATATGATAGTTATTCAAGAGGGATATAATAAAAACTTTCATGTAGATCATTGAATATGATAAGTTTGATTCCTTGCAATAGTATTGCGATATAAATATAGTAATATGTGAGAGGTACTAGTGAATAATTGTGGTTTAGTAAGAATATTGGTGTTAAGGTTTGTGGTTGCCGAAGCATGCATGTATAGTCTCTCGTTATGCTAAGAAGTTGGAGCATGATTTATTATTGATTGTCTTTGTCTTCCTTATGAGTGGCGGTCGAGGACGAGCGATGGTCTTTTCCTACCAATCTATCCCCCTAGGAGCATGCGTAGTAGTACTTTGCTTCGAGGGCTAATAAACTTTTGTAATAAGTATATGAGTTCTTTATGACTAATGTGAGTCCATGGATTATACGCACTCTCACCTTTCCGCAATTTGCTAGCCTCTTTGGTACCGTGCATTGCCCTTTCTCACCTCGAGAGTTGGTGCAAACTTTGCCGGTGCATCCAAACCCCGTGATATGATATGCTCTATCACACATAAGCCTCCTTATATATTCCTCAAAACAGCCACCATACCTACCTATTATGGCATTTCCATAGCCATTCAGAGATATATTGCCATGCAACTTACATCGTTCAGTTTTTACAACACACATCATCATTGTCATATTGCTTTGCATGATCATATAGCTGACATAGTATTTGTGGCTCAGACATCGTTCATCATTTTTTATATATGTGTAACATCCCAAATTTTCAATTTGGAATGTTATGCATTAGATCATCATTGCATATCATATTTTATTGCATTTTGGCTTGATCCTAGAAATTCCACGCAACTCAAGGACCCACGGAGAGAGTTGGGAATTTCGTTATTTTCATATTTGAGTTTACTCGAATTTTGAAAAAGAGGATCGTTTGATTTTAATTATTTTCTCTTCGAATATTTCTTTCATAAAAAAAATAAAAGAGAGAGGATAAAATGACTTCCTCAAAATAAAGAAATATTGGAGATTTAATATTAAAATCAAATAAGAATTTTATTTGGAATTTTATCGCTATTTTATTTGAATTAGGAAAAATATGCATTTTTCAAAATTGCATTAGAGGCCCAAATAAATGTTCACCTTGTCCGGTAGATTTTTAGAGGATGGGGAAAATTTATTTCAGAATTTTTGGAGTCGGTTTAGTATTTCTTTTCTTCGTTTTTCTGCGCGGAATTATTTAAAAAAAAACGAACCGACTTACCGGGCCGTGTCCGACCTGGACACTGCGCTCGGGCGGCTTTATAAGCCGAGGCCGCGACCCCGAGGCCCAAGTCGCCAGCCCCGCCCAAACCCTAGCCCCGCCGGAGCCGCCGCCGCCGCCGCGCGCTGCCGCCGCCGCCCGCCCCTCGCCGCCGCCGGAGCCGCCGCCGCCGCCGTCCCGCCGACCGCCGGAGGTAGCCGCCGCCGCCGTCGGTTTTTGTGAGAAAAACCGATCGGTTTTTTTTTCAAAACCCTAGATCCCGTTTTTTTTTCGGTTTAGTTATTTAGCGAACGCCCGTTCGTACGTTCGTTTTAACGAACGGTTTTCACCGTTTAGCCATAGACGGCGAACGTTCGTTCGTTAGCCTGTTCGTCAGTTTTTTTCCTGGGTTTTTCGCGATTATTTTCGATCGCGATTTCTGATCCGATTTTCGTTTTAGTTTATCTTTTCGCTCGTTTATCGGAATCAGGCGATTCAAGCGCCTAGAGTTTCGTCTCGAAGCCCTCTTTCTGTTTAATCAACTTAAACAAGTTTTTGCTACTGTAAAATTTGGCTTTAGTCCAGATTAGTAATCGAAGCTTGTTTCTTTCGCAGTTTGAGTTTCGTTGCTTCGTTTGATTTGATTCTTTTTGCAAACCGGAGTTCTTAAGTTGAACTTTCTGGTTAGATCTCTTATTTGAGTTTTACCCGTGCTTCTAGTTGAGTGCTTATTATATGCTTGTTTGTTTGCGATAGAGTACCCGGAGTGCGAAGCGTGCTACTACGAGTCTCTAGGATTTGCAGATCGTCAGCAAGGCAAGTAACACTTTGATCATACTTTTCTATACCCAGTTTTTATGCATTAGTTCAACCCCTCAAACATTGCATGCGTAGGATCTGATTTAACATGTGGGTATTGGAAAGTAGATGATGAGGTAGAACCTATTGCCCTTTTAATATCAAACCCTTGGGAGTTACCTCTACGCTATGCTTATATTGCCATGCTATGCTCGTAGACATGGATTGGGTTTGAGAGTATCCATGACAGATGTGAGATTGTTAATTAATGGTTAACTTAAGGTGGCTACTTAAATACACATCTGGGTGGATTGGTTGCAGGCACCTGGGGATATACCAGTGTTGTCTTTTTGGTTCGCCACCCAGGCTCAAAGGGATCATAAGATTATTCATGCTAGAAACTTCCGTGTGCAGCCACAAGCTATTATGGGCTCTAGCATAGTTGAGTATGTTGCATGACCTCTTTCAGTGGTAGGCTAGCAGATGTAGGGGAAAGTAGGTGTAACGGTCTACCCAGAGTAAAGAGTAAATGCTTCTGAAAGACTGTGTCTCGGTCATCCGTTTCTCAAACACCATGAAGTGCGAGAAATCCAACGGAGGAGATCGAGTCTTGTGGGGAAAAGTGCACAAACCTCTGCAGAGTGTACAAACTAATCATGATTAGCCGTGTCCCCGGTTATGGACATCTTGAGTATCTGGTACTTGAATTATTGATTTGATCTCATCACTCTAAATTAATTTGTTGGGTTTAATGATTACTTTTAATTGGGATTGAGAGGGGGATTTACCTTCTCAATGTTTCAACTACCATGATAGTTAAATAAAATATATTCCTTTGATGTAGGGGAAAATTGGCTTTTCGCAAAACAATATAACCCTAGAGCTTTTCCACCAGCCACATATGCATGTAGTGATAGCATTCATCTGTTCATTGCTCTATTGTGTTATATTGCCAGCATATTCCATGTGCTGACCCATTTCGGGCTGCAACATATCATGTTGCAGACTTTTCAGACGAAGAGTAAGGCGCGCTAGGTCGTTGTCGTGCACTCAGCTATGTCGTTGGTGTTTAATGGACTCACTTTATCTTCCAAGCCTTCCGCTGTTATCTTATTTAGATGGCCTTACGCCATATTTATTGTAATAAGTTCTCTTTTGAGACATTCGATGTAATAAGTGTGTGATTGCACTCTGTTATAAATCCTTCGAGTACTGTGTGTGTCAGCATTACCGATCCAGGGATGACACTTATGCACAGAGACTTCGATCCATTCGGGTCGGGTTGCTACAATATGTTACACTACATCATTGCACATCCTGGTACACTGCTAGACGCATTCATATAGAGTCATATTTTGTTCTAGTATCGAGTTGTAATTTTTAGTTGTAAGTAAATATAAGTGTGATGATCATCATATTCATTATTAGAGCATTGTACCAATTGAGGACATAAAGAAAAAGAGGCCAAAAAGAGCCCAAGAAAAAAGAGGCCAAAAAGCGTCCATAAAAAAATGAGAGAAAAAGAGAGAAGGGGCAATGTTACTATCCTTTTCCACACTTGCGCTTCAAAGTAGCACCATCTTTTCCATATAGAGAGTCTCCTATGCTTTCACTTTCATTTAACTAGTGGGAATTTTTCATTATAGAACTTTTCTTGTATATTCCAATGATGGGTTTCCTCAAATGCCCGCGGTCTTCATGAGCAAGCAAGTTGGATGCACACCCACTTAGTTTTATTTTTGAGCTTTCATACACTTATATCTCTTAGTGCATCCGTTGTGTGGCAATCCCTACTCCTTGCATTGACATTAATTGATGGGCATCTCCATAGCCCGTTGATTAGCCTCGTTGATGTGAGACTTTCTCCTTTTTTGTCTTCTTCATATCAACCCCTATCATCATATTCTATTCCAACCATAGTGCTATGTCCATGGCTTGCACTCATGTATTGCATGAGAGTTGAAAAAGCTGAAGCGCATTAAAAGTATGAACCAATTGCTTGGCTTGTCATCGGGGTTGTGCATGATAAATACTTTGTGTTAAGAAGATATATGGAGCATGACAAGGCTATATGATTTTGTAGGGATAATGTTCTTTAGCATTGATATTTTGAAAGACATGATTGTTTGTTGGGATGCCTGAGTATTGATATCTTTATGTCAAATTATAGACTATTGCTTTGAATCATTCGGATCTTAATATTCATGCCACAAAAGAGATATTACATGATGAACATGATAGGTAGCATTCCACATCAAAAATTATGTTTTTATCATTTACCTAGTCGAGGACGAGCAGAAATTAAGCTTGGGGATGCTTGATACGTCTCCAACGTATCTATAATTTATTATTATTCCATGCTATTATAGTATCAATCTTGGATGTTTTATATGCAATTATATGCAATATTATATCATTTTCTGGGACTAACCTATTAACTTAGTGCCAAGTGTCAGTTGCTGTTTTTTTTTGCCTGTTTTTGGTTTTCCAGGAAATCAGTACCAAACGAAGTCTAAATGCAATGAAACTTTTTGACGATTTTTTTCTAGACATAAGAGACCCTAGAAGCTTCGGGAGAGGGCTGAAAGATGGAGTAGGCCACAAGGCACATGGGCGCGCCCAGGGGGTGGTCGCGCCCATGTGGCTTGTGGGCCCCTCGTTCCTTCGTTTGACCTAATTCTAGCTCTATAAATTCTCTAAAATTGGGAAACCAGCAGAGAGCCACCCAAAACATTTTTTCCGCCACCGCAAGCTTCTGTTCTCGCGAGATCCCATCTGGAGGCCTTTTCCGGTACTCTGTCGGAGGGGGAATCAATCACGGAGGGGCTCTACATCAACCTTGCTGCCCTTTTGATGATGTGTGAGTAGTTTATCACAGACCTACAGGTCCATACCTAGTAGCTAGATGGCTTCTTCTCTCTCTTTGATCTTCAATACAATGTTCTACTTGATGTTCTTGAAGTTCTACTCGATGTAATCCTTTTTGCGGTGTGTTTGTTGGGATCCGATGAATCGTGGGATTATGATCAAATTATCCATGAATATTATTTGAGTCTTTTCTGAATTCTTATATGTATGATTATTATAGCTTTGTATTTCTCTCCGATCTATTGATTTGGTTTGGACAACTAGATTGATTTTTCTTGCAATGGGAGAGGTACTTTGTAATGGGTTCAATCTTGCGGTGATCTACATCCCAGTGACAGAAGGGGACAATACACGTATTTGTATTATTGCCATCAAGGGTCAAATGATGGGATTTATTCATATTGATTGAGTTTAATTTTTCTACATCTTGTCATCTTGCTTAAGGCGTTACTCCGTTGTTTATGAACTTAATACTCTAGATGCATGCTGGATAGCGGTCAATGTGTGGAGTAATAGTAGTAGATGCAGGCAGGAGTCGGTCTACTTGTCTCGGATGTGATGCCTATATACATGATCGTTGCCTTGGATATCGTCATAACTATGCGCATTTCTATCAATTCTCGAACAGTAGTTTGTTTACCCACCGTATGCTATTTTCAAGAGAGAAGCCTCTAGTGAAAACTATGGCCCCCGGGTCTATCTTTATCATATATAAAAATACAAAAACACTTTGCTGCAATTTATTTACCATTATTTTATTTTGTGTTTTTGTTTATCTATATTTCACTATGAGATTTGATCCTTGCAATTAACCGCCAAGGGATTGACAACCCCTTGTTTGCGTTGGGTGCAAGTATTTGTTATTTTGTGTGTAGGTGCTGTTCACGAGGCGTTGCATGGTTGTCCTACTGGATTGATAACCTTGGTTCTTAACTAAGGGAAATACTTATCTCTACTATACTGCATCATCCTCTCCTCTTCGAGGAAATCTCAACGCAGCTCACAAGTAGCAGGACACCTCCATCTCTTCGGCCCACCCCGGCAGCGCCTGCCCTGTTGTAGGTGGGGATGGATGGGCCACCTCGGCCCTACCCATCATGAGAGGAATGGACGCCATTGAGGGTTGCCGAGGTGGCTTCGGGTCGATGGGAGCTGACGTTGTCGACTGCCCTAGCTTCTCCCCCTCCGCAGAGGAGGGGTTCTTCTCCATGGGATCCTTGGAGGCCGTGGCCTCCGCCTCAGCCATGGAAGCATCAGCCCCGCCCCCCATGGTGGTTTCGGGCAGGGCCTGTTGAGAAGTTGCCTCCCCTAGCCCGTCATGGACAGTAGGGGACAATGATGCTCCTCCGAGGAGCTTGGAGGAGGGAGCCCATTTGACGATGTCTTGTCGCTGATGTTGAAGTGTTGCGGGCTACAAGAAGATGAATAATTATTCAAAGATTGCAAAGGATTGCGCTTGATCATTTACTGCTCCTTCGGGAAGAAGGCGTACCTCCTCGGTGGTGGCCTCGGCCGCCGCGTCTCGACAAGGTCGTCCTTTTTTTCACAGGAATCGACCTTAGCTGCGGCAGGGGCCTCGCGCGGCATGGCGTTGACAGCCTTCACAAGGCGCTGATGTGTCCGGACCGCATGGGTCCTTGCGATGTCCTCGGACACTGCCGTTTTCCTTTTTGGGGAGGAGGAGTCCTCATCTCCTTCCTCCCCGTCTCCTTCCTCTTCGTCCGAGGAGAGGACTCGGATGTTCTCAGACCTGGTGTCCACCGGGTCTCGGATCCGAAGACCTTCCCTCTTCTTTTCCGGCTCCTTAGCCTTGGCCGGGGCCTTTGGAGGCACCACAGCTAGCAGAGCCTGCAGCTCGGGAGTCTGGTAGTCCTTGGGCAGCGGTGCCGATCAATTCATGAGCGCCACCTTGGACGCCAATTTATGAAGACAAAGGAAGGGAGGCTTAGACAGATATGAAACATAAGAAACATTTGACGAATGTAAGTAGCGGTGGTTACCTTGGAAGGGTTACAGACGATGTTATAGCCATGATCCGGCCCGTCGGCTGGGAACTCATTTTGCGACGGCTTGAAGAGAGCCGTCCACATGCCGTCTATGTTGGTGCGGAAGAAGTTCCATGGTGTTGGTGTGTCCTTGGGCTTGTAACGCCACATGGGACTAGCTTAGAGCTGGAGGGGGAGGATGTACCGATGTAGCATCACGTTCACCACATCCACCAGCTTGAATTTATTTTGGAAATTCCGGACCCGCTCTTGAAGAGCCTTGACCTTGTCTGGATTGCCCCACTCGAGGCCCTATTTCTGCCACGACATCAGCTTCCTGGGAGGGGTATCGGTGAAGGCGGGAGCTGCGGCCTGGCCTGGAGCAAGTGGCTCGGTGCTGTAGAACCACTCGCGTTGCCAGATCTTCACCATCTCGATGAAGGTCCCCTCCAGCCAAACTAGCTTATGAAGCTTGCTAATCATTGCACCGCCACACTCGGCGAATTCGGCACCGCCGCTCTTCGGCTTGACACAGAATGTCTTCAGCCATAAGTCGAAGTGCGGCTCGACGCGTAGGAAAGCCTCATACACCATAATAATAGTGGTGAGGTGAAGGATGGAATTCGGGGCTAGATTATGGAAATCTAGCCCGTAGAAGAGCAAGTCCCAGCACGAGGGTGTGCAGGGAGAACCCCAGACCTTGGATGAGGTGGGGGACGAAAATGACCCGCTCCCATGGATTGGGAGTGGGGACGCGCTAGCCGGGCTCTGGGGCCGACGGCGTTGGCAGGAATGTACCCCGCTGCGTGGAGCTCAGCGATGGTTACACTGGTGACCTTGGAGGCCACCCACTTCCCCTTCACGTCTGCATCATCCATTGGAGTAGCGGCGGGAGCGCGAGAAGAACTTTTGCTTTGGAGAATGAGTTGAGAGGCGAAGGTTTGGAGGGTTTGGGCGCTGGAGTAGAAGGAGAGCGTGGGGACTGGTATTCGACCCCTCCTGCTCTTTATAAAGCTGGTAAAAGGTGAAGCGTCCCTCCCCTTACGCTTTAAAAATTGCCACATTTCGGCTTATCGTGCTGTTATGGCCTCTTCAGAAGAATCAATTGATTGATGATATCTCGTAAAATGCAGAGCATAGTCTCTGTTTTGATACGACGCGCCAGTAAGAGGTTTGCCTCGAACCGTGATTCGAACAAGTAATAACTGACGCATTATGTCATTGGCGGTGGCGCTCCAATAAAGTTGTTAGTAATTGACCTCCAAGCTCCCCTAAGTTAGTCTTCGAGGCTAAGTAAAGTTTGCACTTCATATGAAGAAAAATGCATCTTGATTGCGCATGATGGGACTTATTTGGGTCTGCTTAAAGAAAATACCTAGTTAAAAGAGGTCGCAAGGTTCGTATGGTGCTCATCTAAAGATGTGGAACTTGCCTGCCAAGCCGAAGATCGCCCGGCCGAAGACATTGTCCACCTCGGTTCCGAAGACATGTTCGGGGCATACTGACGGTGTCCCCGAACCAGGGGGTCCTAGCCTAGCTGGACTAATGTATGGGCCAGACCACCAGCCCGTTAAGGAGGAGGGACTTCGGAGGCCTTCAACATGTGGCGACCGAAGACTTGGCGTGTACTTCAAGCATATATGATTATCTTCGGCATGTAAACTCTTAGATGGCAACCGACCTTTTGTAACCCTAGATACCCCTGGTGCCTATATAAGTCAGAGGGTTTAGTCCGCAGAGGTCATCCATACACTCATTCATCATACCCCTAGGGTTTAGACCACAACTTACGATCTCGAGGTAGATCAACTCTGTACTTCGATACCTTCATAATATAAACAAGAGCAGGACGTAGGGTTTTACCTCCATAGAGAGGGCCCGAACCTGAGTAAACTCCTTGTGTGTTCTTCTCCTGTTACCCATCGATCCGATCTAACAGCTCGGGCCCCCCTACCCGAGATCTGCCGGTTTTAACACCGACAATAAGGCTGCACGAAGTTGCTAAGACCATTGTTTCTAACAGAGATGCAAAGTTTACATCAAAGTTTTGAGAGAGCTTGTAGGGTGCCTTGGGTACAGAGCTGAGACATAGTACAACATTTCACCCACAGACGGATGGCCAGCCAGAGCGTACGATTCAGACCTTAGAAGACATGTTGAGGTGTTGTATCCTATCTTGGCAAGGGAGTTGGGAGGATCATTTGCCACTTGTGGAATTTTCTTACAACAATAGTTATCGTGCTAGCATTCGCATGACACCTTATGAGTCATTGCATGGGCGAAAGTGTAGGTCTCCAATTTGCTGGGATGCTGTGGGCGAAAAGGCAATGCTGAGACCAGATTGGGTTCAACAAACTATAGAGAGTATTGCTGAGATAAGGCAACATATGTTGGATGCGCAGAGTAGGCAGAGAAGCTACGCTGACCCCAAAAGACGGAACATAGAATTTCAAGTAGGTGATCAGGTGCTTCTGAGAGTATCACCCACCAAGGGCATTGTAATATTCAATATCAAAGGGAAGCTTAGTCCACGATACATTGGACCTTCCAAGAGACGAATTGGGAAGTTAGCCTACCATCTTGAGTTGCCTGAGTCAATGGAAGGTGTGCATAATGTCTTCTATGTCTCTATGTTGCGGAAGTACTTTCGAGATCCAGAATGACAGATGACCCTGGATCCAATTACCATCGAGCAAGATTTGACCTTTGAGGCTCGACCGATAAGGATTCTCGAGGAGGTCGAAAGAGTTATGAGGCGTCGGACACTAAAATCCGTCAAGATTCTTTGGACGAATGAAACGGAACGACAAGCAACATGGGAGCTTGAATCAAAGATGCGCGAAAAATATCCAGAGTTATTCACAGCTGGTGAGTCCATTATGCATTTTTTAATTTCAGTCTGTTCTTTCTCCTGATAGTGAGAGTAAGAATTCGAGGGCGAATTCTGTCGAAGTGGGGAAGAATATAATAACCCGAATTTTTCAAAGACTCGATTGAGTAATTATCGTGAAAGTTGACCAAAGGTTGACTTTTTGAGATGTAAGATGAATGGAGAATCCGAGACCGTGGTTGCGTCCGTCTCATCGAGTAGATCGAAAAAGAGTATAAAATTGCCCAAAACGGAGTTCATATGCAAACTTGGCAAGCCTGTAAATTCTAGCCTTTGATTAATTTTAGAATAAAAAAAGAAACAACAAACCTGTTCGGTCAAGGGTAGGAGATAATATAGAGATAAAAATGAGAGCAGTGATTCGGTGTCCAGACTCATCTGCACCCGCGTGGAAGAAAAAATTCAAAAAAATACTAGGAAAATTCAAAAGTTCCAAGTTTTTTTGTATGGTAGACAATTTGGTGCGTGAGGCGGGCTCCAAATTTCAGACCATTTGGACATTTGAGTAGCTCTCAGCAAAAAAGACAAATCTGGGGTCTGAAAAAAGTTACTGTTCATGTATTGTTTTGACCCAAATTTGTCCTTTTTGCTGAGAGCTACTCATAAGTCACAATGATCTGAAATTTGGAGCGCACCTCACGCACCAAATTATCTATCATGCAAAAAATTGGGTTTAAAAAAAAATATTTGTTGTGAATTTTTTCTTGACCAGGTGCAGATGAGCCCGGGGTCAGAAATGGATATTCGGATAAAAATCCCCTTTTTGGCCAGCCCTAACCCCTGTTACCCAGCCATTCCCCAATCCTCTGCCGCCACCGCCGAGGGGCCGCCGAGGGTTTCCATGACGGTCCGCTGCTGATGGTCGCCTCATCGTGGTTGAGCTTCGCGTTGTCGACTCTATCCCTTGTTGTTGTTCTTGCTGGTGGCCGATCTCCAGGTATAGGACCCCGTTCCTGTATGTGGTTGTAGTGCTCCTCCGCTGAATCACTAATTCATCACGTTTGTTCCAGTTCCAACGACATTGGATGCCTAGTATTACTAGTACGCTAGCACCACTATCTCATGTTGTTTTAATTGATTTGAAGTAGTACTAATTGTTCTGATTCAGAAGCTAGCATCTCAGAGTATATTTGGAGCATGTGTGTTTTTTCTGATAGGGACGAGGGAGAGAGAGTGGGGATCAAGTGGTTGTGAGGAGGGGATCGAGCTATGGCTCCTGCGGCTAGGGTTTAGAAGGGTTTTGGTGGGCCACGGTCAGTAGATGGGCCGGCAGGCGCTGGTAGGCCCAGCTGGGCTGGAGGGAAAACTGGGGAGAGAGAGAAGGAGAGTTGAGATGGCCTGGCGCTGCTGAAGGTTTTTTTTTTCATATCTCAGAAAAGGAGAAACAAATTGAGAGGAGAGAAAGAAAATATTTGAGAAGGAGGCGCCAGAGGTACAGGAAGGGAAGGAGGTGCAGCGAGGTTGAGGGGCGCCGGGGAGCATGACGGTAGCCAGTGGCACATTTCACCTGATCGGGAGGAGCGTGGCAGGCAAGGGGGGAGGAGAAGGGAGGCGGCAGAGGTAGAGGAAGGGAAGGAGAGGTTGCAGGGAGGTTCGGTGAGGCTGAGGGATGCCGGAAGCCCTCCTCGCACATATGTCCGTAAGAGAACTAACCACCAAATGCAGATTATGTATTACGGGCTAGAGGCATATGAAGAGTTATCACCCATAGCACACACACATGCATTTTTGCTAGTAGTATATCAAGCGGTTAGATCTAAACCTCTCATCGTTCAGCAAAGTTCATGAATTAAGTAGTGGTATAAATAGACAACTAGTTATATTTGCCATTATGGAGAAGGGATTAAACAAAATGCATAATATTACCACCTCGTATAATGGTAGCCATATTGTTTTTTGAAAACAACCTTCCTTTCATTGAAACTAAATATGCATAAAAATATAAACCAAACATGTTCTTTTTCTCTCTGATATATAAGTAAGGGAACTTGATCATCAATACATGGAGTACTTCTGATTCCCTCTATGTCACCTCTTCCACCATTTGTCGACTTCATGATTTGATTAAGAGAAGAAGTAGTCACCACCCCAACCATACTTGTTTGGTATTCTCTTTTTCGTCTCCTTCTCTAGCTTCACCATGTCGAACAAAGATGAGAACTAGCGCTAGCCACAACTTTCATACTTTTGTTGGGGAATCATACAATTATGTAAACCGATAAGTCCAACGATGAAAATTAATACAAAAGTTTTGAATAGGAACCAAGCTAGGGTGGTGTACATTTCAGAAGACGACGACATTCCTTGAAGCCCAAATCTTCCAAAGGATAGAGAAAAGCGCCTCAAGACAAATTAAGATGTCCAGGTGTGGTGGTAAGGACTATTCTGGATATATTGGAATGTATGTTGTGGAACAATGCCAAGGTGAAACCAAATCAGCACCGCTTTTGGAACACTAATGAAGATGCCCTCCTTTATAGGTCAGCCGAGCGCATTACGTGCCCAAACTGGTGGGTAGAGACGAGACGACACTCGCCTAGCTGCATCCAAGTCTAGGAAAACCACTAAATGGGTTGACACTCGAATCAAGAGTTCGGCCGAGCCTGCAAGTCAGGCCCAAACGACAGCCATGTTCCAAGGTGGTTGTTTCCCAATCCCAAGGTCAACCCCTCATAGCTCTGTTGTTTTGGACTACCAGGGGACACCCTCCCCAATGGCCCGGTTAGTAAGGCGGATGGGAAACTGCTTATGTCCCCAGGGAAAGTTTGTAGTTTTTCGGATACCGACTAAGGGAGATGTCTGGGAGGTACGCACGGATATGTTGAAGGCGGTGGTGGCACTGGCTTGTCGAGAGGGGCTCGACTTGCTGGAATTTCGCTGGAGTCAGAGCTGACAGAGGCTATGGTGGGGCTCATCAGTGGTAGCCTGGTGGCGATGTCCGGCGCAAAGTGAGGGCAAATGGACGAGGGGGCGAGGATGTTTTATAGGACATGTGCTAGAGGCTAGGGCGTGGCCAGATCATGGCGAACGTGCGAAGTGGGTGTCGTGGGTGCTTGGAATCGTGGGTGTGGTCGTCGGCTGAAGGTTGAAGAAGACGAAGCCAACAGGTGGATCTCGCAGTTAGTGACAGAGAGAGAGAGAGAGAGAGAGAGAGAGATAGATAGATAGATAGAGAGAGAGGAGGTTGTGGGTGTGTTGTTGGCCGTCGGATGAATATCCAGCGGCCATGTTATAACACATGCATACCGATTCGTCGGCCTTAGCGGGTTGGGCTGATCGCGGCGAGGCATGTGCGTAGGTTAGGTGGGCTGGGTCGTGCTGTAGCTAGGTTAGGCTAGGCCTTTTCCTTTTTTTTATTTCTTTTTCTGTTCTTCTCTTTTCATTTCTGTTTTGAATTTCATGTTTGTTTCTAAACCAAACTTGCCCCAAATCCTTTCTGAATATTTTATGCTTAGAGTCTAGTATTTAGGGCTTTTTAGGAAAATGATTTCCCGCCAAAATAAAATGAGATTTAATTGAATTATTCCCTTTTTTGCATCTGAATTGATTCAAAAATCACATTCACTCTAATCTTTTTGGAAATTTTACCAGAGGCTCAAAATAATATTTGGGACCTCATAAAATACCTTTATGCCCAAATCAATTATTTAAATTTTTACCCTATTTTTGGAATATCAATTTAGTCCCTAATATTTAGGGTTCCATTTAATTACCAATTTCGTGTTTAGGGTTTTAATATATCCTAGGTGTTTATGGATATTAATCTCAACCCAAAATGTTTAACAAAAGTCACAAGCATATCTAATCGTGAAGGGCACAATATGGATGTTTCGCTTCTTCACCTACACCGACAACCAGAATGTCTTTTGCCTCTCTCTTTACGACCTTTAATGCTATTGTGGTTCTTGTTTTAAGTTGGTGCTTCTATAGAACATATGCTACCGTGATTTGAATTATGTAATGGTGGTTGAACCTATGTAAACTGAGTATGTATGATGGAGATGAAATATGTGATTGTCTACTTTGAAATTCAAATTCTAGAAAATTTTCAATTGCATGAATTAAATTATGGCAAAAAAATAGCCGCGTAGGTAATTACGGTGGTTTCACAAAGCAAACACGTGTGGGATGAACCCCAAAAGCACACGGGTTTCGTCAAAGAGGCAAACATCTCAAGGGCAGCAGCCCACGACCTCCACCTCCACCCCTACCATGCGACACCCCACCAGTAGGCCATGGCAAGGGCAGCAGCCCATGACCCGCGCCGCCGCAACCCTCGTCGCCCGTGGGGAACGGGGCAGAGATCCAGAGCAGACTCTCGTTGTCACCACGCGCACGCCCCGCCACCACACAGCCAACCACACCACCACCGAGCCCACGCCGCCGCCGCTGGTGGGAGCTACCGCCGCCGCGCCGCCAGGCCCCACGCACGCCTGACGCCTCCGACGGGCAGGCCGCCCCGCGTCGCCCGCGACCGTGCAGAAGAGGAAGGAGCCCCGCCGCCAGCCACCACCAGGGGCTTTGCCCAGGCGGCTCCGGCAGGTGGCAGCAGGGAGAAGGGAGAGGAAGGGGGCTAGGGGGGGGGGGGGGTCAATCCCTTCAGGTAAGTTTCAAGTTTGACCTTACCCTCCTATCGCACACCAACACAAGGCGACGGTTCGCATATGCGTTTGCGAGAGAGGGTTTTAACCGTGTGTGCGATGGTCTTATAATAACTGCACTAATGCAAAGTACCTTTATTTATGAATAAAACCAAGCTCACAACGTGTTTGACAACCAAATAGGTTCGTAAAGCATGCTGCCAACTCGAGCTACACACTAGACACATTACCATCGCAAGTATAGTCCCCATATGTTTATATCCGTTTACTCGCATACATAAAGCTAGCTAGACGTGCGTATGGCAGGTCCTGTCATAACATATGACATGGTAGAGTCGATACGCAGGGCGGACCCGATGAGGGCTGACACGTGCTCTCAGATGAATACGGGGAGGCAGATGATGAGGTTGTAATCTTCAAGCCGATCCGGCGATGGAGGGTGGAAAGACGCCTTTGCCTCGCAGGCGGCCCTGGAGCGACCCGTGCCAAGTCAGCAACTGCACACAGAAAAACGAATCGCATCAACTATTTGTTTGTTCATCATGCTAGAAACACCTCTCGGCGTACGGAGTTGATCAAATCTGGGGGTTGTGAAGTACTGACAATTACCTTGGCGTTGACACCATCGGGGACGATGCGGCCCTCGCTCCTGAGCTTGAGATACTCTTCGCGCTTAAACTTGGTGAATCCCCTGAAAGAAACGATTCGTACGGCTGAGATCTACTTACGAGGCAACTTTTTACTCGACCGCGCTTGATCCTGGCCGTCCAATTTTCAAACTAGGGAAGACCGACGGATTAAGATGACGTACGTACCATTTGCCGCTGACGATGACCCTCTGGCGTCCGGGGAACTTGAACTTGGCCCGGCGCATCGCCTCCTGCGCGTGGGCCGCGTGCGCGTCGCGGCTGCGCACGGAGAGCAGCACCTGGCCGATGTGCACCCGCGCGCACATCCCTGTGGGCTTGCCGAAGGCGCCGCGCATGCCGGTCTGCAGCCGGTCAGCGCCGGCGCAGGAGAGCATCTTGTTGATGCGGAGGACGTGGTAGGGGTGCGCGCGCACGTGGAGGTGGAAGGCGTCCTTGCCGGCGTGCTTGGCCATGTACTTGTTGCAGGCGATCCGGGCCGCCTCCAGGGCCTCGCTCGTCACGTTCTCCTTCTCCCAGCTCACCAGGTGCACGCACAGTGGGAACTCGTCCACGCCCCGCTTCTTCTGCCCCACGTCGAAGATGCGGATCTTGGGGTCCGGCACCCCGCGGCAGTACCGCGACTTGGGGTACGGCTTGTTCTTGATCTGGCGGTAGCACCGAGCAGGCCCTGAACAACAACGCGTTAGTTCAAGTAGCTATTACTAACATCGTGCATGATCGATCCGGCCAGCTAGAGGAAAGAAACGAAATAAAGGTGATGGCTGCAACATGGAGACGATGGAGATCTGGGCAGCTAGAAGAAAGGAAAGGAAAGAAAGGTGATGGCTGCTTACTTCTTCCCATGGCGAAAAGTTGCAACTTGAGGTGACAACCGAGGCTGTGGAGTCTTTCGGAGCTTGGCTAGGATGTGTGATTCGAAGGAGACGGGGGAAGCCAAGTGGTGGGTTTATAGAGGAGAGGAGGCTGGTGCCGGAAGGTTTTGGTTTCCCGCGAACGCGTGTCGACGAGCGGCCGGAAGGCCGAGGTTGCGTTTGGTTGAGGCAGGCCGTGACGCTTCTTCGCTTGCATTGACACGCCGTGGGCTGCGAAAGCGATTGAAGCATTTTGCTTGTTGGTGGTCTTTGGGTTTGAAAGCCCCAAAGGGGCCGAGCCGAATTCTTCTTAAGCATCTTGTTTCAAAAAAAAAAAATCTTCTTAAGCAAGTGAAGCCAGCCCATGATCGCCAGGGTGACGCACTGACGCACGCATGCTGCTCTGCCCAACTTTGATTTTTACGGAATCGGCAGTTGTTTTGAATGGAAAACCTGGCCTTGGATCAACTGTAAACAGGGGCTGCGCTAGGGCGACCCGCTATCTCCCTATCTTTTTATAATTGTGGCTGACGTCCTGCAATGGCTGATTTCTCAGGCCTCCTCCGCCGGAATGCTCAGGCATCCTACTAATCATGTGCTCACGTGCCCAGTACTTCAATATGCGGACGATACGCTGATCATTCTGCAGGCAGATTCTGCCCAACTACATACTTTAAAAGATATCCTGCTTCAGTTTTCCCAGGCTACAGGGCTCCGTATTAATTTTCACAAGAGCATTTTTGCCCCCATCCATGTTGCTCCTGAGTGTGACGACCCCGGCTTAATCGTGCACTAACCATACACGCAAATGCACACGATCAAGCCTAAGGACTCACTTGAAGATATCACAACGCAACTCTAAAACATAAATAAAGTCATACAAGCTTAATATTACAAGCCAGAGCCTCGAAGGGCTCGAATACATAGCTCGATGACATACAAGCGTCAGCGGAAGCATCAGATATCTGGGTACAGATATGTTACAGACAGAGAGATAAGCCTTCACAGAGGCGGGGCAAAATAAAATACTACGATCGAAAGGCGTGGGCTTCCTGCCCTGGACCCTCCGAATCCTACTTCTGGTCGTCGGTCGGCTCCTCGTAGTAGTAGTACTCTCCGGGCTGGTAGTAGTAGTGGTCGTCGACAGGGGCGTCTGGCTCTGGGGCTCCGACGTCTGGTGGCATCAAAAGGGATATGGGGAAAAAAGAAAGTAAAGCAAACGTGAGTACTCATTCGAAGTACTCAGCAAGCAAGGATCTACACTACATATGCAACATTTTCAAAGGGGGCTGTATATGTGGACTGAGCTGCAGAAATGCCAGAATAGAGGGGGAAAGCCTAGTCCTATCGAAGACTAGCATCTTCAAGCATCTTCATCAGTCTTGCAGCATTAGAAGAGAACAGAATAACATAATGTAAAGTATAACAGTAATGTCATCAACCTCAGCCAGAGATTCTTCCTCGACTCCCTGCGAGAAAGCAATCCCAGAGCCGTACTATCCAGTTCTCATCTCAGTTCTAGTTGTACCGATCGGGATACAACTCCGAGTGTCCGTTACCGTAGGACAGGCTATCGACAGAAGTTTCTTCCCTGCAGGGGTGCACCAACTTACCCACCACGCTCACTTAACTCCGGCCGGACACACTTTACTGGGTCATGCCCGGCCTCGGCCAAGCAACACGCCGCAACCCGACCTGGGCTCTAAAGAGAGGTCAGCACGCCGGACTAACCTATGCCCCCAGGGGTCTTGGGCCTTCGCCCTGGGAACCCTGCACGTTGCGAGGACGTTTCGGAAGCAGACCTAGCAACCCCTTATACAAGCGCAGTTGCGTTCCCAGTCCAATCCGAAACGGGCCGCTCCTCGCTGACGTCAATAGAGCTTCGACTGATGTATACGATGCAGAACGCCCATACTATGCCCACGTGATGGTTAGTGCTATCGGGCCGGAGGCCCCTCAGATCAAATATCCAAACCGTTTAGTGGATTAGGAGCGCACGGAAATGAGCAGAGACTCACGATCGATGTGACCCCATCGCTCCGTCTCGAGGACTTGCGGCAAGGGCTAAGAATGCCCGGCCACGCCTCTTAGTTATCTCGCGGGCACCTCTCAGGTCAACCCGACTCCACATCACTTCGCATTCATGCTCGCGCGGGTACCCCTCAGGGCCGACCCGTCTTTAATGTCATGTTTCTGTATAAGTCACAGTAACAACAGTAACCGTGTGTCTAACACCAAGGGAACCCTGAGGAATCACCCTCGATGGAGTCCCACCTAATGTTCTCGTCAAGGTGAACTAAGGAGGTATCACCCTCGAGGTCCACACTTGAACAGTTGCACGACGATGTCGTTATCGGGGGTGGTGTATGAGGAATCACCCTCGCTTACCACGAACGAGTAACTAACCTACAAGGTTATCATCTGAAGTGCTGTCGAGGTATCACCCTCGGCACTCGATAGTAACCCAGTAGTGTCGAGCAACATAGGGGGAAGTGACGTGCGGTGCCCGGGTCTGATCTTCGATCCCGATAATCGGGTCTTCTGATTATCCAGCGGGGCAGTCGGGACAAGTGGGTCTCTGACAAGGCTCTACCCATCCTATGCTATACAGTTTAGGATAACAGGCAGGTATCAACAGTAGGTTACAAGTAAACAGGCTATGCAACAGATATAGGATAGTAACAGCAGCAGTAACATCTAATGCAAGCATAAGAGGGAAGAGAATAGGTGATATTGGAATGTTCAAAATGGGGGTGCTTGCCTGTCTGCTCGACGGCAAGGGCAGGGTCGTCGGGGACGTAGTCGTACTCCGGAGCGGCGTCTACCTCAGGAGCTACGTCGACGTCGGGGTCTACCGAGAGAGAAGAGGGGGAGGAAACAAGTAAATACAATGCAATCAAATGCAACACGGTGCGTGCTATGCTATGATGCAGTGCAGAGTTGACTAAATATGCATCTAAGTCATTTTGGTTATCTTTATGATTAACCGGGGATTTATTAATCGGCATGTGTGCACTATTCATTTACCGGAATCGAGCTCGGAGTTACGAGTTCTCCTACGTAAGGGGTTCCGACAAGGAAACAGACGGCATGATCAGACTCGTCTCGTCGTTCTGAGCAACTTTCATGTTTTAAGTTTTTCAAACCGAGCTACGGTTTAAAAGTTATAATTTTCAAAGTTTAATTGATTTTCTGGAATTTATTTTTATTAGCAGAAATGGTTTATGACGTCAACAAGGTGTTATGATGAGGTTAGCAGGTCAACTGCCACTGTTCAGGTCAAACCGGACAGTGGGTCCCACCTGTCATAGAGAGAGGACTAAACAGGGCTAATTAATTTTAACAGGGACTAATTCAGCAGCTAGGCCCCACCTGTCATAGACTAACTAATTAACTAATTATTCAACAGATTTTAATTAGCAATTTATTTATTTAACGAAAATGTTTAAGCGGTGGGGCCCGCATGTCATAGGCAGTAACTGCCATGTCCGCGCGTTGACCTCGGTCAACAGGGCCAGTTGGGGCCCCCGGGCCCATGGGTCAGTGACCCTGGGTGGTGGCCCAGGTCGGCCACGTCAGCGGTGGCGGTGGCACGCCGGCGGCAACTCGCCGGCGACCACAGAAGTGGCGGAACGGCGCGGAATCGGCGCACATGCCTCCATTTGACACACCGCGACCACCTACGGGACGCGGGAGCTCGCGCGCGTCGATCTGTGCGAACGGCGTGGGCTCCGGTGGTCGGAAACGACGGCTACGGCGAGCACGGGCGGCGCCGGAGTTTGGGCGTCGTCGCGTACGGTGACGGAGGCTGCGGCACGCCCAAAGGAGGGGTCCTACGGGGTCCTAGAAGTAACCGGAGCACGGCTACGAACTTGATTGAGCACGTTATCGCCGGTAGCGGCGGCGATGAGCACCGCGGCGGAGCAAAGCTCGGGCGGCATGGCGGTGGCGACTACAGGCGCCTAAAGGCAGCGCTGAGCGAGGGGAAAGGGGAGACTGCTCACCGGGGAGGCTCACGGGGGCCCGGTGGTGGATTAGGAGCAGCAGACGGCGCCGGATTCGAAGAAGATTGCCGGCGACAGGGAGTTCGGCGTCGAGCTCGATCCGTTCGAGACGGAGCTCCTCGGCTAGCACTCGTGGACGGGGATGGGCCAGCCGACGATGGCGGAGCTACTGAACAGAGCGGCGGGGCGAGGTGAGGTCGGTGGCCACGGATTCGAGCGGCGACGACGGCGAGCGTTTCAGATGAGGTGGGGAACGAGAGAAAGAGAGGCGCGCGGGGCGAATGGGTAGCTAGGGTTCGATGGGGGAGGACGAGGGCAGCACGAAGCAGACCTTAATGGCGTCAGGGAGCTGCGGGATCGACGGCGCGTGGCGATCGGCGGCTCAGGCGCGCGCGCCAGCCGACAGCGAGGCAGAGGAAGGGGATAACTGGGAGGTGGGCTGGCTCGGGTGGACTGGGCCGATCACTGTAGCCGCGGCCCAGATGCCAGGTGAGTTTTTGATCCTTTCTTATTTTCTGTTTTTTTCTTTTATTAATAAGCAGAGAGAGAGAAGGACTTATTTAGGCATCCTAATCACTTAGGGAAAATATGGGAAAGGTCCCAATAATTCCCTGGTGATTTTAGATACTGACATAAAAGTTTGGGGACTTTTAGTACTGATTTGAATTTCTCAAAAATGAATATGGCATTTAATAGGGCTGTTTGTTACTATTTGAGGTTGGTAGAGTTACTCAACTAATTTTATTAATGTGGATTACAAGTTTATAGTTGCATCTGAAATATTTGCAACATTATGTACATTTTAGTTTTGTTGTTTGAGGAAATATTTATTTGACTTGCATTTTAAATTTGAATTGAGTTGGATTATTTCCTAGTTGCAATTTATTTAGATTGATCATGATGACATGGCAAGTTAAGTAGCTTAACTAGGGTGAGGTAACCTGGGGATGTTACACTGAGCTAGCCAAGGAATTAGCTGATATTTTTGGTTGCGCTGTTGCCTCCTTTCCCTAGTCGTACCTCGGCCTACCTCTCTCTACTCACAAATTTAACCTTGCAGATTTCTTTTTCATCATCGATAAGATCGGTCGCCGCCTAGCGGGTTAGCGTGGGGTTCTTCTTACGCTTGGAGGTAGAGCTATCATGGTTCGGTTTGTTCTTAGAGCCTTGCCTATCTATGCCATGACTTCTCTGCTGCTACCGATGGGTGTCATTGCTGAAATAGACAAACATTGTAGAGCCTTTCTCTGGGCGGGTCAGGACAAAGTTTTGGGAGGTCAATGTAAAGTTTCTTGGGATTTTGTGTGGGCGCCTTTCTCTCGTTGGGGGGGGGGGGCTTGGTTTCTCTTCTCTTCAACATCTTAACTCTTGCCTACTAACCAAGCTTCACTCACACTCCCCATCTCACGCTGGTTCTCCGCTGGCTGCTAAATATGGGTGGTCCGAGGATCGTGACCTGGACACTACCCATGCGTTAGAATCCCATGTTTGGCATGATATCGCCAAGGGGCTTCCTTTCTTTCGCAACATAACTCATGTGGACGTCGGCAACGGCACCACCACCGCTTTCTAGCTTGACCTTTGGGTTCCAAACACTACTGATATGCTAGCTTCTCGGTAATGTGCTTTGTTCTCTCGTGTCCTCAGGACCTCGGCTACTGTTGCCAGGGTTCTAAGCTCACTTGATCTCTGCCTTGGCCTAGCCCCACGTCTAACCCATGCTCCCAAACATGAATTGGGCCCCATGCACACATTGATGGCTTCTGTGTCCTTGAATTTGCAGGAACCAGACAAATGAACAGGACGATCGGATGGTAAGCCGCTCACTTGCAATTAGGCATACAAGGCAGTGTGGTTGGGGACCCTAGTCGACCCCTTGGCAACAGCCATCTGGAAGAACTATGCTCCCAAAAAATGCAGAATTTTCCTTTGGCTGGCAAACAAGGATCGTCTCTTCACCAACGAAAGGCGTTTTCACAGAGGCATCGCCACCTCGCCTGCTTGTCCTCTCTGCCCGATGACGGAGTACATAAACCACCTGCTACTTCACTGTCCGAAGCCGAGTTCTTTGTGGACAGAGTTGTCTTCTCTCACACCGGGACTACCCACAGATCTGCGGGATCTATGGGGCGCTAACATGCAGAACAAAGTTCGATCTACAATAATTATTACCATTTTGTGGAATGTGTGGAAGAGACGAAATGCCAAAGTATTCAAGGATGGCACTCAACCGGTTCACATAATCGCTCGCTCTACTGCTGCTGATGTTCTGCTTTGGTCCAGCAGATGTAACAATGAGCAGGCGCGTAGTCTGCTGAGCGACTGGGGCACCATGTTGTTTCACTTGTCTATGAGAGTGTAACCTAAACTAGTTGCTTTTGCTTCCCTTTCTCCTTTTCTCTCTGGCTTTCTATGTTGTAAATGTACTTTGGTTATTAATGAAAAGGTTCAGGCCGGCGTAAGCTGTGGTAGCACAGTAAAAAAACCCTAAACTAAGCTAAACTAAAACAGGCTAGGTACTGGATGGTGACCTCGTAGGCTCACTTTTGAGGCCATCGACACTTCCATCTTCATCAACGTCATCGTCTAATCCGTTGTCCCCGCCGCCGTCCGAGTCACCGTCGTCGTCTAGCGGCAGTGACAGGAGGCCTGTCACGCATCATGCTATCCCAGCCCGACCACCGTGATGCGCTGGCGGTGCAAACACTCTGCCACATCCTCCACCTTCTCCCATCCTTCATTATCGGCGGCTATGATGAAGAGGGCGCACTCGGACTCTGCCAACCCCACCTGGAGGAGCTGCGTGTTGAGGCGGCGTCAACAGCGGGCGTCCGAATCGATGGTGCTCTTGGACCGATCGAGTGCCCAGGCCTCCTCTAGCGTGGTGTATGTGAGCACCCAGGCCGGTATCACCTGGGTCTTGGCGAACACCATCTTGCACTACGTGTTGCGTTGCTCCCGACGGGGCGGCTCCGCCTCAACTTTGCACTTGGAGGATGGGGCGCCGCCGGTGCCCTTGATGTAGTAGTGGAGGCACGGGGTGGCTTGGACGATGTCGGGGAGGACGGTTCCTCCTTCTCAACGACCAGGAGGACCGAGCGCCACAGGCTGCTTGACTTGTGACCCGACAGGACGGTGGCTCCTCCTTCACACGACGTGTGATATGGATGCCACAGTTGCATGGTGGGGACAGGGGCTCCTTCTTCATGCGGCAGCGTACATTTTGAAACTCGCGGTCGCGCGGCAGCGATGGTTGTGCTAGACCCCTGTCGACTAATGACCTGTTCAACGCCTCCGCTATCTGCCCTGCGAACTCCTCATCCATCGATGCGGTGAGCTGGGATGGGTTTTGCTCCTCCTCGTCCGATGAGAGCATCTCCATCTTCAGATTCTTGGAGGACGACAGACCCGACGACCATGGGGGACAGCGATAACTAGATCTCAAGCTCCCCTTCCCCCTAGATCTTTAATCCTGGCACAGCGGCTGGTCCTATCGGCTATCGCGAGCATCCATCACGTCCGTTGACGGTCTCCTGGACTAGGGGTACTAACCTAGTCGGCCCATGCTCCTCGGATTGGGCCGATGGGCCCTCATTCTTCTCAGATGGACTCCAGAAGCTGCACGGCGGGGCGTAATCAAGAATGCATCTGCCGAAGGCTTCACGTATACTCCAAGACTTCTCCTGCCGCTTCCACGCGAAGATACTCTTGATAACCCACAAGTATAGGGGATCGCAATAGTTTTCGAGGGTAGAGTATTCAACCCAAATTTATTGATTCAACACAAGGGGAGCCAAAGAATATTCGCAAGTATTAGCAGTTAAGTTGTCAATTCAACCACACCTGAAAGACTTAATATCTGTAGCAAAGTATTTAGTAGCATAGTAGTATGATAGTAACGGTAACAGTGGCAAAAGTAACAGTAGCAGTTTTGTAGTGATTGTAACAGCAGCAACGACAAAAGTAACTTAGCAAAGATCAATATGTGAAAAGCTCGTAGGCATTGGATCAGCGATGGATAATTGTGTTGGTTAATATTCATCATGTAGCAATCATAACCTAGGGCGACACAGAACTAGCTCCAATTCATCAATGTAATATAGGCATGTATTCCGTATATAGTCATACGTGCTTATGGAAAAGAACTTGCATGACATCTTTTGTCCTACCCTCCCGTGGCAGCGGGGTCTATAAGGAAACTAAGGGATATTAAGTCCTCCTTTTAATAGAGAACCGGAACAAAGCATTAGCACTTAGTGAATACATAAACTCTTCAAACTACGGTAATCACCGGAAAGAATCCCAATTATTGTCACCTTGGGGTATGCGGATCATAACTCGTAATAGGTGTCTACAACTTGCAAGATAGGATCAAGAACACATATATATTCATGAAATAATAGGTTTAGATCTGAAATCATGGCACTCGGGCCCTAGTGACAAACATTAAGCATGGCAAAGTCATAGCAACATCAATCTCAGAACATAGTGGATACTAGGGATCAAGCCCTAACAAAACTAACTTGATTACACGATAAATCTCATCCAACCCATCACCGTCCAGCAAGCCTACAAAGGAATTACTCACTCTCGGCGGTGAGCATCATGAAATTGGTGGTGAAGGAAGGTTGATGATGACGACGGTGATGGATTCCACCCTCCGGTGCCCCGAACAGACTCCAGATCAGTCCTCCCTATGAAGAACATGAGGTGGCGGCGGTTCCGTATCATAAAACGCGATGAATCCTTCTCTCTAATTTTTTCTCTCCGCTAATAGGTATATATGGAGTTGGAGTTAGGGTTGCCGGAGGTCCAGGGGCCCACAAGCTCACCAGGTGCGCCCCCTGAGCTTGTGGCTCCTAGGTGGCCCCCCTCTGGTATATTTTTCTGCCAGTATTTTTTATATATTCCACAAAAATTCTCCATAAATTTTCAGGTCAATCCAAGAACTTTGATTTCTGCACAAAAACAACACCATGGCAATTCTGCTGAAAACAACGTCAGTCCGGGTTAGTTCCATTCAAATCATGCAAATTAGAGTCCAAAACAAGGGCAAAAGAGTTTGGAAAAGTTGATACGATGGAGACATATCAACTCCCCCAAGCTTAACCCATTGCTTTGTTGGGAAACGTTGCATGGAAAACAAAAAAAAATTCTACGCACACGCAATGATCTATCCATGGAGATGCATAGCAACGAGGGGGAGAGTGTGTCTACATACCCTCGTAGACCGTAAGCGGAAGCGTTTCACAACGCGGTTGATGTAGTCGAACTTCTTCGCGCTTCAACCGATCAAGTACCGAACGCACGGCACCTCCGCGTTCTGCACACGTTCAGCTTGGTGACGTCCCTCGCCTTCTTGATCAAGCAAGATGTTGAGGTAGTAGATGAGTTCCGTCAGCACGACAGCGTGGTGACGGTGATGGTGAAGTGATCTCCGTAGGGCTTCGCCTAAGCACTACGAAAATATGACCGGGGGTGTAAACGGTGGAGGGGGGGCGCCGCACACGGCTAGGCAATTGTCTGGGGTGTGCTAGGCGCCCTCCTCCCACATATATATAGGTGGGAGGGAGGAGAAGCCATAGGAGGCGCCCAAGTAGGAGGAATCCTACTTGGAGTCCCTCCCAAGCCGCGGCCCCCTACGAGGGGGAAGGAAAGAGGGGGGGGGGGGGGAGAGGGAAGGAAGTGGGAATCCTAATCCACACTTTCCTTTCCCTTCTCCGCTTTCCTTCTCCTCCTTAGGCCGGCCTATATGGGGGGCGCACCAGCCCCTTGTGGCTGGTGCGTTTCCCCTCTTGGCCCATAAGGCCCATATCTTTTGCCGGGGGTGCCCGGAACCCCTTCCGGTGACCCTATAAGTACCCGGTACCCCCGAAACACTTTCGGTGTCCGAATACCATCGTCCTATATATCAAGCTTTACCTCTCGACTATTTTGAGACTCCTTGTCATGTCTGTGATCTCATCCGGGACTCCGAACAACATTCGGTCACCAAATCATATAACTCATATAATACTATATCGTCAACGAACGTTAAGCGTGCGGACCCTACGGGTTCGAGAACTATGTAGACATGACCGAGACACCTCTCCGGTCAATAACCAATAGCGAATCCTAGATGTCCATATTGGCTCCTACATATTCTACGAAGATCTTTATCGGTCGAACCGTTATGACAACATACGTAATTCCCTTTGTCCATCGGTATGTTACTTGCCCGAGATTCGATCGTCGGTATCTTCATACCTAGTTCAATCTCGTTACCGGCAAGTCTCTTTACTCATTCCGTAATACATCACCTCGTGACTAACTCCTTATTCGTTTGCTTCCAAGCTTATGATGTGTATTACCGAGAGGGCCCAGAGATACCTCTCCGATACTCGGAGTGACAAATCCTAATCTCGATCTATGCCAGCTCAACAAACACCTTCGGAAATACTTGTAGAGCATCTTTATAATCACCCAGTTACGTTGTGACGTTTGATAGCACACAAGGCATTCCTCCAGTATCCGGGAGTTGCATAATCTCATAGTCAAAGGAATATGTATTTGGCATGAAGAAAGCAATAGCAATAAAACTGAACGATCATTATGCTAAGCTAACGGATGGGTCTTGTCCATCACATCATTCTCCTAATGATGTGATCCCGTTATCAAACAACAACTCATGTCCATGGTTAGGAAACCTTAACCATCATTGATCAATGAGCTAGTCAAGTAGAGGCTCACTAGGGACACGGTGTTTGTTTATGTATTCAAACATGTATTTAGGTTTCCGATCAATACAATTCTAGCATGAATAATAAACCTTATTATTGCCTCTAGGGCTTATTTCCTTTAGTCTCCCACTTGCACTAGAGTCAATAATCTAGATTACATTGTAATGAATCTAACACCCATGGAGTCTTGGTGCTGATCATGTTTTGCTCGTGGAAGAGGCTTAGTCAACGGGTCTGCTACATTCAGATCCGTATGTATCTTGCAAATTTCTATGTCTCCATCCTTGACTTGTTCATGAATGGAGTTGAAGCGTCTCTTGATGTGTTTGGTTCTCTCGTGAAACCTGGATTCCTTCGCCAAGGCAATTGCTCCAGTGTTGTCACAAAAGATTTTCATTGGATCCGATGCACTAGGCATTACACCCAGATTGGATATGAACTCCTTCATCTAGACTCCTTCATTTGCTGCTTCCGAAGCAGCTATGTACTCCGCTTCACACGTAGATCCCGCCACGACGCTCTGCTTGGAACTGCACCAACTGACAGCTCCACCATTCAATATAAATACGTATCCGATTTGTGACTTAGAGTCATCCAGATCAGTGTCAAAGCTAGCATCGACATAACCATTTACAATGAGCTCTTTGTCACCTCCATAAACGAGAAACATATCCTTGGTCCTTTTCAGGTACTTCAGGATGTTCTTGACCGCTGTCTAGTGATCCATTCCTGGATTACTTTGGTACCTCCCTGTGAAACTTATGGCAAGGCACACATCAAGTCTGGTACACAGCATAGCATACATGATAGAACCTATGGCTGAGGCATAGGGAATGACTTTCATTTTCTCTCTATCTTCTGCAGTGGTCGGGCTTTGAGTCTGACTCAACTTCACACCTTGTAACACAGGCAAGAACCCTTTATTTGACTGATCCATTTTGAACTTCTTCAAAACTTTATCAAGGTATGTGCTTTGTGAAAGTCCTATTAAGCGTCTTGATCCATCCCTATAGATCTTGATGCCCAATATATAAGCAACTTCACCGAGGTCTTTCATTGAAAAACTCTTATTCAAGTATGCTTTTATGCTATCCAGAAATTCTATATCATTTCCAATCAACAATATGTCATCTACATATAATATTAGAAATGCTACAGAGCTCCCACTCACTTTCTTGTAAATACAGGCTTCACCGAAATTCTGTATAAAACCATATGCTTTGATCACCTCATCAAAGCGTATATTCCAACTCTGAGATGCTTGCACCAGTCCATAGATGGATCACTAGAGCTTGCACACTTTGTTAGCACCTTTAGGATCGACAAAACCTTCTGGTTGCATCATATACAACTCTTCTTTAAGAAATCCATTAAGGAATGCAATTTTGACGTCCATTTGCCAGATTTCATAATCATAAAATGCGGCAATTGCTAACATAATTTGGACGGACTTAATGATAAGGATCAACGTGATGATCCGTAGAATTTTGCCCAATCTTTCACGGCGAATCAACAAATAGCTAATCTTCCAATCACGCGATGAACGCAACCTGAAGAAGAGGAACGAATCCAGCAAGCAACATGATGATGATCAACACACCTCAAACCTCAGCCAGATAATTCTTGATGCACACAAGAACCTTCACGCAACTTTATTCAATCTGGATATGCGGCGGCGCCGTCCCCGGAGGGATGCTTCACCCTGAGACACAACTCAAAAACTAAACTCCCCCTAAACCTTAGAAGCTGGGTCCTTTATATAGGAGGCCAGAAACCAAGTCGGTTGGACAGGCCCAAACTGAAACACATAAATAAATATTCTAATTGGCCCATAACATGGCCTGGAATAAAATAAATAACTAAAAATGCAATCGACCGAATTACCATGGTTCGGTGACCCCCTTGGCACACCTCTAACTTGGTGGAGTCCTGAAGTTGGGCTTCACCTCCTTCTTCATGGGAACAATAGGAGGTACTGGAATGCCCTCATCATCCTCTCCCCCTTGAAAAGGCGTTGTCCTCAATGTTGGAGGGTCTTCTCTAATGGGAGGCGTCAAAACAGCAACATCGCCATGCTTCGTCGCCATCTGCAAGTCTCGCCGGCCTGCCATACCACCTCCTCCCTCTCGGCTAGCTGGACTTGTCACAACAGTGGGCGCCTCCTTCCGTCGCCACAGAAGCCTGGACTTAGGTGCCACCACCTTCTTCTTCTCCACTCTCAGTGAAGCTCGTCGTTGCTGAACGTGGACCTTCTTTGCACAACCGTACAAAACAGGAGAAATACCTGGGCCACACAATTGACGAACACGTCCATCTTTGCCTGTGTGCATACGCAGAACCGCTCCAACAAATCTCCGCACAACTGATCCAACAAACATGCGGTCTACTACCCGCTCCCCCATATGCACCGAGACACGTGCAGCACAACTATCATCGGTCTGAACGCCTTTGTCGACACAAACCAGAAGTGTATGACTAGCTGCAACATTCATCATTTCACCACTAAGAGGTCTGACATCAATCGACTTGTCACCAACAGGCACAACTGGCTTGTCATCTACAGGCACAACTGAAGCAATATTAGTACTGACACTCCTTGCATCATGCTCCTCTTTCTGAAGCTGAACTATCCTCTTTTGTGGTTTGTCCTTGTGCGTTTTCTCCTTGCGCACCACCAACACCACATCAGACTTGATCTGATCATCTGTCATAGGCTTCAACGTCCGTTGTTTGCCATCATGCAAAAATGTATATGTATTTGCTCTCCCAGCATGGATAACATTGTGATCATACTGCCATGGACGCCCAAGTAGCAATCCACACACCTCCAATGGCAACACATCGCACTCCACCTCATCAGCGTACTCACCAACTGTAAATGGCACACACACCTTGTGTGTAACCTTCAGCATACCACAACTATTCAACCACTCTAGATGCTTAGGTTCAGGAATACGCCAAGTGGATAAACCCAAAGATGCCACCATTGCCTTGCTTATGCCATTGGTACAGCTACCACCATCGATAATCAACTTACATGCTTTTCCCTTGATCATGCACTGCGCCTGAAACAAATTCCAACACTGGCCTCTATCAATTGTCATGCAAGTATCACCATGTACCCGCTTGAGTTGCATATTCAGCCCACTCAGTGGTACAACTTCATCCACCACATCCGAGTCAACATCAGCCTTCTTCTCTTGTGAAGGAGTCATGCTCGTCGCTGCCTTGTTGACAACAACCTCCGAAACAAACACTGTGTCCTCAAAAACTTTCCTCTCAGCTTGCTTTGCCTCATCCAACCGAATAGGGCGTGGTGAACTCTTCTCCTCAAAATGATCAGCATTGGCCTCAAAACAAACCCGTCGTCGTGGCATAAAACCTCGTCGCGGTGGGCAAAATATTCGCCTCCGCGATCAGATCGTAGAAGCTTTATTTTCTTATTATGATGATTCTCCACTTCACTCTGAAATTTTTTGAACTTTTCAAATGTTTCTGTAACATCCCGATTCTCGAAATGATCAAGAAAAAGTTTTCCAAAAATTAGGCCCAGAAAATTTTATTTGTTTTATTTGTTAACAAAGCTTAAATTAGAATTTTATAATTTGAAGGATTTAATTTGACCTAATGTGAACTTAAATTAAATTGAATTTTGTTCTTTTCTTCTAGTTGGGTTTTATCTTTTGTCTTCAACACATTTAAACATGTGAGTCTGCATTTTCGTGGATTTCTTGGATTGTTTGATATTTGTTTCAGCTTCTATTAGTTCTCTATATTTTCCAAAAAGAGAAGTCAATTCTTTTCCATCTGTTAAACTCTAGGCCAAATTTCCTAAGCTCATTCCACAACATCTTTATTTTTTTCTATTCCCTGTTCTCTCAACAGGAATGTGCTAAAGGCCAACTTTTATTTTTTCTTTCTCTCTCACTTGGGCCTAGCCGAACTGGGCCAACACCCAGCTCTCGTAGCCAACACCTCCTCTCCTTCCTGTACGTTCAGGTTCACAACTAACATAAGAGGAAACCTCAACAGGCACCACGCATGTTAACTGATGCCCTTCCTTTAATTCCTCCTCCCTGCCTATTTCTCTCCACTTCCTTTCTCTCCCAACCTGCGCCTCTTCTCCTTCCTCTTCCTTCCTCTGTAGGCTGTACGCTCCCTCCACACACACAACACAAAGAGAAGAAACTACAGAAGAGAAACAGCCATCCCTCTTTCCCATAAATCCCATCAGTTTCCAAAACTGCAGCCCCTCCTTGTTGTGCGCCTCCACCTCTTCTTCCACCCCGCATAAACTCCTGCCTCTCTCTTCCTCGTTCTCTCCAAAACACTCCCCGACGAAGGAGGCCATCCCCATCCATTTCCTTGCGCCAGGAACTTCTCCTCCACGCCATGAATCCATTCAGGAAAGAACGAACGCTTTTCGTCGACCACACGCGAACAATTTTACATGTCCGTCTACACTGTTCGTCGAGTTCATCGCACGGTCCCATCAAACTCGGTGAGCCCCTATCAAATTCCTTTTGTACACGTTCTCGACATCATCTAGTGTATCCCATAGACATCATTAGTCAACCACTCTCCATCGTTGCTCGCGCCGATGCGTGAACGGATGTCATCGACATGTCCTCGTACTTTCTGTCCCTCGGATGACACTTTGTACGCAATAGATGATTTGTTTCTCATGCCCATAGTAACCCCATGGTGGAGTTAGATCGCTAGTTTCATCAATAGGTTTTAGTATAAATTTTATTATAGTCATTCTTGCCCAAGATTGAATGGGGGGTTTGTTCATTGGTTAAATTTTGCATTAATATGTTTTGTTCATATGTTTGCGATATGCGTAGGAGTGCATCCTATTGGTCATAATTTTTGCATGCGACAAATGAGTTTTAGATTTATTTGTTTACCGATTATAGTTATGTGATATATTTCTTTCGTGTGGTACGTGGTCGTATGATAGAGCTATGTACAAGTTTCTGTCAATTATTATCATGGGTAGTAGTTGATCGGTGAACTTTTGTGTTGGTTTGATATTTTTTTATATGTTCATGACATGCCTAGGTGTCGCACCTAATTATTTCATAATTTTTGGAGTTAGATGTGACTGATTAGATTTATTGTAATGATTTCTTTTATTTACCTATTATAATTTTGTACGTTGTCTCGTGTTGTTATTTTTTGTACATCATGTAGTCATGTCTTGTGCACACGTACAAATTTTTATGAATGTTCACCATGCATATAATTCCATAGAATTGTTCTAGGCTTCCCTTTGTTTGTCGCATCATGAATTACATCATATCTTGAGTTTTGTTTAGCATAATAGAGATATCTTAGATATAGTTTACATATTCATGTTCATCCATGTTGCATGTTTATTTATTTGTTTGAAATCATGCCATGCCTATGATAGTTGTTTAGGTATTTGTCATGTGTGTTTTTGCATAGTTTTCTTTATGCTAGGCTCTAGATGTTAAATGAAGTGCTATGTTACTTTAGAACAATTCCATTATAGTTCCCTGTGGCATAACACATTTTGTGTAGTTGTTCCTATGGTTTCTTACATGTCACCATTCTAGATTACATGGTTGGTTGCTTTATGTCATGATTTAGGTCATACTGCTATATAGAATTTGTGCTTGTGGTGTAGAACTTAGTTTATTACTTCTTCGTAATTATTCATTTACTTACCTAGACAGTACCTATGTATAATTAACTGGTTGTTATATTTTGTTAGCACTTTCTCAAAGTCGTGCATGTTCTATTGTATGATTTACATGTGTTATATGATCGCTAGTTTGTACTTTTTGATCGCACATATGGATAGCCTTTGCCTATTAGAGATACATGTTACCAGTGTATGATCTCTTATGACTTAAGTTTGATGCTTGATCAATACCCAGCATGATGATGCAACTGCATAACTAGATTGTATAGCATGTGTGTACCAGTTCATGTATTAGATCATGCCTAGTGGTGTATCTTACATCTTTGCAACTATAGATTGTAACAAATAGAAGTGCATGTCATTTTCACTCATGCTAGTATATAGTACATTGCTTGATGTCATGATCTAGTTGTCTAACTTGCTTAAATGCTTAGTATGACATGTCCATGTTCTTATAGGACATAACTATGTCCATGTGTTTATATGAGATAACTAGTATGTAAAGTTGTGTGCTCTTGCCATTCTTGATATTCATGTTAGTTGATATCAACTAAGTTATCTCATTTTTGTGAGCTCTATTCTATTAGTATCATACTTTGGCATCTCATGTGATGATCATTCATACTTAGTGTTATACATTGTATCTAGTTGTTGCATTATTGTATATCTAGATGTCGTTCATGCAAGTGATCTTTCATGACTTATGATGTTCCATGTGCTATAGTTGTACTTGTGTTGCTCTTATATGATTGACTTGTCTCACGTTACTATTATGAGTGTTGTATATGTGTTGCAATAGTTCATCGCATGCTTAGACTAGTTTATCTTTCATGTTAGTTGAGTTGTGTTGTGGTGATATTATAACTGCTAGTGGTTATTGGTATTAGTCGTTCTTTAGTAATAAGACCATATCCTAGTTTAGTATATTATCATGATCACTCGTGTGTGTGATGCATGTGTTATTCGTTGAGACCTCTAGTGATTCTATGCTCACATGCCTCGTGTGAAGATGTGTCTTGATTTAGTTGTTTATTTAGTTTTGACCATAGTATTGGATTGGCTCTTTGTTATAGGAATGCTCGCTATAGTTATTACGTTTGATGTTTATACTTTGGTTGTTGTTAACCATTATGAATATTTGGATTCATCCAAGTATTTATTTGTGGTTGATTATTACTATTAACCATATCATGTCTAAGATAGTTGTTCATCCATTTGTTCCTGTAGGAGATATGCCCTAGAGGCAGTAATAACAGTTATTTTGTATCTCCAAAGTTTGTAATGAATGTTTATGTCCCATGCTATAACTGCTATGATTCTCGAGTCTACAATAACTTGAGGCTCGGAGGGAAACTCATGTGCATGTGTGGTATAATAAACGGTAAAATGTATTCCTAGTCTTGCCTCTAAGACTGGCTCAAGTATTGCATGATGATCCTGTTTTCCTGATCATGGGCATGAATGTGCTGGCAATTTTTGAGGGCACAATGTTGGTAGAACACTTGTGTTGAATCAACCCGAATTGATGTTATGCTATGAGATTCAATCGTTACAAGTTTATGGTTAATAACACAGAGATAGTTAATGTTTGCATAATTCCTTAGACCATGAGAGTATCGAGTTCCTTCGTGCTTGCTTCGTGAACTTTGGGGTTTGTTAAACGTCATCCGTAACTGGGTGGCTATTACGGCGGCTTACGGGTTCACGGAAAGGTATGGCAAGTAACGAGATAGCTCAAGATTGGGATTTGCTCCTCCGACGATGGAGAGATATACTCGGGCCCTCTCGGTGTAATGGTATCCATCATCGTCTGGCCAGACACATTGTGATTTGATCACTGGGATGCCGGAACATGGAAACGAGAAAAGAGAACAAAACCGGTAACGAGGTAACTTGCATAGTGGACAAATTTGTTGATCCACGGGGATGCAATATAACTCACCTCGGGTCTTTGTAACATATCGCGAAGTAACAGGAATAGCACACGGCAACTGGAGGTTCACCCGAATATTCATTCGTGTGGGTATAGGGGTCAATATGGGTGTCCACAGCTCCGATGTTGATCATTGATCGGAAGGGGTTCCGGGTCATGTCTATACTTCACCGAACCTATAGGGTCACACGCTTAAGGGTCATCTATCTGCTGAATACTAGACAGGGGGTCTGAGAGAAAATCACTGAAAAAGTTTCGGACACCGAAAAAGTTTCGGTCAGCGGAAAAGTTCCGCAGAGAGAACCCCGGATGAGTTTCGGTGAAACTGAAAAGTTGTTTCGGGGTATTCCATTAAGTCAAATTGTTTTCGGGATGCCCCTGATAATTCTTGGAGGGTGCCAGAATTATTCTGGAAACTTTCTGGAAATTTCTGGGATGAAAACCGGAAATGTTCCGGAGCTGCCGGAACCACTTCAGATGCTTTTCGCAGATAAAAATCACTAATATGGAATTGTTTCAGAACGTGTTGAAAATTATTTTAGTGGGTACTGGAAATGTTCTAAGCCCACATAAATATTTTCAGTTCGAACGGACGCTGAATAATGTCGTCATGAATAGTGAAAGTGCTTTTTGGGATATTTTTGGAGAGCCACCTTTTAGGACTTTTCAAAGCTTCTAGAAGGGAAAGGCTTGCAAGGGAAGGAACCCCATTTGGGGGGCCCCCAAGGGGTGGCCGGCCACATGTGGTGGAGCTCCATATGGCCTCCCATTATGACCTAAATGCCCATGGGGTGTGACCTAATGCATGGGTTTTTGGTAATTTTTGGAGGCACACTACCCCTTGGCTTTCCTATAAATAGAGGAGGTGAGGGCTGCCATCTCTTCATCCCTTGATCTCATACACATGCTATGCTTTGCTAGCTCTCTCTCTCCCTCCCACGAAAAGAGTTTTTTGTAGAGCCGAAGCCCTACCGGATAGCTGACACCGTATGTGTGCAACCCCGTAGAGAGGTCGTAGTTTCGATCTTTTGCCCGAGGGGCTGTCCGAGTGTCCTCCTGGAGGGCTGTCCAAGTTACCATTCGAGTTTCGAGGGTCCTCCCGAAGGGCTGTCCGTGACATCGTCCGAGGGACTGTCCGACCGCCTCCCGAAGGGCTGTCCGACGAGGGAGTACATCTTGGCGGTTGGGAGGTTGTAAATCCTAGCTGCGGGGATCTGCACCAACGATCTACACCGACTCTTCTTCCACTGCGCTTCGAGTCGGTAAGGATCAGATCAAACCTTGTATGCAGTCTCCATAGTGGTCCTGGGCGTGCTCGCTATACCGATTTTTTTTTTCTGTCACATTCCCCTACAGTTCCATGTGTTGTGTAGCTCTTGTTAATTGTTTGACAAATGAATTAGTTGATATATTGGAGTTGATTCTATTTCCTTTTAATATTATTTTAGGGCTAGACCTTGATCAATTAAATTCATGTTGTTGAATGATGTTTCATTGTTTAACTACTATGGTGTGTAATGTTGATTTGGTTATCGTATACAATACTTGCTTTGAATTATCATATAGTTGATGTGTATGTTGGATGCTATTGACCATTATAAAATATTTAGATTCTATCTAAATATTTATTTGTGGTTAACTATTACCTTCATCATGTCATGTTATGATTGCGTAGTTGAAATGCATAGTTTGGATTGTTCCATGTGTGTTGATGACATTTGGTTTGTTATGTAACAGTTTCCATATAGTAAGCTCAGATGTGTAGTGGGCACTGCTAATGGTTAGTACCATAGTTCGTATTAGAACGTTAGTCTTGTTGACAAGCTTTGCTTAGTCATCTTCAACCTAGACCCTGCCTATCCGTCGAATCCTCTCTACTTACCTTCCAATCGTGCTATCTCCTTTTGGAATCTCCATCTTGATCAATATCTTGCTATCTATCCACTCTTAAATTGTTTTGGATGTTATTTGGATTTGTTATTTATTGTTTGTCTTTTTCTATCATTACAACGAGTAGGGAGTGACGAGGTTGGACGTCGACAGAACCAGGTTGCCGAAGAAGGACTCAACAACGAAGGCATGCCTCTTTATTGATCATACTTATCCTATGTTTACAAAATTGCATGGTTTTTTTATTGTTACTATATGCATGCTATTTTAATTCTCGTAGCCAGTGTGTCGATTGACACATTACCTTGATCCGCTTGTCGCCTATTTACTTGACACCTGAGTAGAAGTATATAGTTCCTGTAGAGTAGAAATGCTTAGCCATGCTTATCACCCTATAGGTGCTTTGTTGAATGACCTCTGAGTCATTGACACTTGAAACTTAACGCTGAGCTAGGCCAGTTGGCCCTTGTTGATCTCCTCTACTCTCTTCTACTTTGGGTGAAACTTACCATCTAAATACTGGTGCGGGCGACAGCTGAATCAAGGATTGAAGGAGCGATTGGCTGCCCTTCACAAGTTGAAGGGGGCAATCAGTCGTCCGTGCCGCATGAGGCCTAATAAGTCTTGGATTTGAAGATTGTGATAACAGTACAGCCACATGCTATATGGGCACTGGCTTGGTTAATTAGTTAGTTCACTCTTATTGTCGTCATCGCCGTACCGCAGATGGGATAGCTCCCTTGCGAGGAGTATCCTCGGCACAAAAGGGGGGCCCGGACTGTGAACTGTGGTTACTTCCGTGTTGAAACCTAGTGGGCTTGGCACAGTAAGTTTGGTCTAATGAAAGACCTCGTCACAATCTCCCTGCCGGTATACCAGATGGTGTACTACGCTAGCGACGGCTAGTGGCAACAAGTCGGGATTGTGTCGTGTGGGTAAAGTGTACAACCTGTGTAGAGGGTAAAACTATTCGAATAGCCGTGTCCACGGTCATGGACGACACATGAATCTTTCTTGACATACAGGACCTGTCTTTCTTATTCCCTCTTTGCCCCTATTCTTGGAACCTATGAAGAGTGTGAGTTGATCGAGGATCCTCACTTTGATGAAAGTTATTCTGAAGATAAAACATGTTTTCTTCAAAACTGCTTTTATCCAACTGCTATATTTTTCAAACAAAATTAGCTTTTATGCAAATGAGCCGTACAACCTTCCATTGAAGCCACATATAGCTATTAGGTCCTCTCCGAGGGAGGCATGTTGAGTACGTAATGTACTCATGGCAATATTTTTGTTGAACAACAGAGTTTGATGAAGACGAAGGTGATGACCACGACAACTATGGCGATCCGTAGGAGTGAGGTCACGTGGACTACATCGACCGCCTGTGGTAGAGATGGAGTCGCTACGCATTTTACTTTCTGCTGTTTTCTGATTGTAATAAATGTCATGAGACATTTCACTAGGTATGTCTTGTGACAGATATACTACTTGTAATGCTTTTATGTATTCTGCAATGATATCATTTCACTGTGTTGTCAACAATGATCCTGGGGTTGACACTTAAACACAGGAGGATCTGGAAGTTAATTCCGGGTTCTCACAGAAGTGGTATCAGAGCCGATGTGGACCTAGGCGCGTGGCCTTAGTTAGAAATGGAAAGCCTTAGGGACCAATTTGATAAGAAAACTATTTTGAAAAGAATTATTCTTGTAGTCTTCTTCTTTGCTATTGCTCTTCTTATCTTATCTTATCTTATTCAAATAAGGTTTAAACTCTACTTCTCTACCATTCTCTTTATAGTATGTGAAACCTTCCCTGCCCATGGTGTTGAAAAGTCGGAAGCTTTAGAAGACGTGCTAGGAATTTCAACATAACTTCAAGCCCTGAAGCTCTTACTAGTAACATTTTGCCAAGAGAAGACACCTCGAGACCTCAAGAAGGCAAAAATTGTCGATCATGCTCCAATCGTCAATGTCGAAGATCTACACCAAGTTATGATGTGACCAGCATATAGGATTAGGTTGGTTTACACCCTTGTAGTGGTAGAACTCATAGCTTGTAGACGCAAAACCTTTTTTGTGTGAGTATAATCTGCATACTTTTCTTCTCTTGTTTTCCTATGCAGTCATACTAAAACCCTATTTGCCAAAATGAGTTGCTTTGAGTTTTATTTGGATAGTTTTATGATTATTTGGGTGTTATCTTTTGTCTATCTTCTGGGGTATCTCCTCCTTGTGTAGGATTCTTCTACTCCTCTTGTACTCTTTCCCTCTTCCCTATAACCCTGGAGGTCACCTTGAGATGAACAAAGTTTCAACAACCCACATAGAGATCTATTATGAAAGTGAGCCCTATGGAAAACCTCTTTTAAGGGGGGGGGGGGGTAGTTCATGGTGATTTGTGGCAAGATCGAATATTTGAAGACCTTCACTTGCAAAGAATATGAAGATTTGAAGACCTTCATTGCACCTACTATACTATAAGTTCAACCTAAAGACGGATCAATGAGTCTATCCGCACGAAAGCTTGACCTATAGAAGAAGGCAATGCCGAAGAACATTCAACCACTTGCAGAAGTTGTGTGGTTACCATCGCCAAGATCGAAGGACTGCTTCCATGACTTGAGCAAGCTAGAGATAGTATCAACAATCGAAGTATCTCCAATCAAGACTCAAAGACGCCTATCACTGAGTTCAGAATCGATCATGATTCCACAAGTTTCTGAGAAGAACTATGTCGGAGATGATGCTAACCCAAACCCATTCCCTTTAGTCAGCCTGAATCTCGGGGACGAGATTCCTTTTAAGGGGGGTAGATCTGTAACATCCCGATTATCAGAATGTTCAAGAAAAAGTTTTCCAAAAATTAGGGCTAGAAAATTTTATTTGTTTTATTTGTTAATAAAGCTTAAATTAGAATTTTATAATTTGAAGGATTTAATTTGACCTAATGCGAACTTAAATTAAATTGAGTTTTGTTCTTTTCTTCTAGTTGGGTTTTATCTTTTGTCTTCAACACATTTAAACATGTGAGTCTGCATTTTCGTGGATTTCTTAGATTGTTTGATATTTGTTTCAGCTTCTATTAGTTCTCTATATTTTCCAAAAAGAGAAGTCAATTCTTTTCCATATGTTAAACTCTAGGCCAAATTTCCTAAGCTCATTCCACAACATCTTTATTTTTTTCTATTCCATGTTCTCTCAACAGGAATGGGCCAAATGCCAACTTTTATTTTTTTTCTTTCTCTCCCACTTGGGCCTAGCCGAACTGGGCCAACACCCAGCTCTCCTAGCCAGCATCTCCTCTCCTTCCTGTAAGTTCACGTTCTCAACTAACATAAGAGGAAACCTCAACAACCACCACGCATGTTAACTGATGCCCTTCCTTTAATTCCTCCTCCCTGCCTATTCTCTCCACTTCCTTTCTCTCCCAACCTGCGCCTCTTCTCCTTCCTCTTCCTTCCTCTGTAGGCTGTACGCTCCCTCCACACACACAACACACAGAGAAGCAACGTACAGAAGAGAAACAGCCCTCCCTCTTTCCCATAAATCCCATTAGTTTCCAAAACTGCAGCCCCTCCTTGTTGTGCGCCTCCACCTCTTCTTCCACCCTGCAGAAACTCCTGCCTCTCCCTTCCTCGTTCTCTCCAAAACACTCTGCAAAAAAAATGGTGATCCATGGACACCGGTGTTCGACCCCGATGAAGGAGGCCATCCCCATCTGTTTCCTTGCGCCAGGAACTTCTCCTCCACGCCATGAATCCGTTCAGGAAAGAACGAACGCTTTTCGTCGACCACACGCGAACAATTTTACATGTCCGTCTACACTGTTCGTCGAGTTCATCGCACTGTCCCGTCAAACTCGGTGAGCCCCTATCAAATTCCTTTTGTACACGTTCTCGACATCATCTAGTGTATCCCATAGACATCATTAGTCAACCACTCTCCATCGTTGCTCGCGCCGATGCGTGAACGGATGCCATCGACATGTCCTCGTACTTTCTGTCCCTCGGATGACACTTTGTACGCAATAGATGATTTGTTTCTCATGCCCATAGTAACCCCATGGTGGAGTTAGATCGCTAGTTTCATCAATAGGTTTTAGTATAAATTTTATTATAGTCGTTCTTGCCCAAGATTGAATGGGGGGTTTGTTCATCGGTTAAATTTTGTATTAATATGTTTTGTTCATATGTTTGCGATATGCGTAGGAGTGCATCCTATTGGTCATAATTTTTGCATGCGACAAATGAGTTTTAGATTTATTTGTTTACCGATTATAGTTATGTGATATATTTCTTTCATGTGGTACGTGGTCGTATGATAGAGCAATGTACAAGTTTATGTCAATTATTATCATGGGTAGTAGTTGATCGATGAACTTTTGTGTTGGTTTGATATTTTTTTATATGTTCATGACATGCCTAGGTGTCGCACCTAATTATTTCATAATTTTTGGAGTTAGATGTGACTGATTAGATTTATTGTAATGATTTCTTTTATTTACGTATTATAGTTTTGTACGTTGTCTCGTGTTGTTATTTTTTGTACATCATGTAGTCATGCCTTGTGCACACGTACAATTTTTTATAAATGTTCACCATTCATATAATTCCATAGAATTGTTCTAGGCTTCCCTTTGTTTGCTGCATCATGAATTACATCATATCTTGAGTTTTGTTTAGCATAATAGAGATATCTTAGATATAGTTTACATATTCATGTTCATCCATGTTGCATGTTTATTTATTTGTTTGAAATCATGCCATGCCTATGATAGTTGTTTAGGTATTTGTCATGTGTATTTTTGCATAGTTTTCTTTATGCTAGGCTCTAGATGTTAAATGAAGTGCTATGTTACTTTAGAACAATTCCATTATAGTTCCCTGTGGCATAACACATTTTGTGTAGTTGTTCCTATGGTTTTCTTACATGTCACCATTCTAGATTACATGGTTGGTTGCTTTATGTCATGATTTAGGTCATACTGCTATATAGAATTTGTGCTTGTGGTGTAGAACTTAGTTTATTACTTCTTCGTAATTATTCATTTACTTACCTAGACAGTACCTATGTATAATTAACTGGTTGTTATATTTTGTTAGCACTTTCTCAAAGTCATGCATGTTCTATTGTATGACTTACATGTGTTATATGATCGCTAGTTTGTACTTTTTGATCGCACATATGGATAGCCTTTGCCTATTAGAGATACATGTTACCAGTGTATGATCTCTTATGACTTAAATTTGATGCTTGATCAATACCCCGCATGATGATGCAACTGCATAACTAGATTGTATAGCATGTGTGTACCAGTTCATGTATTAGATCATGCCTAGTGGTGTATCTTACGTCTTTGCAACTATAAATTGTAACAAATAGAAGTGCATGTCATTTTCACTCATGCTAGTATATAGTACATTGCTTGATGTCATGATCTAGTTGTCTAACTTGCCTAAATGCTTAGTATGACATGTCCATGTGCTTATAGGACATAACTATGTCCATGTGTTTATATGAGATAACTAGTATGTAAAGTTGTGTGCTCTTGCCATTCTTGATATTCATGTTAGTTGATATCAACTAAGTTGTCTCATTTTTGTGAGTTGTATTCTATTAGTATCATACTTTGGCATCTCGTGTGATGATCATTCATACTTAGCGTTATACATTGTATCTAGTTGTTGCATTATTGTATATCTAGATGTCGTTCATGCAAGTGATCTTTCATGACATATGATGTTCCATGTGCTATAGTTGTACTTGTGTTGCTCTTATATGATTGACTTGTCTCACGTTACTATTATGAGTGTTGTATATGTGTTGCAATAGTTCATCGCATGCTTAGACTAGTTTATCTTTCATGTTAGTTGAGTTGTGTTGTGGTGATATTATAACTGCTAGTGGTTATTGGTATTAGTCGTTCTTTAGTAATAAGACCATATCCTAGTTTAGTATATTATCATGATCACTCGTGTGTGTGATGCATGTGTTATTCGTTGAGACCTCTAGTGATTCTATGCTCACATGCCTCGTGTGAAGATGTGTCTTGATTTAGTTTTGACCATAGTATTGGATTGGCTCTTTGTTATAGGAATGCTCGCTATAGTTATTACGTTTGATGTTTATACTTTGGTTGTTGTTAACCATTATGAATATTTGGATTCATCCAAGTATTTATTTGTGGTTGGTTATTACTCTTAACCATATCATGTCTAAGATAGTTGTTCATCCATTTGTTCCATGTGTTGTGTAGCTCTTGTTAATTGTTTGACAAATGAATTAGTTGATATAATGGAGTTGATTCTATTTCCTTTTAATATTATTTTAGGGCTAGAACTTGATCAGTTAAATTCATGTTGTTGAATGATGTTTCATTGTTTAACTACTATGGTGTGTAATGTTGATTTGGTTATCGTATACAATACTTGCTTTGAATTATCATATAGTTGATGTGTATGTTGGATGCTATTGACCATTATAAAATATTTAGATTCTATCCAAATATTTATTTGTGGTTAACTATTACCTTCATCATGTCATGTTATGATTGCGTAGTTGAAATGCATAGTTTGGATTGTTCCATGTGTGTTGATGACATTTGGTTTGTTATGTAACAGTTTCCATATAGTAAGCTCAGATGTGTAGCGGGCACTGCTAATGGTTAGTACCATAGTTCGTATTAGAACATTAGTCTTGTTGACAACCTTTGCTTAGTCATCTTCAACCTAGACCCTGCCTATCCGTCGAATCCTCTCTACTTACCTTCCAATCGTGCTATCTCCTTTTGGAATCTCCATCTTGATCAATATCTTGCTATCTATCCACTCTTAAATTGTTTTGGATGTTATTTGGATTTGTTATTGCTTTGGTATTTATTGTTTGTCTTTTTCTATCATTACAACGAGTACGGAGTGACGAGGTTGGACGTCGACAGAACCAGGTTACCGAAGAAGGACTCAACAACGAAGGCATGCCTCTTTATTGATCTTACTTATCCTATGTTTACAAAATTGCATGGGTTTTTTTATTGTTACTATATGCATGCTATTTTAATTCTCGTAGCTAGCGTGTCGATTGACACATTACCTTGATCTGCTTGTCACCTATTTACTTGACACCTGAGTAGAAGTATATAGTTCCAGTAGAGTAGAAATGCTTAGCCATGCTTATCACCCTATAGGTGCTTTGTTGAATGACCTCTGAGTCATTGACACTTGAAACTTAACGCTGAGCTAGGCCAGTTGGCCCTTGTTGATCTCCTCTACTCTGTTCTACTCTGGGTGAAACTTACCATCTAAATACTGGTGCGGGCGACAGCTGAATCAAGGATTGAAGGAGCGATTGGCTGCCCTTCACAAGTTGAAGGGGGCAATCAGTCGTCCGTGCCGCATGAGGCCTAATAAGTCTTGGATTTGAAGATTGTGATAACAGTACAGCCACATGCTATATGGGCACTGGCTTGGTTAATTAGTTAGTTCACTCTTATTGTCGTCATCGCCGTACCACAGATGGGATAGCTGCCTTGCGAGGAGTATCCTCAGCACAAAAGGGGGGCCCGGACTGTGAACTGCGGATACTTCCGTGTTGAAACCTAGTGGGCTTGGCACAGTAAGTTTGGTGTAATGAAAGACCTCGTCACAATCTCCCTGTCGGTATACTAGATGGTGTACTACGCTAGCGACGGCTAGTGGCAACAAGTCGGGATTGTGTCGTGTGGGTAAAGTGTACAACCTCTGTAGAGTGTAAAACTATTCGAATAGCCGTGTCCACTGTCATGGACGACACATGAATCTTTCTTGACATACAGGACCTATCTTTCTTATTCCCTCTTTGCCCCTATTGTTGGAACCTATGAAGAGTGTGAGTTGATCGAGGATCCTCACTTTGATGAAAGTTATTCTGAAGATAAAACATGTTTTCATCAAAACTGCTTTTATGCAACTGCTATATTTTTCAAACAAAATTAGCTTTTATGCAAATGAGCCGTACAACCTTCCATTGAAGCCACATATAGCTATTAGGTCCTCTCCGAGGGAGGCATGTTGAGTACGTAATGTACTCATGGCAATATTTTTGTTGAACAACAGAGTTTGATGAAGACGAAGGTGATGACCACGGCAACTATGGCGATCCGTAGGAGTGAGGTCACGTGGACTACATCGACCGCGTGTGGCAGAGATGGAGTCGCTACGCATTTTACTTTCCGCTATTTTCTGATTGTAATAAATGTCATGAGACATTTCACTAGTTATGTCTTGTGACAGATATGTTGGGAAACGTAGCATGCAATTTCAAAAAATTTCTACGCTCACGCAAGATCTATCTAGGATATGCATAGCAACGAGAGGGGGAGAGTGTGTCCACATACCCTCATAGACCGAAAGCGGAAGCGTTAGCTTAACGCGGTTGATGTAGTTGAACGTCTTCTTGATTCAACCGATCAAGCACCGAACGTACGGCGCCTCCGAGTTCTGCATATGTTCAGCTTGCTGACGTCCCTTGAACTCTTGATCCAGCAAAGTTTCGAGGGAGAGTTTCGTCAGCACGACGGCGTGGTGACGGTGATGGTGAAGTGATCCGCGCAGGGCTTCGCCTAAGCACTACGACAATATGACCGAAGGAGTAAACAGTGGAGGGGGGCGCCGCACACGGCTAAGAACAATTGTTGTGTCCTTGGAGGCACCCCCGCCTCCGTATATAAAGGAGGGAGAGGGGAGGAGGCCGGCCTAGGGGCGCCACAAGTGGGAGGAGTCCCACTTGGGCTCCTAGTAGGATTCGGCCCCCCCTTTCCTTTTACCGGAAGGGGAAAGGGGGAAGGAGAGAGAGAAGGAGAAGGAAAGGGGGGCGCCGCCCCCTCCCCTTGTCCAATTCGGACTCCTCCCTGGGGGGGGGGGGGGCGCCACCCCATGTGGGCTGGTTTGCCTCCCTCCTATGGCCCATATGGCCCATATCTTCCCCCGGGGGGGTTCCGGTAACCCCCCCCGGTACTCCGATACGTACCCGATATATTCCGAAACGCTTCCGGTGTCCGAATACTATCGTCCAATATATCAATCTCTACCTCTCGACCATTTCGAGAGTCCTCGTCATGTCCGTGATCTCATTCGGGACTCCGAACAATCTTCAGTCACCAAAACACATAACTCATAATACAAATCGTCATCGAACGTTAAGCGTGCGGACCCTACGGGTTCGAGAACTATGTAGACACAACCGAGACACCTCTCCGGTCAATAACCAATAGCGGATCCTAGATGTCCATATTGGCTCCTACATATTCTACGAAGATCTTTATCGGTTGAACCGTTATGACAACATACGTAATTCCCTTTGTCATCGGTATGTTACTTGCCCGAGATTCGATCGTCGGTATCTCCATACCTAGTTCAATTTCGTTACCGGCAAGTCTCTTTACTCGTTCCATAATGCATCATCCCGTAACTAACTCATTAGTCACATTGCTTGCAAGGCTTATCATGATGTGCATTACCGAGAGGGCCCAGAGATACCTCTCTGATACTCGGAGTGACAAATCCTAATCTCGATCTATGCCAACCCAACAAACACCTTCGGAGACACCTGTAGAGCATCTTTATAATCACCTAGTTACGTTGTGACGTTTGATAGCACACAAGGTGTTCCTCCGGTATTCGGGAGTTGCATAATCTCATAGTCAAAGGAATATGTATAAGTGATGAAGAAAGCAATAACAATAAAACTTAACGATCATTATGCTAAGCTAACGGATGGGTCTTGTCCATCACATCATTCTCCTAATGATGTGATCCTGTTAATCAAATGACAACACATGTCTATGGTTAGGAAACTTAATCATCTTTGATCAACGAGCTAGTCTAGTAGAGGCTTACTAGGGACTCGGTGTTTTGTCTATGTATTCACACATGTATCAAGTTTCCGGTTAATACAATTCTAGCATGAATAATAAACATTTATCATGATATAAGGAAATATAAATAACAACTTTATTATTGCCTCTAGGTCATATTTCCTTCAATCTCCCACTTGCACTAGAGTCAATAATCTAGATTACATAGTAATGATTCTAACACCCATGGAGTCTTGGTGCTGATCATGTTTTGCTCGTGGAAGAGGCTTAGTCAACGGGTCTGCTACATTCAGATCCGTATGTATGTTGCAAATTTCTATGTCTCCATCCTTGACTTGTTCACGAATGGAGTTGAAGCGTCTCTTGATGTGTTTGGTTCTCTTGTGAAACCTGGATTCCTTCGCCAAGGCAATTGCTCCAGTGTTGTCACAAAAGATTTTCATTGGATCCGATGCACTAGGCATTACACCCAGATTGGATATGAACTCCTTCATCCAGACTCCTTCATTTGCTGCTTCCGAAGCAGCTATGTACTCCACTTCACACGTAGATCCCGCCACGATGCTCTGCTTGGAACTGCACCAACTGACAGCTCCACCAATCAATATAAATACGTATACGATTTGTGACTTAGAGTCATCCAGATCAGTGTCAAAGCTAGCAACGACATAACCATTTACGATGAGCTCTTTGTCACCTCCATAAACGAGAAACATATCCTTGGTCCTTTTCAGGTACTTCAGGATGTTCTTGACCGCTGTCTAGTGATCCATTCCTGGATTACTTTGGTACCTCCCTGCGAAACTTATGGCAAGGCACACATCAGGTCTGGTACACAGCATAGCATACATGATAGAACCTATGGCTGAGGCATAGGGAATGACTTTCATTTTCTCTTTATCTTCTGCAGTGGTTGGGCTTTGAGTCTGACTCAACTTCACACCTTGTAACACAGGCAAGAACCCTTTCTTTGACTGATCCATTTTGAACTTCTTCAAAACTTTATCAAGGTATGTGCTTTGTGAAAGTCCTATTAAGCGTCTTGATCCATCCCTATAGATCTTGATGCCCAATATATAAGCAACTTCACCGAGGTCTTTCATTGAAAAACTCTTATTCAAGTATCCTTTTATGCTATCCAGAAATTCTATATCATTTCCAATCAACAATATGTCATCTACATATAATATTAGAAATGCTACAGAGCTCCCACTCACTTTCTTGTAAATACAGGCTTCACCGAAATTCTGTATAAAACCATATGCTTTGATCACCTTATCAAAGCGTACATTCCAACTCCGAGATGCTTGCACCAGTCCATAGATGGATCGCTGGAGCTTGCACACTTTGTTAGCACCTTTAGGATCGACAAAACCTTCTGGTTGCATCATATACAACTCTTCTTTAAGAAATCCATTAAGGAATGCAGTTTTGACGTCCATTTGCCAGATTTCATAATCATAAAATGTGGCAATTGCTAACATGATTCGGACATACTTAAGCATTGCTACGGGTGAGAAGGTCTCATCATAGTCAACTCCTTGAACTTGTCGAGAACCTTTTGCAACAAGTCGAGCTTTGTAGACAGTAACATTACCATCAGCATCAGTCTTCTTCTTGAAGATCCATTTATTCTCTATGGCTTGCCGATCATTGGTCAAGTCAACCAAAGTCCACACTTTATTCTCATACATGGATCCCATCTCAGATTTCATGGCCTCAAGTCATTTTGCGGAATCTAGGCTCATCATCGCTTCCTCATAGTTCATAGGTTCGTCATGGTCTAGTAACATGACTTATAGAACAGGATTACCATACCACTCTGGTGCGGAACGTACTCTGGTTGACCTACGAGGTTCTGTAGAAACTTGATCTGAAGTTTCATGATCATTATCATTAGTTTCCTCACTAATTGGTGTAGGCATCAGGGAACTGTTTTCTGTGATGAGCTATTCTCCAATTAGAGAGAAGGTACAATTACCTCATCAAGTTCTACTTTCCTCCCACTCACTTCTTTCGAGAGAAACTCCTTCTCTAGAAAGGATTCATTCTTAGCAACAAAGATCTTGCCTTCGGATCTGTGATAGAAGGTGTACCCAACAGTTTCTTTTGGGTATCCTATGAAGACGCACTTCTCCGATTTGGGTTCGAGCTTATCAGGCTGAAGTTTTTTCACATAAGCATCGCAACCCCAAACTTTAAGAAACAACAGCATAGGTTTCTTGCCAAACCACAGTTCATACAGTGTCGTCTCAACAGATTTAGATGGTGACCTATTTAACGTGAATGCAGCTGTCTCTAATGCATAACCCCAAAATGATAGTGGTAAATCGGTAAGAGACATCATAGATCGCACCATATCTAATAAAGTACGGTTACGATGTTTGGACACACCATTACGCTGTGGTGTTCCAGGTGGCATGAGTTGTGAAACTATTCCACATTGTTTGAAATGAAGGCCAAACTCATAACTCAAATATTCGCCTCCGCGATCAGATCGTAGAAACTTTATTTTCTTGTTATGATGATTTTCCACTTCACTCTGAAATTCTTTGAACTTTTCAAATGTTTCAGACTTGTGTTTCATTAAGTAGATATACCCATATCTGCTTAAATCATCTGTGAAGGTCAGAAAATAACGATACCCGCCGCGAGCCTCAACACTCATCGGACCGCATACATCGGTATGTATTATTTCCAATAAGTCAGTGGCTCGCTCCATTGTTCCGGAGAACGGAGTCTTAGTCATCTTGCCCATGAGGCATGGTTCGCAAGCATCAAATGATTCATAATCAAGTGATTCCAAAAGTCCATCCGTATGGAGTTTCTTCATGCACTTTACACCAATATGACCTAAACGGCAGTGCCACAAATATGTTGCACTATCATTATCAACTTTGCATCTTTTGGCATCAATATTATGAATATGTGTATTACCACGATCGAGATTCAACAAAAATAGACCACTCTTCAAGGGTGCATGACCATAAAAGATATTACTCATATAAATAGAACAACCATTATTCTCTGATTTAAATGAATAACCGTCTCGCATCAAACAAGATCCAGATATAATGTTCATGCTCAACGCTGGCACCAAATAACAATTATTCAGGTCTAAAACTAATCCCGAAGGTAGATGTCGAGGTAGCGTGCCGACGGCGATCACATCGACCTTGGAACCATTTTCGACGCGCATCATCACCTCGTCCTTAGCCAATCTTCGTTTAATCCATAGCCCCTGTTTCGAGTTGGAAATATGAGCAACAGAACCAGCATCAAATACCCAGGCACTACTACGAGCATTAGTAAGGTACACATCAATAACATGTATATCAAATATACCTTTGTTCACTTTGCCATCCTTCTTATCTGCCAAATACTTGGGGCAGTTCCGCTTCCAGTGACCAGTCACTTTGGAGTAGAAGCACTCAGTTTCAGGCTTAGATCCAGACTTGGGCTTCTTCCCGGGAGTGGCAACTTGCTTGCCATTGTTCTTGAAGTTCCCCTTCTTTCCTTTGCCCTTTTACTTGAAACTAGTGGTCTTGTTAACCATCAACACTTGATGCTCCTTCTTGATTTCTACCTCCGCAGCTTTGAGCATAGTGAAGAGCTCGGGAATTGTCTTATCCATCCCTTGCATGTTATAGTTCATCACAAAGCCTTTGTAGCTTGGTGGCAGTGATTGAAGAACTCTGTCAATAACACTATCATCCGAAAGATTAACTCCCAGCTGAGTCAAGTGATTATGATATCCAGACATTCTGAGTATGTGTTCACTGACAGAACTGTTCTCCTCCATCTTGCAGCTATAGAACTTGTTGGAGACTTCATATCTCTCAACTCGGGCATTTGCTTGAAATATCAACTTCAACTCCTGGAACATCTCATATGGTCCATGACGTTCAAAACATCTTTGAAGTCCCGATTCTAAGCCGTAAAGCATGGCACACTGAACTATCGAGTAGTCATCAGATCGAGCTTGCTAGACATTCATAACATCAGCATCTGCTCCTGCAGCAGGCCTTTCACCTAGCGGTGCATCAAGGACATAATTCTTCTGTGCAGCAATGAGGATAATCCTCAAGTTACGGACCCGGTCCGTGCAGTTGCTACCATCATCTTTCAACTTAGCTTTCTCTAGGAACGCATTAAAATTCAAGGGAACGGTAGCACGGGCCATTGATCTACAACATAGATATGCAAAAACTATCAGGACTAAGTTCATGATAAATTAAGTTCAATTAATCATATTACTTAAGAACTCCCACTTAGATAGAAAACCCTCGAGTCATCTAAATGATCACGTGATCCATATCAACTAAACCATGTCCGATCATCACGTGAGATGGAGTAGTTTTCAATGGTGAACATCTCTATGTTGATCATATCAACTATATGATTCACGTTCGACCTTTTGGTCTCCAGTATTCCGAGGCCATGTCTGTACATGCTAGGCTTGTCAAGTTTAACCCGAGTATTCCGCACATGCAAAACTATCTTGCACCCATTGTATGTGAACGTAGAGCTTATCACACCCGATCATCACGTGGTGTCTTGGCACGACGAATTGTCGCAATGGTGCATACTCAGGGAGAACACTTATACCTTGAAATTTTAGTGAGGGATCATCTTATAATGCTACCGCCGTACTAAGCAAAATAAGATGCATAAAAGATAAACATCACATGCAATCAACATATGTGACATGATATGGCCATCATCATCTTGTGCCTTTGATCTCCATCTCCAAAGCACCGTCATGATCTCCATCGTCATCGGCATGACACCTTGATCTTCATCGTAGCGTCATTGTCGTCTCGCCAACTATTACTTCTACAACTATCGCTAACGCATAGTGATAAAGTAAAGCAATTACATGGCGATTGCATTTCATACAATAAAGCGACAACCATAAGGCTCTTGCCAGTTGCCAATAACTTTTACAAAACATGATCATCTCATACAACAACGTATATCACATCATGTCTTGACCATATCACATCACAACATGCCCTGCAAAAACAAGTTAGACGTCCTCTACTTTGTTGTTGCAAGTTTTACGTGGCTGCTACGGGCTTCTAGCAAGAACCATTCTTACCTACGCATCAAAACCACAATGATGTTTCGTCAAGTTTGCTGTTTTAACCTTCAACAAGGACCGGCCGTAGTCAAATTCGATTCAACTAAAGTTGGAGAAACAGACACCCGCCAGCCACCTTTATGCAACAAGTTGCATGTCTGTCGGTGGAACCGGTCTCATGAACGCGGTCATGTAAGGTTGGTCCGGGCCGCTTCATCCAACAATACTGCCAAATCAAAATAAGACGTTGGTGGTAAGCAGTATGACTATCATCGCCCACAACTCTTTGTGTTCTACTCATGCATATCATCTACGCATAGACCTGGCTCGGATGCCACTGTTGGGAAACATAGCATGCAATTTCAAAAAATTTCTACACTCACGCAAGATCTATCTAGGATATGCATAGCAACGAGAGGGGGAGAGTGTGTCCACGTACCCTCGTAGACCAAAAGCGGAAGCGTTAGCTTAACGCGGTTGATGTAGTCGAACGTCTTCTCGATTCAACCGATCAAGCACCGAACGTACGGTGCCTCCGAGTTCTACACACGTTCAGCTCGATGACGTCCCTCGAACTCTTGATCCAGCAAAGTGTTGAGGGAGAGTTTCGTCAGCATGACGGCGTGGTGACGGTGATGGTGAAGTGATCCGCGCAGGGCTTCGCCTAAGCACTACGACAATATGACCGGAGGAGTAAACGGTGGAGGGGGGCGCCGCACACAGCTAAGAACAATTGTTGTGTCCTTGGAGGCGCCCCCTGCCTCCGTATATAAAGGAGGGAGAGGGGAGAAGGCCGGCCTAGGGGCGCCACAAGTGGGAGGAGTCCCACTTGGGCTCCTAGTAGGATTCGGCCCCCCCTTTCCTTTTACCGGAAGGGGAAAGGGGGAAGGAGAGAGAGAAGGAGAAGGAAAGGGGGGCGCCGCCCCCTCCCCTTGTCCAATTCAGACTCCTCCCTTGGGGGTGGGGGGGCCGCCACCCCCTTGTGGGCTGGTTTGCCGCCCTCCTATGGCCCATATGGCCCATATCTTCCCCCGGGGGGGGGGGGGCGCCACCCCTTGTGGGCTGGTTTGCCGCCCTCCTATGGCCCATATGGCCCATATCTTCCCCGGGGGGGGGGGGGGGGGGGGGGTTCTGGTAACCCCTCGGGTACTCTGATACGTACCCGATACATTCCGAAATGCTTCCGGTGTCCGAATACTGTCGTCCAATATATCAATCTTTACATCTCGACCATTTCAAGAGTCCTCGTCATGTCCGTGATCTCATCCGGGACTCCGAACAATCTTCGATCACCAAATCACATAACTCATAATACAAATCGTCATCGAACGTTAAGCGTGCGGACCCTACGGGTTCGATAACTATGTAGACATGACCGAGACACATATCCAGTCAATAACCAATAGCGGAACCTGGATGCTCATATTGGTTCCTACATATTCTATGAAGATCTTTATGTGTCGAACCGCAATGACAACATACATTATTCCCTTTGTCATCGGTATGTTACTTGCCCGAGATTCGATCGTTGGTATCTCCATACCTAGTTCAATCTCGTTACCGGCAAGTCTCTTTACTCGTTCCGTAATGCATCATCCCGTAACTAACTCATTAGTCACATTGCTTGCAAGGCTTATCATGATGTGCATTACCGAGAGGGCCCAGAGATACCTCTCCGATACTCGGAGTGACAAATCCTAATCTCGATCTATGCCAACCCAACAAACACCTTCGGAGACACTTGTAGATCATCTTTATAATCACCCAGTTACGTTGTGACGTTTGATAGCACACAAGGTGTTCCTCCGGTATTCGGGAGTTGCATAATCTCATAGTCAAAGGAATATGTATAAGTCATGAAGAAAGCAATAGTAATAAAACTTAACGATCATTATGCTAAGCTAACGGATGGGTCTTGTCCATCACATCATTCTCCTAATGATGTGATCCCGTTCATCAAATGACAACACATGTCTATGGTTAGAAAACTTAACCATCTTTGATCAACGAGCTAGTCTAGTAGAGGCTTACTAGGGACTCGGTGTTTTGTCTATGTATTCACACATGTATCAAGTTTCTGGTTAATACAATTCTAGCATGAATAATAAAAATTTATCATGATATAAGGAAATATAAATAACAACTTTATTATTGCCTCTAGGGCATATTTCCTTCAAGATATACTACTTGTAATGCTTTTATGTATTCTGCAATGATATCATTTCATTGTGTTGTCAACAATGATCCTGGGGTTGACACTTAAACACAGGAGGATCTGGAAGTTAATTCCGGGTTCTCACAGTTTCAGACTTGTGTTTCATTAAGTAGATATACCCATATCTACTCAAATCATCCGCGAAGGTCAGAAAATAACGATACCCGCCGCGTGCCTCAACACTCATCGGACCGCATACATCGGTATGTATTATTTCCAATAAGTCATTGGCTCGCTCCATTGTTCCGGAGAACGGAGTTTTAGTCATCTTTCCCATGAGGCATGGTTCGCAAGTATCAAATGATTCATAATCAAGTGATTCCAAAAGCCCATCTGCATGGAGTTTCTTCATGCGTTTTACACCAATATGACTTAAACGGCAGTGCCACAAATATGTTGCACTATCATTATCAACTTTGCATCTTTTGGCATCAATATTATGAATATGTGTATCACTGCAATCGAGATTCAACAAAAATAGACCACTCTTCAAGGGTGCATGACCATAAACGATATTACTCATATAAATAGCACAACCATTATTCTCTGATTTAAACGAATAACCGTCTCGCACTAAACAAGATCCAGATATAATGTTCATGCTCAACGCTGGCACCAAATAACAATTATTCAGGTCTAAAACTAATCCCGAAGGTAGATGTAGAGGTAGCGTGCCGACGGCGATCACATCGACCTTGGAACCATTCCCGACGCGCATCGTCACCTCGTCCTTAGCCAATCTTCGTTTAATCCGTAGCTCCTGTTTCGAGTTACAAATATGAGCAACTGAACCTGTATCAAATACCCAGGCGCTACTATGAGCATTAGTAAGGTACACATCAATAACATGTATATCAAATATACCTTAGTTCACTTTGCCATCCTTCTTATCCGCCAAATACTTGGGGCAGTTCCGCTTCCAGTGACAAGTCACTTTGCAGTAGAAGCACTCAGTTTCAGGCTTGGGTCTGGCTTTGGGCTTCTTCCCGGGAGTGGCAACTTGCTTGCCATTCTTTTTGAAGTTCTCTTTCTTTCCCTTGCCCTTTTTCTTGAAACTAGTGGTTTTGTTAACCATCAACACTTGATGCTCCTTCTTGATTTCTACCTCCGCGGCCTTAAGCATTGTGAAGAGCTCGGGAATTGTTTTGTTCATCCCTTGCATATTATAGTTCATCACAAAGCCTTTGTAGCTTGGTGGCAGTGATTGAAGAACTCTGTCAATAACACAATCAACCGGAAGATCAACTCCCAGTTTAGTCAAGTGATTATAATACCCAGACATTTTGAGTATGTGTTCACTGACAGAACTGTTCTCCTCCATCTTGCAGCTATAGAACTTGTTGGAGACATCATATCTCTCAACCCGGGCATTTGCTTGAAATATTAACTTCAACTCTAGGAACATCTCCTATGCTCCATGACGTTCAAAACATCTTTGAAGTCCCGGTTCTAAGCCGTAAAGCATGGCACACTGAACTATCGAGTAGTCATCAGATCGAGCTTGCCAGACGTTCAAAACATCAGCTTCTGCTCCTGCTACAGGCCTTTCACCTAGCGGTGCATCAAGCACATAATTCTTCTATGCAGCAATGAGGATAATCCTCAAGTTATGGACCCAATCCGTGTAGTTGCTACCATCATTTTTCAACTTAGCTTTATCTAGGAACGCATTAAAATTCAGGGGAACGGTAGCACAGGCCATTGATCTACAACATAGATATGCAAATACTATCAGGACTAAGTTCATGATAAATTAAGTTCAATTAATCAAATTACTTAAGAACTCCCACTTAAATAGACATCCCTCAAGTCATCTAAGTGATACGTGATCCAAATCAACTAACCCATGTCCGATCATCACGTGAGATGGGGTATTCATCAATGGTGAACATCTCTATGTTGATCATATCTACTATATGATTCACGTTCGATCTTTCGATCTCCAGTGTTCCGAGGCCATGTCTGTACATGCTAGGCTCGTCAAGTTTAACCCAAGTATTATGCATGTGCAAAACTGTCTTACACCCGTTGTATGTGAACGTAGATTCTACCACACCCGCTCATCACGTGGTGTCTCAACACGACGAACTGTAGCAACGGTGCATACTAAGGGAGAACACTTTTACCTTGAAATTTAGTGAAGGGATCATCTTATAATGCTACCGCCGTACTAAGCAAAATAAGATGCATAAAAAATAAACATCACATGCAATCAAAATATGTGACATGATATGGCCATCATCATCTCGTGCTTTTGATCTCCATCTCCAAAGCATCGTCATGATCTCCATCGTCACCGGCTCGACACCTTCATCGCAATCGATGCGTCGTGGTCGTCTCGCCAACTATTGCTTCTACAACTATTGCTAACTCATAGCGATAAAGAAAAGCAATTACATGGTGTTTGCATTTCATACACTAAAGAGACAACCATAAGGCTCCTGCCGGTTGCCTGGTATCTAACAAAACTTGATCATCTCATACAATAATGTATATCACATCATGTCTTGACCATACCACATGAAAACATACCCTGCAAAAACAAGTTAGACATCGTCTACTTTGTTGTTGCAAGTTTTACGTGGCTGCTACGGGTTTCTAGCAAGAACCGTTCTTTCCTACGGCAAAAACCACAACGGTCTATTTTAACCTTCTTCAAGGACCGGCCGTAGTCAAATTCGATTCAACTAAAGTAGGAGAAACAGACACCCGCCAGCCACCTTTATGCAAAACTAGTTGCATGTTAGTCGGTGGAACCGGTCTCATGTGCGTGGACATGTAAGGTTGGTCCGGGCCGCTTCATCCCACAATACCGCCGAATCAAAATAAGATGTTGGTGGTAAGCAGTATGACTATCACCGCCCACAACTCTTTGTGTTCTACTCATGCATATCATCTACGCATAGACCTGGCTCACGATGCCACTGTTGGGAAATGTTGCATGGAAACAAAAAAAAATTCTACGCACATGCAATGATCTATCCATGGAGATGCATAGCAACGAGGGGGAGAGTGTGTCTACTTACCCTCGTAGACCGTAACCGGAAGCATTTCACAACGCAGTTGATGTAGTTGAACTTCTTCCCGCTTCAACCGATCAAGTACCGAACGCACGGCACCTCCGCGTTCTGCACACATTCAGCTCGGTGACGTCCCTCGCCTTCTTGATCCAGCAAGATGTCGAGGTAGTAGATGAGTTCCGTCAGCACGACGGCGTGGTGACGGTGATGGTGAAGTGATCTCCGCAGGGCTTCGCCTAAGCACTATGAAAATATGACTGGGGGTGTAAACGGTGGAGGGGGGGCGCCGCACACAGCTAGGCAATTGTCTGGGGTGTGCTAGGCACCCCCCTCCCACATATATATAGGTGGGAGGGAGGGAGGAGCAGCCATAGGAGGCGCCCAAGTAGGAGGAATCCTACTTGGAGTCCCTCCCAAGCCGCGCCCCCCGGCCATATATAACCGAGGGGGAAGGAAAGAGGGGGGGGGGGGAGAGGGAAGGAAGTGGGAATCCAAATCCACACTTTCCTTTCCCTTCGCCCCTTTCCTTCTCCTCCTTAGGCTGGCCTATATGAGGGGCGCACCAGCCCCTTGTGGCTGGTGCATTTCCCCTCTTGGCCCATAAGGCCCATATCTTTTGCCGGGGGTGCCCGGAACCCCTTCCGGTGACCCGATAAGTACCCGGTACCCCCGAAACACTTCCGGTGTCCGAATACCATCGTTCTATATACCAATCTTTACCTCTCGACCATTTCGAGACTCCTTGTCATGTCCGTAATCTCATCCGGGACTCCAAACAACATTCGATCACCAAATCACATAACTCATATAATACTATATCGTCAACGAAAGTTAAGCGTGCGGACCCTACGGGTTCGAGAACTATGTAGACATGACCGAGACACCTCTCCGGTCAATAACCAATAGCGGAACCTGGATGCCCATATTGGCTCCTACATATTCTACGAAGATCTTTATCGGTCGAACCGTTATGACAACATACGTAATTCCCTTTATCCATCGGTATGTTACTTGCCCGAGATTCGATCGTCGGTATCTTCATACCTAGTTCAATCTTGTTATCGGCAAGTCTCTTTACTCGTTCCGTAATACATCACCTCATGACTAACTCCTTAGTCCTTTGCTTGCAAGCTTATGATGTGTATTACCGAGAGGGCCCAGAGATACCTCTCCGATACTCGGAGTGACAAATCCTAATCTCGATCTATGCCAACTCAACAAACACCTTCGGAGATACCTGTAGAGCATATTTATAATCACCCAGTTACGTTATGATGTTTGATAGCACACAAGGCATTCCTCCCATATCCGGGAGTTGCATAATCTCATAGTCGAAGGAATATGTATTTGACATGAAGAAAGCAATAGCAATAAAACTGAACGATCATTATGTAAAGCTAATGGATGGGTCTTGTCCATCACATCATTCTCCTAATGATGTGATCCCGTTATCAAACAACAACTCATGTCCATGGTTAGGAAACCTTAACCATCGTTGATCAATGAGCTAGTCAAGTAGAGGCTCACTAGGGACACGGTGTTTGTTTATGTATTCACACATGTATTTAGGTTTCCAATCAATACAATTCTAGCATGAATAATAAACCTTTATCATGAATAAGGAAATATAAAATAACAACTTTATTATTGCCTCTAGGGCATATTTCCTTCATTCTTGTCCTCAAGTGTAACACCCCCTGTATTAAGCTACAGTGATCACCCTTTTGATGAGGCCATGTCATCATGATTAATAGTGCATAATCATCATTAGCATCATATTGCATTTCAACTCCTAAGTCAAATTCAAATTTAAATGAAAGTGGAATATAAAAGTTGTCCAACATAGAAACTAAAATGTCAGATAAGTAACAAATATTCCAGAGGCTATTCAAAAATTAAAACCAACATCATTGGAATTGGATAAGTGACTCGAACAACCTCAAACAGTGGATAAAGATAATATTTAATAACCATTTATTAAATCTGAAATAAGTATGGAATTATGTTTTGTCCAAACTAATTTTAGGTGTTAGGGAATAATGCACTGGTATTTATGAAATAGGTCACACTTTTTACAAAAACCATTTTGAGGTCTAGCTATTTACTAGATTGAGAAAAGAGAATAAAGAAAAGGAAAAAGAAACGGAAACAGAAAAAAAAAAGAAAAAAACAATTATGATTGCCTATAGGGAAATATTCCTTCATTCTGTCCTCAAGTGTAACACCCCCTGTATTAAGCTACAGTGATCACCCTTTTGATGAGGCCATGTCATCATGATTAATAGTGCATAATCATCATTAGCATCATATTGCATTTCAACTCCTAAGTCAAATTCAAATTTAATGAAAGTGGAATATAAAGTTGTCCAACATAGAAACTAAAATGTCAGATAAGTAACAAATATTCCAGAGGCTTCAAAATTAAAACCAACATCATTGGAATTGGATAAGTGACTCGAACAACCTCAAACAGTGGATAAAGATAATATTTAATAACCATTTATTAAATCTGAAATAAGTATGGAATTATGTTTTGTCCAAACTAATTTTAGGTGTTAGGGAATAATGCACTGGTATTATGAAATAGGTCACACTTTTTACAAAACCATTTTGAGGTCTAGCTATTTACTAGATTGAGAAAGAGAATAAAGAAAGAAAAGGAAAAAGAAACGGAAACAGAAAAAAAAAAGAGCAAACACCCCCCCGGCCCAACTGGGCCGAAGCCAGCCGGCCGGCCCATCTGCGTCACCCTGGCCTAAAGGCCCCCGGCCGAACCCTAGCGACCCCCCCCCTCGCTTTCTCCTCCCCCCCCATCGGATCGGGATCCCCGAGCCGCTCGCGACGCCGCCCGCTCCCGCGCCGATCGGCCAGCGCCGACGCCGCCGCCACACCGACGTCGCCCCGTCCTTCCCTCTTTCCCCGACCAGCCGCTGGCGCTCGGTCGCCCCCTCCCTCGGCTGGATCTGGATGGGCGATCCCCCGATCCCGTCCGCCCTGTCGCCGTCGCCGTTGGACGCCGCCGCCCGGAGCCCGCGCTCCCGCCGGTCTGCCTCGTCTACGTCGCCGCTTTGTCCCGCCGGCCTGCCTCCCCATCGCCGTCGTCCCCGTCGACCACCCCGACCCCCGTGCCCCGTCCCTACGGATCACGGTGGGCCTCGGGCCTCTCCCCCCTGCTCACAGAAGTGGTATAAGAGCCGATGTGGGACTGGCCGTGGCCTTAGTTAGAAAATGGAAAGCCTAGGACCAATTTGATAGAAAATATTTGGAAAGAATTATTCTTGTAGTCTTCTTCTTGCTAGTGCCTCTTATAATCTTATCTTAATTCAATAAGGTTTATTTAAACTTACTTCTCTCCATTCTCTTTTATAGTTATGTGAAACCTTCCTGCCCATGGTGTTGAAAAAGTCGGAAGCTTTAGAAAGACGTGCTAGAATTTCAACATAACTCAAGCCCTGAAGCTCTTACTAGTTAACATTTGCAAAGAGAAGACACCCGAGACCTCAAGAAGGCAAAAATTGTCGATCATGCTCCATCGTCAATTGTCGAAGATCTACCAAAGTTATGATGTGACCAGCATATAGGATTAGGTTGGTTTAAACCCTTGTAGTGGTGAGAACTCATAGCTTAGTAGCGCAAAAACCTTTTTTGTGTGAGTATTAATCGATACTTTTGCTTCTCTTGTTTCCTAGGCAGTCATACTAAAACCCATTTGCCAAAATGAGTTGCTTTGAGTTTATTTGGATATTTTATGATTATTGGGATGTTGAGTTTGTCTATCTTATGGGGTACTCTCCCTCCTTGTGTAGGTTCTTCTACTCCTCTTGTACTCTTTCCCTCTTCACCTATAAACCCGGTGAGGTACACTTGAGACTATGACAAGTTTCAACAACCCACATAGCAGATCTATTATGAAGGTGAGCCCTATGGAAAACATCTTTTAAGGGGGGGCGGCGGGTATTCATGGTTATTTGTGGCATATCGAATATTGGAAGACTTCACTACCTGCAAAGAATATGAAGATTTGAAGACCTTCATTGCACCTACTATACTATAAGTTTCAAACCTAAAGTACGGATCAATGAGTCTATCCGCACGAAAGCCTGGACCTATAGAAGAGGCAATGCCGAAGAACATCAAACCACTCTGCAGAAGTTGTGTGGTTACCATCGCCAAGATCGAAGCTTGCTTCCATGTCTTGAGCAAGCTAGAGATATGTATCAACAATCGAGTATCTCCAATCAGACTCAAAGACCCTATTCACTGAGTTCCAGACTCGATACATGATCACAGTTTCTGAGAGAACTATGTCGGAGATGTGCTAAACCCAAACCCATTCCCTTTAGTCAGCACTGAATCACGGGGCGAGATTCCCTTTAATGGGGGGTGATCTCTGTATACATCCCGCATTATCAGAATGTTCACAGAAAAAAGTTTTCCAAAAATTAGGGCTAGAAATTTTATTTGTTTTATTTGTTAATAAAGTAATAGAATTTTAATTTGAAGGATTTAATTGACTAATGCGAACTAAATTAAATTGATTTTTATTTTTTCATTCTAGTTGGGTTTTTAATCCTTTGGTGTCTTCAACATTTAAACAAGTGAGTCTGATGTTTCGGGATTTACTTAGACTTGTTTGATATTTGTTTACAGCTTCTATTAGTTCTACTATATTTCATTCCAAAAAGAGAAGTCAAATTCTTGTCCATATGTTAAACTCTAGGCCAAATTTCCTAAGCTATGTCCACAACATCTTTAGTTTTTTCTATTCATGTTCTCTCAACAGGATGGGCCCAATGCCAACTTTTATTGTTTTTTCTTTCTCTCCCACTTGGGCCTACCGAACTGGGCCACACCAGCTCTCCTAGCCCAGCATCTCCTCTCCTTCCTGTACAGTGTCACGTTCTCAAACTACACATAAGAGGGAACCTCAACAACACCACGCATGTTAACGATGCCCTTCCTTATTCCCTCCCTGCCTATTCTCTCCCATTCCCCTTCTATCTCGCCACCTGCGCTCTTCTCTTCCCTTCCTTTCCCTTCCTCTGTTAGGCTGTACGCTCCCTCCACCACACACACACACACAGCAGAAGCATACAGTACAGAAGAGAAACAGCCCTCCCCTTTCCCATAAAATCCCATTAAGTGTTCTCCAAAACTGCAAGCCCCTCCTTGTTGTGACGCCTCCACCCTTCTTCTTTTTCCACCCCCCCACCTGCAGAAACTCCTGCCTCTCCCTTCCTGTTCTGCTCCAAACACTCTGCCAAAAAAAAATGGTGTCCAGGGACACCGGTGTTCGACCCCGATGAGGAGCCATCCCCATCTGTTTCCTTGCGCCAGGAACTATCCTCCACTGCCATGAATCCTTCGGAAGAACGAACGCTTTTCGTCGACCAACCGCGAACCATTTTACATGTCCGTCTACACTGTTCGTCGAGTTCATCGCACGTCCCGTCAAACTCGGTGGAGCCCCTATCAAATTCCTATTAGTACACGTTCTCGACATCATCTAGTGTATCCATAGACATCATTACGCCAACCACTCTCCATAGTTGCTCGCCGCCGATGCGTGACGGATGCATGGACATGTCCCGTACTTCTGTCCCTCGGATGACACGTTTGTACGCAATAGATGATTTTTTCTCAATGCCCATAGTAACCCATGGTTGAGTAGACTCGCTAGTTCAGTTCTCATCAATAGTTTTTAGTATAAATTTTTCTATATAGTTCGTTTTGCCCAGTGATGGGGGTTTTTGTCAGATCGGTTAAAAATTTGTTATCTATATTGTTTTGTTCATATGTTTTGCGATGTGCGTAGGAGTGCCATCTATTGGTTCATAATTTTTGCAATGCCGACAAATAGTTTTAGATTATATTGTTTTACCGATCTATAGTTATGTGATCTATTTCTTTCATGTGGTACGTGCGTACTGATAGAGCAAATGTACAAGTTTAGTGTCAATTATTATACTGCATAGGGAGTCATGTGACTCGATGAACCTCTTTGTGTGGTTTGGTTATATTTTTTATATGTTCATGACATGCCTAGGTGTCGCACCTAATTATTTTCATAATTTTTTGGAGTTATGATGTGACTGGATTAGATTTATCTGTAATGATTTCTTTTATTTAGTATTATAGTTTGTAACGTTGTCTCGTGTGTTATTTTGGTGTACATCATTGTAGTCATGCCTTGTGCCAACGTACATTTTTTTATACTGTTCACCACCTTCAATAAGTCCCTAGAATTGTTCTAGGCTTCCCTTTGTTGCTGCAATCAATAATTCATCATATCTTGAGTTTTTTGTTTAGCATTAGAATATTCTTAGATTAGTTTACTATTCATGTTCATCCATGTTGCATGGTTTATTTATTTGTTGAAATCTGCCATGCATATGATCAGTTTGTTTAGGATATTGTCTGTGTATTTTTGCATAGTTTTTTTTAGCTAGCTCTAGAGTTAAATGAAGTCTATGTTACTTTAGAACATCCATATAGTTCCCGTGGCATCACACATTTGTGTAGTTGTTTCCTAGGTTTTCTTACATGTCACCATCTAGTACATGGTTGGTTGCTTTATGTCATGATTTAGGTCATACTGCTATATAGAATTTGTGCTTGTGGTGTCAGAACTTATGTTATTACTTCTTCGTAATTATCATCTTACTTCCTAGACAGTACCTATGTATAATTAACTGTTTGTTAGATTGTGTTAGCACTTTCTCAAGTCATGCAGGTTCTATTGTTATGACTTACATGTGTTATATGATCGTTAGTTTGTACTTTTGATTCGCACATATGGATGCCTTTGCCAGGTTAGCTTACATGTTACAACAGTGTAATCGATCCTTATGACTTAATTGTGCTTGATCACACCCAGCGACCGACTGATGATGGCAACTGCATAACTAATTTGTATGCTGTGTGTACCAGTATGTATTCATATGATCTGCCTAGGGTGTATCTTACGTTCTTTTGCAACTATAAATGTAAACAACAGTAGAAGTGCATGTCATTTTCACCACATGTCTCAGTATATAGTACATTGCTTGATGTCATGATCTAGTTGTCTAAACTGCTAAATGCTTAGTATGAATGTCCATCGTGCTTATAGCGACATAAACTTGTCACATGTGTTTATAATGATATAACTAGTATGGTAAAGTTGTGTGCTCTTGGCCATTTCTTGATATTCATGGTTTAGTTGAGATCAGCCAAGTTTCTCATTTGGAGGTTGTATCTATTAGTTATCTTTGGCATCTCGTGTGATGATATTCATAATAAGCGTACCTATACTTGTATCATCGTTGTTGCGTTAGTGTATATCTTAGAGGTCGTTCATGCAAGTGATCTTTTCCTGAGCATAGATGAGTTCCCTTTGCATAGTTCCGGCATTGTTGCTCTTATGATTGAGTGTCTTGTCTCACGTACTACTTATGAGTGTTTGTACTGTGTTGCAATAGTTCATTCGCATGCTTAGACTACGTTATCTTTCATGTTACGTTGAGTTTGTTTGTGGTAGATTATTATACTGCTAGTGGTTATTGGTTTATTAGTCGTTCTTTAGTAATAAGACCAATCCATTTTACGTATATTATCCATGATTCCGTTCGGGGTGTGTGATGCGGTGTTATGCCCGTTGGACCTCTAGTGATCTATGCTTCACAATGCCTCGTGTGAAGACTGTGTCTGAGCTTTAGTTTTGACCATAGTTATGGATTGGCTCTTTCGTTATAGGAATGCTCGCTTATAGTTATTACGTTTGATGTTTATACTTCTGGTTGTTGTTAACCATTATGAGTACTCTTGGCATTCTCCCAAGATTTTATTTGTGGTTGGTTATTACTCATTAACCATATCATGTCTAAGATAGTTGTTCCTCCATTTTGTTCATGTGTGTGTAGTCTCTTGTTAATTGTTTGACATGGAATTAGTTATGATAATGGCAGTTGATTCTATTTCTTGTAATATTATTTTGGGCTGATACTTGATCGTTAATTCATGTTGTTGAAATGATTGTTTCATGTGTTACTACTTGGTAATGTTGATTTGGTTATAGTATACAATCCTTGCTGTTGAATTTATCATATGTTGATTGGTGTGTATGTTGGATGCTTTGTACCCTTATACAACTATTTTAGATTCTACCCCAAAAGTTATTTGATGGGTTAACTCTACCTTCATCATGTCATGTTATGATTGCGTAGTTGAATGCATAGTTGGATTGTTCCTGTGTGTTGTGACATTTGGTTGTTATGTAAACAGCTTCCTATAGTAGCCTCAGATGTGTGCGGGCACTTGCTCAAGGTTAGTACCATAGTTCGTATTAGAACATTATAGTCTTGTTGACAACCTTTGCTTAGCTCATCTCCAACCTGCGACCCTGCCTATCCGTCGTAATCCTCTCTAACTTACCTTCTCAATCGTGCTATCTCTTTTGGAAATCTCCATCTTGATCAATATCTTGTAATCTACCACTCTTAAATTGTTTTGAGATGTTTGTTCGGATTGTTATTGCTTTGGTATTTAGTGTTGTCTTTTTCTATCATTCACAACGAGTACGAGTGACGAGGTTGGAACGTCGACAGAACCAGGTTCCGAAAGAAGGACTCACACAAGAAGGCATGCCTCTTTATTGCTCTTACTTACTCTATGTTTTAAAAATTGCGGTGGTTTTTGTTTATTGTTAATATGCTGCTATTTTAATCTCGTAGCTAGCGTGTCGATTGACACATTACCTTGATGATGCTTGTCACCTTATTTACTTTACAGCCCTGAGTAGAAGTATATAGTTTCCATAGACGTAGAAATGCTTAGCCATGCTTATCACCCTATAGGTGCTTGTTGAATGACCTCTGAGTCATTGACACTTGAACTTACGCTGGCTTAGGCCATTTGGCCTTGTTGATTATCCTCTAACTCTGTTTACTCTGGGTTCGATTACAACTATTACCATCTAAAATACTGGTGCGGGCGACAGCTGAATCAAGGATTGAAGGAGCGATTGGCTGCCTTCACAATTGTAAACGGGGGCCAATCAGTTCGTCCGTGCCGCATGAGCCTAATAAGTCTTGGATTTGAAGCATTGTGATAACATACAGCACCATGCTATATGGTTCCCTGCTTGGCTTAATATAGTTAGTGTTCACTTATTGTCGTCACGCCGTACCACAGATGGAGATAGCTTGCCTTGCGAGGAGTATCTCAGCACATAAGGGGGGCCCTGACTGTGAACTGCGGATACTTCGTTGTTGAAACCTACGCTGGGCTTGGCATACACGTAAGTGTTGGTGTAATGAAAGACCCTCGTCAAATCTCCCTGTCGGTATACTAGACTGGTGTACATACGCTAGCAGCGGCTAGTGCAACAAGTCGGGATTCGTGTCAGTGTGGTAAAGTGTACAACCGCTTAAGAGTGTTTAAAACTATTTCGAATAGCGTTGTCCATGTCATGGACGATCACCTGATCTTTCTTGACACACTACAGGACCTATCTTTCTTATGTCCCTCTTTACCCCTTATTGTTAGGAACATATTGAAGAGTTGAAGTTGGTCTGAGGATCCTGCACTCTTGATAAAGTTTTCTGAAGATAAAACATGTTTCAACAAAACTGCTTTTATGCAACTGCTATATTTTTCCCAAACTTGCTTTTGCAAATGAGCCGTACACTCCATTGAAAGCCACATATAGCTATTAGGTCCTCTCCGAGGGCGGCATGTTGGTACGTAAATGTACATCATGGGCATATTTTGTTTGAACAACAGAGTTTGATGAAGACGAAGGTGATGACCACGGCAACATATGGCCGATCCGTAGGAGTTGAGGTCACGTGGACTACATCGACCGTCGGTGATGGCAGAGATGGAGTCGCTACGCATTTACTTTTCCCGTACTTTCTGATTGTAATAAATGTCTGAGACATTTTCACTAGTTTTCTTGTGGAAGATATGTTGGGAAACGTTTCCTGCAAATTTCCAAAAATTATTTCTACGCTCAACGAAGATATCTATTAGGATAATGCATGAGAACGGAGGGGGAGATGTGTGGTCCACTTACCCCATAGACGAAAGCGGGAGCGTTAGTTTAACGCGGTTGATGTAGTTTGAACGTCTCTTTATTCAATCGATCAAGCACGCGCACGTACGGCGCCTCGCGAGTTCTGCATATGTTTCAGCTTGCTGACGTCCCTTGAACTCTTGATCCAGCAAAGTTTTTCGAGGGAGAGTTTCGTCAGCCGACGGCGTGGTGACGGTGATGGTGAAGTGATCTCGCGCAGGGCTGTTCGCCTAAGCACTACGACAATATGCCGAAGAAGAAGTAAACGTGACGGGGGGGCGCCGCACCACGGCTAAGAACAATTGTTGTCCTGAGGCACCCCGCCTCCTATATAAGGGCAGGAGAGGGGAGGGAGCGGCCTAGGGGCGCACACCGTCGGGTAGGAGTCCCACTTGGGCTCTCTAGTAGGATGTCCGGCCCCCCTTTCCTTTACCGGAAGGGGAAAGCGGGGAAGGAGAGAGAGGAAGGAGAGAGAAAGGGGGGCGCCGACCCCCTCCCTGTCCAATTCGGACTCCTCCCTGGGGGGGGGGGGGCGCACCACCCCCATGTGCGGCTGCCGTTTGCCTCCCTCCTAGGCCCATATAGGCCCTATCTTACCCCCGGGGGGGTTCCGGTAACCCCCTCCCGGTACTCCGATCGTACCGATATATTCCGAAACGCTTTCCGGTGTCACGAATACTATCGTCCAAATATCAATCTCTATCTCTCTCGACCATTTCGAGAGTCCTCGTCAGTCCGTGATCTACTTCGGACTCCGAACATCTTAGTCACCAAAACGATATAACTACAAACAATCGTCATCCGACGTGAAGCGGTGCGGACCCTAACGGGTTCGAGAACTATGTAGACACACACCGAGACACTCTCCGGTCAACACCACATAGGGATCCTAGATTCCTTTGGTCCTACATATTCTCGAAGATCTTTTAATCGGTTTGAACCGTTTGACACATACGTAATTCCCTTTGTCATCGGTATGTTACTTGCCCGTAGATTCGATCGTCGTATCTCATACCTAGTTCAATTCGTCCGCAAGTCTCTTTACTCGTTTCCTATGCATCATCCCGTAACTACACTCATAGTCACTTGCTTGCAAGGCTTATCATGATGTGCATTACCGAGAGGGCCAGAGATACCTCTCTATACTCGGAGTGCAAATCCTAATCTCGATCTATGCCAACCCAACAAACACCTTCGGAGACACCTGTAGAGCATCTTTATAATCACCTAGTTACGTTGTGACGTTTGATAGCACACAGAGGTGTTCCTCCGTGTATTCGGGAGTTGCATAATCTCATAGTCAAAGGAATATGTTATAAGTGATGAAGAAAGCAATAACAATAAAACTTAACGATCATTATGCTAAGCTAACGGATGGGTCTGTTCCATCACATCATTCTCCTAATGATGTGATCCTGTTAATCAAATGACAACAATGTCTATGGTTAGGAAACTTAATCATCTTGATCAACGAGCTAGTCTAGTAGAGGCTTACTAGGACTCGGTGTTTTGTCTATGTATTACACATGTATCAAGTTTTCCGGTTAATCAATTCCTGCAGAATAATAAACATTTATCATGATATAAGGAAATATAAATAACAACTTTATTATTGCTCTGGTCATATTTCCTTCAATCTCCCACTTGCACTAGAGTCAATAATCTAGATTACCTGTAATGATTCTAACACCATGGAGTCTTGGTGCTGATCATGTTTTGCTCGTGGAAGAGGCTTAGTCAACGGGTCTGCCTACATTCAGATCCGTATGTATGTTGCAAATTTCTATGTCTCCATCCTTGACTTGTTCACGAATGGAGTTGAAGCGTCTCTTGATGTGTGGTTGGTTCTCTTGTGAACCTGGATTCCTTCGGCAAGGCATTGCTCCAGTGTTGTCACAAAGATTTTCATTGGGATCCGATGCCACTAGGCATTACCCCAGATTGGATATGAACTCCTTCATCCAGACTCCTTCATTGCTGCTTCCGAAGCAGCTATGTAACTCCACTTACACTAGAATCCCGCCACGATGTTGCTTGGAACTGCACCAACTGCACGCTCCACCAATCATATAAATACGTATACGATTTGTGACTTGAGTTCATCCAGATCAGTGTCAGTAGCAACGACAAACCATTTAGATGAGCTCTTTGTCACCTCATAAACGAGAAACATATCCTGGTCCCTTTTCAGGTACTTCAGGATGTTCTTGACCGCTGTCTAGTGATCCATTCCTGGATTACTTTGGTACCTCCCTGCGAAACTTATGGCAGGCACACATCAGGTCTGGTACACAGCATAGCATACATGATAGAACCTATGGCTGAGGCATAGGGAATGACTTTCATTTTCTCTTTATACTTCTGCAGTGGTTGGGCTTTGAGTCTGACTCAACTTCACACCTTGTAACACAGGCAAGAACCCTTTCTTTGACTGTCCATTTTGAACTTGCTTCAAAACTTTATCAAGGTATGTCTTTGTGAAAGTCCTATTAAGCGTCTTGATCATCCCATAGTTCTTGATGCCCATAATAAGCAACTCCACCGAGGCCTTTCATTGAAAAACTCTTATTCAAGTATCCTTTTATGCTATCCGAAAATTCTATATCATTTCCAATCAACAATATGTCATCTACATATAATATTAGAATGCTACAGATCCCACTCACTTTCTTTGTAATACAGGCTTCACCGAAATTCTGTATAAAACCATATGCTTTTATACCCTTATCAAAGCGTACATTCCAACTCCGAGATGCTTGCACCAGTCATAGATGGATCGCTGGGCTTGCACACTTTGTTAGCACATTTAGATCGACCAAACCTTCTGGTTGCATCATATACAACTCTTCTTTAAGCAATCCATTAAGGAATGCAGATTTTGACGTCATTGCAGATTCTCATAATCATAAAATGTGCAATTGCTAACATGATTCGGACACTACTTAAGCATTGCTACGGGTGAGAAGGTCTATCATAGTCCACTCCTGAACTTGTCGAGACCTTTTAGCAACAAGTCGAGCTTTGTAGACAGTAACATTACCATCAGATCAAGTCTTCTTCTTGAAGATCATTTATTCTCTATGGCTTGCCGATCATTGGTCAAGTCAACCAAAGTCCACACTTTATTCTCATACATGGATCCCATCTCAGTTATGGCCTCAAGTCATTTTTGGCGGAATCTAGGCTCATCATCGCTTCCTCATAGTTCATAGGTTTCGTCATGGTTAGTAACATGACTTATGAACAGGATTACCATACCACTCTGGTGCGGAACGTACTCTGGTGACCTACGAGGTTCTGTAGAAAACTTGATCTGAAGTTTCATGATCATTATCATTAGTTTCCTCACTAATTGGTTGTAGGCATCAGGGAACTGTTTCTGTGATGAGCTATTTCCATTTAGAGAGAAGGTACAATTACCTCATCAAGTTCTACTTTCCTCCCACTCACTTTTTCGAGAGAAACTCCTTCTCTAGAAAGGATTCATTCTTAGCAACAAAGATTGCCTTCGATCTGTGATAGAAGGTGTACCCACAGTTCTTTTGGGTATCCTATGAAGACGCCTTCTCCGATTTGGGTTCGAGCTTATCAGGCTGAAGTTTTTTTCACATAAGCATCGCAACCCAAACTTTAAGAAACAACAGCATAGGTTTCTTGCCAAACCACAGTTCAAAAGTGTCGTCTCAACAGATTTAGATGGTGACCTATTTAACGTGAATGCAGCTGTCTCTAATGCATAACCCCAAAATGATAGTGGTAAATCGGTAAGAGACATCATAGATCGCACCCCATATCTAATAAAGTACGGTTACGAGTTTGGACACACCATTACGCTGTGGTGTCCAGGTGGCATGAGTTGTGAAACAACTATTCCACATGTTTGAAATGAGGCCAAACTCATAACTCAATATTCGCCTCCGCGACAGATCGTAGAAAACTTTATTTTCTTGTTATGATGATTTCACTGCCACTCTGAAATTCTTTGAACTTTTCAAATGTTTCAGACTTGTGTTTCATTAAGTAGATATACCCATATCTGCTTAAATCATCTGTGAAGGTCTTAGAAAATACGATCCCGCCGCGAGCCTCAACATCATCGGAGCCGCATACATCGGTAATGTTTATTTCCATAAGTCAGTGGCTCGCTCCTTGTTCCGGAGAACGGAGTCTTAGTCATCTTGCCCATGAGGCATGGTTCGCAAGCTCAAATGATTCATAATCAAGTGATTCCAAAAGTCCATCCGTAGGGAGTTTCTTCATGCACTTTACACCAATATGACCTAAACGGCAGTGCCACAAATATGTGCACTTTATCATTATCAACTTTGCATCTTTTGGCATCATATTATGAATATGTGTATTACCACGATCGAGATTACAAAAATAGACCACTCTTCAAGGGTGCATGACAAAAAGATATTACTCATATAAATAGAACAACCATTATTCTCTGATTTAAATGAATAACCGTCTCGCATCAAACAAGATCCAGATATAATGTTCATGCTCAACGCTGGCACCAAATAACATTATTCATTGGTCTAAACTATCCCGAAGGTAGATGTCGTGAGGTAGCGTGCCGACGGCGATCACATCGACCTTGGAACCATTTTCGACGCGCATCATCACCTCGTCCTTAGCAATCTTCGTTTAATCCATAGCCCCTGTTTCGAGTTGGAAATATGAGCAACAGAACCAGCATCAAATACCCAGGCACTACTACGAGCATTAGTAAGGTACACATCAATAACATGATATCAAAAATACTTTGTTCACTTTGCCATCCTTCTTATCTGCCAAATACTTGGGGCAGTTCCGCTTCAGTGACCAGTCACTTTGGAGTAGAAGCACTCAGTTCGCTTAGATCCAGACTTGGGCTTCTTCCCGGGAGTGGCAACTTGCTTGCCATTGTTCTTGAAGTTCCCCTTCTTTCCTTTGCCCTTTTACTTGAAACTAGTGGTCTTGTTAACCATCAACACTTGATGCTCCTCTTGATTTCTACCTCCGCAGCTTGAGCATAGTGAGAGACTCGGGAATTGTCTATCCATCCCTTGCATGTTTAGTTCATCACAAAGCCTTTGTAGCTTGGTGGCAGTGATTGAAGACTCTGTCAATAACACTATCATCCGAAAGATTAACTCCACAGCTGAGTGTCAAGTGATTATGATAATCCAGACATTCTGAGTATGTGTTCACTGACAGAACTTTCTCCTCCATCTTGCAGCTATAGAACTTGTTGGAGACTTCATATCTCTCAACTCGGGCATTTGCTTGAAATATCAACTTCAACTCCTGGAACATCTCATATGGTCCATGACGTTCAAAACATCTTTGAAGTCCCGATTCTAAGCCGTAAAGCATGGCACACTGAACTATCGAGTAGTCATCAGATCGAGCTTGCTAGACATTCATAACATCAGCATCTGCTCCTGCAGCGGCCTTTCACCTAGCGGTGCATCAAGGACATAATCTTCTGTTGCAGCATGAGGATAATCCTCAAGTTACGGACCCGCGTCCGTGCAGTTGCTACCATCATCTTTCAACTTAGCTTTCTCTAGGAACGCAATTAAAATTCAAGGGAACGGTAGCACGGGCCATTGATCTACAAATAGATATGCAAAAACTATCAGGACTAAGTTCTGATAAATTAAGTTCAATTACATCATATTATTAGAACTCCCACTAGATAGAAAACCCTAAGTCATCTAAATGATCACGTGATCCATATCAACTAAACCATGTCCGATCATCAGTGAGATGGAGTAGTTTTCAATGGTGAACATCTCTATGTTGATCATATCAACATATGATTCACGTTCGACCTTTTGGTCTCCAGTATTCCGAGGCCATGTCTGTACATGCTAGGCTTGTCAAGTTTAAACCCGAGTATTTCCGCACATGCAAAACTATCTTGCACCCATTGTATGTGAACGTAGAGCTTATCACACCCGATCATCACGTGGTGTCTTGGCACGACGAATTGTCGCAATGGTGCATACTCAGGGAGAAACACTTATACCTTGAAAATTTTAGTGAGGGATCATCTTATAATGCTACCGCCGTACTAAGCAAAATAAGATGCATAAAAGATAAACATCACATGCAATCAACATATGTGACATGATATGGCCATCATCATCTTGTGCCTTTGATCTCCATCTCCAAAGCACCGTCATGATCTCCATCGTCATCGGCATGAACACCTTGATCGTTCATCGTAGCGTCATTGTCGTCTCGCCAACTATATTCTACAACTATCGCTAACGCATAGTGATAAAGTAAAGAAATTACATGGCGATTGCATTTCATACATACAGCGACAACCATAAGGCTCTTGCCAGTTGCCAAAACTTTTACAAAACATGATCATCTCATACAACAACGTATATCACATCATGTCTTGACCATATCACATCACAACATCCCTGCAAAAACAGTTAGACGTCCTCTACTTTGTTGTTGCAGTTTTACGTGGCTGCTACGGGCTTCTAGCAAGAACCATTACCTACGCTCAAAACCAAATGATGTTTCGTCAAGTTTGCTGTTTTAACCTTCAACAAGGACCGGCCGTAGTCAAATTTCGATTCAACTAAAGTGAGAAACAGACACCGCCCAGCCACCTTTATGCAACAAGTTGCATGTCTGTCGGTGGAACGGTCTCATGAACGCGGGTCATGTAAGGTTGGTCCGGGCCGCTTCATCCAACAATACTGCCAAATCAAAAATAAGACGTTGGTGGTAAGCAGTATGACTATCATCCGCCCACAACTCTTTGTGTTCTATCATGCATATCATCTACGCATAGACCTGGCTCGATGCCACTGTTGGGAAACATGCATGCAATTTCAAAAAAATTTCTACACTCACGCAAGATCTATCTATGGATATGCATAGCAACGAGAGGGGGAGAGTGTGTCCACGTACCCTCGTAGACCAAAAGCGGAAGCGTTAGCTTAACGCGGTTGATGTATCGTTACGTCTTCTCGATTCAACCGATCAAGCACCGAAGTACGGTGCCTCCGAGTTCTACACACGTCAGCTCGATGACGTCCCTCGAACTCTTGATCCAGCAAGTGTCGAGGGAGAGTTTCGTCAGCATGACGGCGTGGTGACGGTGATGGTGAAGTGATCCGCGCAGGGCTTCGCCTAAGCACTACGACATATGATCGAGGAGTAAACGGTGGAGGGGGCGCCGCACACAGCTAAGAACAATTGTTGTGTCCTTGGAGGCGCCCCTGCCCCGTATATAAGGAGGGAGAGGGGAGAAGGCCGGCCTAGGGGGCCACAAGTGGGAGGAGTCCCACTTGGGCTCCTAGTAGGATTCGGCCCCTTCCTTTTACCGGAAGGGAAAGGGGAAGGAGAGGAGAAGGAGAAGGAAAGGGGGGCGCGCCCCCGTCCCTTGTCCAATTCAGACTCCTCCCTTGGGGGGGGGGGTGCGCCATCCCCTGGGGCCTGGTTGCCGCCCTCCTCCTGTATGGCCCATATGCTCCATATCTTCCCCCGGGGGGGGGGGGGCGCCACCCCTTGTGGGCTGGGTTTGCCGCCCTCCTATGGCCCATATGGCCCATATCTTCCCCGGGGGGGGGGGGGGGGGGGTTCTGGTAACCTCGTGGTACCTGGACGTACCCCGATACATTCCGAAATGCTTCCGGTGTCCGAATACTGTCGTCTCCAATATATCAATCTTTACATCTCGACCATTTCAAGAGTCCCGTCATGTCCGTGATCTCATCCGGGACTCCGACCAATCTTCGATCACCAATCACATAAACTCATAATACAAATCGTCATGAACGTTAGCGTGCGGACCCTAGGGTTCGAAACTATGTAGACATGACCGAGACACATTCCAGTCAATAACCAATAGCGGAACCTGGATGCTCATATTGGTTCCTACATATTCTATGAAGATCTTTATGTGTCGAACCGCATGACAACATACATTATTCCCTTTGTCATCGGTATGTTACTTGCCCGAGATTCGATCGTTGGTATCTCCATACCTAGTTTCAATCTCGTTAACGGCAAGTCTCTTTACTCGTTCCGTATGCATCATCCCGTAACTAACTCATTAGTCACATTGCTTGCAAGGCTTATCATGATGTGCATTACCGAGAGGGCCCAGAGATACCTCTCCGATACTCGGAGTGACAAATCCTAATCTCGATCTATGCCAACCCAACAAACACCTTCGGAGACACTTGTAGATCATATTTATAATCACCAGTTACGTTGTGACGTTTGATAGCACACAAGGTGTTCCTCCGGTATTCGGGAGTGTGCATAATCTCATAGTCAGAAGGAATATGTATAAGTCATGAAGAAAGCAATAGTAATAAAACTTACGATCATTATGCTAAGCTCAACGGATGGGTCTTGTCCATCACATCATTCTCCTAATGAGTGTGATCCCGTTCATCAAATGACAACACATGTATATGGTTAGAAACTTAACCATCTTTGATCAACGAGCTAGTCTGTAGAGGCTTACTAGGGACTCGGTGTTTGTCTATGTATTCACACATGTATCAAGTTTCTGGTTTAATACAATTCTAGCATGAATAATAAAAATTATCATGATATAAGGAAATATAAATAACAACTTTATTATTGCCTCTAGGGCATATTTCCTTCAGATATACTACTTGTAATGCTTTTATGTATTCTGCAATGATATCATTTCATTGTGTTTTCAACATGATCCTGGGGTTGACACTTAAACAACAGGAGGATCTGGAAGTTATCTCCGGGTTCTCACAGTTTCAGACTTGTGTTTCATTAGTAGATAACCCATATCTACTCAAATCATCCGCGAAGGTCAGAAAATAACGATACCGCCCGCGTGCCTCAACACCATCGGACCGCATACATCGGTATGTATTATTCCAATAAGCTCATGGGCTCGCTCCATTGTTTCCGGAGAACGGAGTCGTTAGTCATGCTTTCCCATAGGCATGGTTCGCCAAGTATCAAATGATTCATAATCAAGTGATTCCAAAGCCCATCTGTGGGGTTTCTTCATGCGTTTTAACACCAATATGACTTAAACGGCAGTGCCCACAAATATGTGCACTATCATTATCAACTTTGCATCTTTTGCATCAATATTATGAATATGTGTATCACTGCAATCGAGGATTCAACAAAAATAGTACCACTCTTCAGGGTGCATGACCATAAACGATAGTAACTCATATAAACAACCATTATTCTCTGATTAACGAATAACCTCTCGCACTAAACAAGAGTCCAGATATAATGTTCATGCTCAACGCGTGGCACCAATAACAATTATTCAGGTCCTAAAACTAATCCCGAAGTAGATGTAAGGTAGCGTGCCGACGGCGATACATCGACCTTGGAACCATTCCCGACAGCGCATCGTCACTTCGTCCTTAGCCAATCTTCGTTTAATCCGTAGCTCCTGTTTCGAGTTACAATATGAGCAACTGAACCTGTATCAAATACCCAGGCGCTACTATGGCATTAGTAAGGTACACATCAATAACATGTATATCAATTACCTTAGTTCACTTTGCCATCTTCTATCCGCCAAATATTGGGCAGTTCCGCTTCAGTGACAAGTCACTTTGCAGTAGAAGCACTCAGTTTCAGGCTTGGGTCTGGCTTTGGGCTTCTTCCCGGGAGTGGCAACTTGCTTGCCATTCTTTTTGAAGTTCTCTTTCTTTCCCTTGCCTTTTTCTGAAACTATGTGGTTTTGTTAACCATAACACTTTGATGCTCCTTCTTGATTTCTACCTCAACCTGGCCCTTAAGCTTGTGAAGAGCTCGAGGAATTGTTTTGTTCATCCCTTGCATATGTATAGATTCATCACAAAGCCTTGTAGCTTGGTGGCAGTGATTGAAGAACTCTGTCAATAACACATCAACCGGAAGATCAACTCCCAGTTTTAGTCAAGTGATTATAACTACCCAACATTTTGAGTATGTGGTTCACTGACAGAACTTGTTTCTCCTCCATCTTGCAGCTATAGAACTTGTTGGAGACATCATATCTCTCCAACCCGGGCATTTGATGAAAATATTAACTTCAACTCTAGGAACATCTCCTATGCTCCCATGACGTTCAAACATCTTTGAGTCCCGGTTCTAAGCCGTAAGCATCGGCACACTGAACTATCGAGTAGTCATCAGATCGAGCTTGCCAGACGTTCAAAACATCAGCTTCTGCTCCTGCTACAGGCCTTTCACCTAGCGGTGCATCAAGCACATAATTCTTCTATGCAGCATATGAGGATAATCCTCAAGTTATGGAGCCCAATCCGTGTGTAGTTTGCTACCATCATTTTTCAACTTAGCGTTTATCTAGGAACGCATTAAATTCAGGGGAACGGTAGCAAGGCCATTGATCTACAACATAGATATGCAAATTACTATCAGGACTAAGTTCATGATAAATTAAGTTCAATTAATCAAATTACTTAAGAACTCCCACTTAAATAGACATCCCTCAAGTCATCTAAGTTGATACGTGATCCAAATCAACTAACCCATGTCCGATCATCACGTGAGATGGGGTATTCATCAATGGTGAACATCTCTATGTTGATCATATCTATATATGATTCACGTTCGATCTTTCGATTCTCCAGTGTTCCGAGGCCATGTCTGTACATGCTAGGCTCGTCAAGGTTAACCCAAGTATTATGCGTGCAAAACTGTCTTGACACCCGTGTATGTGAACGTAGATTCTACCCACCCGCTCATCACGTGGGTCTGTCTCAACACGACGAACTGTAGCAACGGTGCATACTAAGGGAGAACCTTTTACCTGAAATTTAGTGAAGGGATCATCTTATAATGCTACCGCCGTACTAAGCAAAATAGATCTAAAAAATAAACATCACATGCAATCAAAATATGTGACATATATGGCCATCATCATCTCGTGCTTTTGATCTCCATCTCCAACCAGCATCGTCATGATCTCCATCGTCACCGGCTCGACACCTTCATCGCAATCGATGCGTCGGGTCGTCTCGCCAACTATTGCTTCTACAACTATTGCATACTATAGCGATAAAGAAAAGCAATTACATGTGTTGCATTTCATACACTAAAGAGACAACCATAAGGCTCCTGCCGGTTGCCTGGTATCTACAAAACTTGTCATCTCATACAAAATGTATATCACATCATGTCTTGACCCTCCACATGAAAACATACCCTGCAAAAAACAAGTTAGACATCGTCTACTTTGTTGTTGCAATTTTACGTGGCTGCTACGGGTTTCTAGCAAGAACCGTTCTTCCTACGGCAAAAACCACAACGGTCTATTTTAACCTTCTTCAAGGACCGGCCGTAGTCAATTCGATTCAACTAAAGTAGGAGAAACAGACACCCGCCAGCCACCTTTATGCAAAACTAGTTGCATGTTAGTCGGTGGAACCGGTCTCATGTGCGTGGACATTAAGGTTGGTCCCGGGCCGCTTCATCCCACAATTACCGCCGATCAAAATAAGATGTTGGTGGTAAGCAGTATGACTATCAACCGCCCACAACTCTTTGTGTTTACTCATGCATTCATCTACGCATAGACCTGGCTCACGATGCCACTGTTGGGAAATGTTGCATGGAAACAAAAAAAAATTCTACGCCACATGCAATGATCTATCCATGGAGATGCATAGCAACGAGGGGGAGAGTGTGTCTACTTACCCTCGTAGACCGTAACGAAGCATTTTCACACAACGCAGTTGATGTAGTTGAACTTCTTCCCGCTTCACCGATCAATACCGAACGCACGGCACCTCCGCGTTCTGCACCACATTCAGCTCGGTGACGTCCCTCGCTTCTTGATCAGCAAGATGTCAGTCGAGGTAGTAGATAGTTCCGTCAGCACGACGGCGTGGTGACGGTGATGGGTGAAGTGACTCTCCGCAGGGCTTTCGCCTAAGCACTATGAAAATAGACTGGGGGTGTAAACGGTGGAGGGGGGGCGCCGCACACAGCTAGGCAATTGTCTGGGGTGTGCTAGGCACCCCCTCCCACATATATTAGGTGGGAGGGAGGGAGGAGCAGCCATAGGAGGCCGCCCAAGTAGGAGGAATCCTACTTGGAGTCCCTCCCAAGCCGCGCCCCCCGGCCCATATATAACCGAGGGGGAAGGAAAGAGGGGGGGGGGGGAGAGGGAAGGAAGTGGGAATCAAATCCACACTTTCCTTTCCCTTCGCCCCTTTCTTCTCCTCCTTAGGCTGGCCTATATGAGGGGCGCACCAGCCCTTGTGGCTTGGTGCATTTCCCCTCTTGGCCCATAAGGCCCATATCTTTTGCCGGGGGTGCCGGACCCCTTCGGTGACCCGATAGTACCCGGTACCCCCGAAACACTTCCGGTGTCCGAATACCATCGTTCTATATACCAATCTTTACCTCTCGACATTTCGAGAACTCCTTGTCATGTCCGTAATCTCATCCGGGACTCCAAACAACATTCGATCACCAAATCACTAACTCATATACTATATCGTCAACGAAAAGTTAAGCGTGCGGACCCTACGGGTTCGAGAAACTGTAGCATGACCGAGACACCTCTTCCGGTCATAACCAATAGCGGAACCTGGTGGCCCATAGTGGCTCCTACATATTCTACGAAGATCTTTATCGGTCGAACCGTTATGACAACATACGTAATTCCCCTTTATCCATCGGTATGTTTACTTGCGAGATTCGATCGTCGTATCTTCATACCTAGTTCAATCTTGTATCGGCAAGTCTCTTTACTCGTTCCGTAATACACATCACCTCTGACTACTCTTAGTCCTTTGCTTGCAAGCTTATGATGTGTTATTACCGAGAGGGCCAGAGATACCTCTCCGATACTCGGAGTACAAATCCTAATCTCGATCTATGCCAACTCAACAAACACCTTCGGAGATACCTGTAGAGCATATTTATAATCACCCGTTACGTTGTTATGGTTGATAGCACACAAGGCATTCCTCCCATATCCGGGAGTTTGCATATATTATAGTCGAAGGAAATATGTATTTGACATGAAGAAAAGCAATAGCAATAAAACTGAACGATCATTATGTAAAGCTAATGGGATGGGTCTTGTCCATCACATCATTCTCCTAATGAGTGTGATCCCGTTATCAAACAACAACTCATGTCCATGGTTAGGAAACCTTAACCATCGTTGATCAATGAGCTAGTCAAGTAGAGGCTCACTAGGGACACGGTGTTTGTTTATGTATTCACACATGTATTTAGGTTTCCAATCAATACAATTCTAGCATGAATAATAACCTTTATCATGAATAAGGAAATATAAAATACAACTTTATTATTGCCTCTAGGGCATATTTCCTTCATTCTTGTCCTCAAGTGTAAACACCCCCTGTATTAAGCTACAGTGATCACCCTTTTGATGAGGCCCATGTCTCATGATTAATAGTGCATAATCATCATTAGCATCATATTGCATTTCAACTCCTAAGTCAATTCAAATTTAAATGAAAGTGGAATATAAAAGTTGTCCAACATAGAAACTAAATGTCAGATAAAGTAACAATATTCCAGAGGCTATTCAAAAATTAAAACCAACATCATTGGAATGGATAAGTGACTCGAACAACATCAAAAACAGTGGATAAAAGATAATATTTAATAACCATTTATTAAATCTGAAATAAGTATGGAATTATGTTTTGTCCAAACTAATTTTAGGGTTAGGGAATAATGCACTGGTTTTAGAAATAGGTCACAATCTTTTTACAAAAACCATTTTGAGGTCTAGCTAATTACTAGATTGAGAAAAGAGAATAAGAAAGGAAAAAGGAAAGAAACGGAACAGAAAAAAAAAAGAGCAACCCCCCCCCGGCCCCAACTGGGCCGAAGCCCAGCCGGCCCGCACCATCTGCCGTCAACCCTGGCCTATAAGGCCCACGCCGGCCGAACCTAAGACGAACCCCCCCA